>OZ035961.1:103494844-104102344 GCA_964034945.1 Chrysopilus asiliformis
ACATACAGACAGACACCACCTCATTTTTATATATTAGTATGATGATGTAATTGCTTAAGAGAGAGGATAAAATAGTGTTAGAATTTAATGTTTTTAGCCAGAATTTAGTTTTTCACGAAGAATGGAAATGACAAAACCTTTTTATATTCTTTCTATTGTGAAATGTTGTATTCATTCGTTAAAATTTAATTAATTTTGTTTTTAGATTTTAGTTTATGAGAATTCTAAGAAAAAATTGAAAATAAAGATGACCTTTATCCCTAAAACATCCTAACAATTTACATAAATTTTATAAAAATACCACAATGATCATAGCTATTGTGTTTGTTGAAAAAAAATATGTTTAAAAACATTCTAAGGACAATCAAATTTATTAATAAAAATATTTGACAATTTCATTCGTTATTCTATAAATACATTGTATAAATTTAACCAAAAGTAAATAAATTCTCAATGTCGGAGACCTGAAAACATTCGAATATTTTAATCAATGAATAATATGCGAAATATTCCAAAATTTCTTAAACATTTCTTGTTTCTCTTTGCTTTCTATTAATTTTTCTACGCTTCATATCACTCACGTTTTATACAATAATTTCCTTTTTTCCGCTTGGCAGAAATTTTTTGCATACAACTTTTTATATATGTTTAAAAATTCAAGACATAATAAAAAACAAAACGAAATTAATTATAATCTTATCGCTTGGCCAATTAGGCATCAGTGAAGAGCAACTCTAGTAGCAGAAAGCAGCAGCAAGATTTTTAGTGGCATGCAAATTTGATTTTAATTTCGGTCATTCGAGCGTTATACAAGATTTCTTATTATTATTTTGAATTTCTTATGGTAAGAAAAAGTTGCGCGCGAGCAAATCGCGCCTCCTTTGTAAATTCCCCAAATATTTGGGATTTTTGTAATTGTTTTCAAGCGTCGGGGCATATGATTTATCGATCCGATGTGTCAGCGGGTGATTTAAAATAAAATATCACGACACAACATGGATTTTATTTATACCAATTTATTTTATCGTTTTTTTTCTTCTCTGTCTTGAAATGAATTTAAATGGTTTAATAGATATGAAAGTCTTAAATCTGGAATTTATATGGAATGAGCGACACATAAGATTTTAATTTCCTTAATATTTTGTTTAATGGGAAAATCGTAAATTAGGGCAATGTCATCACGAAATTTTTAACTCTTGCTATGTTTGTAGTGAAATACGAAAGTCAAATATCATATGCAAAAGATATATTTTTTACTTTCTCATAAAGTATGGTAATTATCTTAATTTTACTTAAAAACCCCTTTTAATTTCGATCTCTTAATTTTGCTTAAATAACATAAGAAAAGCTACAATTGCCAGGGACCACTCGTCAAATAATCTATATGATGACAGACAAAATATTTATTTAAAAAAATCCATTTTTTTGGGGGGGAAAGGAGTGGCCCGATTGGATTTTAATGTATTGTTGTGTCAAATCATATTCTAAACAGATGTTACATTTACGATGCACAATTCTCGGGAAAACAGGAAAAACGTATTCCATTTGCATGGGAGAGGGGGGTAGCAGTGGTCCGATTGGATTTTGATGTATGTATGAGTTATGCTAAATCCTATTCTAAACACATTTTAACTCTATAAATTTTTCAATATTACTCACCGTTTTCGAGAAAATTGCAAAAAACTGTTTCGTAGAAATGGTCCAATTTGCCCATTCAAGAACTTAGCCTAGCCATTTACGAGAAACGCAACTGTACAAAATTTCAGGTCTCTAGCTCAATCCTTTCGAAAGTTTTGGTGTTCACGGACGGACAGACGAACGGACATGCGGAAATCAAAATCTTTTATCATCCCTAACACTCTGATGCAGTTAATTTTTGTGTCCGATGATAGTGGCAATCTTTCATACTTTATATCTGTTATTACAACAACAAATTGCTCTAAATGTGTAAAGACGTTTTCCATGAAAGATTTTTTTAATTTCCCGAAAAATTCGCAACTAAGATATGAAATCATGATAACATAGCCTTAGTATAATTTACAGATGAATCTTGAGTTTTAAACAAAAGCAGATTAACCAGAATAATTATGCAAATATCGATTTTACTTTGATAGTCTTTATTGACTTATAGCCAACCGAAAATTTTATGCATTTTTTTCTATAAGTGAATAGATTTGAACGGATTTATTTATGATTATCTGTCATTTAAAAATTTTCCTGATTTTGCAAATTTATATAAAACTCACGACTAAATACAGCTGATTCCAGGAAGTCTCTGTTATTCTTGATCAGCAGCATCATCATCATTTGATACTTTTTATATCACACCATAGCCATACACTATCAGAGCCACAACAGTCCAAGATAAGATAAAAGTTCTTTGGACTTGAATAAGCGACTTTATATCGTTTCAGGTTGGTTTAATTAAATTAATCGCTTCTTAATCAGTCAAACATGATTTTTAATGAGCCAAAGAACCAGAATACGTTTTACTTTTATGTTTTAATGTAAATATCGATGCTGTTGGCTACGAACTTCGAGCTACGGTGATGGTGGTGAAGGCTTGTTGTCAATGACTGTAAAAGCGTTAAAATAAATAAAAATACAGTTCGACTCGACACACAATATCTCATAATATCCAATGATCCATTGCTACATTGCGAATAATTTCTGTATTCCAAGTAATCGTATATTCACAAACAAACACTGATGATGACAATGCGATGCAGGTGAGTAGTTTTTACTTCTGTACAATTTCAAAATATATACCATACCTTGGCTGTTGGCTGATCGATACCATGTGTCATATATCTGTCGCACCAAAATGACAAACGGCTTTAAAATTCAATAAAACTGCTTCAGCACTGACTGTCAACTGTTCATACTTTTTACATCAAATACTGCTTTGCCATCAGATAGATATATGCTGACGACAGTGCAGTAGCACACACTTCTGTTTAATTCAATTTTAACGTACTTTCATCATCAGCCCGATCAATCGGAAGGTGTGCGAGTTGTGCGTCTGTTTTACCATTTTGGTCAAGGTATCCACGAAGTTCGGCCAAACCGCCCTACACCTCCGTCCTGTCCCCATTCGTTCCCGCAATTTTTGGCCGTTTGCCGTTTTTATGATATTATCAACCCTCTCTCTTATCTACACCCATCAGCCTAGCCTGCCTATACCTGGATGGTTACCTGGATGGTTACCTGGATGGATGGCTGGTTGCCTGGTCAACTGACTGACTTACGCACTTCAATTGATTCTTCACTGACAATAATTCAGCGAGTGAAGGCGCAGATGTGCTTTTTATACAAACTTGTGCATAAAATCAACCGATGTGGACCTCGAACGTTTGGTATTTGCCGGAACAGCAAAAACTTCCTTCGGGAATTTCAAGTTTTCTAGAAAAAGAGGAACCAACGTGCAAGAAGACGGGAAAACAGCCGACAATAATCAAATTATAATAATTGTAAAATATTCCGTGAACGGAAGCTCACCGATGAATTTGTTATGACAGACAGTCAGTTGAACATTTAATGCGAAAACAGAAATTTAGCTGTTTATCATCAGTGATGTGTGGACAGAAATGTAAATTATTTCAATTTTCTTGTAATAATTTTTAATTTTCTAAAACACAGGAAATTTTATTATACGAAGTTTCGTAAATAGTCTTTAATACAATTTAAAGTCGTTTATTTTTGCATAATTATCGTCATTTTCAATGAGCATAGAACCGATTTCGTGAGCGGTAAGGCAAAGTTGTACAAAATAGGGTACGCGGGTCAAACGGGAATTTGCCATTTTCTTCTATCTACATATTTTTAAATTTCTTTTATAAATACCAATAATTTAGTAGATGTTTCGAGTATTAATCATTTGGCAATTCAGAGAAGAGGGGATTCGCGAGTAATCGACTGATAAAAAAATTGTTTTCGCATAAAAGTAAGTAGTATCCGAAAATTATTGTTAATCAGATTTGTTATTTTTTACCGTTACATATAAGAAAGGTATTAAAATCATTCCCAAAATCGAAATCATAATCCCCCCGGAGAGTCGTTTTCGAAAAATTCCCAAAATTCTTTTCCATTTGTATGGAAGAGCGGAAATGAGTCGTCAAATTGGATTTGGATGTATGGAACGGTTATGTAAAATCATATTCTAAACAGATTTGGTCTTTTTAAATTTTCAGATACTACGTACCGTTTTCGAGAAACTCGCAGAAAGCGTTTATATTTGTATGGGAGTAGAGAGAGGGGAAAGAGTAGTACAATTTTTCCCATTTTTGGAAGAAGTTTATCTTTTAATTAAAGCCTGTGCCAAGAGAGAAAAAATCACAAAATACTATTTCTAAATGGTAATATTTTTCTCCACACGTCCGTCTTTTTTCTGAATTTATGATCTTACCATCATTATCACTTCGTGCCGTGCTAATATCCTCTTCTTTGGTTATACTCCTGTGTAACGAACTACTTCCGATTGGTATCGTTGGTACCGCGGTACTCGTTGAGGCAACATTGTGGGCGGCAGCTGCTACCGCTGCGGCATTCGCCGAAACGGCTGCCGGTAAAATTGGACTACAAGGTGAATGTGAACTACCTGAGGCGCTCGATGACGCCAACGGAACTCCCGACGTCGAATAGAGATCTTGATTGAACTGTAAAAAAATGAAAAAAAGCAATTAGAAATTTCTTATAACTCTTTGAATTAACATTGCATTTTTATTATTTGATAATATTATTTGATTGCTCAACAAACATAAATAAAAAACTAGAAATTTCCCAAAATGAAAGATCACTCAGGTCCTTGAGCTGGCGGCAGTGAATAATAACAGAATGAAATACGCCGCAGGCAAATTAATATTTAATATCTGTGAAAATCGGTCGAACCGTTTTTACTTAGTTTTTTATAAATAGTATTTGTGGCTTGATAAATTGAAAGTTCTGAGGTGAAAATTTGTCAAAAAATACGCCGCAAATTAAAATAATTTTTTTTATTGAAAAAAATCTTTTATTAAAAAAATGTTTTAAAAAGGAAAAAGTAGTTTTTTGGGTGCAGTTTATCAGACAATATTTTGCATATTTAAAGAGAGTTTTTTGCTGTTTAATAAATTATAATACGTACTAAATTGAAATTAAATAATTCGGAGCTAAAATTTAGTTTTTGGGATACAGGCGTCGAAACGACATGCCCAAATCCGGAAGTATCCCCGCTAATTCGAGTCGCATGATCACCCTACCAAAAACCCTCTGAGCAAAAACGTTTCTGTTATTTATTTCCTTGTTAATTATAATCAATAATAATATTTCCTAATAGATTTTTTATTAATATAATAGAGAAAGATGATAATTCTAAAATGACAAAAATAAATATGAATATGTTTTTGTTTCCAAATCAATAATCCACAAGTAGTTTTTTGTTTTAAAACAAGAAAAATTCAAATCTTTAAAGTTTTAATATTTTTCTCACGGAATATAAAAAACTAGTGTCAAATTCCAACACATTTTATTCAAATTGGCGAACAATATTAATTTCAGATATCAAACTTAATTAAAATAGATCGATAGATCGAAAAATCGATAAAAGTTTAAGCTTTAAGTTCTATGAACTTGAATACAAAATCAAATTTGCATTAACGACTGCCTGTTAATTGGCTAAGAACAAGTGTTAGTTCGGTTGGAATGGGTTACTAATTAGTCAATGTTTTCCTTTATTTATTTTCTACGTTTTAAATGGTTTTTTAATAGCGTGTATTTATAAAAATTCGACAGGTATCAATCAAGTTCTCGTGGAAAAGAGTATATGTCATGGATCTTGAAAATTAAAGTTTGCAAGGAAAAATTAAAAATATTTTTTGTTAGAAGCAAGTAAAGTAAAATTTAACAAAAAACATGATTTTTACTCAGAAAACCAATAATGCTGATCCAAGTCAATTTTTTGACATGTCAACTCTGACCTGTAGCAGGCAGACGGAATTATCCAGTACATGGCATTACAACCTCGAAACACCTATCTCAGGTGAACCCATGCAGCTTGTTACGCCCTACTTTACTTGCTGCAGGTTTAGTTTTTGAATTTCTCCCGCCACAGGTTGACATATTTTTAATTTTCCTAGCACAAGTGAACGTGCTAAATTTTGCTGCAGGAAGCCAATTATGCGCAAGTCGACGACTTTTAATTGCACTTTTCATAGTGTAAATTCTATACTCCTTTCAATAGAAATCCAAATAATTTATGACCAACTAAATCCTTTAACAAAACCCCACGATATTAACCCTTGACATATCTAAACAAATGTCTTGATCCATTTAGGATCCTTTCAAAATCCATTATCGATCTATAAATCAATTCAAACTAGAAATTCATTTTCAAAAACGCAACAAAACGTTTGAAATTCGGGCGCCTATTGCGATCATTTAAAATTGCTAAATAAAGCAGGGAATTCCTTTTGGATTTCGGGATTCGAAGAAATGTTTCGGGTTTCTGGGAGCAGAGGAGCATATCGGATAGGGTGCGAACGACGCCACCACATGCGCTTATTGGAAATTAAAATCCCTAGGCGACAACCATCAGCAAACGTTCGTCGACAGTCCCAGAACCACACGTTAAGATATACACAACAAACAAGACGACGGCTGTGACAAAAATTATGACCCATAAATTAACCATTTAACCCATTAATTACCAAACGTCTTACCTCCCTCGACACCAGAGACTTAGCCAGACGTTAATTTTTGATGAGAGTTTTAAGATTGTTGAGACTTTTGTGACCCTAACCCCTCATCAGGTCGCGTGTGTATTTCTTGACTTTTTTATGAAGCTCCATCTATTTGAGAAAACGATTTTTTTTCTTCTAAATTTACCGTTTTTTTTCTCTTCAATTATAGGTAGAAAAAAGCTTTTAGCGAAAGAATACGAACATATTTTATAGTATCTGTAGTATGTTTGCGGTGTAAGTTCGGTATGCATCTTGAATCACGCAGTAAATAACTTAATAAAGTGTCTCTAATGTGTTTTAATCTTGTTGTTTTTAGAATTTTTTTCGTCTCGCATTTAAAAATAGCAGCAAATCTGAATGCCATTCGATGACATTTACTATCGAGTCTAAGTATACATCCGTCGAGTTAAGAAGAAGAATTATCTGCATTTGTAATTTATCGACATCGAAATTCTGATTTGTTTCGGACGTTCGTTGTGTCGTTGGCTGGTTGGGAACAATTTTAAGTAGTCCCTGAGATGATTTTGATTTTCGTTCGTTCGTTCCTTCGGAATGGGCATTGAAAACAAGGAATGAAGCCAGAAATCACGAAAAATAAACAATAGAAATAATTTCGATAATGCCTCTTTCTAATTCTATTTGTAGACACCATAGATCTATTTTCAAAAAAAAAACATCCAAATGAAGAATTTTTCATGCAATATCGGTTGATGTTTTCTAGTTTGAAGTCGACTTTTATCAGAGTTTTTTGAAGTAATTGTGCATTTAACAATATTCTAATGAACATTTGCATTAAATTTTGCTTACATTTGCAGTAAAAACAAACGCTTGAATCAAGTTACGCAATATCACTCCAGTTCTTTAAAACACAAGATTCAAAACAGTTGTTTTTACTTTCCTCTGCTATAGAGACATCCTCAAAATTATGAGGATGTCCGTCGGTCTATCTGTCTGTTGGTCTGTCCATTTTACGTATCTTAACTACTTAATACTCGGGGTTTTTTTTATCAAAAAAGTCGAGGAAGCTCAATTGTAATCCGAATCGTAATCGCAATCGCTAGTCTGAATTGGGCTTTACTCGGCTTAGTGCATAACGGAACACATAAGTCAAGCGAGAGGGTCTCGTTCAAGATCCTTAAGGGGTTAAATAACTTGGGAACGCGTCGTCGATTTTACGAAAATCGTAGTTTTCTATCATCTTTTGGAAAAGTAATAACAGGTACCTCGAATACAATTTTGTTGGAAAAACACTTTTTTTTTGAAAATTTCTCGAAAACTATGTGCTTTTATGAAAAAATTCATATGAAAAAAATTAAAGGATAAAAAATTTTCCACATTTTTTGCTTTAACGGGTTTTACGTATCGGAAACGGTTCTCAAATTATTAAAAAAAATATTATTTTTTACATATTTTTTACGAAACTAAATATTGCAAAGGAAAGTTTTGTGTTAATCACAACTGATATTTTATTAAAAAAATAGTCAACAATTAAATTTTTGCTACGAGAAAACATTTGCAGTGTTGAGTTAATTAAACCGTTTTATTATTCGTATTTTCTGTAAACCAAGAAAACCAAGAAAAATCAAAAAGCTACTTCAGAAACATTATAATAAGACAACCGCGCTTGCATCAAAGCATTTATAAATAATAAGCAGAAAATATTTTCGCAGATTTTGCGTATCGATGGTGAAAAATTAACTAGTTATAGCCAGAGATTCCCTATAGATTGGTATCCATTCAGTAAATGATTAACCAGATAAATAGATACAAAATTTGAACACAGTGAATCCGAAAAACCAAACCGAACCGAACCAACAAACAAATCAAGAAAACCGATAAAAGAGACAAAAAGTTTCTACACTTTTCAAAAGACGACTATCTATTTTTTGCCATCGGTCTTCGTCTTTAAAGAAAACAAGCGATGACCATCTTAAAGGTATAAGGTAAGATAGTGCCGGCCTTGTATAATTGGGCGTTAAGACAATCGGAATGCCTTTGTAAGTGGCCGCGGAAAACTTCCAGCCGACGCTGACTATTATTGCATTCGCGGCCTGTATCTCACTTCGATTCAAGTATATGGCTGATTATTTCGATTGGACGGAAGAAACCAAATACTTGATCGAAATGCAGGTGTAGTGGTTCTATCGAATGGTTTCAGCACAGACCTCAAGGCCTCAACTTTGGACCTTCTTCTTTACAGTGGAATTACTGCGGAACTGTCTGGTGGCATGGGAACTGCCAACTTGTTGAAAATCTTGGACTTTTCTCACTACCTCATGCTTAGCTTCCAGTGGTCTTCGTTTCGGTGCCGATCTCTCTTTTTAAAGCCGATAGATTCAGAAACCGAATCCACCAGCATTCAAAATGGATTCACACGATACACACTAAACTGCCTGTTTTTTTTTAAATCGTGCAAATCTTTCTAAAGCAGCAAAGTAGGTTACTGCATTAATAACATGTACTACAAGAGGAGAGCAAGACGGGTTTTTGTCAGGAATCTATACTTCAGCACCCTGTCAACTATCTTTCAAGAGGAATCGTTGATTGAGGAATTTCTTAGATCATAGTTGAATATCGTGAACCACACACTAATATCCACTCAATTAGCAGCGTCATTGTCTGAAGTTTCGTCGGGAAGATTCATCTTGAGTCTCTTTGCCTCAACAGCCATACAGACAGGCATATCGACGGGAGGTGCTCATGTACTTTGGTGAATTCAATCAAATTCCGTCACCAGGATTCACCCATCAAAGTCTTTGCCAGCCGTGCGTGCGTCCCACCATCCTGAAGAGCTTTTCATGTAATTCCATTAACTTCGCCCGGCATTGTTCACTCCAGGAAATCTTTGGTAATGAATGTTGCTGAAAGAAATTTCATAAAAGCAAAAGTTATACTCGTACAAGGGAAGACATTTAACAACCTCCCATTTGGCAGTTATGCGAATGTTTATGACAACGATTGACAATTTGGTGGCATCCTTGAATCCTCGAAATCTTTTAAGAAACCATTCTCAATATTGTGTGTTAAATTGGCAAAATTAAGTCTTTGTGGTATCTCCTATGCCGTCATCTGTTGCGTTTATTCCTTGAGGTTTGCCTTTGTTGATTACTTCGAATAGGGAATATAACAATTTACAGGATTTTCCTGTATCAGAATTTTATTCAATTGTTTCACGATTTTTGCCGTGATTCTCTTTAAAACTGCACTTAAAATTTTCCATGGAACTGTATCTGTTTTCCCACATAAATATTTCTCTTTTGCGGTAATTAATTACCTGCTGCTTTTATGTTCAATCTTCAGTGCATTCAATTCGACCATCTTTTTATGTTGCATGTAATTAATCGGTAATCATTTAATGGAGTCGAGTAGATAGAGCTCCATTGCTTCGTTCTTAGTTTTGTGGATAGGAAGATGGTCTTCCGAATGGTAAAAGCACCGAAACATTGATTGGAGATTCGTGAGATGTTTTCCGTGCAATGCCGCCTTTGGTTAAAAGAAGGCCGACCGTGTTAAAATGGATTAGAACAAGAAGGCATTTTGTTGCGCGTACTACGAGTAGCTGATCTTAACATTATTTGCCTATTGATGGAACGACAATTGATAGGAGTTAAGGATTTCACATTTTAATTTAAATGCGGTCTCTTTGCGTTGTTAGAAAATGATTTTTTCCCAATGTAGATCAAATGAATGTCGGGACCACAGCATAATATTTAATTGCTATGCATACTAAATCTTTGAACAAAATATTTTTCGAATTTATCCTCTTCCATTGTTTGTAGATTTCAGTCAAATATTATACGTTAAAACAATAAATATCCAAATAAAATAATTTAGTCAAATATTTTAACAAAATTTAATATTATAAGCCTTTTTCTCATACACATTCTATTAAATTACGTTGTCTATGTCTATTTTCAAATCGTTGGAAACTTATATTTCTGAAACCATCAAACCTATGGAAATTAAATTTCGTCATCTTGCGTAGCTCCGGTCACAATACAGTACTGTCACTACTTCGTCCTTGTAAGGACAACGGAAAGTCCTGAAAGGATGACGTAATTATTATTTTCCTCAGAGTTTCCGGAAAAAGTCTTATTTGGAGGATTTTGGGGCCGTTGAATCCGATTTTTAAGTTAAAACATAACAAAAGCTATAATTGCCAATCTGGCAATCATTGGAGACCCGTATGGTGATATTCGTATCAAAATTCGAACAGTTATACCAAAATTCCAATTTGAAGTCAAACTTTCCAATAAGATTTTTTAAAATTTATTCCAATCGGATTTTGATGTATGGGAATTTTATGTAGAATCATATCCTAAATAACTTTTGTTCTTGGACTTTTTTGATAAGATGCACCGTTTATGAGATATTCACAAAAAACGATTTCGTTCGTATGGGGGGTACCCCCCCTAATGGTCCATTTTTGCCCATTAACGAACTTAGCCTCGCATTTTACGAAAAACGGATCCACGCAAAATTTCAAGTCTCTAGCTCAATCCGTGCGCCCGCAATCCGCGCCACAGACAGACAGACAGACAGACAGACGGACAGACAGACAGACAGACAGACGGACGGACATGCAAAAATTAAATATTTTTATCATTCTAAACACACTGGTGTAATTTATTTTTTTGTGCGATGACGGGATCTTGGCGTTACAAACGGTAAAGCAAAGTTAATATACCCTTTGGTTTCACCATACGGGTATAAAAATAAAAATAATATAGTTTACATTGTTTAAAATATTCATTAAAGGATATGTGATGTTTGTTGTTTAAAATAATAAATAAATTTTGCAAGCTAGTACTATATATAATTTCGCCCAATTAAAGTTGTTTGCATAAGTTTTTTTTGCACCAAAACACCAAGAAATAACTTAAAAACTTTTGGAAAAAAATCCGTTGTAGGCCTACAGGACCTCCCGTTTCTAATTTTGAAATTCTAACATCAGATTCGTGATCAGCGGCATATATTAGTAGGTTTTCAGAGAAAAAATGGGAAAACGGATATCAGCGTTATCCTTAGACGACCTTCCGTTTAGAATGTTGAAAAATATCGTTTCTTAGCGAGCAACCTGATAGGTCTGTGTGCAAAATCTGTATGCAAAATTTCATGGCAATCGGTTTAGTGACACTGTAATGAATAAGTCAGTTGTATTCGGCTTTTATATCATATCATACTAATATATAAAAATGAGTTGGTGTTTGTCTGTCTGTTTGTTCCTCTTTCACGTAAAAACGGCTGAACCGATTGACTTGAAATTTGGCATGAGTGTATGTGGTAGTTCTGGTTCGAACATAGGCATACGGAAAAATAGCGCGAGGGGTAGGGGGAGTAAGGGGAGGGGGTAAAGTGATTTCGAAATTTAGTTTTTGCGCTACGTTACTCTTTCGCGGGAAAACTACTGAACCGATTGGCCTGAAATTTGGCATAGATGTTCGTCGGGGGTCCAGCCCCAAAATAGACCCATTAAAAAGTAGCCTGAGAGGTGGGGGAATAAGGGGAGGGGGTAAAGTGATCTCGAAACTTAGCTCTTCCTCTATGTTACCCTTACGCGGGGGAAACTACCGAGCCGATTGGCCTGAAGTTTAGCTCCAACATAGACCATAAAAAAAAATTGAAAAAACTTAACCCGGCAACGACGGGTATGCAAGCTAGTAATTATATAATAATAATGCCTTTATTTTAATACAGTAATTAGTGTATGTTTATATTTATCAATAATTACACATAAATTGGTGTAATATACATGAAAAACGATAGGGAGTTAAAATTTAACCTTCAGACTTTTAAGGTAAAACATAAAATATTTCCCAAAATAATAAAGTTTATTCAACCAAAAATGTGTGATCACAATTGGAATAAAAAATGATGAAAATATGTCATGATTTGTAGATTTTACAGTACACAGAAAAAAATAATTGGTTTAACAAAAAAAAATTCGTAAATATTACTGAAGTTTGTATATACTTCGTAATATTAACAAATTTTAGTAACTATACGAAAAAATATTTGTTAATATTACGATTAATTTCGGTTATTTACAAAAGTTATTTACGACAAATGATCTGCTGTTTTCAATGTCATAAAATCAAATATACTTTGATTCCAAAATAGGAAAAAAAAACTTCTGACAATGATTTGTGATGTCAAATTTTTTGTAAGACTTTTATAAACACTATCTAAATGCAACATCAAAGCAAAATTTATGCAATCAATGCCATTCTTAACAAACTTAAGTAAATTAATTTACAGTTAAAAATGCAATAGATATTTATAAAATTTACAAACAATTCAATTCGAACGAAATAAATTATTGTTAATAAGTTAGAAAATCTTTCAATTATGGCACCGCTGGACTAGTGAAGAGCATATTTATCCGTTATTATCATGCCAAACGATCTCTAATACCTTTCAGTTTCACATCTGTTACTGAAATATATGGAAAATTTGATGTTTTCATTTATGATGGATAGAGTTTTTCATTGATCGATGCACTTTTCAATCGATGGATTTGATTTTTACATAATGTTATGGACAAGTCCACTTTAAAACTGATTTCTACAAATGCATCGATCGTTAGATTACTGCGTCAAATTGCAAATTTGATCATCATTGAGTTGATCAACACACGATCGTTATGTTTTAAATCAAAGTTTATCTATGCTATAGAGACGATAAAGTTGCTATAAAACTTCAGAATGGTGTCCTCAACTGAAAACACGACATTTTACACATTAAATGATCATTTTCGATTTCTTCTGTTGTCCAGTTCGCCTCGAGCATTTTAATGCGCTACCAGAGCTACCTACCTGGGCCTAAACAGATGGCGAATATCTAATTTCTATTACCACAAAGCTACTGATCTACGGCAGCCAACGTTTTTGCTGAATCTAATCTAATCTATACTCTATACTAATGCTATTCGCTGCTCACCTGTCCAACAGTGGAGTTTAGCTAACTAACCGTACATAACAACTTGATGTTGTTTTAAACATTTACGACCATCTTAGCTGGTGTTTATGGCCCCATAACTGGGAGGTGTTTACATTGCCATAAAATTTGACTTTAAAATTTTCTGTTACCACAAAAGCATCAAACAGACACCACTACTAACCTAAGAGTTTACTCAAAGTATCTCGATTGAAGGAGAAAATGGTCAGGGCATTAAGGAATTTGGGCTGTGACTATCGTGAGGTGTTGTAATATAAAATTACGTCTACGTGATAGTTTAAAATTGCTTGAAACTCTAAAACTTACGCAAATCCAATGAAAAATTGATGGCACGTGACTTAAAGAAAATCACAATGTACGTAGAGACAAAGTTGAGATACTTGAGATACTTCTGATTCTTCACGAAAAAAATCACATTTTCAGTTTGAAGGTCTATCGTGTAATTGATCAGAAAACAAATTCAATCTGACAAATGATTGATTTAATCAACTGAAGTGTAAATCCACTTTTTTCAATTTCAGAAAGTGTTTTTTTAATAATACACAGAAGTGGTTTCAGGTAAATGAACCCATCGTCAGCAAAATCTTAAATTCGAATGACACTTTTTTTGTTTTATCTTTTTTTTAAGGAGGAGAGAGAGGGGGTTAGAAAATGTGATGATGAGTACAAATATCAGATTCTCTTTTCAAGCAAAGTATAAAAACCTACTGCAAAATCAATAAAAGGGTAGAAAAATTTCAGCATTTGGAGAAATACTGGACTGGAGTATTGGAAAAAAAAACGTTCGTCAACAATGAATGAATTTTCTTCAATCATAGATATCTTACATATAAATTTCGAAAGGGCCCCTCCTCCACCACTGCGTGTCACTTTTTAAAAATAAAAAATTATATTACAGACAAACTTTCGAGTCGTGGTGGCAAGTGGTTTTCTAATATACGTTCTTAGTGATGAGAGGTATGTTTTAGACTGTGCGCGTCAACACGATGTTCCCCCTACTTTTTACCCCTCGCCTGCTGTCTTCTTAACCGTTAGTGAAATTTTGACGCGGTTTTCGCTATTGGGTAAGTCTTCTGCTAAGAAACTTTTTTGCCCACTGATACCGGCTAACATCGACGAATTTAAGCATTTATATGAATAAATTGTTGTTCATCAGGGTCTCTTACACCAAATATGTATCAGTTCGCTTTTGATATCAAATGTAAAAATTCATATTTGTTGTAAATATGATAAACATTTTTGGTGTTGTTTTGATATTTTACACTAAATGTCGATAAAAACATGCGAGTTGATGCAAAATTTTGTGTAAAAGATAAAACTTATTTACTGAATGTAAGTTTTTATTATTTCGATATTATTTCTATATCAGAATTGAATTGATAAAAAAAAACATAAAAAAATCTAGAATTGGCAGGTGCTAATCGTCAAATACTCTATAAAATTTTAATTGAAAAAAATCTATTTGTTTGGGAGAGAAAGAAGCAGTGGTCCTATTGGATTTTGATGTATGGAACGGTTATGTAAAATCATATTCTAAAAACATTTCATCTTTATAAATTTTTCAATACGATTCACCATTTTCGAGAAAAGTGCAAAAAACTGTTTTATTTGCATTGGGTACGGAGAAAGGAATAAATAGTCCGATTTTACCCGTTCAAGAACTTAACCTTTCCATTTACGAGAAACACAACTGTAAAAAATTCAAGTATCTAGCTCAATCCTATCAAAAGTTATGGTGTTCGCGGACATACGGACAAACATACGGAAATCAAAATCTTTTGTCATCCTAAATACCCTGGTGCATTTTATTTTTGTGTCCGACAATTGGTTCGATGCGTTACAAACTGCATACTAAATCTAATATTTTTCTATAAATTTTCATGAAAATTGCTGATAAAAAAAATCTCTATCAAAAGGACTCTCAAATTTATTAATTATGGCAAATAGCATCCCAATACCACTTCTACTTTTCTATTGAAAGTATGGCCTCTCTTGCAAACTGATAGTCTCTGGATAAAATCCGGCTGGAGTCATGTGAAAATTCCAAATTAAACTTTACTGGCTTGATCTTCGCCGGACTCGTTTAAAAACTCTAGACACATTCAAAAACCCCCCTGGCGGCCTTAAAAAGAAGATGGTATCCGGAGAAAAGAAGACGGATGGCGCCCCTCTCATTTTTTTACTCAATTTTTTATCAAATTAATAAATTTTTCAGTTGGATTTATATGAATCAAACACCAATTTTTTTTAACCGTGATATAGTTTCTACTTACCCTTTCATATTGATAAAATGAGCGGCTTGGACCGGCACGGCCGTACAAATAAGGGTAGTAAGCACCGTACATTACTTCCGGGCAGGATACTGCCATTTCGACTCAAAACATTCAGTCACTGGAACAACTGACCGACCGCCAAATGGCGTTAGATCGATCAAAATCAGCAAAATTTTTAAAAAAAATATACTATACGAGTCACGTAATGAATTTCACTTACACAAATACACTATTATTATTGATAAATATTTATTTTTCCCATAAATTTTAAGAATTTTTTTCCCCAACAGAATATTTGATTCACAAGTCACTGATCAATTTTGTGCAGATATTAACGGCCAATAAACTAAAGCAAGCAACCAATACACTTTTATAAATTTATCAACTTTGCTGGAAACAATTTTGCAAAGTATATCACTTTACTTTATTTTACAACTAAAGGCCGGTTTTTTGTATTAAAACTTTTTCACTCAACTGAATGCATTTTAAATCCGGTAATGAATAATATTGGGAGCTGAATTAAGTTTATCTACCTGGATTGACCTTAGCCAAGCATAGATAAATGTAAGATAGTTTAATCAGTTTACTGTTGAATATTGTATTTGCAGTAGCTTATTGTAAGTTGAGTGGAAATAGTAGTACACGTTAATCTAATGCAGTCAGGCAGTGCAGTCCAGCGTTAATTACTCTCTTAGAAATAGTTCAATGACAGCAACAAAATGTTTTTTCTCGTATCTATACACATCCAATTAGAGAGATCTATCAAGGTAATTGCAGGTAATTGTCTGAGTATCTTTCTCCTTCCCGCTTCTTAATCTTTTACGGTTTGCTGTAAGTCAGTTTATCGACCACTCGATCATAATGAACATTGGCAGTTGCACATAATATCGCCAGTAAAAAAAATGCATTCTTAACGGCCACAACGCCAACGAAAAACGTTCGATGCCGATGAGATTACGTACTCTCGTTCGTATCTTTAAGATACAATGGCGGCCAGTTCCTTGGCTAAGTAGTGGGATTTAGTGCATAAATAATGCTGCTGCTGCAATTCTTCTGAAGGCAGGTAATTTACATATAAACCGCACGGAATCGTATTTTCCACAACTTCGTTTCACACCGTTACACTAAACCAAATAGAATAAAGGAACAAAAACTTGGGTTATGTTCCTTGCTGATATGAATCCAGTTAGAAAGGTATTTTCGCAAGTTGATGCTAGTGGGTAATTTTTCCGTACCCAATTCAATCTGAAAGAAAAAATGGCGAACAGGGCGTTTATTATAAGTAAGTGAAGTTCTCACTAAGATAAAATATAATTTCGTCCCGGTTTAGGTTTTTTGTTGCTTTTCATTTTCCAACTACAGATTCATCATTTCAATTTTTCACGTTGCCATAGCGTGAATTTGCAACATAATTATCCCGGTAATTAGTCATTGTTAATTGCACTTCATAATGATAACGTTTTTAATGAGTTCACATATTATGGACACGGATCTCCGTTCTTCTTGAATTATTGTTGACATAAGGTCTAAAATATAATCATAAATTATATGGAGATATAAATTAAATACTCTTGAGGTACTATTCAAAATGCGGGCAAAAAAAATTAAATATGCAGCATCTTTCTCCCTCCCGCTTCTTAAACATTTCAAACAATGGTTAAGAATTTTTTTTATATTGACAAAAAATGGGTTTTTTTGCCATTTAAAAACAACAAAAAAATTAGCTAAAAGTTATTTTTTAATAAAAAAGGATTAGAATGTTGTTCAGAAAATATGTCACGGAAATTCTGGGGTTTTTTTACTACTCCTTTAGTCGAGGTGGTTTCAGAATCACCGAATATAAAAAAAGCACTTAAATGTTCGGTCATCAAAAGCTGATTAAACCGAAATTTGAATTTTTTAGGACCCTCATAAAAATTTTCTAGCGAGGAACTCAAAGTTTGTAGATAGCTCCGCCACTTACCCTAACCCGGCCCTTACACGCGACTATAAAGTCTGTCAGTAGCACAGACTTCAAATGTCAAATTACTGAAAACGCATTAAAATACATTTAGCGAACTGGCAGTCAGTGCATTTACACGAGACTGTGTCAGCGACTGTGTCAGCTCTACAGACGCGTGTAAGGGCCGGGTAAGGCGTTTTACTTTCCTCTGCGTAGCTAAGAAGGAAAATATTGTATTCATAATGGTGACCGACTCGAGAATGGAGGCAGATATAAACTTTCTGATCGGTACGATATTGGTTTCAGGAAAAAAAATTGTCCGAATCGTCTGTCGATCTGTCTGTCGGTGTGTCTGTCGGTCTATCTGTCGGTCTGTCTGTATGTTTGTCGGTCTATCTGTCCGATGTACTTATCTTAAATAACTCGAGAACGCGTTGAGCTAGGGATTTGAATTTTTTGTGGATGAATTTTATCAAAATAGCAGTTTTGCATCAACTTTTAGAAGAATAACGTTAACTAAATGGGTACCTTTCATACACTTTTTTGAATAAATAAAACTTTTTGAAAATTTCTCGAAAACTATGCGCTTTTGGGAAAAAATGCATGCAATCAAAAGAAAATAAAATATCCTAACATTTTTTCTTCAACGATTGTTTCATATCTCTAAAGGTAGTTGTATTTTTACATTTTTCCTCGAAAATTGCAGAGGAAAGTTTATTGTTAATGACGACTGATATTTTGCAATTTTTTGTATGCCATTACACT
This sequence comes from Chrysopilus asiliformis, assembly GCA_964034945.1. Classification (NCBI taxonomy): domain Eukaryota; kingdom Metazoa; phylum Arthropoda; class Insecta; order Diptera; family Rhagionidae; genus Chrysopilus; species Chrysopilus asiliformis. The sequence continues at coordinate 103,513,498 of OZ035961.1, forward strand.
ATAAGCGATTTTTCTTTTACACTAGATGAGTCAATTGTAAAAATCATGGGAAAATTTATGTTAAATTACAAATATATTTTCTTGGAGCATTATAAATATAATTTTCAAATCTCGATAATATTCAAGCTAAGAGGAGAACCTCTAAGATTAAACAGAACACCACATAGTGACAACCCAACATCAACGAGTACCTGCAAAAAATACCAATTAACTGTTGAGGAATCTAAACTTTTACTAAATGGTGACTGTTGGAACACACTACAAAAATGCGGCGAAGAAATATTTAAAAAAACGAATTTGCTTGAACGAAGAAAAATTCATAGTGGCTCCAAACAGAACCATGCCGACAATCGAAAGGTTAAGGAGTTAAAAGCTCACTTGAACTCCTTTCAGGAGTGATTTCCCTTGTGAAGGCTGTTCACGATTAGAAGAGACTTTCCAATTGGCTTCAATAGACGACTATTTCATACACAGGGCAAGTTTTGCCATGCTGCTTGCAGGTCAATCAAAAACAGTGGGTTTAGATTAAAAAAAAAGAAACTCGTTGCCGTGCTGGTTTTAAAATTAATAGTTGTTGAAATATCGTAATACAGCATTTATTTATTTGCATATTTATCATATGCGGCTAGTTAATTTTCAAACGAGATTTTCTTTTAAAAATTGGGGCTCATCATAGTAAGTCCGCTTTAGACTTTTCTTTAAAATCTATCAGTGATTGGTATAACAGGGCAGTGAAAATAGCTATATTGGACTGTAAAATCAAATTGTACCGTGCCATGCTGGAATATGAAATGCCTGGCAATTTGCCGAATGACTTACAAATCGAGGCGACTAAGTTCGAGTCTCGATAGGAAGATGCAAGAAAAGTTTTTAACAAACTAATATTAATTTGAAAATACGAAAAAAAAACAAGAATTTTTTAGTGGAAATTTGTTTATTTTTTAACTCCTCTAATAAGTTGGTTTAACACCGAAAAATTGTTAATAATTAACACCCGCAGGGAACTATTGTGAAAAGCTTGGGTGGAGTTGAAGTTAACATCCAAATGGGATTGACTCTCTCAAATTCCGTTTCGATGCGTGATCGACTCCGTTTTTCCGAGAGTGTAAGTTTCTGAATAATTTAAAACGAACTTGTTAAAAACTTGACTTTTGCCTTTGTCTGGGACAAGAGGAAAGAGAGAAGAAGCAATCCGATTTTCCTCATTACCTAACAAACTTGATCTCACGGTTTTTTACAAATATATTCGAAGCAATTTTCAAGTCTCTAGCTAGCACAATTTTTTCGTGATGTATCGAGAAACATACGGCCGGATGAGCAAACAGAAGTATCGCTGCAATTGTATAGAAATCCATAATATCCTATATTTATAGTTTTATTTCGCCTTCAATGTTGTCTAACCTTTTCTGTAAGAAACAGTACTGTATCCAATTTCAAATCTCATTCACTATATCCAATTTCAAATCTCATTCATAGGTTGGTATAAGAAAACATTTTTTAGAACTCCAAACACACACACAATCTTTGATTATCTCGACCTCTAGGGTTGTGCATAAAAAACGTTTGGTTGATATGATATTTATTAATTATAGTGAAACCTCGGTTCGTGAAAGCTACTATTTCTGATCGTTTCGGTTCGTGGATGACTTTTGAGCCCAAAAAATATGTCGGTTTGTGAAAAATGCCTCGGTTTGTGAACAGAATTTCGGTTATTAGACAGGAACCTGGCAAACAAAATTGAGACAGAGGTCCAGTGGATTTTAGTCAGAGTCTAGTGGCGTTTTAAGAAATGTAAAAGAACTAGAACCCCACACCCCCCATTCCCCCCTACATAAAACCTATAGTATTGTTCTTAAGTCTCCTTGCCCCCTTTAAATTTAAAAAAAAATTATCTGTCTGCAGCAAAACAAATAATAGCTATCTGGTTTCTCTAGTTAAAATCCCACAATTTACTACTTATGTTTAAGAAATGTCTTATTGTCAATAACTACGCAGAATAACCCGTCAAATTCAAAGGGAGTGCACCGAATTTTTGATTTATAGTAACTTAATTCGTAGAGTACATAAATTGATGTTTGTGTTGAAATTTTAAATTGATCATCCATAAAAAGCAACAAAAAACTGATAATCCAATTTGACGAAGTCACATTTTTTTGGTGTTAAAACACGTTCATCACTCACAAACTTTAAAACACCGAAGGAAATTTACACAAATTTTATTTTCAAGTATAAAACTGAAGATGAACTTGACTGGCAGTTATTGAGTTTCATCGATTCACCTGTTGAACAATAGCACAATAACGTTTTCCACTGAATATTTCCGATAAGAATTATTTTCCATACAATTTTCAAATGTGATTTATTGCCAGTTGTCGCAATTTCTTCACAAACGTAAATTTCCTATTTTAATGGCAATTTGTCATTTTTAAAATATTTTCACCATCATTGTTTGAAGGTTTTTACGACCAAAAAGTATTTACACTGCGTCACGCCACTCGGAAAAATTATTCTCTGATTCTTATTTTTCCAACTTATGTTTGTATTTATCGTTTTTAATATTCCTTGGGCACGAAAATTTTAAAAATATACATATTTCCAAGCACCTGATGATTGAATCACAAAATTAATAAACCCGGCGGGTGGTTTTGGTATGCGCGTTGAATATTTTTATTTTAATTTTCTGAATTTTTCCGCATGCCCCCAACGGCCGCGACAGTATGAAAAGTTTGAAATTTTTCCGGTTTTTTTTTAGCATTTAAGAAACACTTTGGCACCGATAGAGGTCTTTTCGCCACGAAAGCAGTAAATCAGAAGTCCGTCAACATCAAAAATCAATTCAGCACGTCTAAATTATTGAAATTTTTTGGATTTTTCCATTTTTTACGCGCAGTTTTTCACTTTCGAGTTGCAAAATTCCACAAATTTTTGACGCTCAGTTAAAATCGCCCAGTTATGAACTCACGCGGACTCGTTGTGTTACTTTTGGCCGCTCGATACCGAACACAGATTTGAATCGTCCACCACGTTGAGAAGCACTCGATGAGGGTTGATCTCACGGCCGTGCGGTTGAAAAGAGGACAACTCTAACGCACAATCGCTGAGGCTCTATCACTTCTATAGGAAATTTGTATTTCCTTTTCACATTCTCGAATTGTCTATTTCGCTCGGGAAAACCAGTTCCAAGCAATTGAGTGAAGGAAGTGCTAGAGATCTGTAGAAGCACAGCATCCCGAAGTCCCAAAGTGCATGGATTCATTTTGTGGAAGCGACTTCCAACATTGGCTGACAACTTCACCCTCTCTAGGAGAGCTTGTGGGATGGAAGGCGTACAAATCGATTTTACTGTCAAATCTATGGGACTACTCTTTGTTGAGAAGAAGGGAAAATTGATTCGCCGCGAAGGTGGAGTGAACTTTCGGATCCGCCCCAAAATAACCGGTTGTTCACCTCTAGTTTCTTCAAACACTACGAAAGTGCGACTTCCAAAGTATTTTCCTGCTGTTCGTGGTTCGTTTGTATAGCCCCAAACTGCAGTTGCTGCGATTGCATTTTCCATAGAAGTTTCCATATGAGTATATAAATATATCAAGTTTTGTGTAGTGTTGTGCATTTACCTTAAGCTGTTCGTTTTAATTTTATTTTTTATCTATTTTAAATTCAAAATCTGTAACGTGGCTCTGCCCTCCAATGGATTTTCTTTTGATGTTAGGCGTGTTTTTTAGTTAAAAGTGTGATATTTCTATGTGAAACGATATCAATCAATATTCCAAATAACTTAATTTTCTCACAAAAAAAATCGATTGGAAAAAATACTCAAGTAAAATTCTTCACTCTTTTTCCACTAGCTGACTTGTGCTTTAAATGGAGATCTTACATCACCTTTAATTTAATCAGTTGAACACAGTATAACTTGTTAGTTACAATTTGTATCGCTTAAATGATAATAATTAATTAGAACTGAATAATTTATCTCTGCACTGAACTAAATTTAAATTTTTCTACATTAGGAGAACTGAATTGGGTACAGAAAGTTAATAAGAAACGATGTTAACATGCATTTGTAGATGCATAAAAATATTTTAAAGTGGAAGGGTTTCTGATAAAATTTAGTGCTTTCGCAACACCATAATTTATTATATTGTAGCAAGGAAAATTAAATATTTTATTCCAAGCAAAGCTGTTTATTTTCATGCATTTGTGAATTCATATTTTTTTTAGGTTTATCTGAAAAAGGTGAATTTTATATTTTTTTGGAATTTTTTTCTTGGAGTTGATTTAATGTGCAGTATATCCCCCCACCCTTAAACTTATTGTAAAAAAAATTTGTTTTTTAAATTTAAAAAAAACTGTTATAAAGAAAAAAATGCACTAAAAAAGAAAAATAATTTTTAAGATATAAATACATGTATTTATTTTATTTTTTATGCTTTATCTCGCTTTTATTCCTGATACACAGCACCCAGAAAATTATTTTTTCCTTGTTAGTGCATTTTTTTTTAATTTTTGATCTTTAGTCATTTGTTGTTTGATTAATATTAGTTAAAATCCAGAATTACATCTGTCTTTCTCCACGCTTACATATAGTTTTTAGTGTTCGAATATATATCCTTGCCTTTGAGACATCTTTACGGACTTCTTAATGCCAGATTCGGATTCAGCGACCCCAAAAAACCCCAGATGAGGAGTTTTCCGGATAATTTGAGAAAAAGAAAAAGCATGTTATCCTGTCAGGACCTTACACACATAGACTTTTTATTGCTAGAATCGGATTTAGCGACCCCAAAAAATTTCTAGATGAGATTTTTTCCAGAAAATTTGAGGAAAATGATAATCACGGTATCCTTAAAGGACCCTTCGTTATCCCTACAGATTTCTTAATGGCAGAATCGGAGTCAGCCACCCCCAAAACCGCTAGATGTGATTTATTCCGGAAAATTTGAGGAAAAGGATAACCACGTTATCCTTACAGGACCTTCCGTTATCCTTGCAAGGACGAAGTAGCGAAAATATTGTATTGTCATCGTATTTACGTATGCGTGCAAAATTTCAAGTCAATTGAATGAGTGCAAGTGGGTCAAAATTAGATTGCAAGATTTGACCCAGTTGTAGCGCCTGTCAGTTTTTCCAGTCGTAGTGCCTGTCATTTTTAAATTTAAAAAAAACATTTTAATGTTAAAAACGTAGATAAATAAATGAAATTTCTTCTCTATATCGAGAACATAGCGTTGTCCACCTGGCGGTGAGATATCTTTCTTATATAGTTTACTCATAATTTATTGTGCAAAAGCACTACAGACCTCAGGAAAATTTAGGGGTGATTCGTTTTTTAACGAAACTTAAACCCCGCCCAAAAACGGACACTCTTAAGCCAGTCTTGAGCCACTCTTTCCCTTCTATTTTTTTTTGTCATTTTCTCGAAAATGGTTCATTTAAAAACAAATTGGTAAGATAAAGGCTTATTCAAAATCATTTTTAAGCATAGGTTGAGGTTTGTATCGTGCTCATCGGTGTCGGTTTTTGCTGTAGTCAAAATCATGAGACTCGAGTTCTGGTGAAGATGAATTTTTCAAATTTGGAGGAAATATAGAAAAAAATAAGGCTTTTAGTGAAAGACAAAAAACATTTTTCTTTTGTAAATTAGAAACTACACTATGATTTTTTTCTTTTAGACCTAATTACTTTAAGAAAAGACATCTGATTTATGTAGGAAATTTATTTGTCTTTTATTTGATACATAAGCATTTTTCAAAAAGTCGAGATAAACCAAATAAAATCGAAAAAAAATGATTTTTTCACTTTAATGGTCACAAACTTTTAACGGAGTCTTGTCAAACGAAAAATGCTCGTACAGATTTTTATGGATCTTATGATTTACCTACCAAAAGAAAGGGTTTTTAGTGTAGTTTTATTTCCAAGAGGTTTGATAAACCTGCAAACTTACCTTAAGTTGAAAAATTGTTGAAAAATAAGGTTTTTGATATCAGCGTAATTTAGTAATCAGCAGCCTTATTAATAAAAAATCCCTAACACGGAGATAACTCATGTGCTAACTAACTCCGAGATAGCAAACTTATCCATTAGATAACTATTCTTATTAATAAAAATTTTTCCTCCATATAATAGCTAACTCGTATTTTATTTAAAAATTTAGTTTGAATAAGGCAACCCTTGTGCTGAATTGTACCAAAAAATACGAAAATCTTTTACATTTAAGTCATATTTTGGTTTTTTAAATCCGTTTCCTTGGAGACGATATTAAAATAAGTCATATTTTGGTTTTTTAAATCCGTTTCCTTGGAGACAATATTAAAATAGGAGTGAAATTAATGTTTTTATTTTAATTGTGATTCACTGCAAAGTAATTAAAAGTGGAAAATTTAAAAATTGAAGGAAAGCGATCAGAAAAGTGGTGTTCAAGTGATAAGATAATATAATATAATAACATAAATTGCATTTTTTTAATGGATCATTGTTTCTTATAGTCATTATTGGAAGAGTTATGTGCCGTCAAGAGTTATCAACTCGTTAACTCGAGGGAATCGGTATGTTAGCTAACAGAGAGTTAACTAACGTCAGTTAACTCTTAAATTTTTTTTATTAATAAGAATTTCGAGTTATCCACTGCGTAAACCATTGATAAAAGTTAACTAACGTTTATTAATAAGGCTGCAGATGTTTAGGTACAAGACAATTATATTCCATAAAATTTCACAAATTGGGCCTACTTTAAAAAATAAAAAAATTAAGAGTGTCAAGGAAGCCCTTTCATGATTTTTCATAGTCAGAATCAGTAAATTTTTTTGAGGAAAATAAATATATCGAATATTTAAAAATTGGCTAACTTAAGGAACTTATAAAAGGTACTTAAAAGATCAGTATCTTTTGATAGCTTTTTCTAATTATTTTAGACATTTTTCTAACAGAAAAACATAAAAATATATAATTTAAGGCTTGTCGAATTTTCATGAAAACCCTAATCTTGCCAAAACTTAACCAAATTCGACACTGTGCGACGTATTTTGTTTCATCATTCTGAATACACTGGTGTAATTGTTTTTTGTTTGGTGATCGGTTCTGTACGTTACAAACTTTTGATCAAATACAATATACCCTTAGATTTCATATAGGGTAAAAAATGCAAACACCACAATCGATGGTCACAACAGATTGTGGCTTATGACCGGTAACAACGCCAGAATAAGGGAATTATGCCCTTATTCTGGCATTGTGGCTGGTCACAAGTCACAATATTATGACTTTTTTGTGACTGGGCAGCCGTTTGGGTCACAAGAAAAGTAGCAAAAAATTCAATTTTAGAGTGGTAAAATTATTTGACCGTCTCTTTGTGATCTTTAGGTTTTATTATGTTTTAAACTGATTAAAATCTTTTCAAATTAGTGCAAATTATGGAGAAAGTGCGTATGCAAAAGTGCGCGTTCAGTTATAGAAACATAACAAAAGCTATAATTGCCAATCTGGCAATCATTGGAGACCCGTATGGTGATATTCGTATCAAAATTCGAACAGTTATACCAAAATTCCACTTTGAAGTCAAACTTTCCAATAAGATTTTTTAAAATTTATTCGAATCGGATTTTGATGTATGGGAGTTTTATGTAGAATCATATCCTAAATAACTTTTGTTCTTGCACTTTTTTGATAAGATGCACCGTTTTTGAGATATTCGCAAAAAAAGTTTTCGTTCGTATGGGGGGTACCCCCCCTAATGGTCCATTTTTGCCCATTAACGAACTTAGCCTCGCATTTTACGAAAAACGGATCCACGCAAAATTTCAAGTCTCTATCTCAATCCGTGCGCCCGCAATCCGCGCCACAGACGGACGGACAGACAGACGGACAGACAGACGGACAGACAGACGGACAGACGGACAGACAGACGGACGGACATGCAAAATTCAATTTTTTTTATTATTCTAAACACACTGGTGTAATTCATTTTTTTGTGCGATGACGGGATCTTGGCGTTACAAACGGTAAGGCAAAGTTAATATACCCTTTGGTTTCACCATACGGGTATAAAAAAGTGCAATGTTTTTGTAAACCTGAATATTTTCTAAAATAATTTTCTTTTATCGCAAAAGAGTCTTCTTTGTTAACCAGAAATCATTTCCTTTGTACTCTGGGAATACCGCAAAACTGTGATGTCCGTTGAAATCTTCAAATTTTTTGGTCATTATTATATATTTGAACCAAAAATGTTTTAATCGATTCATTTAAGGTCAGTTTTCCTGGATAAAGGGCTTAAAAAGTTTTAAATAAAATAACATATTTTAAAAAACTGAAAATAATGTTGATTTATTGAACCAAATTTTCGACCCGTCTTATTTTGAAAACGGTTTTCCGATGGACACATTCTAGTTTTATATAGTCACTCTAGTTGTGACTAGTGACCGGTCACTGATAGTAGCCAGATGGCGTATTAAATGTCAAATCAAAGACAAAAAACAGTCGCCATTTTAATTTGTTTTCCGAAGCTCTGAAATTGGTTTATGGGGGCGGACATGTAAAATATCTCTTTTATTTGTTTTCTTAGAATTCATTACGATTGTATGTGCTGACAATAATAATATTAAGGACGAATTTTTGTGGTTTCCTTGACAAAACAGTCACGAATCTGAAAGTTCAAACCAACAACGAAATCATTGTTAAAACTCATCCCCTTTCATCATACATTATTTAATAATTCATTTCGCGTATGAGCATTGTTTTACATTCTTTTTTCATATTAAATTTGTCGACATCCTTCTTTTATACTCCAACATACGTTTTAATTTTCTTATTTCACCAAACGAAATTATGATTATAATGATAATAAAAAAAACAAACATGGAAAATTATTTTTAATAATGCGAGTAATAAAAACCCAGAAGAGAAATAAAACAAGTAAAAGGAATAAAGAACCAAAAGAAGAAGTAATTGCTTTGGTCTAGTGGCCATTATAATTTCTCATTTTCCCTGTTTATTAATTTTTCATACTTGGTTCGTCTTTCATTTTTAATGTGAACGCAAACTTCACCCCCTAAAACAACCATTTCCCCATTTTTTTTTCTTGCCATTCGGAAACCATTTCAAGGAAGAACCACTCTGATACGGTTAGTGTAATTTCATTTATTCCCTCAGTCTATATTTTCTCTGCCTAGTCCCCTTGAAAATGTGACTCTAGGAAATTCTTATAATCATGTTTTATGAAAAGTTCTGTTTCACTTTACTTCGACTAATGCCATGAAATTTTTAATGAAAAATTAGAAAAAATTAAAGAGCAAAGACTTAAAAAAAACCTTCTATAGATTCTTAAATAAGCTTATCGACTAATATTATTCCATTAGTGAAATGTCATTATTTTATTTGCATTATAAACAATTCCACCCCCTTGCAGATAGCGGAGAGGGATATGAAAAACTTATCCGTGAAACTTCCGACGATATCCATAAATTTTATCATCCAAAGAGATCGTTTAGAATAGTAAAGACACGAACTTAGTTTCGTGTCATTTGAATTTCCCTCGCTACTAATTTCCGCCACTAGTAAGTGAAAAGCTAGAAAAACTCAACGTAAAGTTTTTTCCAATTCACGTGAAAAATTCGACTTAATATGTTCCTACTTTTAATAGCTATTGTTTGTTATTGTTTTTGTTTTGAGTGTGGATTATCGCAACACGTGAGGAAAAACGTGACAGAATATTTCGAAGGGATCAGCGAGCGTATATAAATTTCCACAATGTGGGGAGGTCATCCATACCGGAACTAGAAGTTTTTCCAAATTCATTTTCTTATTCTATTTATTTTCTTTTGCTAATTCCACTAACTAAATCTAATCCTCTCTGTCTTTCTCGTATCAGACAAAAATTTTCAATGAATTTTCTTTCCTCGAAGGTGATTTCATGCAACAAGCTTCCTAGGAAATTAAAGAAAATCTCAAAGGAAAATTTTCTATAGGGAACATGGATTCTGAAAGTATATGAAAACGCCCTTTTCCTTTTCCGAAGCCTACAACAAGGAGGAGTCAACTCCGACGTTAAAACAAGTTAGAAGAGTTCCAGTGGCTCGATAACACGAAAACAAGAAACAAGCAGATGCACACCATATGGGGTGGAGTTTACATTTTTATTGACTTCACTCTGGAGTCATTTGATTATCGGAAAAAATTGTACGGGAGAAAAATATCATGCCCTGTAAAAAATTTTCCGCCAGGAATTTTGTTGCTTAACCTTGAAATTCTTGTCCAAACTTTTGAAATTTCAGGGAGCAATGGTAATACAAAAATCGAAAATAATGAACTTAAAATGTCTGATCCGAAAACCTTTCGTATGCTCAAAAATTAAATTTTTACATACACTCCAATCCTTTAATTTTTACTTATTTAGAACTATTGCATTAGACACAAATTAATGTTGCCATTGTACATATTTAATTAAACTGATTTTAGGATTCGTAACTGTGAAAAATAATCACTAAACCAAAGTTTATTACACCAAGATTAGAAATCTATTGTTCACTCTAATAAATATTTGTTTCAAAAGGAAATTTTTAAATTTGCAATTAATATTTTGGCTAAAATTATGTATGTTTTAATGAGAAACGTCCTGCAGTTTAGATGGATTTTTTATGAAAGCTTGGCCAAACAATAGCGATTTAATGTTAAACTAAACTCTACGATGTCTCCCAGAAAGTTATTACGTTAAACACTGTTAGTTGTGTAAAAAAAATCATAAATTCTGCAAGAATAGTACATTGGCCTCCTACAACTTACTTTTTTACACAAGCCTGAGTGTGTAGCGTCATAACTTCCGGATAATACTAAGTTCAGACCGACACAAAATCACGTAATTTTGCGAAATGATTTAGAACTTAAACCAAAGTGTTCACACAGAGATTAAGGTAATTTTGTTTCACATTTCAACTACAGGATTGCTATGAATTTTAGTGTAGGATTACTATGAATTTTAGTAATATGATGAATAATACAATTCAAAACATCGATGAAATATGTGCAAACAGAATTAGACACTTTAGACGATAATGGAAATTATCTGTAATGAAAATAAACAATTATTTTCCATTTCATATCTAATCGCATCAAAAACAGGTCCATTTTTTTTTGCCCCGCGTAGGTTGTTTACTAATATATCCTTTTCGCGTGCGGAACACGGCTTCTTTTTCTTATATCTCCGTCGTTCTAATCCAGCGCAAATGTCAAAACTGATGTACTCAAGAAAGCTGAATGAGTGATGCAGGGTTGAATTCATTGTTTTTGCTTGATTTCGTTCGTAATTTTGTGGAAATTGCATACTTTCAGTGATTTTTGAAAACAGGTTAATGTACTGGAAAGCTCGTGATTTCGAGGAAGATTTCGTTCAAAATTACGAAAATCTTCAAAATTACGTGATTTTGTGTCGGTCTGAACTTAGTATAAGCCTCGTGGATGCAAGTTTCGCACTAAATCGCGACCGTTTGGCCAAGCTAGGCTCAAGTTAAGTTCACCTTAAATTTGGTCCATATTTAAATTTTTTCGTTTTATTAAATTTAATCAGTTGTATTGACCGTTAGGTATGTATCCAGCCAATTTATACTCATAAAAACTGAAAAAACGTTAAAAACTTGGAAAATAAAAAAAAACTTCATCGAGCGATCATTTTAATATTGGGACACAAAGACATATTTTTGCATAAAAAAGTATGTTTTAAAGCGATAATTGGCGTTAAAAATGTTTTAATTAATAAAAATTGTCAAATTTTCTCTTTTATTGCCAATTTTTCTATAAAAAAAAACTTTTTGCATTTGGCATTTTTTTTTATCACTGGAAAATTGGTTACGTTCAAGTAACCAATTTTCCAGTCCATATTTCTTAAAAATAACTTTAATTCAAAAACTGAGGTTATCTCGAAGCACCGAGCAAAACTTTTCGCTCAAAGTCCTCAGCAATCGAATTATCGGTCACAGTTCAGAATTCGGGACTCCGAGCGAATAAAAAACGGATAGCGGACCCATCAGGTCGTTCAAAGTTCTCTAAGATAATAAAAGAACTCGGCCTATGTTGCGCAGAGTGATGAAAAATAGTGCTTGAATTTTGTGATATCTTAATGGTAATTTGAAGTAATTGCCATTTAAAAAAAAACGAAGCAAAACGAGTAAATGTGAGGAACAATTTTGACGTATTTTTGACGTTTATAAATTTTTCGATAGGATGGACAGTTTTCGAGAAAACAGGAAAAAAAGTGTTCCATTCGTATGGGATAAGGGGGAACAAATGGTCCGATTGGATTTTGATGTATGTATGAGTTATGCTAAATCCTATTCTAAACACATTTTACCTCTATAAATTTTTCAATATGATCTACCGTTTTCGAAAAAATTTCAAAAACTTTCGTTTGTAAGAAATGGTTCAATTTTGCCAGTTCAAGAACTTAGCCTAGCCATTTACGAATCCTTTCGAAAGTTATGGTATTCACGAACAGACAGACAGACGGACAGACAGACAGACGGACAGAAAGACAGACAGACGGACAGAAAGACAGACAGACGGACAGAAAGACAGACAGACGGACAGAAAGACAGACAGACGGACAGAAAGACAGACAGACAGACGGACAGACGGACTGGCGGACAGAACATGCGAGTAGTTCATCTGGGGTGCGTTCTTTTATTAACCGTGGTTAACCGCGGTAAAGAGAAATGCGTTCTTAAATGCCTACGTTTAACGCTCAGTAAACTTTACTGCCGTTCCTAAATGTCAAAGTTAAGCTGTCAAAGTTACTTTTCTCAACTCTGCTCGAGAGTTGAGTTGGAGAAAGTTAACTTTAATTGTAATTAAAGAACGCGATAAAGTTAACCGAGACGGTTACAACTGTCAATTCGTCTCGTAGTTTCGAATAAGTTTTGTGCAGAATAATGGAGGATTTTATTGTGGACCTTGTAAATGAAAAATACGACATGCTTTGATCATTTGTTGGTCCGACATATTTTTAATGCATTGTTGTGCACATCATTGCTGTCAAAGTTAACCAAATCGCGTTCTTTTAATCAGAGTTAACGTCGGTAAAATTTCAACTTTGGCAATCAGCTGTTCGAACTTTGACAAACCCAACCTTTACTTTACTCAGGAATAAAGGAACGCACCCCTGGTGTAGTTCATATTTGTGTCCGATGATTGGTTCGATGTGTTACAAACGGTATACTAAATCTAATATACCTCTATATGATTCCCATGTAGAGTATAAAATTTAATTTTAAACTTTTTTAAATACGAAAAATGCTTCCACATCAATGAAATTAAATCTTTAAAAAAACGAATTTTGTCATTTTTTTTAAATCTGAAAATTTATTTAATAAAAATATTTTTTCAAGCGTACGGCCTAAAAAATATATATCATTTTTAAAAAATCGATTTTTAAAAAAATTTAAAAAATAAATCAAAGCTCAAGATCTAATTTAAAGTTAGGAAAAATTAATTTTCTTACTCATTATTCACTATTTGCAGACAATTAAATTACTCTTAAATTAATATTAAAACCATGTAATTGTAGCAATTTCAAATGGAAATTTTCCTAATCAACCAACCATACGTAAACCAATGAAATTCTTTATTAAAATTCAAATTGTTTTCCTGGAAGCGAATGGCGGCACTCTTAAAACTCACTCGAAATTGACTTTTAAATATGCGTGCATGCATAAAGCCAATTAACAGGAAAATTATTCTGAAACTGAGTACTTAGTCCGAAGCAAAAAACCCTTAAAATTTGAGAAATGCTAAAAATCTGAGGACAAACAACTCGTAAGTAGCCATAGACCCACTTGATTCGGAAATCGACGGATGGTGGAACTGGAACTGCAAATGAAACTGATGTTAACTGAATTTGAAAAGGATGCGTGCAAGAAAAAAAAACTGTCAACCACGGAGTTTTTCTGGGAAATCTCTTGCGTTCCCATATTGAACGGAACATAACCAGATCTTGTTACCTCAACAAATGGGAAACATATACCCATCATCCATGATAGCTACTAACATACAGGAAAATTATTCTATATTATGGAAAGCGTCATTTTCCAATGTTGACTGCTATTCTTTATATAGAAGACTTGTGGAAGCCACCCTTACATCTCTTAAAGATTCACCACTAACGAACAGGAGGAAAGAAAATGTGGGAAAGAAACGAGAGGAGAGCTGTGTTATTCCACCATCGATTACCTGGAATAACTTCTGGATGAGTGACCAGCCCATAAATGCTTAAGTGCGCTTGCGTCATAATTAATCAACCACAATGATTATGATGACGATGATGATGGTAATGGTGATAACCACTTGGTGAAGGAAGCGTCAAGGGAATCCGTCTCTTAATCCCGAGAATTTCACCAAGCAAACAATTACGGCAAAACCTGCGGTGGGTTCTAATTACCAGAAAATTTTAACGTTTTTGCGACGTTACTTGCCCTGTCCATCCTTCTTGCCACATTAGTTCGGAGATTGCTTAGAAATTGTTTACTCATCCGGCGGTGCAAAACATCCAGAAATCGCTCGATAATGAAAGCGGAAATGGGGCGGAGTACCACTGAGTTTATGTATCTTTTTTATCTGCATCTTCTTAATCCAGTGCGCTGCAGCAACCGGATCCCAGTTTCCACCTCTTTTCATCTCGTTTTTCCATTTTTCACAAGATTCAAGTCTAACTGACTTTTCCCAGCAGCTCCACTCAAGCAATAAAGACAAAAACCTCATGCTACTCTGGACAATAGCATCGGTCGAGTGCCAAAGACGCCATTTTGCGGTGTTTTCAAAGGAAATTCCAAGCCATCCCCGCACGTCCTTCTGCCTCCACTACCTTACAACATCTCCACCTGATGTGCTTGTTTGTGGACCATCGCCGCATTGGCATCTGGAGTTGCTGTCCAAGGGTTTTTGCTTCATATCGTTCCATTCGCACAACATGCGATCCCCGTCCTGATGGCTTTTTGCCATTGAAGCCATTTCGACGTTCACATGGATTTCTCTTTCCCATCAGCAATACTCAGTGCAATCAGAATATTTCAAGTCACATCTCTTTCCCTGCACTTTTTAACTCCTTCTTCATTATCTATCGTTTCGTTCCTGTGGGATAGCTTCAGCAGTTGAGTTGGAAACTTCCCGGAGTTTAAAGTTTTTTTTTTCAACCATAGAGAATTCGCCAGATAAGGCCGTCCTAAACTTTCAAGCATACCAAAATCTAGCGGTCGATGGGGCCTCTATCCGGTGGTTTTACTAACTTCCAGAAGTCAAACACGAAACCAAACTATAAGATATCCACTTCTACTTACTTGCTTGTACTGTTGGGCTACTACTACTGCCTTGCTCCCTTGCAGAGAAAATTCCTTATGGGTTTTCTGTTTTTGCCAATCGCACTGCGTTTCTGAACCGTAGGTACCAATTTTATATAGATGACCATTAATTGATAAAAATTATTAAGGGAGCCACCCCGCTGCAACTTACCCGCGTCTCCGAGGAAAACTCTTGCTTAAGTCTTTTTCAGATTTCATTGATGAAGCGACAACAATCTGAACTTTTTGCGAATAACGTAATATTAAGGCATTTAATATAAAATAAGAAATATTTGAGAACCAAAACAACTGGTTGCGATCTGTCGGTTGTTTGAATTTATTTATGTACTTGCACATCTTAAATTGAATTATTAATTGAGATGCCATTCATTTGGTTTTTTTTTTAAAACTCGCTAATGTAGTACACTCTAAATGGTTTGTGTGAATTCACACTAAATTTTGTTGCAAAAAACTCATTTTTTGTAGTATTTTCACACTTCTGATGTGTGATTTCCAACATTCGCGTGAAATCTCTATTTTTGAGTGATTTCACTACAAAATTTGTGTGATTTCCAACAAGAGAATATGGAATTTGTGTGATTTCACACAATGGAAGTGAAATACGTCACAGCAGATAGTAAAATCCAACAGCAGTGTGATTTCACTACAAATTCTGAGTAAAAACCGTCGTCTTTAATAGTAAAAAACCAGCTTTTGATCATTCTTAATTGACAGTTTTGAAGGGTAAGACCCCAATAGACTTAAATTTTGCACACAGACTTAACTCCGGTGACAATACAATATTTTTATGACTTCGCCCTTGTAAGGATAGCGGAAGCGGAAGGTCCTTCAAGGATAAGGTGATTGACATCAACCTTTTCCTCAAGTTTTTCGGACAAAAACTCATTTAAGGGTTTTCGGGATCGCTGAATCATGTTCTGGAGCCAAAAAGTTCGTCAGGACATATCAAAGGCAAGGATATATATTCGAAAACTAAAAAGTAAATACATAAAAAAAGTTAAAAAAAATTTTTTAAAGAAAAGTATTAGGGAAAAAATAATCAGAAATAAAGGCGAAATAAATATTTAATTTATTTTATTTTTATGCTTTTATCTCGCTTTTATTTCTGATACACGGTGCTCAAAATATTTTTTTTTTTCTTTTCAGTACATTTTTTTAATAAAAGCTTTTTATAGATTTTAATAAAAGCTTTTTAGTGAAATCGCACACATTTTGTGTGAAATCGCACTCATTTTGTGTAAAATCGCACACATTTTGTGTGAAATCGCACACATTTTGTGTGAATTCACTATTCTTTTCTTGATTTTTTGTGTGAAATCACTTCATATTTTGTTGGAATTCACGCTGATTTTTGTGTGAATTCAGGCTCTATTTTCCAATCACACTTAAGTGTGAAATCACTACATTTAATGTAGGAAACCCAGATTCCTACATTAAATGTAGTGAAATCCAACAGAAATCAATTAGAGTGTATGCCTATCTGTTGGATTTTATTCGAAAACCTTAAAACCGATTTGGACAAAACTTCAGGATGAAATTTTAGGATTCGCTAACTTAGAGTTTTGTTTTCAACGAGTTCTTGGTACCTTCTGAACTCCTGAGTAATTTTGGTCCGGTTATTTTAAGACAATACGCTCTCTAATAAATGTTTTGTCCCCTAAAATTAATTAGTGAAAACCAACAATAAAGAAAATAGCCGAAAATTTTTTATAATGTATAGTACACCCTAGTATTAGAAATAATAGTGTAAAATTTTAACTCTTGGGATCCAGAGTTACTGAGTAAACTGATAAAATATGTTGTACAGAATGAAACAGCCTAGCTACTAGTTGTTGCTATGTTTTAGACTACACTCAGAAAAATGTCCAGGTCAACTTTTTGTCAGGTTAACTCTGACCACAAATAAATATACTCAGATAACCAATGCCCATAGTAGCAGTTGTACCCATTTTTAGCTCGTAGCCGACAGTCGTAGCTGACAAAACGAAATGAGAAAATGCCGAAACGAACCGACTGCGATCGTTTGCTAGATATCCTCTTCCCTTTCTGCCTTTCGGCGATCAAATAGAATGTTTCACGATCGTAGTCATCGCAGCCGGTTGGTTTCGGTATTTTCTTATTGCGTTTTGTCAGCTACGACTGT
This sequence comes from Chrysopilus asiliformis, assembly GCA_964034945.1. Classification (NCBI taxonomy): domain Eukaryota; kingdom Metazoa; phylum Arthropoda; class Insecta; order Diptera; family Rhagionidae; genus Chrysopilus; species Chrysopilus asiliformis. The sequence continues at coordinate 103,530,970 of OZ035961.1, forward strand.
CGGCTACGAGCTAAAAATGGGTACAGCTGCTACTATGGGCATTGGTTATCTGAGTATATTTATTTGTGCTCTGACCTTACAGAGGTGTCTGTAAGCCAGCTAGCGGTCAGAGTTAACCTATCTAAGGTCAACTCGTGCAGCTCCCAATGCCCTACTTCACCTGCGCTGGTGGCTTAATTTCAGAATTTCTCCGACCACAGGTCAACTCAGTTTTACTTGCCCACATGCAGGCGAACGCGCGCCTGCCCGAGGCCAATTACGCCGTATGTAGGTCGTCGAGTTAACCTCCATTTTTCTGAGTGTAACCTTAGAGCAATTAGAACAAAACAAATGGATATATAACCCTCAGGAAAAAGCTATTAGGACACTATATTTTAAAGGAAAAAATGTTGTTATTGAAAAAGTCTTAGATTTTGCTAAAATTTCGCATCTAGAGTATGTGATTATGTCATTAAAAATACAATTCAAAAAATTCTAGGCTTCGAATTTTTCCAAAAAAAATCCTAGTCAATTTTTCACTTTTTCAAAAATTCGTAGCTGGCAAACGGTGCATGGCATTTTCATCAAAACACAATAAAGTTGTTCCAGATATTAAAAAAAAAAATATTTTGCAAAACTTAGAAAAATTTTCACGATACACGAAAAGTCGAACGAATTTGAGGAAAAATTATTAGGGTAAGGTACGGATATACGCCGCACCTTTCGGAAAAAACGCTGTATAATTCTCATTCTTCGAAATACACACCTAATTTTAAATCTATAGGATAATTTCACCATTCAACTACATCCCTGTCAAATATCAGAACGAATAGGAAAAGAACAGAGGGATAAATAAAAACTATCGAATTTTGGTACGGATAGATGCCCCGCCCGGATATATGCCCCACTTAATGACCTTGGCAGAACGAATAAAAATAAGCATGTTTTATTGAGAAAAACAAATCTGTGAACACAATTCGAATTTGATGTTTCGTAGGCGTAAATTGAACACAATGAATTTAAATGAAGACAACACAACAAATTGATTGATGTGGAAAATAGACGACAGAATACTTGAACTTCTTCTGGACGCCATTGTCTTAAACTCTACTTAGTTCACAGCACCCTTCGCGATTTTTTCTGTTAAAACTGCGTATGGCGGTCAATAAAATTTTATATTTTAGCGTAAAATCTATTATTTTATTCCAGGCATGTATTTTGGATTAAAAAAATATATAAATTTAAAAAAAAGATTTAAGTAATTTTTTCCGTCACTTTATGTATGCCAAAATCAATACTAAATTCCTCCAATTCCAGTTAACAAATTTTCGGAGATAGTATCTTTAAAATTGAACAAAAATAAAAGAAATTATTTTATTTAAAATGTTTTTCATTTGCAAACCAAAAAGGTTAGAAAGATTTCGGAAAAATTAAAAGCTCTCAAATGGGGGTGATTGCGGAACGTTTAAAAATGGGTAGAGTAGACAAACCAGGATAAAACAAAGCAACGCCAAAAGAAACCAAGACCCGAAGACCAGAAAGGCCGCATCAAATCCTTTGATCGTCTCTTTGTACGAGTATTTATCAACCAACCGAGACTGTGAAGAGGGTAAATTTAACAGAAAATTTTGCTTTATACCTTTTAGATTCCGCTCTTCATGTTTTTGGGGTTGAGAGTCCTCTCAATTTAATGTAAAATGAAAGCATTTCAAAAACATTAAAGATAGCTAGGGTTGTTTAGTTGGGCGTCCATGGGTAGATTTTTGGTTGGGGTGCGTTGGTTTGGCTTCTTTTACCTTTTGGAGTCCTTTAAAGTGAGTGCTGAACATCATAAGAATGTAATAAAACGCCTACGAAACATCAAATTCGAATATGACAACGACCCAAATATGTCAAAGGCTTCAGAAACGTTTTTCATTAGAGCAGTTATGAGACTTACCACCGAAAAAATCGATGAGAGGTAATTTCTTCAAAAAGGACCAAAGGGATCTGAATGGCCTTTTACATTTATAAACACAAATTGTTAATAGAATGAAATTTTTAAAAAATCTTTCATTTAAAGCAGTTTAAATACGACTCAAAAAACGACACTGATATTTGAATTTTTACTTTTTTTTACAAAATCTAGAATTTTTTTTATTCATTCATGTCCTACAATTATAAAGTTTTCAGAAAAATTTGATCCTTGAAATGCAAGATGCTTTCAAAATTTGATAAAATTTCGGAATTTTTTCCGAAATCACGTTTTTTTAAATCTTGTTGATAAAGAAAGTTGAAGATAGATAACTTTTTTGCTTTTTTATAATAGAACTTAACATTTTAAACCGTTCTTTCATAATTTGTTCTTCAAAAATCTTTTTTCGGAGTGGGTTTTAAACCTGGCAATTTTTTTATGAATAAGAGAAAATTTTCCTTACTTTGTATCTTTATTAATCCTAGAACAATAGTAAAATTTACAAAAGCCTTGGAAAAAAGGTTTACTGAAATTTTTCTCGTAAACTAACGATTAATAACTGTTATTTTATTATTTCTACATTTCAGCTGCTAATGAAATGCTTCTTCTCTTATTATCCTCGAGATAAAAGTTTCACATTTTCATTGAAATTTCCAAACCTTTAGTATAAAAAATGTGTAAAAAAATTGAAAATTCGAATTTGAGCAAAAATTATTATTTTTTTATTTCCTTATTAATCTTAATAAAAAAAACACCACATTTTTTAAAAGTATTTGAAGGTACTTTTGAATTGAAACTAAAAATCTACAGGCTCAAACTAAACTTTAAAAAAACTGAAATGTCTGACGGCTAACCAGTTTCGACCAAAGTCCCCATCATAGAAAATTCCTTTTTTCGAGCTAAAATAACTATATTAAGCCCAGATTTCTGCTGAATTTCTACTGCTCTTGATTATTTTTTATTTTTTACATGAACATTTTTAATAATTTCCTTACAAATATCAGTGAAAACACGAAATTTAAAACAAAATCAGAAAATTCTGCAAATTTGAATTTTAACGGGCTAAAGTTCGAGAAAAGTTTTCTACAAATGTTTTCAAATGGAATTCAAATGTTTTCAAAGTAGGAATTAACATTCACGAGGTTTTGCTCATTTTGAAAAGCTCCCGTTGATTTAAACCTGATTTACAATGCAGCAGCAGCAGCAACAGCAACAGCAACGTCACATAGAAAGTGTTTTGATTGGTCGAGAATCGACTCTGTGACGTCAGATTTTCAGATATATTTTGCTGCCGATTTATTTCTAATCCTAAATTTGAGGAGCAATGCTGAACAGGAACGTTGACAGCTGGTTTTTGTTGGTTATGTATACAAGTGATTGACAACAAAGTTTAATTTTGGAAACGAATTTTGTGTTTAAAAGTAAGTTTCAGAATATGGTTAAGATTGCTATTTATTTAATAAAAATTTAATTTAGATAATCATGGAAGAAAGGTTAATTCAACAATTCAGAACCGTCAATTTTTACTGTTGCTGTTGCTGCTTCATTGTAATTCATCCGACAGGATTTCTCTTTTTGGCGTCGCTCTTTGCGTCGACGCGACGTTGCTGTTGCTGTTGGCGTTGCTGCTGCATTTAAGTCCTTAATACATGAAAACTGTACTTAAAACAATCGATTCACACATGTTTCATTCAAATCTGTTATAATTACCAAAAAAATTAAAATTTCAACGAACATGGATTTCCAAAGAGCCACGAAACTTTTGAGTTTTATGAGATCTTCTTAACATCATTTAACAAGTAAATATGCACTAATCTCTAACTCCGAATAGGAGGATTTTTCGAATATAGAAGGTTCGAGAGTATTCGAAAGTACTTTTTGTATCGATAGTAATTTTTTTGTATCGAAATTTTCAATAAACGTGTTCTTATCGATTCTTGTAGAACTTTCAACTATCTCGAAAAAGCAAATTTCGGCAACACTATCGCTAAAAAAATCTACTTTAACATTTTCATAATTTACTACCGTTTTTAAAGAAAATCTGCTACCTTATACACATCCCCATGTCCCAACCCTGGTCATAACTGTCAGAAATTTTAGTTACCTCGTGAATTGTTAAAAAGCGGGATTTTCCTTTCTGTATTCTTGTATTTAGCCGGTAGAAAATGTTGAAGACCTATGTTTGCCTTTATCAGAACGATGCCACGGACCTGAATGAATCTATTCAGAAGGCAAACAGCAATTTGTACGATGCAGTGGCGCTTCCCATTGTACATCCGCTTTTCTACCGGGAGTTCGAGCACGAGCCGGCGAAGTTGAAGCATTCAATCTTTTCGCGCTCCGACCTCATTCTCAAGTCCACAGATTGGCTCAAACAAGTAAATATTTAATATACAAGTTTAATAAAACAAACTGAAAAAACATACAAAGCAAAAAGACAAATTCCAGCATTCGGATACACTTTACCCCCTCCCTTTGGTGCCCGACCACGCGGGCTACTTTTAAATGGGAATATGTTAGAAATGGACCCCAAAGAACATCTGTGCCAAATTTCAGACCAATCGGTTTAGTAGATTTCCCGCGAAAGTGTAACAAAGACGAAAAACTGCTTCATACTCACTTTACTCACGCCCCTTACTCCTCCCACCGCCCGGGGTACTTTACAATTCCCCTATGTTGGAACCAGGCCTACAGTGAACATCCATGCCAAATTTCAGATCAATCGATTCAGCCATTTTCACGTGAAAGAGGAACAGACAGACAGACACCAACTCATTTTTATATATTAGTATGATGTTCTCCTTAAAACTATGGTAGATTAGAATTCTTTCACTAAAATAACATTAACTGCTGCTTAAATTTTTACGATAGCGTTTTGTACTCGAAAAGGAATTGCAATAATTTTATCTACAGTGAAATCTATAGATTAAATTTTATATTCCAGGTTAATAGCCTTAAATTAGAATTTGTTTATAATTTAATTAATTTGTTATATCACTTTTGTAAAGAATCTTCTTCTTGATTTTGTGCAAGATTATCTCCTTGATCACCGACACAATCGATTGCGACTCCCCAGACGAGGTCATCCGGAAGCACAGCGAGAAAGTTCTGGCCCAAGAGCTTTCTTTTGCGGAGCACCTTGTCCAGCATGGCCATGTATTGGTCAGAATCAAATCAACCAAAACCATCAATTTGGCGCGAATTCTTAGTCGATCCATTAAGGGTAAGTAATATTTCATTGTATAAAAATTCCACGTAAATTGTGGAACTTGGAAAATAATCGTTATGTTTACATTTCAATAAAAAGATTTACCCTTAGTTGTTTGCTTAGTCAGGGATTTTATGAGTTAAGATAAACACAGTGAAACTGAAGCTCGAAAACAAAATGCTGATAAAAATTGAAAAATGCTAACTAATCAAAAATTTTCATTTTAGGAACAATCCTGGTCCAAGTACCGATGCAGGATCCGAAAGCCGCGGCAAACGTATATCGTTCTGATTTAAGCGAGGAAGATGTCAATAAAAATTGCGAAGATACTTGGCACTGGTGGAACAAATTTCGTACCTATGCAGATTTCAATATGAAACTGAAACTCGTGTTGGAATTATCGGAGGACATTCCGAGCAAAGATCAGATGCGTCGGTGGTTAGGCGAACCAGTGGAATGTATCGTCGTGTCATCGAATCTATTTATCCGAAATAAAAACAACTATCCAGTTCTGTCCCGAGCTCATCAAGAAATTCTCGCACAATTCATTGACAATAACACACATTTTATTGTGAAGACCACCATGGAGGACGGAAGTCTCCAGTTTTATGCCGAATATCTTAAGCACTTGGTAGAGAAATTCAAAATTCCTGATCCTATGCAGGGGTAAGGAAACCAGAATTCCATCAAATATTATAAAGCCGTTTCCGAGAAACAAAGTTGACATACAATTATTGCTCGTATTATTATTTTAGATTCTTAAACAAAAGAGTTTTGATAGTTTTATTAGTTTTATCAACACAAAATCCATGAAAAAATTAATATTTGAATCGAACTTCAACATTTCAGATTTGATGATTTACTAGAGATACCATTGCAACCGCTATTTGACAATTTGGACTCGTATACTTATGAGATATTTGAAAAGGATCCAATTAAGTACAAATTTTATCAAAATGCTATCGAATCAGCACTTAGGGACAAAGTACCAGAATCCGAAATTAGTAAACAAACTGTAAGTGTTAAAAATATCTTCATAGCAACTTTGTGTCAACCAAAACCCCTTGTCTTACACAAATCTAGTATTAAAATTCAATTATTACAAACGAATAAAGTATTTTAATTGATTCCAGGTGATCATAATGGTTGTCGGAGCTGGTCGCGGTCCGTTAGTTCGAGCCGCGTTAAATGCTGCCGAAAACACAGGGCGAAAGGTTAAAATTTACGTTATCGAGAAAAATCCAAATGCGGTCATAACTTTAACAGCTTTAGTAGAAGAGCTTTGGCAGGGGAAAGGTGTGTAAAAATATCACTAATCTGGAACTTGTAACCAAATTAATTATTTTTTAATTAGATGTTCAAATAATATCTTGTGATATGCGAGATTTTACGCCACCGGAAAAGGCAGACATTCTCGTTTCGGAGCTGCTGGGCTCCTTTGGCGACAACGAACTCTCACCGGAATGTCTCGACGGTGCACAGAAACATTTGAAAGAAGACGGAATTAGTATTCCGTGCGAGTCAACGTCATTCATCAATCCAATTATGTCATCAAAAATCTACAATTTGGTGCGACAGGTGGTGGTGGATCGATGCGCAAATCCGAGGGAAAGACCTCACGGCTATGTTACACAAGCCGAGAACACTTATGTGATTTATCTTAAGAATATTTATCATATTGCCGAGCCTCAGCCATTATTTACATTTATACATCCAAATAAAAGCAATATATGCGATAATTCAAGGTTTAAAACGGTTCAATTCGATGTTAGTCAGGACTGTGTCCTACACGGCATCGCTGGGTACTTTGAAACAGTTTTATACCAAGATATCTGCCTTAGTACTAATCCAAAAACACATTCTAAAGGTCTATCGTCGTGGTTCCCAATGTATTTTCCTATAACTGTGAGTTCTAACTCAAAAAAATGTTTTAATATTTCTAATTTTAATAAAATTTTATTCATTTTAGGAACCAATGCAATTAAAAGCTGGTGATATTTTAGAAGTTAATTTCTGGCGGTGTGTTTCTACTCAAAAAGTGTGGTACGAGTGGAGCATTTCATCACCACTAATCACACATATTCACAATCACAACGCTAGAGCGTGTCAAATTTACAAATAACTCGTCATAATATATTGAAATTTTTGACTATTTTTGTAGAAATTATAAAATAATGGGCAAGAATGGCAAAAAAGTACATGGAAGATTTTTTTTTGATTACTATAACGATTTTTTTATTACTATAATGAATTTTTTTAGTTTAAGTGCAGGCGCGTACTGCGATTGTAAGCATGTAAAATGTTACTAAGTGGCAATTGGATTTTTTTTAAACATGCGAACATTATATGACAATTTCTTTAATTTTTCTTTAATCTCTTTCTTTAATCGCTAAAGCAAAAAATGAGAAATATGTAAAAAAAACTTTTCGATAACATTGTTTTTTGTTGTCGGTAACATCTTGGGAATACAATTTTCATGATGGTTTTCAATTTAGAGTCGTTTGCGATACGGGAGCATAGCAGATGTTATGTTAAAGTTTTTTAAGATCACAACGGCTTAAATGTTTGTACAATATCAGAATCATCACTCTGATATAAATCTCATTTTTAGTCTAATTTTTTTTGAACAAATTTTTGCCATTCTTCCTTTAGTTTCGTTCTTTACTTAATAATAAATAAAATACCTCATTGAAAAAACCAAAACTATTTTTGTGTGATTTTTACTTTGTTGTACGGCAGTTAGAGTCTTGTAAGTGAGAGGGTATTGTGGAATACGATTGTAGTCTTAACGCTCGGAACTGATGTGTTATTGTTAGTGTTTTCTACTAACAACGACAGGCAATTCCCGATACAAATGGAATACTTTTTTTCTATTTCGTCGAAAACGTTTAGTCGTATTGAAATATTTATAAACGTAAACTATTTAGAATATCAAAATCCAATCGGACAAAATTCAAAATGACGCACAATTTCAATAAATCTCAAGCGATAATAGTCTTTCTTGGGAAATTTGGTTTTGAATTTCCTCCTATTAAATAACATTATAAAAAAAGAAATGGTAGAAAAATCCAAAACGGAGAAAAACATGTGTCTTGATTGCTGATATTATTGGAAAACTTAACAGTTTTATTGGTCATAAAGATGGCAATGACCCGGGACACAAACCCGACAGATAACCCAATTTCTTTCATAATAACGGAGACTAAAATACAAAACCAAAACACAACGTCCCCATAAATCATACGGAAAATCGGAAATAAAACCTTAAAAAGAAGATGTGAAACGCACAATAGAATAAGGAAACATCAAGTCAAGAGAGCTTTAATATAAGCTTAAGACATATGTATATATTCGTATGTTCTTAAGAAATGCTTCTTTGCCAGCCGAATTTTCACCAGTTATTCCTGTTTAGGTGGGAAGTGCCACTTTAACACCATAACACGACAGGATTTTTGTTTCGAACATGATTAATAAAAGGCAGGAAAAAGCCAAGAGGCATAAGAAGATTCACGTTTCATACAAGACGATGCTTTTCTTGTGTACGCGTTCGGAAAGAAGACGAAACTCACTCGGACACGGCAGGATATTTTTAAACATGGTAAATATACGTACTGCGGGAGCATAAAAGTTATTCAGGCATTGTATTCTGAACGAAGAAAACACTTCCTGGTATGAAGCTGCTGAAAAGTAGTAAAGAATTTCTCACACAATCTCATAAATCAGTTTCCCTATGCTAAGAACACAATTTACGGTTACGACGTGATACTTGAGGTAATTTCTAATGCAGGCATAACAGCATTTATTTTATTCCCGACCTTGGATGGCACACGCGTCAGGATCAAACACAAGGAGCAGCGAATGGTGTAGAACTAAAAGCAAGAATTGTCTGGTTTTTTACCTTTCCACGAATATCTACCGCTTTCCAACCCAAAGATATCATCATCATCTTAAATCAAGTTCCAAATCTCCTTGAATCCCATCTCATTATTTGAATAAAGGATTTCTTGCATACATCGTCTAAGTACACGCAAAATGAAAGTAATAATAGTACAACATAATGTTAATATTGTTTACTTTTTACTACATAAAGAAACTCGTACGTGGTAAAAGATGATATTAAGAAGGCGTTTTTCTTAAGATGAAGTTTTCTATTATGCGGTCCACGTTAATCTCCGTAATTTATGCGAATGTTCGCCCCGTAAATTTTCTCATTTCCTTCATGTGCCCGATTATTTTTATTTCAATGGCCTTGAGAATTTTTGTTTGTCACCTTAAATGTTAACTTCATGCAAAATTCTATCGATTTAGTTTGTTTACATTCTGGGCTTTTTAAATGTTTTGTGTCTAGTTTAAATCTATAGAAAAATGTGAAATTTGATATAAACATAAGAAAAGCTATAATTGCCCGGGGCCAATCGTCAAATACTTTATATGAGGGCAGACAAAAGTTTTATAAAAAAAACCCATTTGTATGGGAAAGGAAGGAAGGGATGGTTGAATTGGATTTTGATGTACGGAACGGTTATGTAAAATCATATTCAAAACACATTTTGTCGTTATAAATTTTTCAATACGACTCTCCATTTTCGAGAGAATGGTACAAAACTCTTCTACTTTTTCAGAAAAATACTCTACTATTGTAATTTTTGAACATTCAAAACTACTATTGTAATTTTTGCGATTCAGTTTTGGCCAACATTTTGTATAAAATGGTATAAGGGAGTACGCAAGAAAAAACTAGCTCGCTAGGGGGTACGCCAGCGAAAAAGGTTGGGAAACACTGTCTTAGTGATTAAGCAAACTATCGCAGATTGAATGCGAATTTTCATTAACAATTAATAGTAACAAATTTTGACATGAAAAATACTACAGTTTTAAATGATAGTTATATTCACTAGTTAATTAATTTTTACTAAAATCAGGAAAAATGCTATCAGGAAATCTTCTCTGTGGTGGTGGACAATAAAGCATGAATTATTGTAAATATTTTTCTATCTTTGGATTCTCTATAAATCGTAAAAGTTTGATAGAATTGAATTAGCGTTTCAAAACAAAAATTAAAAGTAACCCAAAACATTTTCGTCAAAACAACAAAACATAAACCCAGAAAATGTTTCAACCGGATCGAAACGGGTTTAGGATCCGGTAAACGACCAAATAGAGTTAGTCTAGGTCTAATGCCAAGGTGTCCTTCCGTCGTGTTAAATGAGAAATATACACAATTGAGCTGAGAAGTTGATTATCCTAATGGAAGTATTTTAATCTAATTACCATTAGAGGCTATATTGAGATTCATTGAGCACCAGCTCAATTTATAAACAAAAGAACATAGCCTGGGATTACTCCCCAGAGGGAGATTTTCTATTGTCTCAGAAACAGGCGAATGCCATAAAACTGGTATTTTACTTTACATTCTATCTATAGAAATTACTTTGATGTATAGATATCGCTTTCAAAAATGCTTCCCAATCTTTGAATTAAACACCATTCTTACCACCCGACCACTCCAATGGATACACATACTAGAAACTGTTAAAATGAACCATCAAATGTCGAAGGTTCTGCGGAATGTTGTGGATCACTCAAATCTTCCTTTAATCGTCTATAACAGTGGTTCCCAAAGTGGTCCCTACGGACCCCCAGGGGTCCCCGGGATCATTCAGGGGGTCCGTGGAAAATTAAAATTGATTTGGGGGTCCCTGAAGAACGTCAGGGGGTCCGCGCAAGGTTTCAAATAAAATAAAAAAATTGTGACACATTTTTATTAATATGGAAGTTAAAATATTGGGACCTTGAATAAGTTCTCGCTGTTTGAGAACAGATGGCGTTTCCGGTCCTATCTGCGTACAGTTTCTGGGGGTGACGCATCCGTTTAGAAATGCGATGAGCTAGTGAGGAATTCCGAGCATTTCGTCTCGCTGGCGCATAAACAATTTGTTGTGCAATCGAGTTAACCATGGAGAGTTTTGTTCCGAAAAAAGAGTTTTTGCGGGGAGTCTTGCTGCATTATTTTTTTCTAAAGAAATCTACAGCAGAGGCTCACAGGATTTTGAAGGAGACATACGGAAAACATGCCTTATCGGAAATAACATGCAGAGATTGGTATCGACGCTTCAAAAACGGTGATTTTGACCTGGAGGATAAAGAACGCACTGGGGCGCCAAAAAAAATCGAAGACGAGGAGCTGGAGGCGTTACTCTTTGAGGACTCGTGCCAGACTTTAGCTGAACTGGGAGAGTCTTTAGGAGTTGACGACTTACTGTCTCAAAACGGTTAAAGTCAATAGGAATGATCCAGAAAGAGGGTTATTGGGTCCCCTATCAGCTGAAGCCTCGCGACATTGAAAGGCGTCTGCTCACGTGCGAACAGTTGCTGCAGCGGCAAAAGCGGAAAAGTTTCCTCCATCGCATAGTGACAGGGGATGAAAAATGGATTCGATACGATAATCCAAAGAGGAGGAAGTCGTGAAGTATGCCTGGACATGCGTCAGCGTCCACGGCCAAGCCGAACATCCATGGCTCTAAGCTCCTTCTCTGCATATGGTGGGACCAGCTGGGTGTGGTCTATTATGAGCTGCTAAGACCAAATAACACCATCACAGGAGACCTTTATCGGCTTCAATTAGAGCGTCTGAGCGAGGCCTTAAGGGAAAAACGGCCGCTATATGCAAAAAGGCACGATAAGGTCATCCTGCAGCACGATAATGCACGGCCTCACGTTTCAAGGCAGGTTAAGGCATACCTTGAAAGCCTGAAGTGGGAAGTTCTACCCCACCCGCCATACTCTCCAGACATCGCCCCTTCGGATTACTACCTGTTCCGGTCGATGAGCAATAGCCTGACGGACCAGCACTTCCGTTGTTATGAGAACGCGAAAAACTGGGTCGATTCCTGGATTGCCTCAAAAGACGCTTCGTTTTTCGGGAGGGGAATCCAAATGCTGCTAGAGAGATGGGAAAAAGTAGTGGCCAGTGATGGCCAATACTTCCAATAACAGGTATTTCCCTAAAAGTTTCTATTAAGCTTTAATTTTGATAAAAAAAAACAGCGAGAACTTATTCAAGGTCCCAATAAATAACAGAAGCTGTTGATTGCTTTTCCGTCTTCCTATTTGGTAGAACGTAGATTCAGTGCCGCTATGAGCCTCATCACAAAAAAAAGAAACCGACTAGAAATTAGTATCTACTTGTGGGGAAGTTATAATTTCAATAAATACTTCTTCAAAAAAATGTTTTATAAATATTTTATTTTTACGTCACCATTTACCATTCAAGACATCAAAGTTAAATTTGTAATGTTTCTATTATGCATTTATGTAATGGTTTTTCACCCAGGGTCCGTGGGCAAGATTTGGCTATGAAAAGGGGTCCGTGGGGAAGTTTTGACTATGAAAGGGGTCCGTGGGCCAAAAAAGTTTGGGAACCACTGGTCTATAAGAACCCACGTAATTGAAAATTATCAGAATTTTCGAGTTATTAATTGGCCACGCCAACGACAATAGCTTCGAGTGGATAATACCATAAAAATGTTGATTATACACACTTTGCTTATTGACTTAAAAAATGAAAATCAATTTAAAGATACTTTCTTGCACCTCAGAAACTCGCTAAAGTTCATAGCCCAATTCACAGATTCCGATTTTCATTCCCATGTCGCAAAAATCAGACGCTTTTGAGGGTTTTCACATTATTTTTACTAGAAGTGTTTTGTATCCTTCGACGTATGACTAATTGATTTAATTAAGTCGGATTAGTGATTGGCTGAACGAAACGTGGAAGCAAAAAAGTTGCTATCAATTTTGATAAACCTCAGAGACTCTGAAAGGGCTCAATATTATCGAAATTAAACATAAATAAAAATTGATGAGCATAAAATATGTGAACAGACAATTGATTTAATTTTTTTGTAGTAAAGGGTGTTTTTTAAGACTGTCCGGAAAATAACAATATATAAATAACAATACACGAGATTAACTTTTGATCTAAAAGTGCTTTTATTTAAAAGATATTTTTTTATCATTTCACATTTAAAGATGATGATAAGTTTTGACCACTTTTTGGAGCATTTTTTTCCTTTTCCTTTTCCTTTTCCAGTTACAGTTTATTAAGATGCCATGCCATTGTAGGGTTACACACGACATTATAATTGTATATGTATATTTGGTATAAAATAGTCATGTGCTGTTCACACCAAATATTTTACATTAAATTTAACCACGTTGAATTTTGAAATGCTTTTTACTCATCTAATAGCGCATTCAAGGTGAGATGAATTTAAGAGAATGAACGATAGACGGAAAAGAGAGTAGAAAGCTTTTTTTAACTGTATTCCTGATTTTTTTTTGCTAGCCATAGAATGAATTAAATTAAATTATATAAATAAATTGCACGTGAATTTTAATCCCTTTTTATTTTATAAATAAAAGATTTTATTTTATAACAACATAAATAAACTTATATTGAAGATTTTTGTTATATTTTCCGTTTTCACTAAAAATCTCACTATACACCCAAGAAAACAAACTTTTAAACAATTTTATCAAAGGTTTTACCTGTCATCGGAAGCAAAATAATGTTAAAAGAGCTGCAATGAATTTTATTGTGAAATTATTTAATAATTTGAACCCAACGGAATTCCCATTGAAGTGCCTGGAAGTAAATGGAAAGTGCCTGAAATAGCCTGGAAGAATTTAGCGCCTCTACCAGAAAAAAATAGCGAAAATTCTTTTTTTCTTCTTCTTGCCAAATTTCAGCAGCTTCTTACAAAAAAGCAAAAACTATACAAACCATATCCAAAATAAATGTAACGATTTTTGTTATTAGCACTCGACTTTGTTGATGAAATGACCATTTTGAGAGAGAAAATGTTATATCCAGTTTATGATTTTTGTTTATAATTTTCTTAAAAACAGTTCGTTGTATCAAAAAAATCACAGAGATAAAAATAAACATTTAAAACGCACATCCTTCCCATAAATTTGAATCCAAATGGAAAAATTGAAAAAAAAAATCCGTTAGTTTGTTTATAGGATATAGATTGTTCCTCACAATCAACAATCAACAATCTCTTTACAAATGACTTTAATGACTGAAAATACTTCAATAATTTTTCTGGGTAATAAAGAATACCATAAAAATTGCACAGAAAGAACCTTCAACGCAGATTTTTCTATGGCAGAGAATATATCCATGGCTGCTGTCCCTCTTTCATCAACCTCTAAGGCTAAAATTTTTAAATCATTGTCTGGAACCAAAAAAATTCACGAAGTTGGACTATTTTAATAAACTCTTACAAGATCTATGGAATTTTCGCTTAAAACTTCTCAAATTATGTGTTTGATTACAGCTAACACAAATATAAACATCTTTGGGTTTTAAATTATAAAGAAATTTATAGTGATAATAAAAATTATTTATTGTCGAACATGTAAATGCACATAAATGACGCACTAACATTGTGATTTTACTTTTAAATCGTTAATGAGTAACAATATATCAGGTGAAACTCTGTCGTTCGTCTCAATTTCAAAAAAATATCTTTGGAAGAAAATCCAAACAGCCTTACTTGCTACGGGATATTTTAAATTTAGGACAAAGTATAGTTTAAAGCAAGTGTCAAGTGCTGGCAATAATGACTCAAACTTATATTTTATCTCGTTATAGTAAACTATGAATGAATTATCGAATAAGGAATAAATTATTATTGGCTGCAAACTTTGACCTTGATCTCTCAGTTTAGTAGCCAAGCGGTCTAAAGCTGGTTTGAAATCGTTAGCTTGATCGACGACTAAAACCATAGACTGCTGTGAATCCTGAATGGTGGCTTTGAAGAATTTCCTCTTTTTCGGTTCATGTGTTAAAGATGATGTTCTCATTGAAGGTGGTAAAATTGCATGCATCAGGTTACAAATCAAAAGATCTTCTGGTCCTGAAAAATATGGGAAAAAAGTTTTTAAACAGGTTGGTATCTGTATAACTCACAAAGAGGGATTTATAATAATGAGAAATAAACTACAATTCTATTCGTAAAGCAGAATAATGGTTTGATTTTGCCCGTTCAAGTAACATTTACAAAATTTCAAGTCTCTAGCTAAATCCTTTCAAAAGTTATACTGACAGACAGGCAGACGGACGGACATGCAGAATTATTTTAAATCTTTTGTCATCCCAAACACCCTGATGTAGTTAATTTTTGTGTCCAACGATTGGTTCGATGCGTTACAAACGGTATCCATACTAAATCTAACACACTCCTATATGATATACCATATGGCTTAATAACACCTAAGTGTATTTTTATTTCAATTAATTTTTTGGCAAATTATTATGTAACCTTTAGAAAAATTCCGTTTGTGTAAGTCTCTAAGTATTTCCTGGCAATTTTTGTCTTTGACTTTATCGTCGAATATTGAAATGATTAATGATTTGAAGGCATCCCAGCTGCCCATCAGAGAATGTTGTTTGCCCGGATATAACACCCCAAAGTCACTATTTATCTACAAAATATAAGTTATTAGAATTGTGTGTAAGTAATTGATTTAAAGCAAAAAAATATAATTACCAATGAGACTCCGCATGGATGTTTTAATAACGGCCAAGTGGATAAAACTGTTGGGAATTTCTCTTTTAATATTTGTCGACGCCGCTCCAGATATGTGTTCCTCCAATTGATTTTTATTTCATCCCAAGGCTCGCTATGTAGTTGTAACCACTTGATTTCGGCTGAACAATCTACTAACACTGTAATATTAAATTTTATGACAACAAAGCGTATAGGTATCTAACCAAGCGTTTCATTAGGTTCATCTTCAGAAAGGCACGATGAACTTGGTTGGCCGACTTTGTTTTCTAGGACATCTAGCCCAATTTTTTTGTGGCGGCGCTTCCTATTATAATAACGAGTGTATAGCCGCCCTGAAGGATTTTCATTGGTACCAGATTTCGGGAGTGAGAAATAAATTTTCTATAATTAAAATAGATTAGCTATCAAATCATCCAATTAAAATCAATTTCCTCAAATTACTTCGTCTTCATTAAATCTGTCGTGAATTCGTGAAGCTATATATTGAAATTCTTTGCGAGAAATTGCCTTTTTCTTAGCGATAAACCATGAAGATATGCAGTCAATAAGAATAGACCGGGACGTTTCGGAGATACGATTGTTTTGTTCGAAATCTTTCAGCACAATATTGCCCGATGGAAAATGCTGGAGAATCGTATCAATATCCTTAAATAAAATAGTCAAAATTTAAGCAATGATTATCATGTAGAAGTGATACTAGCGAATCATGCCAAATCACCCAAGCAATTTCCCAACCACCTCCGATTTTAATTAAACTTGGCATACATGTTTTTTATGGAAAACAAATAATACTCTTTTTTTCCTCATTCGGCCCATTGTTTGGATTTTAAAAGGACTTCAAAGAGCAAAAATTAACCTTTTTGCATTTTCTTCTCGCTTTCATCTTCCAAACCGTTCATCATACACAAAAACGATACTTTTTTAGAATTTGTTGGACTCTCCAAAAAATAAGACGAACAATTCCAAGAACTTTTAAAGGAGAAACAAAACATTTTTTTCTTATATATCTCAAAAAGTTTCTTTTTCTTTGATATTATTTTTACATCAATTTTCTGAAAATCTTATTTTAGGTTTGCATCTGGGTGCAGAATAATGCTGCATTTACACGATTGACAAATTTGACAGATTGTCATTATCTGTCATTCGTGTAAACCCAGCATAAGAAAACAAAATATGAGTCAATAAATTAAATGTTCTACTTTTAAAGTGATTTTTGCGTAGGTTGTCGCGAAATCGGAAGTGGTCGCAAAATTCCTTGTGTTATTTGTTAAATTTTTTAAAGGAAAAAAAACTTAGTTTACAAATTCTCCAAATCCAAATGGTAAAGAAGGATTTGATAATATTTCCGAAACGGCACCAACACAGCTATTGTCATTTTTGTTTACTTTATTAAGGCACTTCAACAAATGATTCTTGGTCAAAGTCTGACACAATTCCATGTCTTTAGCTATACCTTCAAATTTTTGGATTAGTGGCGCCCAACTGATGTTTATTCCCTAAAAAAATCATATGTATATTTAATACAAAGCCATATTTCTATGACTTTCAATAATTGAGCCATTTATTTTGAAGTTGGCAAGATTATTGAAGTAGAGGCTGGGGTTTGTTGAATCATTTTTAAGAAATCCTCAAATTACTCAAAGACCATAAATAACAGATGAAAATAAGTAAAAGAATTTGAAAGGTTATCTGTCATATTAAGTAATAAGCAGAAAATTTTATTTCTAACTAGCTTGCATACCCGTCGTTGCCGGGTTAAGCTTTTTGTCTAAATTTTAGAATACGAAGAAAACCGGAAAGAACTTAAAAACTTTTTAATGGGTCTATGTTGGGGCTGGACCCCCGACGAACATCTATGCCAAATTTCAGGCCAATCGGTTCAGTAGTTTCCTCGCGAAAGAGTAACATATCGCAAAAACTAAGTTTCGAAATCACTTTACCCCCTCCCCTTACTCCCCCCACCCTTCGCGCTACTTTTCCGTATGCCTATGTTGGAACCAGAACTACCACAGACACTCATGCCAAATTTCAAGTCAATCGGTTCAGCCGTTTTTGCGTGAAAGAGGAACAGACAGATAGACAGACACCAACTCATTTTTATATAATAGTATGATTTCTAATACAGTCAGAACCGGCCTCAATTGATGAAGTAATGAAATTATCTTGACTTATTTCTTAATATGGTTGTTCCCTCTTTTAAACTTTTTGACGTGGATACGTCTTGGATTTTGGTAATGGGGGTACAAATTAGAAAATCGGCTTGCTGCCATGATAACAAATTTGCAATCGATGAAACTCGATAGTTTGTGGTGATATCTGAACAAAACCTGTGTTATAAGATGAGGGCTACATTAAAGCATTGTATAGGGTATTTTGTTATGTTAAACTATGTTCAATTATGTTTTTAAAAAGCAAAATCAAAATTTTTACTCCGCTGTTATGCTGTGTCTGCTGCTTGCAGTACAGATTTCACATGTATACTCTTTTTATGCTTTCTTTGTGTGTATTGAATCTCATATAGAACTTGATTGTTTCTCTTCTCTAAATGGGGTTTTCTGATTCTGGCTATTCATATTATTTCGGTTCAATTCGCTTTGGAGGAATTGAAAAAAATTGAAAATAAAAATCACTCTCGAGAAAACGAAATTCAGAATTTCAGTAAAACGCTCCAAAGAACGAGAAAAAATTATGGTTTTAATTTGCTTTGAGAACACAACTTTAATGCTGGGACCGAGATATCGCTCTCTTACTAATGAAATGCATACTTATATGTGTGTGTGCATCATACCCAACAGCAGCCATCGCTCGAACCTTTCATTCATTTTTATGCAAAGCATACAAACCGCTTTGAACAAGAGCGGAAAACTTAAAGAGAAACAATTTCGATCTTAACTTGGGGGGAGAAGGAAAAATGTGCATCGATCGCATGGCTGAATTAAACACAGGTCTGGTGGTTGCTTTTTAACAGCCACCATTTTGCTACGTCATCGGCAAGAAATATCGGTGCATTCTTTCTAATGTTGATTGTGTGTGTGCTAATTTCAATAATATTTCATATAAAAAGGGAAAATTCCCATTGAATCGTATAAGAATTTCTTGCCGATGACGTCAGAGCCAGAAGCAACTGAGCTGTCAAACAGACCTTGTATAATTCGGCCATGGTTTTGAACACTGTTTTTAGTTGCTCTAAATTGAAATTGCTTCGTTGCTTTTATCGTGTAATTTTATTTTATTTTTATTTGTTTTTTATCTATGGGCGTTTTCATAAATTCAAGTTCTGCAAATAACACAAAAGATTTTTCTTCATAAATAACCCAGTTTATGTTATTCGTTTAGTTTACTTGTTATTCGTTTAGTTTACGAAGAAAATGTTTTGTGCAATTTGCGTAAGCTCCGACTACATTTATGAAAATGCCCTATTAAACATTGTTCGTTGTGTTGCTAGTGAAATTTGATTTTTAGGTACAAGATGCCAAAATTCACCAAACGGAAAGTCAAATCCCGTAACATTACGGTCAATCAAATTGTTTCTTTAGTTTCCTTTTCACTAAAATTTCTTACTTAAAGATCTATTGGCGATCGTTGTAGGCGGATCCACGTCTTCTGGCCGTCTCTACCAGACAGACACCTTGCTTTTAAACTGAACCGTTAGTCATCGAGATACAGCGCTGATTCAATTTACCCCATGATTCGACAAACCCCAATCTCTATATAGTAAAATTATTATTTTCCTCCGAACTCTTTCACAGATATTACTGGACAATAACATTATTAGTGTTCATACAAAATTAATAACAAACAATCGATATTATTTAAAAATAAATGGCTCGATTTTACTTTTTTTACATGTTCTGTGCGCCATTGATGTAGTTTATGTTTGAATTCAACTTTTGATGAGAATGATTTGTTGGAAAATATTTCTTTTAAATCATCATTATCGATTAATTTTAACATTTCAACAGTAACTCCTAGATTTAGAAAATGTTGATATAAATCTACAAAACCCCACGAATACAGAAGATCGCATAATTCCTTTTCAACAAAGTTTTGCATCAATGACGGATTTGGAAGTAAAGTTGATTCCTGTTTAGTAGTAGGTCCTGCATTCTTGATACTGTAAGCGTGTGGAGCGGTGCTTTCATCGCTGAATCGTTCATTTTGATAATTAGCCCCTAACATAAAACACTTTATTAATACCTATTTTCAAAAGTGACTTTACATACATTATGAAATTCAAGAGGATTTTTTTTTATTTAGTGATTTACCGTTACCTATCCACTATTTGGTTCTAAATTGGAGAATTCTTCGTTTTTCACAAATCTTTTTCGAAGACAAACATTTTTTCAAGTGTTTTGTTTGAAAAGCTGGTTGAAAAGTACACCTCTTTATCTCTGTCTACTAAATATATGTCTTACATGCACATACCATCGTTTATTTGTCGTATTTTTCGAATTCTCGTAAAATCAGGCCCCGCTTGTGATTTTTTTCTTAACACGTTGGCTACCATGTGAGTCACCGGTGTACACACACTATTGTCATTACCGTCAGTTTCTCAAGTTCCATGGTTGAGTGCAGTCGCTCGTGCGGTACAAAGGGGGTTTTTTTTGTGAAGCATGGAGTTCGTTTTTGTCTGTATTGATCTTGTGTTCACTGGTGACTCAAAAAGTACAGAAATGATTTTGCGTTTTTTTCCAGTGTATACTAGCGGAGTAAGCGTTTTTTTGGCTGGTAGCCAACGTGTTAAATTTCTCTGCGAACTTTATTTAGAATTTGTTCCGCGAATTTCATGTATCTATCGCAGAATAAATTCACTTAGCAAACGTTATCAAAATTTGAATTTATTTGAAAAAACTTGAGTTCAGGCATCGTTCGGAAATAAACTTCTAAATTTTTTGTCGTAGTGTAAACAGTTGTGCAACATGAATTTAGTTTCGAAGAATAAAATTCGCGAAATAAAGTATCAAGTGTAAACATAAAATTTGGCCCACCAAAAAAATAAAACTGAACGTAGTGCCTGACCGAAATTCCGGTTTTGCCCAAAAATTAGTTTTGGTTTCGGCCTCAAAACAAGTTTCGGTCGCGCACCGGTTGAACACGCTTGTTATACAGCTTAGTATTTCTTAAAAGTAAAATTACCCGAATTAATTTCATTAAGCTGAGCTAAAGTTGGACTAGGTTTCTCATCAAAATCCTGGATTGAAGTGTTCATGACGTCTTCAAACGAGCAATCATCATGTTCTATTTTAATCTCTCCAACAGAAATGTTTTCTACTGGAATATTAGCTGGGAAAATTTTTTGTGCCTTCTCTACTCGCAAATAAAACGAATGGAAACTATCGACTTGTTGCCAGCAAACAGAGCAAACGCTGGTTGATATGGGATCATCTTCTTTGAGCTACAAAATAATCTTTCCACTTCAAAGTACATAAAAATAATAATTGTGAGAATTTTACCTCGAACCAAAAGTGATGCGCAACAATATTTGCAATATCCAATTGCTTCCCCTCAAATCCAAAAATATCCTTCAAATTTTTCGTGTCCAATAAACAGATTCGACAGGTCATTTTTTATTATTAAAAGAAATCCATGAGTCTTTAAATATTTCAAGGAAAATGAAACGTAAACTCCAAACTGAATTTACTGAGATTAATTTTTACACTGATTTGATCTAGAATTAAGTTATCTATAGGGTGCCCGAAAAGAGGAACACATTATTTATATTATGATTAATTATAAATAAAAATTAAATAGAATTGCTTGGCCAAAATTAAAGTTCTACGGACGATAAACATAAACACAAATAATTTTGACATTTGAAATCATGCCAAAAAAAAGAAAACTCACCTAAGCGATGACAGCGCCAATCGGAAAAATGTGGACTTGTAAAACTTGAATTTCAAAATTGTTAATTTTATTTTCTAGACAATTTTTTAAAAATCCGCAAATAACACAGTTACGTATACGCAAATGTTAAATTGTTTCCCATTAGTACGTTCGCGAATAGTTAAGTTTCGCGAAGGTTAGGGATATTGGAAAGTAGCTGTATATGAATTTCAAAATAAATCAATTTATGAGCGTAAACAAGTGGTTTTACAGCAATCAGCACATACAAATTTATTATCCAGAAACAATAAAATATAAACTAAATAAAATGTTGTGGGAAAGAATAGAATTTAAATGTTCGCTGAAAGACTTTTTAAAGGTGGACAATTTTAATATTTGCCGGGATTTGTTTAACCGTTACAACGCAACTGCTAATATAAAAATGAGTTTGTGTCTGTCTGTTCCTCTTTCGCGCAAAAACGGCTGAACCGATTGACTTGAAATTTGGCATGAGTGTCTGTGGTAGTTCTGGTTCCAACATAGGCATACGGAAAAGTAGCACGACAGGTGGGGGGAGTAAGGGGAGGGGGTAAAGTGATTTCGAAACTTAGTTTTTGCGCTATGTTACTCTTTCGCGGGGAAACTACTGAACCAATTGGCCTGAAATTTGGCATAGATGTTCGTCGGGGGTCCAGCCCCAACATACACCAATTAAAAAGTGACCCCACAGGTGGGGGAAGTAAAGAGAGGGGGTAAAGTCATCTCGAAACACGCGGCCGGAGGCGGTTCGGGGCGCAGCCCCTAGTTTTTAATAAAATATCGTATTTTATGAATACGCACTTGCTTTTAATTTAAAGAAAACTGTCTGATATATTTTTTTATAACCTTTTATTAATTTGTTCCCTCATTCGTACAATTAACGTTATTCATACGTTTTTTGCGACATTCTTCCCACTCTTTCGGATGCGCCTTCCGCTTATGCTCGTGTAAATTTGCATTCCAAGTATACGATTTTGAACAATAGGGGCAATTATACAATTTTTCACCAGTGTGGGTTGTTAAATGTTCCTATAATAAAAGCATTATTATTAAATAAACCAAAACATATAAAATCTATAAACAAACCGTTAATTTGATCTTCCTTTTAAACGATTTATCACAAATTGTACACTTAAAATCGTAACCAGAATAATGCACTCTTTTAATATGAATTTGTAAATTTCTTTTCGTGTGTGTTTTACTACCACAGATATTACAAACATACTCCGTATTATCTGTATGCAACAACATATGAGCCTTAAGAGCTGTTGTTGACTTGAAAAGACCACCACATACTTCACACTTAAGCCTAGGTCGTTCAATTCCTTTATGCTCCATTTGATGCATTTCAAACTCTTTTTTCCCACGAATTATTTTCGCACAAATGTCACACATATTCCAATACTCATTGCTATGCACGCAGCGTTGATGTTGCCGTAATAAACCAATTGAGCCATAACTAAAAAAAAATCTGCATTTATTATTTTTCAATAATGATTATAAATAAATTTACGGTTTTTTACACTCATCACAAAAAAACTTCCTTTGCTCAACAGGTACATGTGTGGATTTATGTCGAGAAAGTAAAGTTTGCGTGTGGAATGCCTTCGAACATTCGTCACACTTATATAATCTCATTCTCGTCACTGAATGGTCTTTTAAATGTTTACTCAAGTTATACTTATTTGCAAACGTTTTATCACATTCTCCACACCTGAAATATATTTTTTTCAAGTCAATATGCTTCATTTTATGCAATTTAAATTACTTAAAACTTTGAGGATCCAAATGTTGCTTGATATGATCAAACAAATACGAACGTAACCAGAATTTCTTTTTACAGCAAATGATATGGCCTCTCACTTTGTGTGTTGTTTTGCAGTGTTTCTTTAGGTCCGCGAAAGTTTTCCCTTCGTATTCACATTGTTCACACTGTAATTTTATAAAGGATGCTATTTGAACGTCGATCTCCTGTGATTTCTTTGCGTGCTCTGTCAGGGTTTTCTCGTTTTTATCATTGCTTTTATCGCTACTATCATCACTACTATTATTAATCGCTTGGGTATCCAAATCACTTGCTGCACTATCCTCGGATTTTATGCTACCCGCAGGTGACGAGTTTCTTAATTTTCTACGTAAACTACGAGTTGAAGTTTGTTCGAATCCACCTTTAAAAGTATATCATTGTATTACCACACATGAAAATCATGAAACATAAATTTTTTTTTACTATACCCGCCTGAATTTCTTTGGGGGCATTTACGATTTTAATTGAGTCTTCTTTTGTGTCTTGAACTGAAGTTGAAATATCCGCAACATTCTGCAATAAGGAATCTTCGATTTCTGTTTTAATTTCCTCGACGGCTACGAATTCTACTGGAGCCTTTAATGAAAAATTATCTTGCGCCTCCTCCACTCGTAAATAAAATGAGTGGAAACTATTAACCTGTTGCCAGCAATCAGAACAAACGCTGGTTGATATGGGGTCATCTTCTTTGGGCTAAAAAATAAGAACTTTATTGAATTTTGAAAAGATTGAAAAAATATTGGGAGGTTCACCTCGAACCAGAAATGCTGTGCAACGATATTTGCGATATCCAGCTGTTTCCCCTCAACACCAAATAAATCCATGGAGTTTACAAATTCCAGTAAACACATACGACACACCATTTTAATTGTTTACCGAAATTTAGAGTGATTAAAATTAGTTTTAGATCATTTTCTAGTAGCAAAACATTTCACAAAAGTAAATAAAAACAAAATTGACATCCACCAGTGCTGACAGAGTCCTCAAAAAGCGTTTGTGCAAAATTCTATTCAGCACTTCTTGACGAATGCAGCGACAAAAAATCTAAGTGTCGAGTGGAGAAAAACATATTTTTCGGTTAGAAATATTTTTCAGTTATAAATTTATTTAAAAACAAATTTTTAGTTTTTCTCGCGAAATTTTTAAATTGTCACAACTTTGGTTGAAAACCTGTTTAACGAGGATGCATGAAATTAATACAAATAAAGTTTGTGACAATTCTAACACAAAAAAATCTAGCTCGAAGAGAGGAACGAAAATACAGTTTATTTAACTTTGAAAATGTACGTTTGTAGAATAAGTAGAAAAACCGCCTATATCAATTTGATGTATCTTCATAAAATTTTGCGCACCCCAAGGATTTTACACCGAACGATATTGGTGTGAGTCGGTCATTTATTTTTTAACACGTTGGCTACCATGTGAGTTACCGGTGTACACACACATTGTCATTACCGTCAGTTTCTCAAGTTCCATGGTTGAGTGCAGTCGCTCGTGCGGTACAAAGGGGTTTTTTTTTGTGGAGCATGGAGTTCGTTTTTGTCTGTATTGATCTTGTGTTCACTGGTGACTCACAAAGTACAGAAATGATTTTTGCGTTTTTTCCCAGTGTATACTAGCGGAGTAAGCGTTTTTTTGGCTGGTAGCCAACGTGTTAAATTCATTTGCAGTTATTCCGCGGGCTAAAATGCCACGCCTTGATCAATCCTGATATAAAGACACCTCCTTTTAAGGCTAGCAATTAAAACACACAACAAATTCATTAAATTCCATTTTGCCCAGTAACTCTAAACGGAAATTACTTTATTTCTTAAGTCTATACATTAAATTCCATACACGCAACATTATCATTAGTACCGCTCCGTTTTGTTCGACGTTCTCATTTTTTTCCCATTTTCATTTTTTTTTCATTTTTTTCCCCCATTCCTCTGGATGGGATCGTTTTAAATGTGTGTTTAAGTTTCCCTTCCAATAATATGACTTCGAGCAATATGGGCAACGTTGTGATTTTTCACCAGTATGCGTTGTTAAATGCTCCTAAAATAAAGAAATTGTATCAGTGATTCTAAAAAGATTTATATAAAACTATTACTGTCAATTTTGACTTTCTTTTAAATATTTTTTCACAAAGTGTACATTTAAATAGATGCTTGTTACAATGCGCATTTCTAATATGAGCTTCTAAACTACTTTTCGAACGAGCTTTAGTTCCACAAATATTACAGAGATACTCATTGGTATCTGTATGTAAATCCATGTGCAGCTTAAGCGTAGCTTGCGATTGAAAGACAGCCCCACATATTTCACATTTCAATTTAGAATCAACAAATCCTGCATGCTCCATTTGATGTTTTTCGAATTCTTTTTTCCCTCGTATTACCTTTGAACATATTTCACATACATTTTCATGTACGAAACGTTTATGATCGCGTAATAGCGCATGGGAACCAAATCTTAAAATAAATACATTTTAAGGAGTCACAATTCTAAATATGTGCAAAAAAATTTACGGTTTTTTACAAACATCACAGAAATATTGCATTTGATCTAATGGCATGTGAATAAATTTATGCCGTGAAAGTAAGGGTTGTGTGTGAAATTCCTTTGCACATACATCACACTTAAATAATTTTACTTTTGTCTCTGTATGATCCTTTAAATGCTTATTATAGTGATCTCTCCGGGAATACGATTTGTTACACTCTTTGCACCTAAATGAAGATTATTAAACTTTTATGGAATTTTTATTTAAATTTGCAAATACTTAAAATATTGCGGGTCCAGATGTTGACTAACGTGATCCAAAAGACTCGACCGTTTGCAAAATTTTCTACCACAACACATAATATAGCCTGTTATATGGTGGATTGTCTCATAGTGTTTTTTAACATCGGCAAAAGTTTCACCTTGATATTCGCATTGCTCGCATGTTAATTTCATAAAAGCTGCGATTTTAATATCCTTTTCTCTAGATGCCATTTTCATATCCCTTTCTTCAATATGTTCTGCCGGGGTTTTTTCTATTTGAATATTTGTATCTTGTTGATGACTTTGCTCAGTGATCGCTCTATTTTTCTGTATGCTGATGTGTTCTATTTTGTCATCATTTACTTCAGATACTATAAACTCTCCCAAAGTAAATACCGCCGCATCAGAAACTGCATCTTAAATAGAAGAATTACTCTTAAAGTTTGTATTTTTTAATTTATTAGTAAATCATATTTCTTGTTCCACTCAAATATAAGAATCGGTAAAACCACGGTACCTGTTTTTGTCTCTTCGAATGGATTAAAATTCTTTACGCATTTCTCCTCGATTTCATTGTAGGGATTTTCGTTGTCTGGATAAGGATAATCGTCAGGTTCTATTTTAATTTCTCCTGTTGAAATATATTCTACTGGAATATTCGATTGTAGGTTCCTTTGAGCCTCCTCCACACGTAAATAAAACGAGTGGAAATTATCGAGCTGTTGCCAGCATTCATAGCAAATGTAGCTAGAAATAGGATCACCTTCTTCGGGCTAAAAAAGTAAAAAAAAATTAGCATTGAAAACAAAAACACAAAATTTTAGGAAATTTACTTCAAACCAAAAATGTTGTCCAACGACATTTGCAATATTCAGTTGTTGCCCCTCGGGTCCAAATATATCCATCATCGAGTTTTTCGTGTCCAGCAAACACACACGACACACCATTTTCGGTTACCGGGAGGACGAATGTGGAAATCTTAAAATATAAAAATCATTTAGAAACACTATAATTGTTTAAGGCTAAATGGTTAAAATTAAAAAAATGATGTTGCCATAGATGTTTATAAGGGGGGAGGGGAGGGGGGTTAAAAACTCCCATTGAGAATCACAATTTAAAAAAAAAATCTTTGCCTCGCTTATTTTTTTAAATTTAACGAAATGAAATTCTGAAAGGTTTGTTGAATGAATACAAAATTTATTTGTTTCCCAGTTTTCTCGATAATATGTCGAGTATGTTGTAAAACTATTTTTTTAAAACATCTTTTCACGATTCGAACCAATCGTGCCGTATTCGGTGATAGGGCCTCTGTTCCACACTCAACAGATTTAGCTTTTACTCAAAACCCCCCATGGTAAATCTACAGGTACGCCCATGAATATTTCGATACATCAACAGACGATGATAGGAGCTGATCTATTTTTCTGGTCAAAAGAAATTTCGATGTTGTAATTAAAGGGAGTTGTGATTTAGCGTTTTTGACCACAATTTCAAGCGTCACTACTCGTGTTTCTTAACAATTTTCAAAATAAACTACAATTTGAGTTATTCTTAATAAATCAAATACACTGTCGAGTGGTTTCGACAAACCAACTACTTCTTACCAAAAAATGGAAACACGTCAGATTAGCTTCCAATCTTTAATAAAATTTAGGTATTCAATTTAGTTGAAACCAGTAAAACTTAGCTTTATCGGAAAGGATTTTCAAAAGCCAACTTTCCTAATTTTAGAAGCATATCGGATTTGTTTTGAATAGTTTTTCCAGAAGAAAATCATATAAAAGATAAATTTGATGACTTAAATTTCCTTGGGGCATAAGTAGAAAAATCGTTATTTACTTCGCAACTTAAGATTTTTCAGCTTCACAATATTACGCGCATTCTAATAAGTCAATTAAAATACACTTTTATTTGTCCGCAACAGATGAAACAAACTCAAAACAATAAATAACAATAATTCCTTGAGCTAATAGAAATCATCACAAATTCTAATAACACTCGAAATTGTCTTTTGCTTTTGGCTTTGTATGGGAATCTAACCTCATTTACTATACAGTAGTTTTATGACCCGATTCACAAAATGTAAGTGGACTCTGCATCTGTAACTTTGATTATACGTTCCACTTTGAACTATAACTGTCATTCTGGATCTGTAAATAGCTGTCAAATTGTCTGTATAGAAACGGCGAGTAAAAGAGTGTGTGGGAGGAAAGTTACATCTTCGGTGTTTTGGGGTTTATTTAAAAGACGTAAAATTATTTTTAATTGAGCTTTTATTTCATGTAAATTTTCCATCTGGTGTCAAATTTTATTCAATAAATATACTGTGAAAGAAATTTTATTTGATAAAATGCTTTATTACTTATTACCGTTTGGTTATTCATAATTTGGTTTATTTCGGTGTTTTAAGTTGCATTTGGCACACATTTTTATAAATACCTTGTTATATCAACTTCTCCAGCGTGAAGTTTTAGAAATTTGATGTTCAGCCGACAAAAATGCTAAAAAACCCCATTTTTAAAAAGGCTGTGTGAAGTCGCAGAAACTTTTACGTTCCACTCAAGATTTTAGCAGATTTTTTTGCGGGTTGTGTTTTTTGGAAGATTTTCTTCGTTCAGTCCCGCGAATGTAGGCATTATGCGTTCGCGGCAAATTCGAATTATTTTCATATGAAGCAAAAGGTTATAATACAACCGTAATAAAAATTTCAATAATTCGGTCAAATTAAAACAACTGAATATATTTAGCAAGAAAAAAATGAATCATTAAAGACGAATTTAAACAAATATTTTAAAGGTAGAAGAAAACTTAAGGATTTTTATTATTTTGTATTCAAACGACTTGAAATTTTTCAAAATTTGATGAATTTAAGAACTTAAAAGCCCTTTCTCTAATTTAAATAATTACTAAACATTAAAATTCGTTTCAATCTGGAGATAATAGCGGACAAAGCGCACTAAAAACAAAAAAGGTCGAATAAATGTGAACAACATTTATCCCGGAAAAAAAAACCGGAACAAGGTTTGGAAAAAAGCAAAAAAACTTTCTTTATTTTTTCAAAATTTTATTGATTTGATGTTCGGTGTAATTTTCTTCGCATATGCGCGTTCGTATTCGGCTTCTTTGCATGGTATTACCATAGTATAAGGAAACATAGTAAAAAACTCTGCCGAACAAATTTTCGACAAATTTCCCCGTCGAAGGGGGGGGAAAAGGTCCCTATCATTTACTAGCTACGGCCTAAAGGCTTAACTATAATCGACATAAGAACGCATATGTAAATGTCAAATTCCCAACGAATGTTGACATGCATAGCTGTCAACATAAAAGCTAACCATAATAGGCATAGACTGACATAAGTAAAGTTAAATTTTTCTCGATAGTACTTGACAAAGTTGAAGGAAAAAATGAGTGAATTGAAAAAAATTAAAGAAATATTTGAAATTGTGAAGTGCTTAAAAGAATTAAGTGACCTGAAAGATGAACTGGATGGATACGGCAGAAAGAAGCGTTAATGTGATGTACGAGAAATCAATCGCGACAGGAAAACGCACGGATACTACGTAGTCACCTTCTTAAAAGTAAAAAGGCTTGATCCGGATAAATTTTTTATTCACACGAGAATGACCACAAATGTCTTTGACTATCTGTTGTCCTGCTTGAGTCCCTTTTTGGAAAAACTTTAGGTTATGTTCACTATTTACATATGCCAGTTCCATTTGTATCGAATTATTCATGCTTAACGAATGTTTAACGAAGGTTTGAAAGTGGCAACACTCTTGACATATGTCTATTGTGGGTAATAACACTGACTTTCTTATTCTGGAAATTACATATGCAGCTACATATGCGTTCTTATGTCGATTATAGTTAAGCCTTAAAGGCTTAACTATAATCGACATAAGAACGCATATGCAAATGTCAAATTCCCAACGAATGTTGACATGCATAGCTGTCAACATAAAAGCTAACCATAATAGGCATAGACTGACATAAGTAAAGTTAAATTTTTCTCGATAGTACTTGACAAAGTTGAAGGAAAAAATGAGTAAATTGAAAAAAATTAAAGAAATATTTGAAATTGTGAAGTGCTTAAAAGAATTAAGTGACCTGAAAGATGAACTGGATGAATACGGCAGAAAGAAGCGTTCATGTTATGTACGAGAAATCAATCGCGACAGGAAAACGCACGGATACTACGTAGTCACCTTCTTAAAAGTAAAAAGGCTTGATCCGGATCAATTTTTTATTCACACGAGAATGACCACAAATGTCTCTGACTATCTGTTGTCCTGCTTGAGTCCCTTTTTGGAAAAATTTTAGGTTATGTTCACTATTTACATATGCCAGTTCCATTTGTATCGAATTATTCATGCTTAACGAATGTTTAACGAAGGTTTGAAAGTGGCAACACTCTTGACACATGTCTATTGTGGGTAATAACATTGACTTTCTTATTCTGGAAATGACATATGCAGCTACATATGCGTTCTTATGTCGATTATAGTTAAGCCTTAAAAGTTAAATACTTTTAGACTAGGGAGCACGAAGCAGAGAGAATCATTTTCGTCGTATCTATTCAATGAGATGGAGGAATCGAATGGATAATTTTTTTTCGTGTTACATCGGATCCTCTTGCTTCCTCTCACGGTGGAAAAATTTTCTCTAAAAATTTGTTCTAAGAGTTTATTCTCTAGATTCTTTTTTCTCTGGTATTACACACAGCAACTTTCGGGCTTACTTAAGCCGATTTTTGGGAGAAACGACTGAGGAGGGAAAAGTTGCCACTCGAAATCATGGCTATCGACAATCTGCATACATGCAAAGCGTGTGAACCGGTTTGGGAAAAGTAGTAGGCAGAAATCATTTTCGTTCTGACCGTCAGCAGGTAAACATCTTGGGAAGTATATGAGGAGCAGCAATTTCAATGGTTTGAGTCCACACACACCCATGTAAACTTGTGTAGCATATGCAAACAGGATCGGCTTATTTAAGCCAAACGTGTAAGCACATTGGCTTATTAAGCCCGAAAGTTGCTGTGTGTAATACCACGCTTTGAGAATCCTTTAAAACAGTGGTTTCCAAACTTTATTTTACCACGGCTCCCTTAAAAATATTTGATCATATGGCGCCTCTCTTCCATTTTATAAAATACTACAAACACATCAGCAGCATAGTAGTTAATATGTACCTATATGTTACGTATTGTATTAGCTGCACGTGCACTTTTTTTGTCAATACTGGCTAATATTCGCGCCTCCCCTTAGACTAGTCCACGCCTCCCAGTTTGGAAAACGCTGCTGTAAAACACGAAGGCTCTCGCACTCTAGGCAACGTGTCTCATTTCAAAAGGATAACCGTCAGGCTTACTAGGCAATGACGTTTGACAATGTTTAGCTATCAACATAATCAACTCTCTCGAAATTTTAAGGTAAGAAAGTGACAGGTAATATAGGTTTTGTTAAAAAGATCACTTTCCCACAAAGCGTTCCACCATAATTTCCATTTTTAATCTACCCTAATTTTTAAGTCAGGGGCTTTATCATGTATCTCGAATCGAAAATCAAATCGACTCGAACGCCATACTCGAAAACGAATTGTATTGGCATCATGTAACACTTTCGTTTCGAGTAAAATGTACTGCCATAAATTAATCGAAAACGAGAAACTTGCTGGTAACTTGGAAATTTCGTGATTATATTTAGTGTCATTATCGAATAGTTGTAAATAATTTACTGTTAGTTTTTTGCGTTTCATTTTTTGTGAAATAAATGCCGGCAATTAAAAAAAAATTGAAATAAGAAC
This sequence comes from Chrysopilus asiliformis, assembly GCA_964034945.1. Lineage (NCBI taxonomy): Eukaryota > Metazoa > Arthropoda > Insecta > Diptera > Rhagionidae > Chrysopilus > Chrysopilus asiliformis. The sequence goes on from OZ035961.1 coordinate 103,562,913, forward strand.
CGGATAAAAGTGGTGAATGTGAAATAAGTGCCAGATAAAAGTGACGGAAGTGACGACAGCGTTTTCTATCCAATTCAATTCATTTCGTTTAAAATCGTAATTAACTAAATATTATATGTTAGAGGCAACTTTTCCTTATTTTTTATAGCGAGAAAAAAAATTCTTACATAAAAAAACATTGAAATGACTTAAATTTTCCTTTCGAGTTTCATTTCCGGCGACTGAAAAGTGTTCGAGCAAATTTCCGAAAATGAATGACAAATATTTGATCGAATTCGAGTTAGCTGATACCGATTCAAACATTTCCGTGCATTTCATTTTCGATTCGAGTTCCCTGATAAGGCCCCAGGTAATATAGGTTTTGGTAAAAAGATCACTATCCCACAAAGCGTTCCACCCTAACCCTAATTTTTGATAAATCAAGAAATTCTACTTATGCCCTTACTTTTACCACTATTATTAATAATATTTTATCATTTTTAGGACCTGGTACTTGGAAGGAGAATGAAAAGGATTTATAGTGAGGGAAAAGAAAATACACACGCGAAAAAAACCAAAGTACAAGAGGATTTTAATGCTTTTGAGTCATTTTATGAACAAAATATACTAACACATGAGGAACCGATATCAGATAACAAACATAATTCAATTATAAGAGATTCCAATAAAACTGACAAATCGCTAAAATCCACCATTACTTCTGCAAACAGTTCCGATGTAGCTGAAGAATATACTACATGTTCCTGATATTTGTACGAATGAAACTGATTTGGGCGGCAGAAAAGTAATTATTAACTCAGTAAATCCAATCGAACTATCTTCTGATAAAATGGCTGTAATAAATGCAAAATTACACTTAAACACTTTAGAGGTTAACCGAGTTTATCAGCATGAGAATCTTGTAAGCTTCGATAAATATTTCCATATCGTCGACACAGTAGATTACCCAACTACGACGGACAGAATGATAGATTTCAGTACACAATTTAAGCAATTTCATTACGAAATGTTGAATGAGTTTTTAGTAGCTCGTTTAAAACATTTAGGACAGTGGTTCTTAACCTTTTTGTAGGTACCGAACCCCACCAGTTTCATATGGGCGTTCACTGAACCCTTCTTAATTGGAAAAATAATATATGATTTTTTCAAATTCAAAACATAGGTATATATTTGTGTACAAAAAAACAAAACCATTCGGAACAAGAAACAAAACCATTATAACATGATTTTCACATAAAAACAAAAACATAATAATGAATATTTACTGCAAATCAGTGTGTCGTCTGCTGTTGCCTTTCAGAGACCAGTTCAGAAATGCGCGGCTTTACCTTGGCAAGTGCCACTCTCATGTCATTTTCGCAACAAAGTCTGTTCCTTTTCTTCGTTTTTATGTCCAGCATCCTCGAAAAGGATTGCTCGCAAAGATATGTTGTAAAGTTCACACAACGTACCACGGCAGTTACAATTCGACTACTGGGCGCCAGTGGCGGCTGGTGTATATTTGAAATGAGGAGGCAAAGTTTTTTTGTAGGAAGACCTATTCTTCTTAATATATAAAATGTTTCGCCGAATTATGTAGGAAGACCTATTTTTCTGAAGTGGAAAAGCGAAACAGAGATTGGTGTTCGTATCCTATATGTGGCTATGCTTATTCTTAGCAAAAGCTGTATGAAAGTATTTGTACGAATCGGAGGCTAGCCTCTATGAAGAGAATTTGTCCCTCACCATCACTTGGCCGGAGCGAAAGACGTGCAGCCTCAAAATGAGTCCTAATGTAAACACACTCTTTGAATGCGAAAATAGTAGTAGATTTACTACAATCGCTGGTGAGAGTCGGGTGTGTGTTTTGACCTCCGCCGAACCCTGGAGACTGACTCACCGGGGTTCGATCCAACACCGGTTAAGAACCACTGATTTAGGATTTATTCCAAAAACGAGTATGGCCGAAAATAACAGAGCAAAAGATTTCGTTTGCGAAATATGTCAAATGCACTTTGGAGCAAAGCAGAATCTTAAAAGACATTATTTCAGGCAACATATTCAGCAACACCCTTCACCCAGCGTTAGATTGGATCTCGAAAAAAATGTGAAAGCAAATATTTATTATTAAGTAATTTATTTATTTATATTTTAATAATTTATTTATTTATATTTTAATAATTTTTTTTTTTATTACAGGGAACATTGAAACCGGAGTTGAATAAACTTTTAAAGTTTATAAAGTTGTCTATACTTATGTAACATACTTATGTTTCCATCCATTTAATAATAAATTAGCTTAATATTTTAATATATTTAATAATAAATTGACTGTTAACAACAGTGAATTTTTTAATAATTTTGCTCAAGGGAAAACAAAAAATAGCAACCTTCTTAAAGAAGTTTTTCGTTAGAAAATAAAGTTTTATTTAACAGTCGATTATTTTAAAAATTTTACTACTTCAAAATTGGAAAACAGTTTTAGTTTCTTTTTTTTAATATAAAAACTAGGCGTGATTAAAATTGTTCGGCCTTCATACTTTTTTATAAAATTTAAAAAAATGGTTAAAATTCTAAAGTATTCCAACAAAAATGGATTCAGGTTTTTTGCAATAAAAATAAAGATATAAAAAAATAATAAAAAAATATTTTCATCTTCCGCCAAGATATTTTCATCTTCGTATCAACCTGGCAATGATGGATTCGATTGTTTCTCAAATTTATGGTAAAATAGAAATTAACAGAATTTAAGAAATTTAAGATTGGCTGGCTGAGTTTAAATTTTCAAAATACATTAAAAATAATAGATAAATATAGGAATTAAACTTGCTAGAATATAGAGCCAATTCTTTAATAATGGATACACGTTCCAGAGTGGCGTTTTCTTCGATTTATTTATAGAATTCGTGTATCATCGTCCTACTGGTATTTCGGATATTATTGTACGAACAAATCAAATTTTTAAAGTTTTTTACACATCCAATTGTCACCAGAGTATAGATAATTTATGGAAATACTTGAGTAATGGAAATTTTGGCGATTTGAAATATTTTACCTTAAATTTCAGTCTACGGTAGGCGAAAGTTCGAATCTGGGATAACGGCTTGCGATTTTTTACCCCATTAAATTTGGGTAGACCAATGAAAGCTCGATTTGGTGGCGAGAAAAAATTTAGGGGAGAAATTTCACCGATTCACTACTGAAATTTCCGAATTCAAGATGGCGGAATCTAAATACGCTAGATAGAAGTCGTGAAGTTAACTAATTTTTACAAACAATACGATTTCATGGTTTACATAGATTGTGATAAGTTATTTCTGAAGATATATAAAAAAACATCTGTTTTTTACATGTCACACTATAATACCACCTTAAACAAATTTTTGAGAGATTCAGTTGATAGTCATAGTTTTGCAAGAGATTCGAAAGCTATCACTTTCTCTTCATTTTTTAAATTTATTCTAAGATTTAAGAGATCGTTGCTCAGAGCTTTTACATACTTTTTAACCCATTAAGTCCAATGATATTATATTTACATCTGTTCTTAAAATCTATAGATGTATCAAAGAAAAAAATGGTTAAGCTGATTTTCATATCGGGACATGATTTATGTCTTGCCAAATCAAGGATACCGTTCTTAAATAGTGTGTAAAAGTTTCTCTGTAGAATTAGAGTGTGGACATCGTGAAACCGAAAAGTTTCGAAGTCTTTTTTCGGAAATTTTACTGAAAAAATCAACTTTGCTTTCAGTTTTTTGTTTTCAGATTTATTCTAATTAATTTTTTAAAGTCCTTGATCCATCAATCTGTACCTTTTTCGTTCAAATCTGTGCTAATACCCAAAATAGGGTTTAAAACAACTAGAACTCGTATAAAAATACTGATGAACAAAATTACATTAATTATACAATTCTGGCGGGAATTTTAATATTCTGATGGCAAATTTTTAAAACTCGGACTGAAAAATACAGAAAACATTTATGGGAATCTTTCCGAAAATGTTTACAGCATACATTTTTGAAACAAAATCTCAGAAAGAAATGCTTTCTAGGGGTTTTTTACGTTCCAGATGCCGATGCTGAATGTCAAAATTTTAAAATTTCAACTGGAAGATGCTGTAAACATACCGACGTAATCCCTTTTCAGAAAAATTTCCAGAAAAAATTGTAAAATAAAAAAATTTACAAAAAATAACAAAAAAAAATTGATAAAAAAAGTAAGCGTAAAAGCAATTTACTAAAAATGAGGTTTTTTAACTTTCTAAATGCACTCAAAACAATAAAATAATTTTGTTGCGTTTCATTTTCTAACATATTTTAAAAAAAGTAATTTTAGTTCATGAATCAGTAACTGGGCAGTGAACCTTTAGCAAAACAATTACTGAAATGTAGCCACACACTTTTTTACGCCTTTTTTAATTAATTTTTTTGTTTTTCGTCCGACTCCGCTGTCCCTCGATGGAGCTGGTATCAATTTAAAGAACTATTTTGAAACGAACTTCACACTTGAGTTGATCTTTTCTGAATAAAACTTTTAATTTCAGTTAATTTAAAAAAAACATACTCGTCAACAGAAAGCGAAAAGTAATATTTACTCTAGCTTAATAAAAATTATTTCAAATATGCACAAAAATGTTGTTTATTCAAATGCAAGCAAGCAAAAAATTTCAATTAATTCCCAGACAGAAAGTAAACAAAAAAATCTGTTGGCAAACAGGTGAAAAAATCCATGAAAATTCAAAATTTAATCAAAAATTAAACGCAAAGTTGTAAGCGTTTCATCGTTTCCATCAATTTGCGATAAGAAATTAGTGAAATTTTGAATTTAAAAAAAAAAACCGTGCAAAAGTTCCTTTTTTAGCCACGGCGTCACGTTCTTTGTTTATGTATTTTGGTGGTTTATGTATTCGTTTTGTTTCGGTTCATGTCTCAATTTGTGTTTTTCCTCAAACCGAAAGTTATCTGAGGCGCATTTAGGAGATCGTAAAAAAATGCCCTCGAAGGAAATTTTTATACCGAGAAACTAGCACAACGAAATTGTCTTCCACTGTTTGAAGTGAGCGTGTTGATCTTTTTATCTGTCATTTTTAAGTCTGCAAGAAATAGATTTTCCGAAAGAGAAAAGCAGAATTTTACTACCTATTACAGCGAAATTACAACGCACAGGTGGTGGTTAATTAATTAACTAATTGGTAGCGGTTAATTTCAAGTGCAACCGACCGGTGAAATCCGTGAAAAATGTCTGCTTCGTCGAGACATTCGGTGCAGAGTGGCGGCGGATTTTCCCGTATTCAAAATAGCTTCGACGATCAATACGAAACTTTGAACATTATCGGAACAGGTAAAAATGCAATTGCAGGGAATTTTGAAATTGGCTGCCCCTTTTCGGCTGGAATCAAATCGATTCGCTTTAATAAATTTCCTCGATCGGTTTGTCGGATGAGTGTGTTTGTGTGTGGGAATGGAAAAACGTCCCCCGAAAGAGAAATTTGCTTGGCCGACAAAAAAAAAAACGATCCAAAGTTTTCTGTTTGTGTGCAGGTTCAAAACTACCTCGCTTGTGTGCGTGCGTGTGTGTGTGTATGGGGAGCACTTGGGGCTTTTGTTTTTGTTCTCACGGTTGAATTCCCGTTGTCTCCCCGCAACATGGGACTCCTAACTAACCTAACCTAAACAATGTCCACCTCCTCCGTTCAGCTGATGGCAAAAAACGTAAACAAACAATTACTGATGAAATCAGAGGGGCAGCATTAAATCGTCTCCATTTATTTATTTATATTTGTACAAATAATTCGCGGTGCACACAAAAACCGATGGGAAATAACGCTGATCCGCAATTTGTGTTTTCCTTTTTTAGGTGCTTATGGGACCGTTTATCGAGCGAGAGACCTGAAGAATCCAGAAAAAATCGTCGCCCTGAAAAAAGTTCGCGTGGCCTTGACCGAAGATGGAATTCCCATGTCGACCTTGAGAGAAATCGCCCTGTTAAAACAGTTGGACGCGTCCCAACATCCAAATATCGTCAAGTAAGTTGAATAAGTTGAAAATCGAGCAAAACAATAAATTACAAAAGAATTTCAATTTAAAGAATTACTCTAAATCACAAAAGAATAAATCTCATTTGATATTTTCTATCAATTTCGCCGTAATGAAAATTTCCAATGCGATCCAAATGAATTTCGAAATGAAGAGAAAAGACCAACATCCGAATTTCGTCAAGTAAATTCGTTCTATAAATTGTTTTTCTATTGTCCCAAACATTAATTTACCTCTGCTAGCAATTCTTTGAAGTTCTTGTGGCCAAACCTCTACTTGCAAGTGATTTCAGTATTCGTCTATTAATCGCAATTCCATTGGCTCCCCACTCCAGCTTTCTTATCTATTATTAATTTTATATAAAACATGAAGCTCTGATACCAATACAAATTAAACTAAAATCGCACCTGCCCAACAACCACATTTTCGGCGTTTTTTTTATTGTCACCTGAGTGCGTGTTAATTTAAATTGTATATCCAACCATGAGTAATATTTTACATCAGTGTACGTGACCGACGCCACCAAAAAATCCCACTGGGGAAATTATAACGAATCGGTTGATCGTTTGGCCATTTCCGGTGGGTGTTTGTCTTGGATGTGGGGGGAATTCAAATATTTTTTTATCAGTTCGCACGAGGTTGTGATAAATACGGCTCCATTGATGATTAATGAAAATATTTTTTCTTCAGGTTTATTGATCAGCGATTTTGAATATTTCTTTTATTTCAGAGATGCAAATACACTCCAGCTACAGTATAATATTCGGCTCAGTTCGTTATCCTATAATATAATACGAGCGATTGTGTTTTCATGTTTGTATGTAACTTTTCGAAAACAGCTTAATAGATTTTAATGAAATTTGGGTACTTTTAGTTTTGGAAGAAAAGAATACGATTGCGCTAAGTCCTATGTTCGGGATAATTCGTCAGAGGTCCTGTAAGGATAACGCGAACATCTTTTAACCATGTTTTCGGCCAAATTAAAATCAAAATGTTTTGCTAGGTCGCTAATCCTGAATCTGACCATGGAATTTCAAGTTCAAAACGAATAATCCTGTGATCAGGGGCGTAGACAAGGTTCAAACCGCCATTGAGAATCAAATTTACACTATACTAACAGACCCTTCGTTGCCACCTTAAAGTTTTTTGTATAAATTTTAGAATACCGAAAAACCATAAATAACTTACAAACTTTCAGGAAAAAACGTTATCCTTTCAGGACCTTCCGTTTCGAATTTTAAAAATCTAACCTCTGGAGCCCAATGAATGCAACGCAACTCCAACGCTGTGAACTGTCACCCAGCGCAACATTTCAGCGGCAGAGCCCAATGGCATCTCGTGAAGTAGTTCAAGTGACATAATATAAAGTGGTATAAAGTTGGCAAAATTACAAAAATGGATAATTTTGAAGCGAGAATTTTCTTTGTTGGTTTTTATCTTTGTCATTTGTCTGTTATTGCACTAAGGCTATCAATTTTTCCTCAAACGACATTTCCCCAACCTCACTTTATGAACTGGCAACGCAGAATTCTGCGGTAAAGTTAGAAGTTTGCAAACTTTTGCGTTGTAGTTGCGTTCACTGTGCTCACTTCAAATGATTTCTATGGAACAAACTTGTAAGTGACAGTTTCTGCGTTCGCGTTGCGTTCATTGGGCTCCAGGCATAACATAGCTAAAAACCTGCTCCTGGCAACGCAGATCATTTTACAAAAAACTGCGTAAAAATCGGTCCAGCAGTTTTTGAGTTTTATAATCTCAAACAGACCAACAAACATCCATTTTTATATAATAAATAAAAAGACGTAAAAACTTCAACTTAAAATATTGAAAAACGATTTAAAAATTTGAAAATTGAGCTTAAAAACCCTATGGGACTCGATCGTCTAACTGGGCTAGCTTTTCTTTGCATTTCTAAAGAGGTGTATTTAAAACCCGAAGAGATTATGGACAAGTAGTGCAACTACACCAACAACTGAATTTAGTTTTGTAGTTTAACTGTTTTTCCGTTTTTATCCAGATATTGTCCTCTATATTGTCCTCTATGGAAAAATAGAGGAAAACATAAGGAGAAAAAGAGGACGGGTCGGACAATCTAATTTAAAACCTCATCTCGATTAGACATAAAATGAGTATTTTTTCATGGCCTGTCAAAATTTCGCGGTTGTCGGAATTTTCTTTTATGGCTTGGAAAAATATCTCCACAAATGTCATTTTCATGGAAGGCGATGAGAAAAATTCCAATTTATGTGGACTTTTTAGTCCAAAAACCCCTCAAAAATTGTAGAGATTGTAGAAAATTTTTATTGAAAAAAATTTCTTCTGTATTTCCTTATTTTTTGTGGCCCCGTCGGGATGAGCACGATCGTTTGTGCCTATTGATGATCAAGAAAGCTTTGTTTGTTTTTTTTTTGTGATTTTCCATGCAGTAACGCTTTTGCATTTGTAAAACTCAATCATTAGTTTAATTCTTTTCAAATATACTGTGAGGGACGTCATACTGGATCTCTCTTTCTGACGCTTGGTGAAATCCCTCCCACCTAAGATGTGACGTTTTTTATAGATAACCCCTTAACACGGCATCGGCCAGATGGGTGGGACAGACAAATCCTAGCGTAAACATACGACAAATGTTCAAAAGTTGGATTTTCGATTCATGAGTTTTGCACTAAAGTGCATATTTTTCAAATTTTGCATGAAATAGCATTTTTTATTAGCTTTTTTTTACTTAAATGATTAATAGATGAATTACACGGTGGTTTTTGACGTCCTTTAAGCCGTAAAATAAATTTGTGAAATAAAAAAAAAAGAAATCTTTAACATTTTCAATATTTAGTCAAATTAAGCTTTGAAGAAAATCTATTTTCCTCATTTTTTTACGAATACGCGAATACGGACGTCTGAACATTTTTGCTTAGAGAAAATGTCGAAATTTTAACTGTGTACTTACACAAGTGTTCAAACCAATTTTAATCTCAGGCATTTTTCGATGGGAAATTATTTTCGGACTACTTTGATCGTAAACGATCTTTGAACTTCGCCTCTTGCAACACTAGCGTTTTGTTTTCGAACCGTTTCAAAAAGTGCTGTCGTCTCAATTCATTTCGAATTAAATTTTATAATTTTTGTAAAAGCAGTCCAATTATTTTTTTTTTTAGATTTAATTCGTTTCTACAAATCAAATCAAAAAAATCAAGAGTTTCTTTAAAATCCTGAAATTAAAATTTACTTTTACATTTTCAGATTGTTAGAAGTTTGCCATGGCCAGCGATTGGAACGCGAGGAGCAGTTAGTTATTTTTTTAGTATTCGAACATTTAGAGCAAGATTTATCTGGGTTCATAGATCGATTACCACGATCGGGAATGCCACCCAGCACAATTCAGGTATAAAATATTTTTATAACACCGCAATTCATTTAATTTTGAAAAAAAAAAACTGAAATATTTCCAGCGTCTATCTCGAGAACTGTTAACTGGTGTGGATTTTCTCCACTCACATCGAATTATTCACAGGGATCTTAAGCCACAGAATCTCCTCGTCTCTTCGCAAGGACATCTCAAAATAGCAGATTTCGGTTTAGCAAAAACGTACGATTTCGAAATGAAATTAACATCGGTTGTTGTAACACTTTGGTATCGTGCACCGGAAGTCCTTCTCAATCAGCCCTATAACAGTTCAGTGGATATTTGGAGTTCCGCCTGCATTATCGCGGAAATGTTTGCAGCGCGACCGCTTTTTCCTGGTGCTTCCGAGCCCAATCAATTGGATAAAATTTTTGAGTGAGTGACAGAAATTTTTTCATTATTTCTTTTCTAATTGTGTCTTTCAAATAGATTAACGGGACGACCAAGCGCCGAACAATGGCCTCCAGGTATGTCCATTACAAGGGAAAGTTTTCCAAATCGACTAGCAAAAAGGCCAAAAGACTTATGCCCTCAGCTGTGCGAGTACTCTAACGATCTTCTTACTGTAAGTTTTTGTTTAAATAAAATAAGTATTTTTAATTAACTGAGTGTTATTAAATTTTTCCAGAGAATGTTGGCATTCGATCACACTCTCCGACCATCAGCGCTAATGTGTTTACAACATATTTTCTATAAGCAAGAGCCGCTCTAATTTAATCATTTTTTTATATTTAGGTCCCCAATTAAAAATATTCACTAATTATATTTCTTATTAGTTTAGTTTGCAACTTATCTCCTCGCGTTCGAATAGATTGGTAGGAATTTTTGTTTCAAAATAAAAATAAAATAGACAGATTAGAAAACGAGTCAACAACAAAAGTATAAGCAGATAATTAGCATAAATAGGATGTGATAAATAAATACCCCACTAATTTCGTTACGATTAAATACATGTAAAATTTCAATATGTTTCGTTATAATAAAAATTTTAGGATTTAAGTAAAAATTTCATGACTGAGTAACGCTTAAGACAAATTTTGAGATAAAAAATTATTCGTGACATGTGTTCAATGTTTAGGAATTACTTAATTTTTTTGTCAGTATCATTCTTTTGGTTAAAAATTATATCATTATCTAAATTATACTAACAACGTCTATACAAATTTCGATTAACCACAAAAAAAAATCGGTGTGTGCTATACAACAATTGATTGTACAGCTAATTTTGTCTGTAATTTTCACATTTAATGAATGTCAAAATAAATAGATCTATTTTTGTAAAACTGTGACTGAATCTTGTAGAATTATTCATTTTCATAAATCTATGAATGTCCGATTAATTTATATTGGGTCAGTCCTACTTTAAAAGTGAAATATCGTAAAACAACACTTCTGAAACAACAGAATCGAAATTTAATTTGTTTTTGACGAAGTTAAAATTAGTTTAAGACTAAGTTGTAATCATCATTGTTAATTTGTATAGTTTGTAAATTTATTTACTTGCATTTTCGATGTAGGAGTTTAGTTATTTAAGAATTGTTTACTGTAGGCTGGGAAATATTTTTCTTATCCAGTTTAGACAGATTGTACAGTAAGAAAATAAAGTGGTTTTGTAATAAACTTTTCATCAAAAACATGTTATTTTAATTCAGTTTGTTTTCGCAGATATCAAACTATGATTTTTGGAAAATTCTGATCGAAATTCAGGAGTCTTAACCGATTACTGCCGAGCAATATATATCCTTACTAAATTGGATTTAAATTTTCCACAAGAAAGTTTAAAATTTGTAAACAACAAAATCACAAAGCCTTTTTCAAACGAATAGTTTAAATTTTCATCTTCCTAGTTGAATTTATAACAAAAAAAAAGTTGAATTTATAACCGAAAAAAAAGTTGAATTTATAACCAAAAAAGGACATCCCTTGGAGGGTAAATTTCAAAGAGGAAATTGTTGCTTTATCAACAACTTGGTGCAAAAAACTTCAAACCTGTAATGCTTGAAAAATTAAACCAAAAAATCGAAAATTCAATTCTAAAGTATAAATTTTCAACATTTCAAACACTCATTTAAACTCTAAAAAGTTGAAAAACTAGTCCTAAAAGTTTAAAACCATCGAAAATTCGTCTTTTAAAAACTGTCGGTTGAAAAGTTTTCAACAAAATACTCTAAAAAATCGTTTTAAACCCAAAATAGTTGAGTAAAGTTTAAAAATTCGACCCATATTTTCCATCGTGTAGTCTAAGGAAACTTTTAGTCAACCAAAAATTATTTTACAGGCCGACACTGAGTGCACAAAATATAAGAATCTTTTCTGGGTAATTTGGCCGAATTCGATTCTGGCCGTAGTATGGCTAGATCAGCTCTATTTTTTGAGATATGCAGGAAAAAAGAATTGTTTAAGGAGGCCTTCCATTACCATGATTTTTCCCAACTGCAAAAAAATAGAGACACATTTATGTGAAGATACCTTGGCGAGAAAGGGAGATAAGAATGAACTGCAAAAATTTGTCGGCAACTGCAAAAATAATTTTTCCTCTTTTTTATGGCGATTTTATGGTTACAGTTGACGGACTTGAACTTTTTTATAGCGATTTCTACTACAATCACACATTGTCCCTGTAAAGCTCGATCCAGACTACACGATGTACGGGGTACGAGGTTGGCACGTACCCCGAACATCGAGTGTTTGGATGGGAAATTTGCACATGGTTTCACCTAGTGAGTAAAATCAGAAGCTGTTTGATTATCCTCGTACGTGGTAACCGCGTTCACGAATGAGCAAAACCCTGTGCAGTGTGGATGCAGTTCCATGTACGAGGAAACCAAAAACCTCGTATCTCGTACCCCGTACATCGTGTAGTCTGGATCGAGCTTAAGTGAATAGTGAGCACAGACACATACAAAGTGCTATTATAGCGTAGCCAGAGAACAAATAATCTAGAGAATAAACTCTTAGAACAAATTTTTAGAGAAAATTTTTCCACTGTGAGATGAAGCAAGAGGATCCGATGTAACATGGAAAAAATTATCCATTCGATTCCTCCATCTCATTGGATAGATACGACGAAAAATGTTCTCTCTGCTTCGTGCTCCCTAGTCTAAAAGTAATTAACTTTTAGGCCGTAGCTAGTGAATGATAGGGACATTTTTCCCCCCCTCGAAGGGGAAATTGGTCAAAAATTTGTTCTAAGAGTTTATTCTCTAGATTATTTGTTCTCTGGCGTAGCTGTCATTTTTCATGTAGTTCAACCACACACATACAGCTGTATAGCTTTATTTCTATGCTAATTTGAACCTTATATTCATAGCATAAGGTTTGATATGATTGCTATAAAATTGTTAAACTGGAAGGGAAAGCGTTTATACTTGTATTCAGTCATTCCTATTTAGATCTATATAAGTTTATCTTGCTCTAGTTTTCTGCATTATTTTGCAGTTACAGAAATCATGGCAATGGAGATCCTCCTTTAAACCAATTTATGTGTCAATATATTTTGACACTTTTAATCATACCCGGGATATTCACTCTTTTTTTTTAGTTTGAGAGGTTTGCGAAGTTTGCGACGGTTCGGCGAGGTGAAAATAATTATTCATTGATTATTACATTATTAAAATTAGAGAGCCTAAAATCTAGATAGTGGACAATAGGAGGTGTAAAAATGGCCGCCAAACTGAAAAACGAGCGCGAAAAACTTTAAAAATTCGATTCATTTTCAAATAATTGCCAAAATAACTAAAAATCGGTTAATATAAGCAAAAAAAAACCTATGTCTAAAGCAGGGTTTATACACAGCAAGTAACTCGCGGCAAGTAAAGAGAGGCAAGTAGTTTGCTTAGTTTACACGTTTCAAGTAAATCATTTTAAGTAGAATGACAGCCGAACAAAACATAACATAAAATTTTCTGAGCAAAAATATCTTCGTTTTGTTTACTGTGAAGAAGTGTATTAGGTGTTTCGTTAATATAGACAAAAAAAAATATACAACGCGATTTGTATATTTTTTTCAGCTAAAAACAGGAAAATAAAGAAAATTCTAAAAACACACAAACATAAAACCACCTCATTTGTACATGGTTCCATTTTCTTGTATTGGTTTTACTTGCTACAAAAATAGAATGGCTTTCTATTATTTTCGAGAGAGCGGCAAGTATTCTCACACATATGCGAGCGTCGCACACTAGGTCAAATCGCGTGTATTTACGTCTACTTGCCGCAAGTTACTTGTCTCGTCTAAACCCTGCTTAAGGCATCAAAAAAATTTGGAAATTCGTAATAGTTTAATAAATTTAAAAATTGTTTACAGACTGAATCTGAAGAAAATCCCGTTCTAACTGTCGTCCTAATAGACTATTCTAATTGTAATTAACAGACTGTTCTACTCAGTAGGACAGTCTATTAAGTGCTGATGTGAACTCTCTAAATTACAGTCTCTCTAGTTAAAATCCTCAAAAAAGGATCACAAAAAAAAATTTAAATAGTGTTGAAAACGGTGGTTTTGCGCTATGAAAAAAAAAACCTAACAAATGTCCGAATCTAGCGCCGAGCTGGCGAAAGTTCAAATCACTTGACGTTTTCTGAACTTCGTGTAGTGGCTTTCTCCAGAAAGTCGAGATAAAGAACTTTAAATTTTGGAATAAAATCATGATAAAAGCGATTTTGGTCTTCAACAACCATGGAAAACCGCGGTTGTCCAAATTCTACCAATATTTCGTGCGTACTTACACCTCTTATCATACTATTTGATCATTTATTGATTTTGTCTTAAATGTAGTTCAGAGCAATGAATAAATCTTGAATATTTTACAGAACGAAGACATGCAGCAGCAAATAATCAAAGAAACATTTCAACTGGTGTCTAAACGAGACGATAATGTCTGCAATTTTCTGGAAGGCGGCAGGTAATTTGCTTGAAAGTACTATTTGGGAATTATCAGATGGATCTTTGATTTGTTTCAGTCTTATCGGCGGATCCGACTATAAATTAATTTACCGGCACTACGCCACTCTTTATTTTGTCTTCTGCGTTGATTCGTCGGAGAGCGAATTAGGAATTCTGGACCTAATCCAGGTCTTTGTGGAAACGCTGGACAAATGCTTTGAAAATGTTTGCGAATTAGATCTGATTTTTCATGCGGATGCTGTGCATCACATCCTTTCTGAACTAGTGATGGGTGGAATGGTTTTGCAGACGAATATGTCGGATATCCTGGCTAGAATAGAGGACCAAAACAAACTCGTGAAACAGGAGGTAAATTGAATTAATTTATGGTCTTCTTCCCCTAATAACAAACGAATACAATAATTTTTAACTGAAGCTTTTATTATCACTATAATTTTTTCACAAATAATACCGTAGTTGATGAGTTTCTTGTAATTTTAGGCCGGTTTATCAGCTGCCCCGGCTCGAGCGGTCAGCGCGGTCAAAAGCATGAACATTCCACAGCAAATCAAGGACATTAAGCTCCCAGATTTGCCGCAAGCCATCAAAGATTTGAAATTCTGACCGAGCAGCACTAGTTTTGACGGTGGTGTAGTGCTCAATCGGATCTCATCGCTGTCAACTTCTTACATACCCATTGATGAGTCCTTCAACTACGATTACTACCAGTCCGAGCTGCAGGCGACCGAAGCGAAGAAACATAAATCCCGAAAATCTTCAAAGAAGTCAGGTAGCAGAAGAAGGAACAACAACCTGCTCGACTCTCCGCCATCGCCAACGACCAACAATTCGAACGACAACTCCACTAGTGGCGGAACAACAACACCCGGCAGCGGCAGCAAACCGATTTTCGGTGAGGAGAGTGAGGGCAGTTGGTCGCTACAAAATCTTAGTAATATTTCCAGTGGCTCACTGATTTCTCATCAGTCGATTTCGGGCATTAATACTAAACTTCCAGAGCACGTTTATAATCAGAAGTATACCTAAAGCACTGAATTACTCAATTATCCTCTGCCCTTGTGTGGAAAAACTTGTGTGGTTGATTCCTTCGTTCCTTACCATTTTAGATTCTCAATTTATCTCAACGGATTCGATGGCCTGTAGTTTTTGGATTTGACTTTTTTTTTCGTTTTATTAATATAAAATTCTATGAGAGTATATTAAACTATTTGATAAACAAATAAAATTTGATAAATATATTTTTTATTTAGAGAATAATGTTAGATGAAATGTTTGATTTTTTTAGGAATAATTAAATTCTATATAAATAGAGGATTTTCTGACTTTTACTTGCGAAATGACTCGCGGAGAGCAAAATTTCATTATTATTATAAGAACATTATTTAGCTTGCTTTCGTGTCTGTCTGTTTGTCAGGATCAAATCTTGTAATGAAGTTTTAACCCACTTCCACTCATCCAATTGACTTGACATTTTTCACACATGCGAATTTCAATGCATTATTTTCACTACTTTGTCCTTGTAAAAGAAAAAAGCAGCGGTTACAAAGTACACTGAAAAGAAGGTTAAAAGTACATTTCGAAAAACAATTGGAAACTTTCAAGGCTTGTTTCTTTTGTTTCTCGTTTCAAAAGGTTTTTTGTCGGTTTTTCGCTGTACACTTTTTGGGAAACACTGCTCTAGACTATGTATGTAATTGCGATAAATGAATAAATACATTTTTTGAACCAGCTTTTAAAGAGTACTAAAAAAATTAATTATTCTTTTAAAAGATCTTTGCTAAGTAAAGTTTAGCAGCAGTTTAAGAAAAACCGAAGTTTTATAAACAATTTGAACGTGATTTGAACCGTGGTTTGATGTTCTGGCGGTGGCGGCGCTACTCTACGTACGCGGAAAAGTTCCTTTTTTAGCCACGGCGCCACGTCCTGCTAGGGATTTTCAGAATTTTGTATGGGCAATTCGAATAGCCCCTAAGCTCAGAAAGCAACTGGTTTACACGTATGAAGGCTGCTCGAAGGAGGAGAATTTTTCTGTACCATTCGAAATTCTCAGTTGAAAATCGCTCAAAACGCTTTGAGCCGCTGAGCGGACAACAGGATTATATTTTGTAGGTTGCTGAATTTCGGTTCCGCTTGTCCCCGCGTACGCTCTATCCTGTGGGATATTGCTATAGTCCTTTTTTCAGATTGTGTTGTGCGGTCGGGATTGAATATTTTTTAGTGCAATTTCGGAAATTCGTGTTTTTTCGTGCAATTAAAATTCCTTGAATCGGGGAAGGCGAAAATCTGAAGCCCTCAAATCGAGTCACATCACGGTTTTTTGGTTGACTCCTTTCCAGAGCTTCGCCCCCAGTTTAGCCTCTTTCGAATTCTTCAAGTCGGCGTTTTTTCAACTCTTCGTCGGTTTCTTGAATTTTTCGTTTTTTTTTTTATTGCTAGTCACTCGCTCTTTCGCCGCGGTTTCGCCCTTCGTTTCGTGTGTCAGTGAGTGTTTTTTTTTTCGTTTCGCCGTGCCGTTGTCTAAAAAGCCGCGTTTTCCTGTTCGCTGTTTTCCCAGTCAGCTTCGTCTGCTTTTCGAAATTCCCGTCGAGGACACTTTTCCGATATTCGAGTGTCGCTGAAAAGTCCTTTCTGATGGTTTTCCACTTTGATTTTGTCCAGGAATTCCGAAGAATTTGAAAGCAGAAGCATTTGCGGAGTGAGGAGAACAGTGAACCAATCGAAAATCGTTGTGTGCGTGCAGAACAGAGAGACAATAACTGAACGAAGCCTTTTTTGAACCAACAGCTGCAATCAACGTCTAGTGTAACGGAGATAGAGAAAGTGTTTCGAATCGAATTCAACATTATTTCAAAGAAGCAAAGAAAAAAAAATACAAATCATACAAAAAATTCCTTTTCTGTAAAAAAAAGTTGTCGTTTCGCCTTTAAAATTTTGTGTTTTTCTGTTTGTTGTGTTGTTATTGGGGCGGATTAACGAGATATCGGCGATACATTGATTTGAATAGCAGTAGAATAACGAAAAACAAATTAAAATGGCAGACGAGGTGAGCAATCGCAACGATCCCGACCTGAAGTATTTATCTGTTGAACGAAATCCATTCAACGATCCGGCAACACAAGCTGAATGGACACAGAAACGTCTAGTTTGGGTGCCGCACGAAAATCAGGTAAGCGAAACACTCCATTTTCAGTTGGAAGTAGACAAACCATTTTAATTGTCGAAACAGACGGCGAGAATTCCCTTTAATCCCAAAAGCCTCCGCCACCCTCTATAACCACACTTAAGAAAGGCTGAATTTGCGAGAATCTTCGTCGATCACTCACTAAACGCAGGAAGTTTTTCGGATGATTCGCCCATTCGATGACAGATCGAAAATATATTTGTCTGTTGTGAATGACGACTGAACCGGGTAAAAGTTGGTATTCAAGAGGAAATAGACAGATTCGTTGCTTCCAATGAGTCATCCGTCTCGACATGGTGATCAAATATTGTGGGAAACATTAAAAAAATAGTATGAGAAAATTCCTCACACAGAAAACTCCCGAAAAGAAATCCATGCCCCGTCAGGGGATGAAAAACCCCTGGAATTCGTTCAATTCGTTCAACTAGCAATAATACTAGTCCCAGCCCAACCACTTGCCTGTCTTCCAGAAGCCGGTTCCGTGTTCCGCTGGCCCCGCCACCCTCTCACTGGTGTTTCATTTCCCCCATCGTTCCAATGGCGTTTTTGGGTGGCTTTGTTGGGTCTCCAAGAAGATACTTGGATTTTACCATGTCTCGCCTCATCCGCGACATTTAAAGAAACTCTCAAGTGGTTAGGTTTGTCGAGATTGGGGTGTAAGCAGATTTCAATATGGGCACAAGTGCTCCATTGCGAAATATTTGACCAAAAGTGGGTCTTGTTTTGCTTCGAAAATGGCAGTCATATGTTTATCTTCAACATTGTATAGTTTCTTGGAATCATTGCGTTGTAGCATTTGAATATTCTTCGAAGTAACGTTTTTTGCTTTTAGGTTTTCCACTGAATGTTTAAAATTTTCGTATGCACTAGATATATTCATTTGAAATTAATGGACAGAACCGTTCATTTAAATTTTAATCGGCCGTATGCATAAAAAAATGAGCATATGCTTATACAGTGGAATTTCGGTTCGTGAACTTAATCCGTCCCTGAAGAGCAGTCACAAACCGAAACGTTCAGGAACCGAAACGTTCAGGAACCGAAACGTTCAGGAACCGAAACAATTTTGACAAAATCTAAGATATAAATATTTATTTCATGCTCATCTTATCATAAACCAATTATAAATAAAATTATTTTTAAATAAAAATTTGTTTCCTTAATTTCCATTTCACTAAAATTTCTTATTTACATATCTATTGGCGATCGTTGTAGGCGGATCCACGTCTTCTCAACTTTTATTGCGAATTCTTGCCTAAGAACCGAATTTTTTTTCACGAAGCGAACCATTGTTCAAGAACCGAGGCATTTTTTGGACTCAATATTGCACGAACTGAAATATTCACAAACCGAGGCGTTGACGAACCGGGGTTCCGCTGTTCTCCACTTTTTTGGTGCAAATTCTCCAATTTTTGTGAACAAAACGTAAGCAAATTCTGTACCTCGGAAGCCGGCGTTTATTGTGAAATTTTAAATCAGTGTACGTGCCCAGTTTGACTTATATAAACTTGAAAATTCGCTATTAAAAAGTGTAGTATGAGGTTATGATCATTTTTGTGCATATGGCATGATGTAAAATACCACTTTAAAGTCGAACTTTTCAATAAGATTTTTTAAAATTTATTCCAATCGGATTGTGATGTATGGGAGCTTTCTTAGAGCATCATAGATTTGTGTTGACGAAGTCTCCTCCATTACAGAAAGATACCAGATTTTGAAAAATACTTGAAAGTGATAGAACTTTCACAAATATTAGATTGAATTTTTTACAAATGTAAAATAAAAGACCTCCTTAAAATAACTCTAAACTGAGTCATTTCAATTTCCATAAATGCGTCATTATTTCCTTTTAATTGTGAATCTTGTAAAGATTTATGTGGCAGAAACTCAATCTACAGCGACTCATTTCATCAAGCGAAAAAAAAAAATATTTATAATCAAGTAGACAAACAGACGCTAGTCCAAGCTTATAGTATAGAAAAATTCAAAATTGATGATGATAAGAGAAGAAATCTTCAAGGCAATGAAAATGAAGTTCAACATCGTTTCGCTATACGTTGATTCGCGAGACCGAATAACGATGCAAAACAACAAACAGCAACAAAAAGATTAATCAAATCGACGCAACAAATTAAAGGCCGCTGACCCATTCAGATTCAGAATCTGGCGACATCGAGTCAAAGTCTTGGTTATTAGCACAAGTTTCCCACTTGGCAAGTCATCTTGCTACCCCCTCGGATGCTGCACAGAAATCAATTCATCGCGATAGCATAAGAAACGTACAATGCTGGGTGGAAGTGGGCGGAAAGGGTGACAAAAGTGATAACAAATTAGAGAAAATTCGTTTCCGATGAATTCATCAATTTCGATTTGAATGCCAAGCAATTTGATGACATTCAATTGATTGAGGGTAGTAAGAGAGAATATACGAGAAGACGATGACCACCTTCTTGAATGCGAGTCTTGGGAAGTTCTTCAGGTCATTCATCTCCGTTGCAATCGCTTAAAAAATGCAGTAAAGCCATTGAACTTGACTGGAGTTGGGGTGTAGCCTAAATACACGGTTTTGGCCCAATCTTGAGATTTTTCAATAAAAACGAGGTTGAAATTTTTGAATAAAAAAAATATTTCTAAAAAAACATTTCTCGAAGATTCCCGAGTGGATGCGAGTGACGTATTGCGATTGGATTTTGATGTATGGAGCGGTCATGTTAAATCGTATTCTGAAATTTTCGATACGATGTACCGTTTCCGAGAAAATCGCGAAGAACTATTTCGTTTGTATGGAGAGGGGGGGGGGTGGTCCAACTGGATTTTGATGTAAAATCATATTCTAAACACATTTTACCCTTTTAAATTTTTCACTACGGCTCACCGTTTTCGAGAAAATTCTGAAAAACTGTTTCGTTTGTATGAATGAAGAATAAATGGACTGATTTGGCCCGTTCAAGACCTGAGCCTAGCCATTTACGAGAAAATATAAAATTTCAAGTCTCTAGCTCAAAGCTTTCGAAAGTTATAGTGTTCATGGACAGACAGACAGACAAATAGACGGACGGACAGACAGACAGGCAGGCGGAAAGACAGACAGACAGGCAGGCAGACGGACAGACGGAGAGATGGACAACCGGAAATCGAAGTCTTTTGTCATCCTAAGCACCCTGGTGTAGTTTGTTTTTGTGTCCCATGTTTGGTGGATGCCTTACAAACGGTATTCGAAATCTAATATACTCCTATATGTTATACTATATAACAGACCCTTCGTTGCCAGCTTAAAGTTTTTTGTATAAATTTTAGAATGCCGAAATACCATAAATAACTTAAAAACTTTTGGGAAAAAACGGTATCCTTACAGGACGTTCTGTTTCGAATTTTGAAAATCTAACATAGCTGAAAACCTGCTCCTGGGGAATGCAGATCATTTTGCAAAAAAACGCGTAAAAATCGGTCCAGCAGTTTTTGAGTTTTGTAATCTCAACAGACAGACCAACAAACATCCATCTTTGTATATATAGAGTATAAAAATGGCTTATGCGTGAGAAAATTTGAACGAAATTGATCAAATATATCAAATTTTTGTCATCAAATCAATACCGGAAACATGAGCATAAGCATCGCATATCAAACTACAGTCGAACCTGAATAAGTCGAACCACTTACCCTAAGTTCGCAATTCTATTAAAAAACGCTCGGACCGAACAATCCAACTTAGTTATAGGGGTTTCCCAGTTACCCAGGTCCCACTTATCCAGGTTCCACTGTATATCGAGGCATTTGAAATCGAAAACGCCTGCAATCCAAATACCAATTCTGCAATAGAAATTCCCTATCAAAGGACTAACGACAATTAAATTTGTCTTGGGCAAAATTTTGAAGTCTCTTAAGAATTTTATGTGTCTGAAGAATCCATCGATCTGTTTTTCAGTTTCAGCTGAGAGAAAATTTTGATTTCTTTTGTTTTTATTCAATCTCATTACAAAAGAAGTAGTTTGACCAGTCATTTCTGTTGTTCATTTTTGTGGCATGGTCTTCTTCTTCTTCATCAGTCGTCACCGGATATACAATACAGCAACTATCAACGACCTAAGCACGAGTTCAAGGCCATTTACGCGCATTCCTGCTTGGGATTGTAGTTGCTTTTTCAGCGATTTCTTCCTCCGTTTGTCTTCTAGAATTCTATACGAAATGAAAACGCTGATGATAAACGATTTTTACTTTCTTATACGAATTACATATATTAAAGTATTGTATTGATGAAAAATGTCGATCTTTTAAATTTCCTGTGTCGATTGGTGAATTATTACGAAAATGCCGGTCAGTCTGTGTACAAGATTTATCAAAAACTACACTTAGAGAGAAATTGAGTCAAAAATATTTTATAATCCATGAAAAACAGCGGAGAATTCGAGACTGTGATAAACTGCATTGATTTGACAACCATTTTTCGTTGAATTTACTATACGGCTGTCATCATACAATTTATGTCTTCTCACTTACAAGAGCTAGAGGCATGAAATTTTACAGGGACGTTTGGCAGGGAATTGGGACGATCTTGTCAAGTTTTGGTGAAATTTTACTGGGAAATGGGACAATTTTTTTCAGTTTTAGTGAAATTTGACAGGGAAATTGGTCGATTTTATCGAGTTTTGGTGAAAATTCATTAACCCATTTTGGCCCGGCCTCGTGTTTTCATAATAGCAACTTTGACTTATATGTGGTACCAATAATAATCAAAATTGCTTAACGTACTGGTCGGTAAACCGACCATTTGGGCCAAAATGGATTAACCAGAAGTAGCCAAAATGGCGGCTTTTTAAAAATCCGAATTTTATTTTTTGCGATTTACTCCGAAACTACGCGTTTTCCACTAGTCTCATTTCGAAGAAAAGTAGCGTTTCCTACACTTTTTGTCTTTTACTAAGACTCCATATCTCAAACCGTTACCGTTATATAAGTACCGTTACTTAAAGAAATCCGTTTTTTTGCCATTTTCTTGAAAACTAAAGGGTTTTGAGGGTTCAATATATGAGGTCAAATGAAGAGAATAATATTTCCCACAATTTTGTCTTTTATCGTTCTCCGCTATCCTTTACCGTTATTGAGATATTTCAGGAGTTGTAGGTATTCATCGGGTTAAAAATTTCGCTGGAACATAGATTTTGTATAAGAAATTCATGTGCTGTTCACATCAGATATTTAAAAAAAAAGAGTAGTACGAGTAGTAAATGATAACATTTTTTCTGTTTTTCTTTTTTTTTTAATTTTTTATTCTGTACTTGTAATTGTTTATTATTTCGTCTTTGCTGTTGATCGTTTAATGGCATTAAATTTATCTCCTCTACGCCTACACCCGACTACGCATTTTAATGACTATGCGTCTGGACAGTTTTTTTTTTTCATTTGAAATTCGACGGTTTCTGTACAGAATTGGTGAATGTTTGAACTAAATTTGTTTGTTGGATACACAAAATTAGTTTGACTTCAGTTATTTTGAATAAATTTCAGTTTAAAATGTGATTTAAATTTTTTTTTGTGGCTTGGTTCTTATTTTACATTCTTTTCCCTACACTTATTAAAAAAAATACAAAGAATAGTAAACTATAAAAAATTTATGCACCTTTTTTGTGAAACTTTCTATCAATTCTTTAGAGACAAATTATTTTATAGCTAACAAATTTTCATTCAATTCAATTTCCTCAAAGTTTCCATAAATGAACTTTGAATAGGTGTAAAATTCACTCATCGTATCAGCTGCATAAATTCAATGGTAAAAGCTAGACTGAAATGGAAACTACGTATACTATAATAAAAAGCTGTCTGCATTAATAATGAGTCGTTTTGCTACAACTTTCCACAGAATCCTTAAAATCATCCTCGTCTCTGTGTTCGCTCCTCTCTTGGCTGGCTTTTGACTTGAACAAAACCCCTTCAAGATAAGCGAATCAAAAGAGAAACTGAATTCAATAAGCTTAAAATGGGACAACATTTTGTAAAAAAACCGTTGGAGAGAAACGTCAAGGGATGAAAAAATATCCAAACCTGGACCTATGCCAAGCGTAAAAATTTGATGTAGAATAACGTAATGTAGTCCAACGGGAAAACCTTTTTTTTCCTCAAAATTGTGAATTTTCCAAGCTTTTTTGTACATGCAGGGCATAAACCTATGCATTTCCCTTGCATTGCAGTCTCTCCATCGGTTGGTTCCAGATATGTTTTTTCTTTAAAGCAGCAGCACTGGGGTAAAAAAATACTCCGGTTGGAGGGAAAAGGGCAGACTAAAGCAACAGCAGTGGAGTAAAAAATCATACCGTTACGAATGGAGTTGTAAAACAGATTTTCTCCTCATATTTTCTTCCCAATTGGAATTCTTTGATTAAATATTTCACGAGAAGGGGGGAAACTCATGCTTTCTACTATAGTTACGTTTAAAGGGCTCAAAAAAAAAGCTCCATAATATGTTGGTATCGATCCAATTTATCAGCAGACATATCTCTAGGGGTTATTGCAAATGTGGAACTTTTTTTCTGATCAAGTATTTGATATGTCAGTTGTTGTGGATATACAATAAATAAACATTGGCTTAAAAACGTTAACTTTTGCACTTGCATAGTCATATACATATCTGGAAAGAATGCCAAGAGTGTCTCACATATGCGAGGACATGATTTACCCAGGCAGACAAAGAGATGCACTACAAAAAGCATCAGCCCCAATAATGTCAGGTAGAAAATAGTTGAAAGTATAAAAATTTAATATGCAATTCTTGTGGCTTTTTTATACCCGTATGGTGAAACCAAAGGGTATATTAACTTTGCCTTACCGTTTGTAACGCTAAGACCCCGTTATCACACACAAAAATTAATTACACCAGTGTGTTTACAATGATAAAAAAAATTGAATTTTGCATGTCCGTCTGTCTGTCCGTCTGTCTGTCCGTCTGTCCTTCTATCCGTCTGTGGCGCGGATTGCGGGCGCACGGATTGAGCTAGAGACTTGAAATTGTACGCAGATTCCTTTTTCGTAAAATGCAAGGCTACGTTCGTTAATGGGCAAAACTGGACCATTAGGGGGTATCCCCCATACGAACGAAAACTTTTTTTTTTTGAATAACTCAAAAACGGTGCATAAAAAATCCTTTTGAAAAGTTTGACTTCAAAGTGGAATTTTGATACAACTGTTCGCCGTTCACTTAAACTTCGAATAATGCCATATCACCATACGGGTTTTTAATAATTGCCCGATTGGCAATTATAGCTTTTGTTAAGTTTTTTTTTTGTAAAAAATGGCTACTTTTGATACTGAACGACGTCCTACTTTAAATGGTAACGTTGATAAAAATTTGGGGTCTTCGCTAAAGCGTTGTAATTTCACAGAACATTAAATTGAAAATATTTTCAAAAAATATAAATTCTCTAGCAATTTTATGTTGTTTTAATTGATTAGACCTGCATTGCTGTTGAAATTACAGCGACTATTATTATCTTTATCGTTCTATTGACCTTCGGAACAAGTTTCCAATGAGTAGGTAGAATTTTTACGTGAAATATTTTCTCCACGTTTGTGACTTCAGTTTTATCATTTCGTTGTCGTAATTAAAATTCATTTTATCACAGCCGCAGCGCCACACCAGCAGCATAAAAAGTTTTAAATAGTTTTGAACAATTTTTTTTTAAATTCTTGAAAACGGTGGGGATTTCCTCAGAATAGCTTCAAGTCACAATAGAAGATAACCATATTTCGTGGTGTTGCGGGAACAGCACGCGAATTTTGCGGCCACTGTGACGAGGATGACTTTTAACCGGTTTCTCGTAATCGCGGTTAGTCCACCGCCCCAACTTGGCGAAGCTTAGGCCGAAATATCGCCATGTGAAAATCGTTTTGGATGAGTCACAAAATTAGCGCAATAAACTGACAGAATGACAAAAGGTCACCATCGCCTCACTAACCGCCATCTATCCGTTCGTTTGATTCAAAATTAAGTTTCTTGAGACTTGATCCATTGATATCCCCATTCATAGCTGCTGTGGCTGCTGAAATAACGCTAAAAGTTTATGCCGCAAAAAAAATTTCGTTAAGACGTTAGTTTTTTTTTGAAAAATTTGAAATTTGCGAGTAGGAGATGATTTCAATTCAACTTGGATTCCGTTGACTTTTTTTTTCTGTGTGTGTAAGTTTTTTTTCGAAGCTGCCTAGACTTCGTCATTCCCATTTGGTTCAGCAGAGGCCAAAAATAGTCAAATCAACAAATGAAGGCGATCACATCTCCACCCCCCTCTGCTTGCTTGATATTCACGATCTTGAGATTTCTTAATTCCAACAACTTTGGCGGTTGTTGTTCAAATTTGCCAGCGTCCCATAGAAATGACGTACATCCGTCAATATAAACAAAAAAGCGTTCATTTTATTTGCATTCTCCGGATCAATTCACTTCTTCTTCGCTGGTGAATTTTATGACTTTGTACAAATTAAACAACAAATATATATATATAAAGAAAAAGAAAATAAAAATGTATGCCATGTTTGCGATTATTCGTGATGCGATCGACTGGACTGGCCTGGAATTAGTCTTTCAATTGATTCCTGTGTACTTTCTTACCGCTGAGGTGGATAGCGAGGCGATCTTAAAATTTTGAACTGATCTTTATTGGAAAACCAGCTTCGTTTTCTTGGGTAAAATGGACAAAGACGGGGAACAGAGACAAAACTGGAAGGTGGAGGAGTTTAAGTTGGAACTTGGCCTCAATTTTCAAGCGATCAGCATGGAGTGAAGATCGGTTCAAAATAAGCAGTGTTTCAGGCGACAACAACAACAACGACGGCGACAAAAGACTATCAAATCCGTTGTGGTGGTTCAGCTGTAGTCGCTGACCTGTTGGATTCTAAGATTTTGTTGACTGCTCGGTTAACGCGAATAGGAAGTGACGTAGGAGGATTACTGCTTGTTTGTTGTGGGGAGGGGAAGGCGGTCACGAGATTAATAATTATGTCATGGCAATGAAGGTGGATATCACCAAAATGGATTGAAGGAATTTTTGGTGCTTCTTCTTATCTCTGGCCATTAGATCGCGCTTAAGTTGTCTTCTTCACTTTACTTGTGGCACGAACGACACACACTCAATGACATGATGAAGACAAGAAATTGAAACATGTTTCTATAAAAAATAGACTTTTTCTAGAGTTCCTTAACATTTTTCCACTATGATTTGGACTTCTTCATATCCACACAAGTTTCTGTGTAGATTGAAGAACTAAACAAGACGGGAATTGAGTGTATTTCTTTCTTCATGACGTTTTCTCCCGATCAACGTCCGCCGAGATGTCGTTTTCATTGTCGCTAGCTTGACGGTCGTGGTTGTGTCGCGTTGGATCTTCTTGGATTTTCTTCCCTTACTTCATGTGTATTCTTGATCTTCGTCTTGGTTTTTTGTTCATCTCTCCACCATTTGGTTTTTCGTTTCGTGTTCGTTTTATTCCAATTGATGCGATAAGAAGAAATTCTTTAGCAGAGCCTTGAACTTGCTTCTATTGGCTTTGTTGGTCGCTTGATGGTGACTATTTTCGTTAGTCACTTAACTTCACTCTTTGCACTTTTAGCTTGAAGTGTTGTTCAACGATCGAGGGAAATCTTTTTCAACAATATGCACATCGATATAAATAGAGGATTTTGGTACAATTTGATTTCTTCGTTTCTCGTACTGAATGATGTTTCTTATGTTGATTTTTGCTTGTGATTATCGCCTAGAAATTCACATTCCTTGTCCAACTCAATAAGATTTAGCATACGCGAGCCACTTGTGATGGCATAACGTTCAGCGACGAGACCAAGATCTACGTCTGATACCGATTTTATTTGGCAAATTGTGCATCCATTTTGTGCCTCGTTGAAGATCTGAGAAATGTTTCTATTAAGTTATCTTAGATGGCTCGAAGAAATCTTTGAACACCATTAATTTTTGAGGTTACATTATAAATTTGAAATGTTTTTAACGTTACAAAAGAAGAAACACCTGTTAAATTAGAAAAATGTCCATTATTTAAAGGATTTTTTTTTGAATTTTCATCGTCAAAAAATTAAGCTTAAGCTTGTATTGGCGTGGTGATCTCCTAAAATATTAAAAACCTTTGCTAAATCTTCCGATGATCGCAAAATTTAAAGGCCTCATAACATCTGTAAAATAAAAATTGTCAGGAGCATAAATTATTGCATTTAACCTCAATCAAGGCTGTGGTAAGGTGGAAGAGAGCTCTAAGATCTTCTAAGAAATCTCTAAGAAAGAGAGCTCGGGAGCCCTCAACCCGAACTTTCAAAGATCAATCCTCTGATGCAGTGGTTTATATTTTTTTCTCTTCCTTATTTTGGAATTTTGAGTTATAAAAGGATCGGCGATCCCTTCTCTGATTGTGGTCCATAGATCTACGTGTGATTATTAACATTGATTTAGCCTTTATCAGTAGTGAAGTTTTTTTTTCTGTTAACTTGTCTATAGGTCCAGTGGATTGTGTTATTATTACCGTATAGGTCAAGGTGTTTCGCACTCAGGAAGAGACGCAGCCCACGTCAGATAGTCGAAAACCTTTCGAACTTTTGAAAAAATGTACAAAAAGTATTGTAAAACTTGTTATGAAAAATTCGCGGCACGTGGAATAAAAATTCTGTGGGCTAAATTTCTGTAAGATAAATGCACCGCAGGTGAAACTTTCCAATGTGATAGATCTTTACTTTTGTTGGAACATAATTGAAGTGGGGTAACTAAAATAACGCTCGATTTGTTTTTGAGCACTTTCGTTACTTTTCTGATTTATTGATTTTATAAAAGAAAACATAACAAAAGCTACAATTTCCGGGAGCCAATCGTCAAATATTCTATATGATGACAGACAAAAGGTTTATTTCAAAAAATCCATTTGTATAGGAGAGGGAGAAAGGAGTGGTCGGATTGGATTTTGATGTATGGAAGAGTTATGTAAAATTCTATTCTGAACACATTTTGTTTAATAAATTTTTCGATAATATGTACCGTTTTCGAGAAAACAGGAAAAAAGTATTCCATTTGTATGGGAGTGGAGGAAGGAGTGGTCAGATTGGATTTTGATGTATGGAAGAGTTATGTAATTCTATTTTCAACACATTTTCCATATGATTCCAACATTTATGGAAGCCTGTCCTAAAAAAATTGAGTAAAGCGTTCTATAATCGCTTTCCCATATTTTATAGGAACGCTTCCTATGCTGATTTTAATACCCGTATGGTGAAATCAAAGGGTTATATCTTAAAGGGTATAAGATCCCGTCATCACACACAAAAATGAATTACACCAGTGTGTTTAGAATGCATGTCCGTCCGTCCATCTGTATGTCCATCTGTCCGTCCGTCCGTCTGTCCGACTGTGGCGCGGATTGCGGGCGCACGGATTAAGCTAGAGACTTGAAATTTTGCGCAGATTCGTTTTTCGTAAAATGCAAGGCTAAGTTTGTTAATGGGCAAAAATGGACCATTAGAATGAAAACATTTTTTGCGAATATCTCAAAAACCGTCAAATCAAATTGCCCGTAAAATCAAAGTCTTGAAAATTTTCACAAAGTCCCAAGATTTTTCCCATTTTTCCCACTTCCCTAGATTTTTGCAATCAATTTCATTGCTCAGTGTAGAATTTCTTTAGCAAAAAATTAAACAAATCAGTAGTTAATATTTCCGTAAAATAAACACCACCTGAATCTAAATTTGAATTTTTTACTGGTGAATATTTAAACCGCGTTTTATGACTTGGAAATGGCAGCCATTCAGGCAGCTAAAGATTATCAAAGTTTTTATAGCGATGTCGATGACTAATGTGCCCTCACCTTAATCCCATTTAAGCAAACAAAATATCACCGTCAAGGAATGACTTCATACCTTTTATTACTGAAAGCGTTCTCGATCGGTTTTTTACTTTTATTTTTCAATTTTAAAAAAGGTATGCAGTAATTTGTGAACTTTGTCACAGTTCTATGGCAACATAATATTTCACCTTATCTCGCGTATATACCTTTGCATATTCCACGCTGTTGATATCAAGATCAAACTCCAATTGAGTAACTTCCCGTGGAAAATAGACAGAAACACTATACCTACAGGAAAAAAATGAAAATTAGAGAAAGCTTCTTATCGATTTTTGTAGTGGTAGACGTTGGTGTAGTTGTCAGAAAAACGGTGATAACGACAACATTTGAAGCTTAGAGATAACTAAATTCAATTTCACATGTGTAAACTTGGTCTCCGCATGCGGGTTGGAGCGGCGATAGGAAAAAGTCACATTAGAACAGATGTATTAGAAAAAGATAACCCATCCGGCCTAGCCCTGGTCGTTTGCTACCCTGTTTCTCAGTTTGTTTTTTATTTCTTGCCTTGATAATATCAGATAATTCCAGAGTAATAAATTGGAAATGTCGTCAACAGAATGGAATGCACAAAAGAAACATTTCTTCGTACAAATTTTGTTTGTTAATTTTAACTTTTGTTTCGTTTTAGTCACACAGAAAATTAAAAAAAAAGAACCGCTGTGGGGCCAAGTACCCTTTTTTTATTCATCAAAATTTTGCAGCCCTCAATATTACACAAAAATATGAAATATTTCATTTCACCCGTTTTAATTTCAATATCAATTTCGCCGTCTCGTTTTCGGTATTAAATTTTTGCATATCAATGGAGGCAGCCAAGATCCAACAATGAGCCAAAGAGCCAACATAACCTAAAACCCCAATGAGGAAAAAAAATCGTTGTAATTCTTGAAAACCAAAAGTTGAAAGAATAAGGAGAAGACAAAGACGACCCACTTGACTGCGTTCAAATAAGGAATTGAGGGTTTCCTTTAAAAACATTTTGCTGTTTTTCTTTATTCAATAATTCACTTGTTTTTTGCACAATTGCGTAAATATGACGAGACATATTTTTTTACATTATTTGATTTCAGTCTCAAAACGGAGAGAATTTCTGGGTTTTTATGCAATGTCATTCGACTTGAATGATAAGTGAGGAGTTGTTGGGGGGTGTTTTTTCTTAATATCTCATGAAAGGCCTTTTTGTATGTCCCTCAACCAGACAGAGATGGCTTTTTTTTCCTTTTTTTGCAGTTTATTTCCACAGCATGTTTACTACGTGCATAAAATATGAAGCTTGTTTTAAAAAAAATGATATTTTTTAGGTGTGAAAGGCATTCCGTTGACTTGGTTTAACATTAAAATCCCTAAGATTAAGGTAACTGTACCATATTCCGTGCCATTAAGGGTTCTGCCACTTTCAGTTGAATTGGTGCTTTTCCAAGATAAAGCAGCAATGCCAAATTTTTTTAGCATAATTTAGTATCAATTCTGTGTAGATTATCATATGTGTCATACTTGTAAAAATATATTTTATATTATTTATTGATAAATTTGTTAACACCTTAATTGTCTGTAATTCCGTGCTAAAAAAATGACGTTGTATTTAATTCCGTGCTAGTAAGTACCTAATTCCGGCCTATCTATGGGGATTGCAGTTTTGCACACAAAGCAGTATGAGAGAGCTTAAGTTTTATGAAATAAACATAAAAATAGCTACAATAGCGGCGTAAATCGTGAAATATCCAATATGAAGAAATTTAAATTTAATCATTTGAATTTTTTGAAAGTTTAAACACTTAAGTATACATAATATCATTTTCCTCCCTATAAAACACAACAAATATTTAAATAAGAAAAACAATATTTATGCAGATATGTATTTATTCGATTAAAGAATATGTATTCGATAAAAAAATATATATTTTCTATATATAATACAAAAATAAAAGAAAAATCACAATTCATTGCATTGAAGTTAATATAAAATATATGTCTTAAACAGTTGCATTAATATTTGCTCAATTAAAGTCTTGAATAGAATAAATTCCTCTATTATTTGAAAGCACTTGAAAGTTAATTTTCTTCAAGGCATCTTTAGCGTCATAAAAAGGACCTCATCGTGTTCAGGCCAACGCCAGTTGGCTCCGCACATTGTCATTGTTTTTAATTCGATTGCGAATTCCGTCTTTGTCACGGAATATTGTACACGTCTGATTAAGTCGGGAACCAAATTCCGTGCTAGGTAAAATAGTCGAATATAAATATAATTTTAGTGTTTTTAATCAAAACTTGTAGTAAAAATATTACTCTTTTATTTTATAATAATAAAGTTACACAATTCTCGGATTTTACACAAATTGTAATGAATAACAAAAAAGTGGTTTGAAGAAGATTCTCTTATAATATAAAAAAAAGTTGTTGATAAAATCTCAAATAACTAAAAAACAGTAAGAAAAAATGTGGTCCGGAATTTGCTCAAGTGCACCTCTATGGTATACTTTATTTAATAAAACCGATAACTAATTATTTATTTTATGATTGATTGCAAAAGAAGCCAAAGAAAAACTAATTATTATTCGTCAATTCCGTCCTAGGCACGGAATAATGTACACGTCAGATTATTTAGTGAACGTAATTCCGTCCGACAGTAAAACGGCTAGTTTAATAAAAAAAACACAGAGTAACACTTTGATACAAATAAAAATACTTAAAAAAAGGCATAATTTTAACAAAAACAAAGATGTGGTTAGAAATGACTTACCTTTTACATTTTGTAATCTTAAGAAAATTGCTTCAGTTCCTTGACGATTCACACAACACGTTTACTTGGCACAGCACTTTTCACAGAATTACTTATCAAAATAGGATTATTAGTTGTAATTGATATACAATAATATATACTACACTTCATTTTTAGACACAGTAAACATTACTGATCAAGTTTTATCAAGTGATTTCCTCAAAAGTTGATCAGTTTTCTTATTTTATGACTTTTAATGAAATGGGACGGAATAATGTACTAGGCCGTAATAGTGTACACTTACCTTAGTTTTAATATTAAAAAAAAAAACATTTATCATTTATTTTTACAATACACTGTTTTTAAGCGTTTTCATCTTATTATAATATTGGAAATTCGACCATGCAAAAATGTTGGTGACAATAAGAAACATAACAAAAGCTATAATTGCCACTCTGGCTCTGGCACTCTGGCAATTATTGGAGACCCTTATGGTGATATTCGTATCAAAATTCCACTTTGAAGTCAAACTTTCCAATTAGATTTTTTAAAATTTATTCCTATCGGATTTTGATGTATGGGAGATTTATGTAGAATCATATCCTAAATAACTTTTGTTCTTGGACTTTTTTGATAAAATTCACCGTTTTTGAGATATTCGCAAAAAACATTTTCGTTCGAATGGGGGGTACCCCCCCTAATGGTCCATTTTTGCCCATTAACGAACTTAGCCTCGCATTTTACGAAAAACGGATCTGTGCAAACTTTCAAGTGTCTAGCTCAATCCGTGCGCCCGCAATCCGCGCCACAGACAGACAGACGGACGGACAGACAGACAGACAGACAGACAGACAGACGGACGGACGGACATGCAAAAAATTAATTATTTTTATCATTCTAAGCACACTGGTGTAATTCATTTTTGTGTGTGATGACGGGATCTTGGCGTTACAAACGGTAAGGCAAAGTTAGTATACCCTTTGGTTTCACCATACGGGTATAAAAATACAAATTTTATAGCAAACTAGCTTGCATGCCCGTTGTTGCCGAGTTAAAGTTTTTTTTGCATCAAAAAACAAAGCATTTCCTTAAAAACTTTTGAAATTTTGAAATTGTAATACCAGATTCGAAATCAGCGGCCCCGAAATTGCCCCTATTACCAGTTTTTCTGAGAAAAAATGAGAAAAGGATATTTAAGTTGTTATCCTTAGAACACCTCCCGTTTCGAATTTTGAAATTTCAATACCAAATTCTTGATCACGAAATCCAAAAGCCAATTTTTCCAAAAAAGAATTTTGAAATTTCAACACCAAATTCTTGATTAGCAAATCCGAAAGACAATTTTTCCAAGACAAAATTCGAAAGAAGATATTTGCGTTATCCGTTTCGAATTTTGAAATTCCAAAAGTGTGTTAAGCCCAATTCAGACTAACGATTGTGATTACGATTGAGCTTCCTCGACCAATGAGATCAAAGCTTTCATTTTCCTATCGTTGAAAGCTTTGATCTCATTGGTCGAGAAGTTTCAATGGAAATCGCCATTGTTAATCTAAATTGCGCTTTAGGTAAGTTTTCCCTGATATTTTAAAGAAGAAACAATTATTTATTTTTAGATGAATTGATCCTAAAACAAATTCAACTACAAAATATTGAGACGTTATTGCTTAACTACCGCCAATAATTATAAAATATTTGAGATAAATCATAATAAAACAGCAAATAAAAGTAAAAAAGCGAAAAATTTGTTGATAATTTCTAATCTGTCGGCTTACTTTTACTGATGTTAGAATCTAGTTTAGATCTCAATTATTTTTACGGGTTAAAGGCCCACTTTCAGTTGCTATTATGAGTATTTCAAAGTTTTCTTGATAATTAATCGGTTTTATTAGTTGTTAAAAATTTAACTTACATAATGACATGGTTTTTAATATTTTTTTGCGTGGTGATTTGCAGTTGGAAGTTTTTACATCACAAGTGGTTCTCAAAAATGGCAAGACAAATATTTAATTTTTCTATTTTAAATTTCCAATATTTATGTAGACTCTGGCTTTAATATGTTACGTTAAATTTGATTTTAATAGCCCACAAAATCCTTTTTGGCTACATTGACTTACATTGCAAAGTTTGAAAACCAAGCATTCATTTTAAAGTCATTTACTTACTCAACTATAAATATCAAATTAAATTCTAAACGAATTCTACAAAACAAGGATAATTTCTGTGGAACTACATACGAGTTTTAGTACAAAAAATGCATCCCTGTGTAACATAAAAATAAAACAGAAAACATAATAGGAAAAAAATGAAACAAATTAGACGCATAGACCCAAACAATTTCATCTAATGGCAACAATAACAGATTTTTCCCGGAAAGTAAATTTCCTCTGGTCTTTTTGCACAATCGACCAAGTCAAACTCTATACAGTCCTTCAAAAGCCTCGTCCGGAAAATGTGAATTGAAAGACCAGAAATGTGTAGAACGTGGAGTTTCCTTACTATCCACAAACGCCGAGGTAAAAGTGCACCTTATTTTTTAGTAGAGTTCCTCGCTCCTTGAATTTTATTAAAGTTTTCTAAGGTAGGAAAAACAATACGGGAAAACATCCCGATAGGTTGGTGCCATTAAAACGCCGGAACCCCATAAGCAAAGTTTATTCACTGCATGTGTTCGCTTTTTAGCCTCAAGTTGCATAACATCTCAGTGATTTTCTTTGTTTTCCAAGCATAGAATCCCTCCGGCACTTGTGGCTGAAGCGCTAAAAAGCCTCAAACCAAACGATCATCTACAGTTCTTTGTTTTGTTTTTGTTTATTTATGCTCACGTAGGAAGCTGAAAAAGCATCTTCTCATACTGCTTATTCACATGATGTGTGTTTTGAGAAAAATCATCCACATCAGTCCCCTTGCCCGCTTGGGAGACAAATCTGAGCTTAAGTTTGATAACAGCGGGTGATATTTGCAAGTCGCGAAAAATATATGTTCGGACAAAGAAGTGACGTTTTTGGTTTATATGGAGTGCTAACACATTTGCAGCCACAAAGAGATTTCCTTAGATGTTTTCATAAGCGGCATCAAGTATTTTATTTTTCAAATTTTCAGAAGTGGGATTTGCAAATAAATTCCTCGCAGTCGTCTGTGAAAAACTACTCATCAGCTTAATTCTGAGTTCTATAATATCCACGGGGTAGACTTTTATTCTAATGCAGTGTTAACTCTTTAATCATAGACTGTGCTATTCATTTAACACTCTCGGATAAAATTTAGCTACTAGCAATACGTGCAAGCTAAATTTCACTACTATCTCGGTGTTATTTGATAAGAAGAATTTTTTTTCCCATTTCCCTATGAAGCGCATATTCTTGTCAGTCGTGCACGTCGAGTTAATTGATTTGTTTGGAATTTTAATTTTTTTGCCACGATTTTTTCTGTTGTTTCTTTGTCTATTTATATAGAAGTTCTTGAATTGTTTGAGTTAATTCTTAATGCATTTTTTTTACTTTCAGGGCTTTGTTGCCGCTAGCATAAAAAAGGAACATGGCGACGAAGTTGAAGTGGAGCTGGCGGAGACCGGAAAGCGTGTTATGATCCTCCGTGATGATATCCAAAAGATGAATCCACCAAAATTCGACAAAGTCGAGGACATGGCTGAATTGACTTGCCTCAATGAAGCCTCTGTCCTGCATAACATCAAGGATCGATATTATTCGGGACTAATATATGTAAGTAATTTTTTTTCGTTTAGAATGAGGCGTTGAGAGCAAGAGTGGCCCAACCCACATGTCCAAATCGTAAACCTTTTTTGTGTTTGAATCACTATTGCGAGTGAGTTTTTAGATAAAAATGTTTGGATGCACAAAAGAACATCAACATTGAGTAATAAAGTCCACACAAATTTTTTCCCCGAAAATTGACAGTCAATAATAGTACAAAAGTGGAAAAGCTTCAAAACCTCGATTATGGGGGTTCGTTAGACCACTTTTGCTCTGATAGCCTCAAGTGTAGGAGACAATCTGTCGAGGTATTAAATTTGTGGAAAAATAATACAAAACCACAAATGCGTGTCACTCAAACTTTTGTAGTTTGTGATCCTTCTAATTATCTTCGTACCAAAAAAAAACATAACCTCGAAAATATCTCCCTATTGATGAATTTCAATTAATATATCATCTTATATCAACTACGGGCCAGTAGTGTAAATGAGGTTTTATCCAGTAATTCAGCAAGGCTTAGTAGAAATTGGGTTACTTTCGTGATATAGCTGAAAAATTATTATTATTATTATTAATGCGTACTATGCCGCAGGTCAATGGTTAAAATCTAGAGCAGGCTTGTCTATCCCGCGGGTCGCATGCGGCTCTGGATGTGTTTTAATGTGGCCCAACAAAAATTTTAAAATTGATTTACGTTTTTTACTAATCAGCTATCTTTAGGGTTAGTATATTTTATTTATGGCACAATAAAACTCGTCTTCTCCCAATGTAGCCCAAGAAAGCTAAAAGATTGGACACCCCTGATCTAGAGCTTCATAGGCAATATGGAAAAAAGCTTCATGTTTCTAACTTTTTTTATGCTTTATAAAAAACCGCTACTGAAATTATGAAAATAACAAAAGAAAAAATGCGCCGCAAGCGAAATTTTTGAAGTCTTATTAATTTTGACAAAACCAATCATGCCACATGTGAAACTCCAACCAACACACATTCCAACAATTTTAAATTTTGCCCTTTTTGTATGATGGACCGAAATTTGCCACCTTCAAATATGTGCTGCCCCTCTGCTATACTACTGACTTTATTTAATTTTTTTACAATTTCTCTATATTTTTTTTAGCTATTAAGTCAATTTATTTCGAAAGTGGTTTGTTTAACACAGAAAAACGTTTCCTGGAAGCTGAATTGAAAAATTGTCTCCTTTATCAGAACATGCCACACCTTAACTCAGTGCATTGCTTGAGCAAAATGTCGATTAAAAGAAACTTGCACAAAAAAAATCATTAAATTTATGCAATGGTGTTCAAAGATAAGAATTGCGAAATTGTCGACAGCTTAAATAAATAGCAGTTTCCTGTAAAACCAAACAATTCGTGGCTCAAAGAATCGCCACACCCAGCAAAAAGTCAAAAAATTGTTCGCTTTTAACCAAAATAATTTACGAAATGTTTCTCCTCGCATTAGTCAAAACTGAAAACCGCAAAATTTTAACATTTTTCGGTTTTTTTTTGCTAGTCGGTATTTGTCAGTTACAATTAATCTTTTGGTCTCGCACGTTTTTAACGAAAAATTGACTAATAGCAGAATCTTGGAACGTGCCTGGAAAGAGCCTTTCGAAAATCATTGGATTTCTTTCATTTTTCAAATTGACTTTTAAATTTCAATTGTATGCAAATTTTTGGCACAAAGGTGAAATATTAAATTTTTTACAGAATCTAAAATTCGTCTCTGGAAATATCCCACAATGATGTGTCGATCTATTCAAATCACAAACGACGTCTTATCCATGATAATCGCCTTTTAATCTTTCTATGATATTATCTTATGGTGTTTATTGTTTGTCTATAGATTTTTTGGTTGATGTGCCGAATTGAGACGATGACATTGGTCAAGGCCTTGTTTTAAACATTTTTGTGATCAATTGAACATTTTTTCACAGTAAGATTTCGTCTCGATTATAATGACTCAACAGACTGATTTTTTTCGAACATTTTTGTCCAATAAATTGGAAATGTGTTGGAAAATGTGGTCTCGACGAAACATTTTTTGGCAGGACATGAAAATAGGCTTAAAGTGAGGAAAAATGGCAGAAATTTAGAGGAAATCTAATTTTCTAATGAGTTTTACACATAATTTTGGTTGTTAGACGTTGGAAGTTGTATTGCAATTGCATCTCCAATTTTTTTATAATTAGGTTAAGAAAAAGGCCGAGGTTTGGCTTCGACCAAATACTGACCTTCAATTAAACTCTACATATGAGTGTAAAAAGCCGTTCTTGTGTTTCAAAAAACCGAAAACTAAAAACAAACCAACTCAAAAAGAAAATCTATTTGGTAAAGGGAAAGCGTAGTCCAAGTGGTAAAGTACTTGGCCCTTGTTTCGGTGGTCGGGGTTCCATTCCCGACTCAAATCCACTCAATTTGCTTTACGAAATGAGTAGTGATGGTCGCCGCTCGTTGTTAATGACATCATCGGTCTAGATTCTCTGCTGTTGATGGGTTCCAACGTAAAAACCTTACAAATATTGTAATTTATCCATGGTTCGCAATCCATGTAAAACTGTAGGTGCGAAGCAGATAAGAAATTGTTATGAAACCTCAATTGAGGAGGCCCAGGCTGATGATGATAATGATGATGATGTAAAGGGAAAGAAGTGTTCTAATTTTGTATATTAACGAACTGAGCCTTGTTATGTCTGAAAAGTGTAAGAAGTTTGTTTAAAAAGATAACCGACTCAATTTAATCGGCGAATTTCGAAAAATATGACTAATGCTACATTTACACGAATGACAAATTTGTCATTTTTTTCTTGTCATTATGTTAATTCCCGTGTAAATGGCATAATTTTTGTAATTTTTTCTGTCAGAAAATGTCAATCTCTCATAAAAGAATGAACTTGTCCATTCTATTATGCCAGATTGTCATTCGTGCAAACGCAATATTAGTTATGACAAAAGTTGAATACTAAAGTTGTCATAACTAATATTGCGTTTGCACGAATGACAATCTGGCATAAAAGAATGGACAAGTTCATTCTTTTATGAGAGATTGACATTTTCTGACAGAAAAAATTACAAAAATTATGCCATTTACACGGGAATTAACATAATGACAAGAAAAAAATGACAAATTTGTCATTCGTGTAAATGTAGCATAAGGCCCCTATTCTGGCGGCAGTCAGTGACTGATAACTAGTCACAACTCAGTCACAACTTTTCCGTATTTTCGTGGTATAATTCCCCCATCCTCGTGCGGAAAAATCACTGAAAAATTGTCACCTTTACCGCCAAAATCGCTATACAGATAGTGACTGTCACAACGCCAGAATAAGGACATAAAATTGTTTTCAACAACCACCGTCAACAAGAGCCCTAAAATTGTAACAAGCTTAAATATCTTAAAAACCGAAATTTATCTTGAGATTTTGCAGCTCGTAAAGTCATCAAGGTGAGGTTCGGTTCAGTGTGGTTCGGTTCTATGATCTCATTCCGGAATCGTAACTTGTGAAAGGTATAAGCAAGCAACTGTAACATTTCATTCATTTCATTGGAAGCGTTTCACTGTGGTCGCACATGTCGGGCTTCAAAGAAATACATTTTGGCGCAAAGATCATCATCCAAAACTGCCAGCCAGCAGCGTCGAAATACTTAAGAAACTTCTCGGTCCAATACCAAACAACATTAAATGGAATAATATATTTGCTAACAGTCGCGCTATTTAATTTCAAGCGAATGGGTGTTCCAGCACCTGTGCATGAATGGATATTTTTTGAAAAACTTTTAGCCGGTGGGACCATACCGACCCTGATGTCATCGTCGAAAACTGGCATTTAGATCACTTTTGCCGGTAACTCTGGCACCTTTCATCTTGAACTTCCAGATTTTTAGATTTCAATGCCGTGGATTTTTATAAAATGTTTTGAATTGAAATGAGGTGCGTTAAAAATTGCTCGGAAAATGTTTGTTTGAGAAGAATCCGTATTTTGATGGTGATAAAACATTGATCTCATTATTTGCCAATTTTAGACAAATTCTGGTACCTTAATATAGTATAATTATTATAATTTGATTCAAAGGTCAATATTTGCTGTTACAGAGTCCGACAATTGCTATACAGTCGAACGTTTTCGCCTGTTCCCGGCAGCTTTGACTCATCGAGGTACGGCTGTTTTATTTTAAAAGAT
Organism: Chrysopilus asiliformis; assembly: GCA_964034945.1. Classification (NCBI taxonomy): domain Eukaryota; kingdom Metazoa; phylum Arthropoda; class Insecta; order Diptera; family Rhagionidae; genus Chrysopilus; species Chrysopilus asiliformis. The sequence continues at coordinate 103,602,905 of OZ035961.1, forward strand.
CAGCTTGACTGTTGATAAGCGTCTAATCATCTCATTAAACTTAAGATCGACATATTTAGGAAATGTACATATGCACCATGTGTCCACCACAAAAGCATGTGCCATCAAACAATCACTGAAACTTCCTTCCATCATTGCCACCAGATGGTCTTTGTGGTCAATGGACTTCTTTGTTGGTCGTGCAACAAATTCCGTTTGCGGAATAATAAATATGTCTGCACGCAGAGAAAAAAAAGTAAATCAAACTATTTTGTAATGGAAAATCGTAAGTATTACTAAAATAGTTAATTTCAATTCCAAAAAAGTCAATTTTACCACAAAATAGTGAATTTTACTTTTAAGTTGTTAAATTTATTATGAAAAAATATCCGATTTTGACTGTTTTTGTAATTGAAATTAACCGTTTTAGTACAATAATAGTCACGATTTTCTATTATAGTTATAGATTTGCTATTTTTTCTCCGTGCGTGAATTACTAACGCGCTTTTTTTGATTTTCAGCTATTTTAATTTTCAAAATTTCCACATTTGATACTAGAATATTTTTAAAAATGTACATTTGAAGACATGTTAAACTATCAGCGAGTTATGATTGAATTCAGTCAATTACCGGCAAACACCAACGGACGACGACGCCACATTTTCGAATTCATCACACGTTTGGTATTTTCAAAGTGTGTGATGTCGGATAATTTTTTTTTAAGCTGGCCTCCACTTTGTAGTTGAACTGTGAGTGTTTTGCTTTCTGTTCTGTTGTGTTCAAAGAATCTCCAAAGACCACTTCTTCTCTCTGTCTTATTCCGCTGAGCTATCTATCGAGATGGCGGCCGCCGGTTTATTTCACATCGAACTGAGTTCATGTTGGCGATTAATAAACATTTTACGTTTGCACAGGTTGTACACGTATATTTCATGGGCAAATGTATAGATACGCGAACGAAGTAACGAAAAAAATGAATAAATAAAAATCTTTCCACAAGCGGAGAAAAATTCCATAGAATGAATTTTATGAGCACATTTGGCAAAAGGTGTGTTTCTGAGATAGCAAAGAATTTTTCATACAAATTTTTGGGGGAAAAGAATAACGAATTGATTTTAAACAGATTGTGTGCCACTGAGAAAAATTTATCGAAATTGGAGTTTTAAATCGGCGAAAAGCTTTGTAGTTTTTTATGCTGAAAATTTTGCAGTAAACTCTTAAGATTATTGAATCTTATTTTTTGTACGAGAAAAAATATTTGCTATTTTTTTCTTGGTAAGAAAATGTTTGTTTGAGACAAATGGTGAGGAAGGTCAAGATGACCGAATGTCAAAAAAATTCTAAATCAATTTACATTACTGACGTTCAAATATCACACGTAGACACACGTAGAGAAATTCATTGGTAAAACCAAGTACAAACCTTAGTTGATTTTGCGTCAACTTTGTTTGTGATTAATTCAACTAAGGACGTATTTTCATTTGTCAAAATGATACAACTTTTATTATTTAATTCAACCATTTTACTTGATTAAGTAATCACGTTTGTTGTCAATTAACGATCACGTTCATTGTCAAGTTAGTGAAAAAAAACGATCATGTCGCCTGTTCAACACGCACAATGATCTCTATTTGAATTTCTAGGGGAGGAGAAGAGGAAGGATCAATAAAACTTTGATGTGGACGTCTTTGGGAACTGTTGGCGTAATCCAGTGTGTACGCGGTATAATAAGTCGACTTGAATACTTATTCCCCGATTGCCACAAACCGCATGAGAATTATATGAGATGGGAAAAAACTGCACTGACCTGGTTAGCGGATTAAGTCGGCCATACATTAAGAGACTTGTAGTACAAAATGTTGGATCGTGTATGTTGGGCCGGTTGTAGTACCAAATGTTAGGTTCGACAAAAATCAAAACCCTGTTGATTTGGCCTCCGCCAAGACAAGTTGTACAACATGGTTTTAGAACAAGTCTCATAATGTATGGCCGGCTTTATATTGTTCGTGTTGGATACACCGATATAACACAGTTGACTAAAACCAGGAGTGATATTCCGTAACTTGTTTCAAGCGTTTGTTTCGAGTTATTATGCAACAAGCCCAATTTTTTTCTAAGAATTTTTGGGCATTTGTTGCCTAATAAGGAATTTTTTTAGACATTTATGGTTTGTTGCCTAAAAAAGTGTTACCAGTCACAACTTTTAGGGTAAGAGGTGGTCTATAGTAGAGTACCGATGGTATACTTAAAAATCGCAAAAACTGGGTTTCTTTTGGACAACCCCTAAATAATATATTTGCAAATCTTAGAGATTATGCTAAAATATTTATTTGAAAAGTATTTGCAAAAGTAATAAAAAAAAATCAACTCTCTATGCTTTAATGTTGCTGATGATTCATTCAATTATGAGTGTAGCTGGTTATGAATGCAGTAATAGTGCTAACACGTTGGTTAAAAGGTAAACATTTGTCGTTGACACACCGCTAAGCGAAAACATAAAATCGATGATGCATCCAGTTCCAAGCCGGGAAAAACCAAAACCATGATTTCCTCTGTACCAACACTATTCTCAGGTCATTGATGTCTGCAGCACAGTCGACCAATATTTTATCACGGTTGATGATTAGCAGGTACAATCATTCTACGGACATGTCGACGCGCAGTGGACAAAATGATTCAAATACCTTTGAATTTAATCATCATTACGGAATCTCGTTTCCATAGTTTTCCTGAATCATAACTTACTGTTAACTCAGGTGACAGACGAGAAATGTGTCAAGATTTTCCAGCAATCAATGTTAGTTCGATATTAAAAGGAATTCAATTACGAAACATAAATGTGGAATAACATTTGTTCTAATTTAGATAACATGCCAACAACAAATTTCTAGGGGAGAAGAAAATTTGGAAATTCCATGTACATAAATTCTACCTGAGAACATTTTTATTCGGTTTTGTTTAATATTCACGTATCTTTGGCCAGACTTCCTAATTAGTGTGCTAGACAAGAGGCATTTAAAAAGATATAAAAAAAACGAAAGAGAACAAAGTAAACTAAATTTCAGGTAATTTTCTGTAGCAATTGCGGCAAAACTTTTGTACGTTTTTAAAATATATGCGATCCGCATTCGGTTTGCGTTTTCGTTTTCAAAGCGAAATATTCATCTAGAATTGCCCTTGCGTTTATAGCCGGAAATATGGGGCTAATGTTTTTTTTTATTCCTATTTCCACATTTTCAGCCAACAGAGCAAAAATTTACCAGAAAATCATCTAAATGCTCGCATAGTCTACAAACATTAACAAATTACCGGATGGCTGATCAACACTGGTAGACGTAGAGATACACGCCTGCCCTCATTGAGGTTAACAAAGCAACCAACCAACCCGCAACTCAGCGTAAAAACATAAAAAAATGTCAAAAGAAATCGAAAAACCAAAACAGGAATAGATTGAAGTGTTTTCGCGATTCACTTGGAATTGTGCAATTAAAATTATTATATGTTTTCTTTAGAAATCCGCTGATCCAAGAGAATTCTACTAGATACAAGTATTTTTTTAAAAATTGTTTACCTTCCATCGCATGTCAATTTTTTTGCCGATTATATTTATGTCTAAGCGAGTTAAGTATCCACTTGAGCAAATACTCTTAAATGCCTTACTTTGGGTATTTGTCAGATTAAACCGATCAACAGCTGCAAATTCAATGACAAAAAAAAAGAATACCAAAAGATATAAAACAATTGAGTCGATTGGAAAACCTCTTGTCCTAATCCCTTTTGGAAGAAAGGCAAGGTATGAAAGATTATTCGATTAGTCACCTGTTATTCACTTCGGCTAACATGAGTTTAATTATACGAAAAATTTACCTTATACGAGTAGATTCCGAATGTCTTTGATATCGACTTGTAAAAATTATGCTTTGTAATTGAATTCCTTACCTCGTCAAGAATTTAATTTAAAATCATTAAGGGTATTCACATTTGCTATTAAAATAGCTGTTATCGTCATAAAATACTATTATTTATTAAAATTTTGCTCCAAACCGTGAACGCACCCATATTTTTACTCAACAAATAATACTATTTTACGACGATAACAGCTACTTCAATAGCTTCTGTGAATACCCCTATTGAGCTTTTAATTAATTTGTATGACGCTTTTGGAGTAAATTAAGACGTTATCGATAATAGAATAATTTTAAACGGCATTTCGTTAATCATGTAGTGAAAATAGAATTCTTGGACATATTTTAATATAAATACTTGTTGAGGATTCACATGAAAACTTAATCAATTTGTCATATAAATGCGATATCTAATCTGAATTCTAAACGATTCATCATATTTTATGATAAAAAAAACTTAAGAAATGAGTGCATAGGAAAATTTGTTTAAAAAAACAATATTATCTTTTCTATGTAGAAAATTTTGGAAGGGCGTTCAAGTTTTTCAAAGTTTTGCTCTTGAGAAACATTAGCCACGATTCAGAAAATTTTGCATTGATTTATTCAAAAATTTCCTCTAACTCATTCTTATCTCTATTACTTCTCTATTTACCCACACCCTGCTCCTTCCAGAAAGGGGGTAGACGTTCTGAATTTAGGTTTCCGTACAGTTTTCCTACCCACCCCGACAGTTTTGCGTGGATTGTGAACCATAAATAGATTGGAACATTTATAAGGATTTGTTGCAATTCATCACATCAGAGAGGTTATTTTATAACGATTGTAACATTAGAACCAAGTAGTAGTTAACAAAATTTACTGATTAGCCCCAGTTTGATCAAAACTGTTTCAAACTTTATGAAATTTTTGGAAAAAATGTTAAAATGGTTTAACAAAGTGAGTTTTGAGTAAGATGGTGTCCGTCAAACCGTCACACATCTAAGAAATGGGGAGGAGATATGCGATTGACCGACAACGGTACAAAACTCTTAAAAAATTATGAAAAAAAGTGATGGAGGGGTTTCAAAAAGACAGAAATTAGCTTGATTCTTATTTTTTTTAGCGAAATTAGGATTTTAAGAAAAATACGTTACATTGGACACTACCGGCTACCGGATCTTCAACAAACGTTGATCAAGCCGCTCTATTTTAGAAGCCATGAGAATAGAAAGTCATGTGAAATATTTTCAATGATGGATAAAATACGTCATACTTTAAGTCGTAGGAGGGGGAGGGAGGAGGAGGGATGAAGGGGGGGGGGGGGGGGGGGTTCGAAGAAGGTATGTGATAGTGTTACGGTACTAAACTCCATGCAAAAATCTTCAAAAACTATGACGAGGTTTTAAAATGCCGAAAATGAGCGTGATGTATTTTACGAATAGTCCCTAAAGCCCAATTCAGACTAACGATTGCGGTTACGATTGAGGCTTCTCGACCAATGAGATCAAAGCTTTCAGTGGTAGAGATATGAAAGCTTTAATCTCATTGTTCGAGGAAGCTCAATCGTAATCGCTATTGTTAGTCTGAATTGGGCTTAAGACATTAAAAATCTTTTTAGCAAATTCGAGAAATTAAAAGATTCGTGAAAATTTTTTCGAAAAATTCCTTTGAAATTTTAGAAAACATTATTTATTGAAAAGTTCATCCCAATATTCAAACATTATCACTCATAAAATCATATCGCACAGTGATTTATATAATTTTACTATCATGATCTTCAAGATGACCGAGAAAATTCGAATCTACGCTTTATAATATTCTTCTTTTCACTATAGAACTGCATTTAGAATGAAAACTGCATGCATATTCGTACATGATGTATGTTATGATCGGCCAGTAGGTCAGCGTATTTTATTATTAAAACATGTCGAAGGAATTTTAATGATCGTGTCTAATTATACGATCTCTTCTGTGCAGTGCAATAAAATATCAAAGTTGAATTTTTCCTCCCTTATCTATCAGCGGGAACGTCAATTATAATGCATACAGCGATCATAAAATCACGCGAACAAGGTGAATCAACGACCTTCACCAACTCAATTTAATTCAACCAACAGCAAGAGCAGAAGCAACAAAAGTAGAAGAAGTAGAGAAATTCACTTCACTATTACTGGTCGCTGTCACTAGTATATAGATAGAAGATCACTTGGCAATTGGCTAACTTGGCAGATGTAAATGTTGGGGGCGAATGCACTGCGATCGTAGATATGTCGACTGTCATTTATAGCAACCGCCAGCTTGTTTAAATTGATTGATCTGTGAGTGATCGTGCGGTGACCAAGCGAGGGTCGATTGGAATTTTCGAAGGGTTTTACTGTGTGGCGGGTGACGAGGTGGAAATTTGGCGCCTCCTATTAGCCTCCTGCACTTGCATTTTCGATCCGAACTTTTCATTCCTCTGTTGCGGGTTCAATTGATCGTGGTGTACTTGATTTGTGCCCATTACGCCGATTTCGTGTGTCTCGTCATGTGCCACGCAGCGTGTCGGCGTCACTCATTATAAAAAAAAATTGCGCACGCAACGTCAATCTAGGAGATTTGATAAAAACCAACTAAAGCGAAATGTCTCGAAAACGAAATATTGAGCTTGTTGCGCCATATCAAATAAAAATTACCGTCAGTATCTTATGATTTTTTTTTTTGTATCTTTGAACATGGACTCAAAGTTTGATTAGTTTCGAGTGTGATCGCAATTTGTATGTTAATTTAACTGAAATTAATGAAATTATTTCGTATTCCATTTGGATTCGATGGGCAGTCGCCACATGAACTGTGCTACGAGTAAATGATCGTCTGCCACTTACTCCAAAGTGATGATGACCAACAGAATAATTTGTTCTAAGCGGCTTGTTTTATCCAAGAATTTAATGAATTCATTAGAAAGAAAATTTTGAATCAGGGGTTCATTTTAAAAGTATATTTTTGGGTCTGAAAGTAATTAATACCAAAAATTAACGAATATTCAATCGTAGGAATATTTAATTTGGCCCTAAAGTTTTTTCGGTGAAAATTTCAAGACTTTTTTTTATTGTAAATTTCCAGGAGACTTCTGCTGGAATTTCCTGTTGCCAACGAACAATCTGCAATCTCGTCCTCCCTCTTGACCCCTTGTTGCAACACCACTGGTCGCAAAATTATATCCAAACATAAACATCTCGTGCAGGAAATCAATAAATTCCGAAAAAGTTTTCAAACAAAATCTTACCACAAGAGACTTGAGAATGTTTACAGTATTGAAATTTTTTCATGAACAACATTTTAAGAACTCCTGAACTAAATAAACAAACGCATGACCTGCCTCGGTTCGAGAACCGGTCAACACGCCGCCATCCATGCCACTCCAATTGAATTCTTAAATGGATTTGCTGGTAATTTTGCGTACATTATAAGTAAGGTCCACCAGAGATCGTGGCCATAGCGAGCATTCAGTCTTCTTCTCGCCTCCGCGTAACACATTTTCGCCTTAAATGGTATAGAAAAGTGGGACGTAAGGGTGGTAGCTTTGGGAGCCCATCTATAAACTTTCAAATCCACCAACGATCATTTCGCGGCTTTTTCGTGTTTTTGGGGCGCTCCAGTGGCGGTCATATTAATGATCATGGCGGCCGATGGTCGGCCAGTAGTGATGGCGCACAACGATCATTTAATTCAATTCGGAAATATTTCATCGTGTTGCCCGACGCGATCAATTTACCAACTTTTGACGTCGATCACGATGGTTGATCTCGTAGGGCGAAGTGGGTCGCGGTGGAATTTCACTGCGTTACGTTCGACTGATCGCGCCAACGATCGCGCATCATGGAATGGAGCTCACTTCAATGTTTGTACGATGCGGTATTAAACGAGGCGGTTTCTTAATTGACTCGCATCTAATATTTGGCATATTTGTAGATCTAGCAAACTAATCGTTGTATAGTAAAAATTGAAAATCTAGCCTTTTCTAGTGGGACGCATGGGCGGATTTTATTCGCTTTTTTTTGTCATCACATTTTGACATTTTAGCGCCAAAGTTTATTGCAAATTGTATGTGATCGGATTCAGGAAGCCCGCAAACTGATCATAGTTTAGTAGAATTAGCTAATTGGCTGATCTCTGATTTACAAACGTTGCTAATCCAGTATTTATATTTTCATATAAAGACACTGATTTTGGCCAATTAAAGTCGTTGTACAAAATTGAAATTTCCGTGAGCGGATTTCAAAGTGCGTGACAATTATTTCAATTTTTCTCATTCAATTTATTTATTTATTTTTTCTTTAATAATTTTGTCATTTTTGCAATTAAGGCGACAGATGAATGAAAATGGGTATCTTAAATGCATATTTATGTTAATTTTATATTTCTATAATTGAAATTGCATAAATATTTATTATCTTGTCATGATTTACATTCATCTTAATTTAGTGTTTTGAAATGTTGCGCGCTATATTTTCCAATTTTATTGTGAGAATTGGAACTGTTTCTATCTTTTATGCAAGTTTTCACATAAATGAACTAGCAATCAATCAAAATAGATGGCATATTTTAATAAATATTGAATTTCACGATGGTGGATTGAGATTTGAAATTCTTTTTACAAGTACTGCCAATAATTCTGAATAATTAATTACTTATCCTGTGAAAATTTGATCAGTTTTTTTAGCTACAATCGCCAGGGGCCAATTGTCAAATATTCTATATGATGACTGACGAAATGTTTATTTAGAGAAATCTATTTGTATAGGAGAGGGGAAGGGAGTGGTTCGATTGGATTTTGATGTATAAATAAGTTATGTAAAATCATATTCTAAACACATTTTACCTTAATAAATTTTTCAATATGACTCACTGTTTTCGAGAAATTTGTAAAAACAGTTTCATTGGAATGATCTAATTTTGCCCGTTCAAGAACTTAGCCTAGCTATTTACGAAAAGCTATACAAATTTCCAAGTCTCTAGCTCAATCCCTTTTTCGTAAGTTATGGTGTTCACGAACAGACGGACGGATATGCGGAAATCAAAATCTTTTGTCATCCCTAACACTCTAATGCAGTTCATTTTTGTGTCCGACGATTAGTTCAATGCGTTACAAACGTTAGTATACCGTACTTCTATATGATATATCATAGTACAAAAAACGATAGTTCTCGAACCAATACCATTCTTCCAAAGAACAGAAAAATTTTGATTTCCAAACAGGTATCAACACTAGATAGACAACTATCAACACCTGTCCCCCTGAAATCCAGCTCGAAAATCACATTATCCAGACAAAGCAAAGTAATTTGCCTTTGACCCCGTGTTAGATTCAAAACCATTTCGACTCTATATATATACTCACAATAAAGACCTGCTGATAGTAGGCCCGATCATAATGCTTCCAGTGTCAGTTCTAGGTCCCAGTGCCACCGCGATGATGATATCAAAGTACATTTTTTAACATTAGGTAAATAAATGAACACGAAATGAAGTAAGATTCTCGGGAAGCATGCGAGGGTGGGGAGAGGAGATGCAGATGAGGCTTATTTCGGTGCCCCCATTCCGACCGGAGCCCCTAGAACCGGAAACGAACCGCAGAGATTATCGTAGACAAAAACGAACGATGCTATGCCAATGGCTATGTTTCCCTTAGGTGCTCATCAGTTTTTTTCAAGTAAAAATTTGTTTGTTTGCTTATCTGTTTGTTCATTGCTCTGGTCTGGATGGGAATCGGCCCATGTTGGGATTTTGTTGAATGTTTTGAGATTAAGGTGTGGTATGGCAGTTAATGGAAGTTAAAACCAACTCGATCGACTTCTTCCCTTTTGCACATTCTCTTTGAGAACCCCTCATTTCACAAAAACTCCAACTGAACAATGAATAAAAAGATTGTGTGTTATAAACTACACACGGTATGATATCAGAATATTTTTTATGTTTTGGTTGAAATGTTTAATTAAGTGGGAAAGGGATGGTCAGCTAAGTGGCTGAGAGGAAATTATTATATAAAACTTTTACCTTCATTAATACACAGGAATTATTGCAAAACATGACCTAAATTTGATAAAATGCAACACATTAGAAAAAGTTTTTGAAAGAATTGTCAAACGTAAATCACACGATTAACCAAAATGGTGAAAAGTTCTCCGTGAACGGTTTTTATTTTAAATGTTGTTGTGTCCACCGTCAACCGCTGACGGCCAACATTTTAATAGTACTTTTTTATATTTACGTAGTATAATAAAGAATTGTTTTCATGAAAAATGTCAACCTTTTTTTTCTGCCTCAAAATATTTCCCCATTACTCTTCAGTCGATTGGAGCATTATTACAAAAATGTCTTTCTGTATGTGTCTGTCTTTCTGTGTGTAAAATATTTCTCAAAAACTAATGGAGCTAGAGCCATGAAATTTTACAGCGGTGTTTGGTCCTGGAGTGGGGTGATCCCTCAACTTTTGGTAGAAATCCATTAATCAAGAGTAACCCAAATGGTGGCTTTTTAAAAATCGCAACTTTGTTTTTTGCTATTTGCTCCAAAACTACGAATTTTTCAGTAGTCTTGTGTATTACAAAATTTGAAGACAGTAAAATTTCCTGCACTTTAGTCTTTTACTAGAACTCGATATCTCAAACCGGTATATCGTTATCATACTAATCATACTAATATATAAAAAAAAATGAGTTGGTGTCTGTCTGTCTGTTCCTCTTGAACCGATTGATTTGAAATTTGGCATGAGTGTCTGTGGTAGTTCTGGTTCCAACAAAGGCATACGGAAAAGTAGCGCGAGGGGTGGGGGAGTAAGGGGAGGGGGTAAAGTGATTTCGAAACTTAGTTTTTGCGCTATGTTGCCTTTCGCGGGAAACTAGCGAGCCTATTGGCCTGAAGTTTAGCTCCAACATAACCATAAAAAAAAAAGAATTTGAAAAAACTTAACCCGGCAACGACGGGTATGCAAGCTAGTTTTAAATAAATCGAGGTATATCGTTATTTAAAAAAAATCAGTTTTTTGCGATTCTCTCGAAAACTAACGGGCTTTAGGTGGTTAAATGTATGAGATGAATTCAAGAGAATAATATTTGGCACAAATTCTGCTTGCAAACTAACGGTTTTTCGGAAAAAAATAGTTAAAATAAAAATTAAAGATACACAGAAAGAAAAAAAAAATAGTTAAATTTGCGTCAACTTACGAGAATAGTGGTTTAACCATGGTTACGTGGTAAAATCTTCTCAAAACTTACTACACAGGTGCTTAATCCAACTATTACAAACATTTTAGACCATTTAATAGTTAAGTTAAGTACGTTTGTAGTAAGTTTTGAGAAGAATAAGTATGGTTAAACCTTTATTTTCGTAGGTTGTCGCAATTGTAACTATTTTTTTACTATTTTTTTCTTTCTGTGTACTAAAATTCTCTACATTTTTTACTTTTTACCATAAATCGGTATCTTTTTACCGTTATCCAGATATTTTAGATTTTGTAAAAAAATCGTATTTTTTATGAATTTCTATTCTATGCGTTGGGTTTATAGTGTAAATTGCGCACAAACAGAGTTTGCATAAGAAAGCCATTACTTTATTTGTTATTAAAAATTACACAATTTGCTGTTGAAAATTACACGTGGCGAGGGTAATTTTCCTTCATTTAATGAAGTAAAATTTGAAAAGCATTTTGAATGCAATTAAGGAAAAAATATTGTTCAAAATTTTAAAAAAATCAGTTGGAATTTGTTTTTCGCCCGTGCACGCAATTTTTCACACGAAATTCTCAATGAAAATAATTAAGCAATAAAAAATTAAACACGAATTACAATTCTGAAATTCCCTAAATTGTTAAATTTTCTCCGCCTTTTGTTTGAAAAAACGTAAATATAGTCGAACCTGGGTAAGTGAGAAATCTCTATAATTGGGATGGATTGTTCTGTCCGAGCGTTTTTCAAAAGTGGGAATTTAGGGAAAGTGGGAAACCTGTAAGAGTGGGATCCGTGGGACAGTCTCGTGAGATCCCACTAATCCAGGTTCGAATTTGATTAAGATATTGTCTATAAATACGCTAAATTGAATTAACCAAAACGTATCTTATTTATAAAATTTATTTTTGAAACAACGACATCCGGCGATTAGTGTCAAAACTTAAATCATTTGCCATTTATAACGAGATAATTAGCGTATTGTTTAATAAATTTGTCATTTACGACATCATACACCCAGAGAAAAATCTTAGTAAAATCTTAGTAAAATTAACAAAAGACTTTGTGTTGAACTTTAACACAAGAAAAAACGTATAGATAACAGAAGTTCTGTTCTCCGAACGAAAAATTGTGTTATTCTAATAACATAGAATATGTAGGATTTACCCTATAATATGTAGAATCAACAAACGTCTTTGCGCTTAATCTTTACATATCGAAATATGTAACAATAACATAAGTTCTGTTGTTCGGACAAACTATTGTGTTATTGTTTTATATCCATATCGCAAGAGATAAACCCCAAAAAATATTTTGGCAACATTGTCAACTTGTTAAGCCAACATAGTCAACTTGTTAAGCCAACATAGTCAACTTGTTAAGCCAACATAGTCAACTTGTTAAGCCAACATAGTCAACTTGTTAAGCCAACATAGTCAACTTGTTAAGCCAACAAATTTGTTTGTTCGGGGTACAACTTTTTTGTCTTATTCAATGGCGGCTAAAAAACTGAAAAATTATCTTCGTCGTCGCCCGCCACACTCACACATTTCAAACATTTCGACAATTTGTTGTAGGAAAACTTTTCAAGATGGCTGTTTGCTTGCCAATATAATTATTCGAGTTTTGAAAAAGCAATAAAATTACATTACCTTTATTTTTTATCGACCTAGATAAAGAAAAACTATTTTTAGGGGTCATATCTTTCTCTAAGAAGAATTTTGAGTAATTTTAAGTTAAATTTTGTAAACCCACATTTCCAGATTTTTTTTTAAAATATACTCATTTTTGCAAAATACTTCAGGCGGAATGTATTTTTTCGAGGTATCACTATCATATGCACCGAGAATATTTATTCGTTTAAAGTTTTTGGTCCAAAAATCATAAAATTTCAGTAATTTTATGTTACGCGAATATCATTCTTAAAAAAATATTTCCATCTTGAAGTAAATATGCAATGAAATCACATACAAACATATCGCCCTTCAAAACTAATAAAATGTTCGTGTGAAAATATTCCCTCAACACACACTAAAAAAGCTGCTTGAAAGAAAGATAAGTGGTGAAACAACAAACATTACAGAAAAGTAGCAAGGTAAAATTAACGTAACAATTTTTGTTAAGACAACACAAAATTTTGTTAAGAGCAACAGAAGTTATGTTGAGTTTACGTATTGTTTTTGTTAGAATAACATAGATTTTTCAGTAACCGTCTGAAAAACGTAACAACGTAAAATTAACAAACTCAATTTTGTTAGGATAACACAAAGTTTTGTTGGACGTATATTGACGCAATATTTGTTAATTATACGTAGTATTTTCGTCAGATTCAATGAGATTTTTCTCTGGGTGTATATCTATATTTGGCAATTAATATTTTCATTTCAGAATTATTTGGCAAAGAATTTCATGTTTATTAAAACCAATTATTTTCAGTATGAATTGCGGTTTAGTATCATTTATGCTTTTTCATCACATTTCGAATGATTAACTTAGAAAATATTGCGGGTATCGAACATAAATTCCGATGTAAGGTGTATACTATCCATGTTAATGCTTCCATTAAGATTCCTAGCCTTTTTTCAATAATTTCCGGTGTCCCAAAATAAGTAAAAATGTTTTCCTTCAATTATGTTTCCCTAAGTGACTGGGCATGTTTTCTTACATTTATTTTCCTTTTACAATTTTAAGTACTCGCATAGATACGATGTCGCGTCACCAAATGATAAAACAGATTTTTGATTCATCAAACACAAAAAGTAGGAAGAGAAATGAATTTCGTGATCTATTTTCGACTAAAAATATCTGCACTTGACTTTATATGTTCAATTCCGCCAATAGAAACGATTCGATTTTGTCTTTTTTTTAATGTTGTTGTACTAAACTAGATGAGAAGCATAGTTTTTATATTGGGGCACATAAAATAAAATACCAAATAATTGGCGACAATTTATTTATAGCAAAGTTTTAGTGAACTAATCGTAGGATTAATTTCCAAAATGGAGAACTTCTCAAGTTCGCGTGTAAAATTTAAATTTTCTTCTTCTAAAAAAATCTAACAGAGTTCAACATTCTTTATTTAAAATGCTGCATTGTCAGACCCGATTTCATAATTGTGCCATAATTTAAAAAATCGCTGAGTGCAAAACGAAATCCAATTTTTTTGCTATATTTTTGTATTTATTGCGACAATTTATGATTTGTAAACAATTAAGACCCTTGGGGCCAGCTCGTACTTTTTTTTCGCGGCGGCGGCAAAATGCTAATTAAAACACTTTAAACTCGACTAATTAATTTCTTATCTGAAAATAATAATAATATAGATGTCAACTATTGCACTTTTGATATTTTCCGATTTTATTCGATTTGTTTATTTTAACTTGCTAGTTTTTGATGTCTGACAAACTATCAACATTTTGTTGAAGCAAAAACAGGGGGACGTATCTCTGAGCAATTTTGTTAGTAATCAAATCTAGAAATTAAAGATAGTGTGTGCTGTTTATGAACTCATCAGTTTTTACTCTATTATACAAAGTATAATAAAGTATTGTATTCAAGTAAAATTACGACCTCTTTTGACTAAAAACGTTTCCCGAGCAGACCCCAGTTGATCGGAGCCTTATTTCAAAAATGTCTTTCTGCCTGTTTATCGGTGCACAAGATTTCGCAAAAACTAATAGAGCTAGAGGGATGTTGATTTTTATAATTGGATGATCCTATCAACTTTTGGTGGAAATACGTTGATCGGAAATAACCAAAATGGAGGTTTGTTAAAAACCCCATTTTCTTTATTCACGATTTTGACCTTCTTTTAGTTTTTTTTGGATTTTCTCGAAAAATAACGGCTTTTTTCCTGGTTATATATATAAAATGAATTGTTGAGAATAGTTTTCTTCACAATTTTGTCTTTTTCTCTTTTACCGTTATCTTCTGCCGTTATTGAGTTGTTTCAGTAACGAAATTTGTCAAATAAAAATTCAGAATTTGTCAAATAAAAATTCAAGTTTTTACATAAACTACTATGGATTTTGTATAAGAAACTCATGTGCTGTTCACATCAGAGAGTTTTTTTTTTAAATTTCTTAAGACAATTCACACTAATATTCCAAGAATCATACTTAGTGAACGTAAGACAAGAAAAAGCCGCTGATAATATTTTTTTTAAATATAAGAAGCGATACTTTTGATGAGCGCTACAAAGAATATTATTTAAAAAAAACTCTCAGTCAGCATTAAAATCAAGTTTATGAGTTTAATTTAATTCCAAGAATTTCAATTATTAATTTACCAAAAGTAACATCGCTGATGACGGCGATTATGCTATGATTTCGTAGAATGTTTTTTGGGTTTGCGATATTTGAGAGTTGTTATCACGTTTAAAATGTTTATTGCAATCGGTATTTTTAGAATATGAATAGTTAATGAATAGTTAAAAAAGAAAGAGCACTTATTAATTTTTTATATTTTTAATCTGAAAAAATATTAACACGCGCGACGCTCATTTTCGTGCACACAATATTAGTGGCTTTTATTTTTGGTGTTGCTGATTCCAAATCAAGGAGTGGGGCAGGTGGATCCACTCTAGTTTTTTTCGATAGTGAGAGTAAATACCCAAAAATGTATGAACCAATTTAAAAACCGCCCTGCGGATCTCCAAACTTAGAGATAATCCAGCCAAACCACTGCCAGATTCGGAGTCAATGATATCAAATTTGTTCAAAATAATTTTTTTAAACGTTGTTTTTCGAAAATTGAGATTTGAATTTTAAATTATATCTAAAAAAGTCTAAATGTTGTCCATTAAGGTAATGCAGAAAAATGAATTTTGCAAAAGTTTAGAGGTAGGCATAACCCCTTAAACGTTGTTACACTGAGGGAAGATTGTTATTAGATTCAACGAAAAAGCACTTAAATCAAATAAAATGAAGATATTGTTCTAAAACGCGCGCTCGCTCTGTCAGACAGTCAAATTAACTGATTGGGTTTTTGTTTTAAATACATTTCATTTAAATAATTTTAGAAGCATGTAAATAAAATACAAGACATTTGTTTTAAATGACCTGCAGGTGAATCAAATCATATTTCTCTGACAGAGTAAATAGCCACATGTGTAAGGTTTGTTTCAACTCGTCAACATGAAGGGCTATGAGTCTAAACCAGGCTTGTCCAACCCGCGGCCAGCGGGAATCCATGAAGTTTAAATTACTTAAAATTGTTAACTAAGTATGTATATTGTATATATTCTACGTTTTTTTACTAATCAGCTATCTTTAGGATTAGTATATTTTATTTGTGGCCCAATATAACTCATCTTCTCCCAATGTGGCTCAGGAAAGCTAAAAGGTTGGACACCCCTGGTCTAAACCTATGATTTTAATGGAGTTATAGATATTCCAAGTATACAAATTTTGATGGAAAACTAAAATTAACGAGAAAACACATTTCTTATGTGTAAGAAAGTTAAAAAAACACAGGAAAAACTTCTATTTGGAAAAAGTTTTTTATTATTTCTCCGTAAAAAAGTATTGTGTTTAAAATTATTAAAAAGTTATAAAATTATAGCAAAACAATTTCCTTTTCTGGTGAAAATTGTCAAAATATTTTGTGATAAGTACTACTTTTAATTTGAAGGGAGGTGAGATTTCTTTGTATTCTTTTTTATGGTTGGCTTACACCTCATGAAATTCCTCCGAGATATGTTAACAACTGTGATAACATCATAATTTGTATAGTTATCTAAACTATCAATTTAGACCTTTCAAAAAAATGCTGAATAATTCACAAAACATTAACATTTGATAAGTAGCTAATTATTATGGTTTTCTATTATGGTTGATGTCTGCTTTGTGTCCAGACAGACATTAAAAAAGAAACGTTTAGGGATATTTTGTACGAATAGATAGCAATTATCTTTTTGTGTCTTCTCCGAATAGTTGAAAATACCTTTAATGAAAAGGACACGCACAAAACTCATTAATTCCGAGTACTGAGGATTTTCGTCCTTTGAACTCTTGTCCACATTTGAACTTGAATTACAGGCATTGTAAACGAACAAAACTTGGCAATTAACAGAAACATTAACAATGTTGTGTATTTTGTTAGGGAAAACTGATTTCTAACATATCCTAACTCAATTCTTTTTAGCATAAATGGAGCCGACCGCACAAGGTAATTGTTTTAACATGAAAATCACTTGACTAGCGTATACCGTATCATTAATCTTTCACTATAAATTGCATTGAATGTCCAAGAATGTGCAAAATCTTTTAGCAACATAAATCTTGATTTCTCAAAGATATAGATATACTCGTTATTTATCTCTCTCGTTTTGTTTTGTTTTTAATCTGATTTGATTTAATTTTTTGATTTGAGTTTTGGAAAAAAAGTCAACATAAATGGAAACCATTAAATTGCCATCTGAATTAAAACCTATCAATTTTTGTATCAGTCAGTTACAATTACGAAACGTAATTTAATTTAATCATTATCCGAGTATGGCTAAGAAGTCACGAGGTGAAATTATATGAGGTGGTATTTGATATATATAAAACAAAATTGCATGGTTCGTTAAAATCGAATATGTAATGCTTGACATTTATTTAGTTGAGATATCCTAACGATCTTTAAATGCAATAATGGAATTTTATGCTAGCTAAAGCATAAAATGCTAATGCACCGATATTTTTGATGCCAATTTTGGAATTAACCCCAAATTTGCCTTGAAATCAAAAGTCAAATGATTTCGGTTTGGCTTTAAAGAGCAAAGTTGAATTAGGCAAAACATGGACAGTAATTAAGGGTGGACGCACGATGAAGTGATCGTTCCTCGCTAACCCTTTCTGTTGAATCTACCTCAAAAGGTGCGCATTCAGCTGACCTAATCGACCGGTCGATTCCCTACCTGCTAAATTACGTCATGTGCTTGTCTCTAATCAGATGAACCAATCGTTGAATTTTTTTTTTGTTTAATTTTACCTCACCGAATCCTTATTTCAATTTATTGAAAGGGTGCCTGGTTCAGAGTTTTTTCAGTGAAACAGGAAGAATATGACTGACAACTCCACCCCAGCCGTTTATGCCTCTTACGCTTCACTACTGATGACTAACCAATCCATTTCGGGGTATTTGCGTGAATTTTTGCCATCAGGTTTTTTTTGTATACTTCGGTTTATCACTGGCTGCACCTTCGGATCCCTCGTCTCTTTTGTGTATGTTCCCTTTGGGTGTTCGTCGTTTCAGAAAAAAAAAATTGTGTACTTTTTATGCATTTTAATTCATGTTTTTCATTTGTTTTTCGAATAAAAATAAAAGTTTTAAGCAGTTGCATGCATGATGCATCCATTCAATGTTATTCTATTTATTTTTAACCTTTTTGTGCGATTTTTTTTAATATCCCCGATTTTTTTTTGTGTGAATACACGAAGCGAATGATTCATCAAATTAAATAACGCCCACTTGATTAATATCCTCTTGAAATTAGAGATGGTTAGAAAACGACATGAAAAACATATTACTTTATTTAAAATATCACAAAACTTTCCTCTGCAATATTAAGTTTCGGAAAAAGTATATGTGAAAAAGTAATGTTTTTTTGAAATATCTTGAGAAACGTTAGAAATACGTAAAAACGGTTATAGCAAGAAATGTAGAAAATTTTATTTCCTTTAATTTTGGTTATATTCATTTTTTCCCAAAAGCGTATAGTTTTCGATAAATTTTCAAAAAACAGTATTTTTACAAAAAAATTGTATGGAAGATACCCTTTACAAAAGTTGATTGAAAACTACGATTTTCGTAAACCTCATTTACAAATAATTTCAAGTCGCTAAGTCAACGCGTTTTCGAGTTATTTAAGATGTGTAAAACGGACAAATCAACACACCTTCAGACAAATGCACGGACATCCTCATAATTTTGTCTGAGATGGAATTCGTACTGATCAGAAATTTTCTTTCTGTCCCCGTTCCCAAGTCGATCTCCGTCATGAATAGCAGAGGAAAGTAAAAATTACATGTGATTAATTAGCAGTAGGAATTATGTTTTGCATGATTTCTTTTTGAACAATCAATTATGATAATCTAATAAATTTAACCCTCTAGCCGAAATGCCCTCCTAAAGGCGGGCTTCAGGGAATTTGCTTGTTTAAAACGGGTAACAATTTTAATCGCCGGAACGTGTTACACTGACTTTTGTAAGTTATCGCTTTACATGCTGGAAAAAATTTACCCCTGTACGTTGTTTTGGTTACGGTCTGTCGCAAGTTGAAAGTCATATTTTGGTGATTTTTTTCCGGAAATATTCCGGTTAGAGGGTTAAGAACTCGTCGTACATTTTATATCAAAAAATAAATAAAGAAAAGCTCTGAACTTGATATCTCCAACTCTCTGTTAACTGCACCATTTGACCACTGTTAGCATATAGTCCTCCTAAATGTTTATGAAAAACGAAAATATATTATAGATTTTTTATGCTCGTTTTTTTTAAAATTCTAATTTATTTTTCTTTGATTTTTTTTAGACATACTCGGGACTGTTTTGTGTAGTTGTGAATCCATACAAAAAACTTCCAATTTACACGGAAAAGATCATGGAAAGGTATAAGGGAATAAAACGACACGAAGTGCCTCCACATGTATTTGCAATCACAGACACTGCCTACCGATCTATGTTGCAAGGTGAGTTCAAATTAAAAATTTGCAAAAAACAAAAAGTGTACTTAAGAGAAAACCTTCAAAATTGATTAAAGTTTTGAAAATGTTTAAAAAAAATCTTTTGTATGGGAAAAATCTTTAGAAAACGGTTGCCTGAATCCGGTATTAGAGGCAGAAGTTCCCTAAGCGCCTCACAAATAAATACAAAAAAAAAATCCTAAATAAAAAAGTGCACAAAAAAATTTTTCAATTTGTAAACTACCATCAGTCGTATGTATAAAAATTTCTTATCAGCCGTATGCATAAAAATTACAAATTTTCAAATTTGAATGAATAAAAGTAGGCAAAAATGCTTACTTAACATTTGACATTAAACACCAGCTTCCGAAGTCCAGGAGGGGTATTCCGTAACTTGTTTCAAGCGTTTGTTTCGAGTTAGAAGAAAAAGTAGTATTCGCTGTCTCTGTTTCGACCAAAATAAATGACAGGGCAAAACAGAGCTAGCGAATACTACTTTTTCTTCTAACTCGATACAAACGCTTGAAACAAGTTTCGGAAAACCACTCCAGAATTTGCTCACTTTATTCACAAAAATTTGCGAACTTGCTCATTTTTAGGTATACGGCCCAGGGCACCAATCATGTATTCCGACGCGTCTCTGTCTTTCGACTTCGACGCAGCTTTTAACTCTTGACTTCGCCATATCTGCAGCTTGAAATTTCGCGGAATCGTCACTATGAATCGAAACGTGATTCTGACTGTCACTCAAGGAAATTTGAAGTTGCTGATATGGCGAAGTCAAGAGTTAAAAGCTGCGTCGAAGTCGAAAGACAGAGACGCGTCGGAATACATGATTGGTGCCCAGTATTTCTGTTATTATAACAAATCTAGAAGCCTTTCAACCTACAACAGCTTACAAATCAAAGGTGCTGTTACATAAAATAAGTCTTGCAAATTTACGCGTCATCGAAACCCCCCGTCACGGTTTTACGAGATTTTTTGTATGGGATTTGCCACCGGCACGCATCCCGTTCCCCCTTTTTCCTCCTTAAATGTATGACGTATGGTATGGACAACCTCAAAGTACTTCAAAGAATCATCCTATCACAAAGGGAGACATTTGATAAACTAAAAACACGCAGACAGTAGTTTAAATTTGAGTAGACTATAAATTATCTAAGAATAATGCCTACCCAATATTGAATACTGGACCAAAAGTCACTACAGGGGTTTGGGAGATTTCATGGTAAGATTTTAACAGGTAAAACGTGGGGTTGATTTCAGTGGGCGAAAATTTGCCTTGCAAGGCGATGTGATAATTAGTGAATACTGGATAAATCTACCTTAACAGATTCAGAATAGAGCAGGAGAGGGGATTCAATAGGTGAGGTGGATTACATTGTTTGGTGGGACCACTAGGGAGTAACTTGTATAATAGCCGGATCCAAATTTGTAGTGCTTCTGCGGTGGCGGAAATGAGGGTAAGAAGGTAGGGGTAAATTTAGTTTCCGCAAAGCCTAAAACTCATTTCTTGATGATAAGAAACTCACTCTAAAATTTGGTATAAATCTCGTTGACTCGAAAACGATTGAATCGATTTTATAAATTTAGATTGCGAAAACGTTTTTAAAATCAACCCTTTCTTCAATATTTCGTGTTAACATTTTTCACACGCCTATCTATAAAATTGCTCATTTGCGAGTATCTTTTTCACCTGGCAATCTTACTATTATATCTTCATCTCTTAGCAAATAAAGTGCTCTCATTATTTAAATAATGGATCAACAATATTTCACCATGTTTAAGCCGTCATCAGCAGCAGCATATAATATCAGCCTATTATGCTGACTCTAGTTGAGCTCTAAGCAGCATACACTATCACTCTCAGCCATTGCTCTGCTCTTGAAAAAAACACAAAAACGTGACAATATATTGTTAGTTAAAAAGTAATTTTTGCTTTCCAAGTATTTACGAGTATATGTGGCTCCACTTCACACCACATTCAGTCATGCTCTTGGTATGCAAACTTGAATTATTACGATAATAAGATTGAAACAAAAAGATCAGATACCAAACATAATACGAAGACGGCATGGCATGAAATGAAAGCGCGTTAAACGTAAAAAGACTAAAATCACGCACCACAAAGACTTTTGCAAAAATGCTATTTCGCCAGGTCGTCCAACTTTTATTTGAGAGAAAAAAAAGAATTTAAAAATTTTATGTCGATTCTTACGCGTCACCCCCTTTTGGTGTATATTTTGTGTTTTATGAGTGCACATGATTAATAAGCATCACGAACCACTAGCAAATAGTTTGGTGTTTTTGTACTTCTTATTTTTGCCACATTAGCACTCGCTTAGCTAAAAATGCTGCTGATATTGTTCACATAATTTGTATGTACAGATGACTATGTCCATGAGAACCACCTCCACCAACACCTTTAATTTGAATAAAGGTGAATATATCTTTAAGTTTAATCTATAAATGAATGCTCTGTCGGTACCGGTCCCGGTCGGTGGCAATGCAGGCTCAGAGTAACAAGAGGTAGATATAAATTACAGAAAGTACTTTCATCGGAATGCGGATAATAAAAATATTTAATAAAAAAAAAAATCCGATATTTTTTTTCTCATTTTCTTATCTCATTCACTGATGATTGTCAGTAGTAGTAAATTTAAATGTTCGTCTGTTTTTTTTACCTTTTTTTTAATGAAATTTTTAAGACTCATTACAAAACTATTTATGAGGCTGTTTTCACAAATATTCTCCATACTTTGCCGATAATTTTTCATTATTTAAACGAGCTGAGAATGTGCTAAGTTAATTTTTATAGAAATTTTTAACATGCTATTGTAGATAAAATGGAAACTAAGAATTAATGTATGTTTTTACGAAAAAAACACATTGTTTGCTTATATTATAAATTGTTATTTTTTGATGGACGGTAATAAAGGAAAGTAATTTACCTATTATTCAAGCTCAATTGATTGTGTTAGAAGTGGGATATTGTGCTAGATTCACCATTGTACACGTTTGGTATAAACAATTCAATTTCAAGTCACGAAACGACTATTTGGCATCATTAAAATCTTTGGTTTTCACAAAATATCTATTTGAAATATTGCAGCAAATCCTTATATGGTAACATCAAATTTGTGTCACGAGTGATATTTTGTTTGTGTTCTCTAGATTATTTATCTTAAAAATATCTTAGCTATCTTAAAAATATCTTAGAGAAAAGTTTTTGTCAAAATGTTAGCCCTTATTTTCCAAGTACTTGCATTTCTGCGGGTTGTTTCCCCCACCATAATCCCAATCATTATTAATGATTTATTTAATATCAAAAAATTTCAAATTGTGATAAATCAATTGACTTGGATAATGGCAATCTTTCTATTCAACTTAATTTTATTTCATTTTTTTATACGATATGGCATTGAAATTCCTTTTAGTTTCTCTGTTAAACTAAACTAAACTCAACATAAATTGAATGTAGTTTTCCACAACTCCACACCCCGCATTTCGCCTTTATCTATCAATTTCTCTGAAACATTTTAATTAAAATTGTATTTCTATAGCTATGGCAATGCGAACTGAAGCGAAATATTGTTGTTTAATATTCATGATAAAAATTAAGATTTATTTCAAATTGATTAGTGTCACGTTTTAGCGTTCCGTATGGCGAAGATCGATTCAAAAATGGCAATTGCGACCATGGCAAGATTTTTACTATTTTGAAGTGCTATTTGAAGTTGGAGTTAGCATAGTTTTGCGTTGCATGTTTGTTGCATTCAGTTGGGAAAGAATCGCTATATGCTGCCGATAAAAATATGAAGGAAAATCATTTTTGGGGAGCTGCCTTTTTTGATCGTGGGATACAAATCGTCTATCTGATATGGACAAAACAGCAAATGCCTATGTTTGTTATTCTTTGATGTGTAAAAGGCTGACCATAAAATACGTCACGGCATTTTTTGCCATTTTGAAGCTCTACTCTTCCCGTCTTTAGGTTTTTTACAATTTTTTGGGTGGGATTTCATGTTGCCGCAAGGGGATACCAACGTTTGTCCTCTCACTACTCACTTTTTTCAAAATTTAAAATTATACAAGAATTTGCGACCCGTTCTCAGACTATGGTCGGAAGATTATAAGGTTATGAAACAAATTAGGAAAAATGCGCCGCAGGAGAAAATATTCAACGTTCAAAGTGAAATATTAACTTTACTTTGTTTAAAAATTGTTGAATTGGGAGCTACTCTCTTAAATAACCTTGTGAACAATTCGCGTTCTACAAAAACCGAAATGAGAAAGTTTTTCTGTGAAAAGTGTAGGATTCCGATTCTAATTCGGTGTAAAAATCCAAAAAATTGCAAAAGTTTACATAGTTTTACATAGTTGTTACGCGTTGGTTTATCTGTTCCTGCACAAGAGATTTTTTTAAGGATATAGCCGGGTACACTCAGAAAAATGGAGGCTAACTCGACGACCTACATACGGCGTAATTGGCCTCGGGCAGGCGCGCGTTCGCCTGCATGTGGGCAAGTAAAACTGAGTTGACCTGTGGTCGGAGAAATTCTGAAATTAAGCCACCAGCAGGTGAACTAGGGCATTGGGAGCTGCACGAGTTGACCTTAGATAGGTTAACTCTGACCGCTAGCTGGCTTACAGAAACCTCTGTAAGGTCAGAGTTAACCTGACAAAAAGTTGACCTGGACATTTTTCTGAGTGTAAGCATGTGAAACATTAAATATACAAAATAGTTTTATTTAGAAAATATATAAATCACTAAAAAACACGTTCTTTCCAGGCCTTGTAGGTACTTTAACCCGTTAAAGCAAAACATGTTTTTTAAACGAAAATAACAGAAAAAATGTAGTCCGAAGTTTTTCAAAAAATATATCTTCAAATTGAAAGATTTCTGATTCCAATAGAAGTGTGATTCCGTACTTTATTACTTTTAATATCTTGGTTTGGTGCATCGAAACTTCTAGAAACTTCTACGTCACTTCAGAAACCTGCCGCCACAGTAAAATGCTACCCGCCCCCTATCATCCTGAAATTGAGTCTGGGCGTTTTAAGCAATTTGAAACGTTATATCTCGATGAGTTGTTTTTTACTAAACTTGAAAAAAGTAAACGAAAAAGTTAATTTTAAAAAAAATGTCGCACATAATGGAATCATTTTGAGCATCCGTTTCCAATTCCGTCGCATAATTCATTTCCATATTTGACCTTACTCCATATGTTTGCTTCAATTCCCTTCTGGAATGTTTTATCCTCATTCCGCCGGGATGGGGTGGGTATCAAACGAATTTTTTTTGACAGCAAGCAAACAATTGGAATTGGTTGAAAGACAAATTTTTCTTTGATCGTAATCGAATTTCGAACGAATCGATTTGACAAATTAAACAGATTGGAGTCGTTTCGTCAACAATGCCAGCACATATGCTCTCCATATACCACAGTAGAGACACAGTGGATGAAACTATGGCAACGATTGAATAAATGTAGCTAGATAGATAAATAGATGGAGCCAATACACTTCACAAAAGATAAATTTGAGAAAAAAAATTAAAAAATAAAGAAAAATATTTAGTTTTCCATCGCTTAAAGGCTGGCGGTTGGTGCTTACTGCTTTCTCGGTACTTATTTTGTGGTGATCTTTGCCTTTGCATTATTACAGATTTGGAAGTGGATTCCAAGTTAGATCTGTATGGTTTACATTAATGACATACTAGTAATAGTGACTCGCCTGGGGCACTTGAAAAACAGATATCGCCATTTGGATGATGGTGTGGTAGTGGTAGCTTGGCAATGTCATAGGCTTAGGATTCGGATTTGCTTGGCACAGAAGCTGAAGTGATCTTCAGTAATCGGGATCTCTCTAATGTCTATGAACTACATTACGAATCTACCATGATGCTTGAGGACAGCGGATCACAGAGTATGGCCTACCAAGTGGAGGATTATGCAATCGTGAAATCTTGGCAGGCAAAAGCCATTATAAGTAAATGTGAACATTAAGTCCATCTATGGCTTGACTTTTTAAATAAGGCCAGTACGTTGATGTTGACGTCGCTGTATCTCCTCTGACATGTTGATCGGTGGTCCCATAGAGTAATTTTGTTTATTGCCCAAAGAGCGACTTTTTCAATGGAGTCGTCGTCTATGGTGGTGCTGTGTGGCGGCGGTGGCTGGACAACGATCTACATTAGAATCCATTTGAAATCGAAGTTTTCTCTATATGGCCTGAACATGCGCTTAAATGCCGATATACGATTGGTTGATGTATGAGAGTAACCTATTGAGGATGTCAAAGTGGAGCCAGATCTCCACTGCTGCTCTACATTAAGCTCTCCACTATTATAGGTGCCGATCGGTCCGATTTCAGATTACAGGCGGCAACCTATATGCCAATCGCAGATGATTATTATACCAATAGAGTACCGAGTACTATGCGGCCTTAACGGTTGTTCGACTTAATATGCTTCACATTTTCCCTTCTCTTCCTTTTGCTGTCGGGTTACATTTTCCACTTTGGCTACATGTGCCGAATAGGCGAAGGAAGCGTGGATTCGGTTTAGAGTCTTAGCCATGTCAATACATTGCCCAGAATTCTTTTGATATAAAGTTACTTTGGGATCTTAATTAGCTTGTAAAATAGTATTGATATGTCAATAAATGCGAAGATAAATTACGCTTCAATGGGCTTATTGGGTTACTCAATCATTTATCTGCTTCTAATTTGATTCGAAAACAGAGAGACGAGAAAGAAATGTTAGTTTTTTTTTTAAATTTCTCGCCGTTGTTGTGTTGAAAAGTTTGAATTTAGTAACTCAATTGTTCTTCGGTTATAAATATTGATAAACGATTTTCATTGAGATCAAATATTTAGATATTGATGAAAATATGTTAAGAGTTGAATTGGAGAGATTTCCAAATTCGGTAATATTTAATTTCCAAGGGGCAAAAACAATTATTAAGAAATAATATGAATGGAATTTAAACATTTTTTGTCCGATTGGAGTTATAATTTGCTTAGTTTGATTTAAACGCAACTTTTAAGCTACTTTTGCAATTTAATGAGTCAACCGCAATCGAAAAACTCCTACAACAATCAAAAATGCGTTCAAAAGTATACACTCAGAAAAATTGAGGCTAACTCGACGACCTACATACGCCGTAATTGGCCTCGGGCAGGCGCGCGTTCGTCTGCATGAGGGAAAGTAAAACTTGCGTTGACCTGTGAGTGGAGAAATTCTGAAATTAAGCCACCAGCAGGTGAAGTAGGGCCTTGGGAGCTGCACGAGTTGACCTTAGATAGGCATTTCGAGGATGTAATGTCATGTAATGGAAACCTCTGTTAGCCAGCTAGCGGTCAGAGTTAACTTGACAAAAAGTTGACCTGGACATTTTTCTGAGTGTAGTCCATTCAGTTCAGGGATTCTTGGCCTACCTGGAATGGATTGTCCATAAAATACGTCACACTTTTAAGGGTGTCTGTGGGAGTGTGTTGGCGATTCTGAACCCCATCCAAAAAGCCCCGGAAAAGTTTGAGGAGGGAGAGGGGAGGTCGGTGAAGTTAAAAATGCTACAATTAGGGTGATTGTTTTTTGCCTTTTCATGTAAATCAATAGCTTTTACCGTTATCGAGATATTACAAATCCCATTTAAAAAAATCATTTTTTTATATAAACTATAAACTAATATTTTATTACCCGGGTTGTAAATTAGGAAAGAACTTAGATTTTGTATAAAAAAGTCATGTGCTGTCAACATCAGAGATTTTGAAAGAAAACTATGTTATGCACACGAAAATAATAATACTAAAAAAATGCGCCTCATGCAAAAATGCGAAAGAATATTGATGGACTATTACCACGAGTTCTTCCTTTGGTCACATATAAAAACAGTTGTAGGCAAGCAGTTTTTACGTTTTTGGGAAAAACTTTTAACGTTTTTAACAAAAGAATGTTACTGAAATGGAATAGATTTCAATACTAACGGAAAATCGGTGAAAATAAATTCAATTCGCCTTTATTTTGTAATAAAGTTGAAATATTTAAATCGCTGTTGAAAAGGGGTTTTTTGCACAGCGAAATGAAAATTGCCAAATTCAAATGTACTAAACTCTTGCTGGCAGCAGAAAAAATCGTTGGTGTTTATCCTCAGCCAATTGTGTTTATTTCGGTGACATTTTTAGATTTACTACAATATATTTTATTTCCAAAACATTGAAAAAAAACTCTTGCCCGGCTGGCCGACTGGCCGTTTTTTATGTGACAACAGGAGTGATATTCCATAACTTGTTTCAAGCGCTTGTTTCGAGTTAGAAGAAAAAGTAGTATTCGCTGTCTCTGTTTCAACCAAAATAAATGACAGGGCGAAACAGAGATAGCGAATATCGCTTTTTCTTCTAACTCGAAACAAGCGATTGAGACAAGTTTCGGAATATCACTCCTGTTTTGCCCTGTCATTTATTTTGGTCGAAACAAAGACAGCGAATACTACTTTTTCTTCTAACTCGGAACAAACGCTTGAAACAAGTTACGGAATTCCACTCCAGCTTTCGTGTCAAACCTTACAAATGTCGAAAATCCCAAAATCATGGTTAACAATTCATTTAAACTTCAGATACGCTGCACAAAAAGAAAATAAATTTCTCAGCAATTTAGATTTATGGCATGCACTGGATTGTCGCGATTTTTAAATACAGTCAAACAAATTTTAATGTTTTTCCCTTCTACAAAAGGTTTATATTTGCAAAACCAAACAAATAAACTAAGACTAACTAAAGACTTTGCAAATAAGACCCTTATGTCAAAGAAAAAACGACTAAATTTGTTTGTATTCGGTATGTCATAGGCCTTGTTTACGAGATTAAGAGGAATGAGAGGAATTTTTAATGCATTCAAAATTTAATTAAATCAAAATTTAGTTAACCAGCATCCATATATTTAGGGAAAATAAAATTTAAAATACATTTTTCAACAAAAATATTTTTATTTATTTTTTCAGATCGTGAAGATCAATCAATCCTGTGTACAGGTGAATCAGGTGCTGGTAAAACGGAAAACACGAAAAAAGTCATTCAGTATTTAGCCTACGTTGCTGCATCGAAACCTAAAGGATCTGGAGCGGTAAGCAAAATCAAAAAAATTGACAAAAAAAACGAAAACGTCGAATTAAAAATTTCTTATCTGATTAAAATATTTTCCGTATTATCTGATATTTTTACAAAGAATAAAATAAAAAAAAATGTCTCACTTTTAGTTTCTTAGCTAAATAAGATAAAGACATAAGCATAGATTTATTTCAATTAAAATCGGTTATTTATGACACCTCGATGCTAAGCAGACACGCAAGCAAATCACTAGCAATTTTAGCTACAGTTGCCAGATTCATTTGCAGCAGCCATGCATGTTGATGACGATGATGATGCCTTCTTAGAGTCAATGCAACTTGGAACAAGTGCTGCTAGCACATTTTTTTAAAACTCTTTTTTTTTGTCATTTGATTTGCTGTAACTTGTTGTATTAAGAAACTATTGGTGCTGCTGATTATGTTTAAAATTAATGGACGTCGATTAAGAGGCCAGTAGCATAGAAGAATCCCCTTTTAAGGATTTTAATACAAAATCTTGTTTATTGATTTATTATTCCAGTATTATTTTTATCGTAGCCAGATGGCTTGTCTTTAAAATCTAAGCAAGTAATTTTTAAGAGAAAGTTCTAATCCACTTTGTAAAAGTATCTCACGCAATGACTAAACGCCAAGTACATGATTAGATATTCTCAGGCTTATTAGGTGATACGATATATAGTATGATGTAACACAAAGAAGTCATTACATGAAAATTTTCATTCCTTATATGGTTATCATTGATGATTCAGTGGTCGTATGAAATCTTGTTTTTCACTTTAATGCTTCTTAGCATAAAGAAACGTTTATTTTTTCCATCCACAGCTCGCCAACTAAAGATAAAAACGTGGAATTTTCAATGTTATTGTTTGTCTCTTTTTTGATCCCGTTTAATATGCTACCAATATTTTTCAACCATTTTATTAGTAGAGGGAGGAACATACATATTTGCCTACTTCAAATCGAGGCGAATAATTCATCGGGACATATTTGGTCAGAAAGTCATAGATTTTAATTGCTATTTTGTTAAAGATTTATTATTAGCGATTTACTAACTAACTGACCATGCTAATACTTTTATCCATTCTCCATTGAAAGTTCGTTGTCGTTTTTGTGGCTAAGGCTAGCAATAAACAATAAATATAAACAGCGAATTTTGATATATGGCAAATAATCAAATTTGGTAATGCTCTGATGGGTTTATTCATCGTTTTATTATTTAATTGTTAAAATCCTTTTTCGGACAGATTATTAGATTGTTTATCTTAATTATTGCGTCAAGTTTAATAAATATGATTATTAAAATTCAAATTGATTTCATTACAAATATCGGTTTTTAGAAAAAGAATTCAACGTTTCTATCAAATCTAATTGAACACAATTTTTGAAGAAGTTGTCATTGCTTTTTATTTAACTCTTAATTTATGAGGTGAAAATATGCGTAAATGATGAGGTGGTTTCCAATGGACTTGTTCTAATTACATACCTTTTAACTCAGCATACAACACCATACTATATGAAGGTACTGAAGATTTCAGAGTAACTGTGCTGAAAACCTGAGAAATAGCAAAGAAAGAAAAGTCAATGTGGGTCCACTGGACCCACCTCATCAATTAGGGTTAATTTTGGGAAACATTTTTAAGTTTACCCATAAACGACTTGACGACGCTAATTGAGGGCTTTTCAAACCACTCTAAATTATTATTCAATTTAGTACTGTCTTCACATTACCGTGGACCACCTTCTTCTTCCTTCCCCTAAAATCTGGAGTAGTTTTTGCCTCATTTCTATCGCAGTGAGACTTCATTACTGGGTAAGTCTAGATCAGTGACGGTTAAACATAAAAAGCTTTCAAAGAGCTTTTGACAGTAGCTGGCTAACTGAATTTCTCGAGAATTAGTGTTAAATTATAATCGCATGTATTTCAAGACGCATAGAAAGAACCCACATAAGAACATTAGAAAACAATTAAAAAATACTTTCCTCCCTTCAAGTTTTTTTTACGATGTACAAGTATTGTATTCATGAAAAAATTTGAAGTCTTAATTTTGCCTAAGAAACATTTCCCGATCGGAATCATATTACAAAATTGTCTTTCTGTCTGTCAGTCTGTGTACAAAATTTCTCAAAAAGCACTTGGTCCTGGAATGTGATAATTCAACTTTTGTTGGAGATCTGTTAACCGGAAGTAACCAATATGGCAGCTTTTTATACCCGTATGGTGAAACCAAAGGGTATATTAGATTTGCCTTACCGTTTGTAACGCCAAGATCCCGTTATCTCACACAAAAATGAATTACACCAGTGTGTTTAGAATGATAAAAATAATTAATTTTTGCATGTCCGTCCGTCCGTCTGTGGCACGGATTGCGGGCGCCCAGATTGAGCTAGAGACTTGAAATTTTACGCAGGTCCGTTTTTAGTAAAATGCAAGGCTAAGTTCGTTAATGGGCAAAAATGGACCATTAGGGGGGGTGCCCCCCATACGAACGAAATTTTTTTTTGCGAATATCTCAAAAACACTATCAAAAAAGTGCAAGAACAAAAGTTATTTAGGATATGATTCTACATAAAACTCCCATACATCAAAATCCGATTGGAACAAATTTTTAAAAATCTTATTGGAAAGTTTGACTTCAAAGTGGAATTTTGATACCAGATTGGCAATTATAGCTTTTGTTATGTTTTTAATTTAAATCCAAATTATGCTAAACAATTTCAAACCACTCAATATCCGAAATATCTTCCTGGTTAATTAAACAGCTAATCGTCATCTTTCGACACCCACAATGACGGCAGATCTTTGGTCGCATTTTATTGTAAAAATAAATTCTATGGAGATGAGTAATCTTCACCTTGTTGTAATTTGAAGTGTCTTCTCTTAATTTATAATTTGTATAAACGATAATCTTTTGTGGGCATCATCCAGCCGCACAAAATAGACACGATTTTTAATCGTCTTGTATTTTTTGTTTTTGACACTCTGAAGTATTTCCTAAACTTTATTAAAACGATTTCAACGCAATTTGGAGCTGGTGGTTCACTACAGCAATAATTCCTATTCGTTATGCATGCATCGTCAATTTGCCTATGCAATTATTCTAAAGTAGATTATTATCGATTCATGTACTAATTAGAAGCGCATTAATTGACTCGGGTATAGAAGTAATTTGACGTAGGGCGTTGTCGCTTTAGTGTATCTAAAATAAAACGGCTTCAACTATTTAACTTTGGTAGTTAAATTAACTGCATTTCAGCCAAAGAAATCTCCTAACGATATTAATTGCATGATCAACGAACCAGTTTATGTAGGAAGACTGTGAGAATTCGCTCATGAAATTCACTTAAAATCATTTTGTTTCGCACTTTACAAATTTTCTTAAATGTCGTTTTTGTACCAGTTGCCTATTATTGAATATTAAAATGTTGAATTAACGATACACAATGATGGTTAGTGTGTGGTACGTCGATAGTAGCATAGAATGTCGATAATTACATGCTGTAGACTTTTTTTTGCTTTTTATGCACGCACCTTCTGCCAAAACAAACTTCGAAACATCTGAAATATTTTTAAAAACGATGCACGCATTTTGATTAATGGTTTATTAAGCAGACGCCTTCAATATTTTATTTATTCGTTGGAAAGAAATTGTATATAAAATATGTTTTACAAAAAAAACGTTTGAAAGTCGAAAAACTGTTTGTCAATACAAAGTTGTTCATATCCTAAGAAACATATTTAGGGATCGTAGCAATATCCAAAGAGCTATGGTATATCAAGTGCGTTATGTTACCGCCTTTTGCGATTTTTAAAGATACCTTAACAAATTTAGACATTTTTTTCTTCTACAAAAGGTTCTTTATTGAATAATTTTTTATATTAAAAAAGCTTTTATTTGGTTTTTTTTTTGTCTGTGCGTTTGTCTGTATTTTCACAACTTCGTCATTGTAAAGATAACAGAAGGATAACGTGATTATCCTTTTCCTCAAATTTTTCGGAAAAAATTTCATCTGGGGTTTTTGGTATCGCTGAATCCGATTCGAGAGTCAAAACATAACAAAGGCTATAATTGCCAATCTGGCAATCATTGGAGACCCGTATGGTGATATTCGTATCAAAATTCGAACAGTTATACCAAAATTCCACTTTGAAGTCAAACTTTCCAATAAGATTTTTTTAAAATTTATTCAAATCGGATTTTGATGTATGGGAGTTTTATGTAGAATCACATCCTAAATAACTTTTGTTCTTGGACTTTTTTGATAAGATACACCGTTTTTGAGATATTCACAAAAAACGATTTCGTTCGTATGGGGGGTACCCCCCCTAATGGTCCATTTTTACCCATTAACGAACTTAGCCTCGCATTTTACGAAAAACGAATCTTTGCAAAATTTCAAGTCTCTAGCTCAATCCGTGCGCCCGCAATCCGCGCCACAGACAGACAGACGGACGGACGGACGGACGGACGGACAGACGGACGGACATGCAAAAATTAAATATTTTTGTCCTTCTAAACACACTGGTGTAATTCATTTTTTTGTGCGATGATGGGATCTTGGCGTTACAAACGGTAAGGCAAAGTTAATATACCCTTTGGTTTCACCATACGGGTATAAAAAGAAATAAAGATATTTCGAAGGCTATATATTCGAGGACTAAAAAGTATCTTTAAGTATGGCGAAAGATAGACATCAATTTGGATTTTTAGTCATACTAATCAAATACAAGAGGACTTACAACTTAATTTTTATACCCGTATGGTGAAACCAAAGGGTATATTAACTTTGCCTTACCGTTTGTAACGCCAAGATCCCGTCATCACACATAAAAATGAATTACACCAGTGTGTTTAGAATGATAAAAATAATTAATTTCTGCATGTCCGTCCGTCTGTCTGTCTGTGGCGCGGATTGCGGGCGCACGGATTGAGCTAGAGACTTGAAAATTTGCACAGATCCGTTTTTCGTAAAATGCGAGGCTAAGTTCGTTAATGGGCAAAAATGGACCATTAGGGGGGGTACCCCCCATACGAACGAAAACGTTTTTTGTGAATATCTCAAAAACGGTGCATCTTATCAAAAAACTCCAAGAACAAAAGTTATTTAGGATATGATTCTACATAAAACTTCCATACATCAAAATCCGATTGGAATAAATTTAAAAAAATCTTATTGGAAAGTTTGACTTCAAAGTGGAATTTTGGTAAAACTGTTCGAATTTTGATACGAATATCACCATACTGGCAATAATAGCTTTGGCAATTCTAGCTTTCGTTATGTTTTTCTTCAATTCTCACCTGCGGCGCATTTCTTTGGTAGTTTTTTTTTCCTTAATCGTGTCGTTTTTGCAATAGTTTTTTTTCTAAAATAATTTTAAAATCAATGATAACTTTATGGTCTTGACCAAAGTTGTAGAAGAGAATCGCACATCTTTTTTTAACTCTAAATTGTTAAAATGGTCGTTGCCAGAAAGAAAAGATTAAGAAACTTTACCCAAAAACAATCCAAAGCCATTTCTGACAGAATAGATCACGAAATCTATTTATAACTGATTAGTTTTACATTTTGGGTGCAAAATCCTGCAAAAAGGAAAATAATATTAGAATGAACACTAGCCAGGTTCGACAATATTCTGTATTTTAAAGACAACGACCTAATTATATTTTTTTTTAAAAACAAGTTAAATAAGCACT
This sequence comes from Chrysopilus asiliformis, assembly GCA_964034945.1. Lineage (NCBI taxonomy): Eukaryota > Metazoa > Arthropoda > Insecta > Diptera > Rhagionidae > Chrysopilus > Chrysopilus asiliformis. The sequence goes on from OZ035961.1 coordinate 103,637,462, forward strand.
CTACAAATTCGTAGATTAATTAAATAAATTGAAAAATCATGATGAGAATCAAAACGCTTGAGAAATACAAGTATCCTGTCTAAATAAGTACAAAATTCATTAAATTAAAATTCAAACGGACCTTCAACAGAACATTTTGTTAGAAAATTATAATAATTTGCAACAGGTCTCAGAGATTTAACATTTTGATGTAACAAATCACTTGACAAATCTGTCGTCTATTCAACTTCAACATTCCAAAATTGGTAAAGGTTGCTGAAAATCACTAAACTATGCCAACATTATAAGACATATTTTTGTATTTTTTTTTCAATCGTTTAGCATTTAGCTCTTAACTATAGTAAAAATCATTTTATACCAAATATAGAATTTTCTCGATTGAGAGACATGTGAACGGCGTGATTATAAAGTGGCTCGATAGTAGTAGGTAACTTTAAATTTATTGCAATATGTATTTATTCCTTTCGTTCATAGACGTGTAACATAGTTCACCAGTATTGGCAAGAATATTGCGCCAAATTGTTTGAAAAACAAACTCCCAACAAACCCCATATGGAATGAAAACTTTCTATGCACGTATATTGACAACGTCGACGTGTACTTTAAGACCAGATGGTCTCTGCGGTTTTCCGATTAGGTAATCATCTCACACGCTTAATCGCAAATTGTTGTGAAAATGTAAAAAGTTTTTTTTTTCTTATTTTTCCACAATTCGATGATGGCAATTTAATGCAATGTACTTTGAAAAAGTAAGCAAGGCAAAAAAAAAATTTGATCGCCCGATAGTCACAGTTGTCGACATGATTTGAACTATAAAAAGCTGAAATTAACACAAAATAAGCAACAACTGTTGGGAGGGAGAAAGAGATGCTGGCAAGGAGTAAAAACTATGGAAATTGATCTAAATAGACGATCATTGTTGAGTTAAGCGTTTCGATTTAGCCGTAAACCCAATGAAAAGTTTGTTTGTTGTTTTTTAGTCTAACCAAGCGATACATGTACAGAGATTAACAAGAAATCTTTTAAAAAAGTAGGAAAAATGTAAATAAAGGAAAAAAATCGACCTCCAGGTTGTTTTTCTTCAATAATTGTTCGATACGCCTAGAGCAAATAAGTCAATTGAGATTTTATCAGCATCCACGTAATTTTTTTCACATGAAATTAATGTCGGAAAAATGTAAACAGTATTGATAAAGCCACCAATATGAATACCAACTAGACTATACTAGAGTTACTGTATCGTAAGAAAATGACTCACCTAAGTTGATCACGATCGCTTGTTATGCTTTTATGATATTTGAAGTGCTAATGATACTAATAATATGCTTTTTTTTGCACTTTCACGTGAATCATGTATGCAGTTTTATTATGACTTCAGAATCAAAATTTACTAAAATGGAGTGGTAAAAAAAATGTCTCCAAAAAAGATTGTTGAATTCTCGATCGTTGAGAGAAGTTTGAAGAAAAGGGTTTCAATGTTTAAAGAGCCAAAAAAAATTAAGAAGCCCAACAGATTTTTTTCCGGGGTAATTTCGGCTACCATGTCGAATTTACTCAACTTCTTTGACCAAATGGCGACCTCTTTGGTCAAAGAAGTTGACTTTCCCGAGAATTTTTAGACTTCCAATCGACCCCCTGCTACCGGATAACACCGTCGCCCAGAAAATCGCCCACTTGTATTTTAATGCTAATTTTATTTAATGAACACAAAATACCAAAACATATGTGACGCAGGGGTTTTTTTTCAATAGAACTTGCCGTAGGAGAAAAATGCGTGAAAAATGCTACCTTTAAGCTATAACCTGAATCGTACGTCGATGCGTCCGTCATGCGTCCGTGCGGTTGACAGTTCGATGCGGTGACAGTTGGCAACGAATCTGGAGTTAATTCTTTGTTTTGCACTTCTTCTATTAGTTTATCGTCGAAACAATTACTTTCAATTTGTTCCATACTTAAATTGCTTAAATCGTAAACAAACTTTTTTGGGAAATGACATTTCTGTGCGTTGCCGCATGTAAAAGTAGAAATTCGACCTACTCTATGCGGTTGCCGCATCGGAAAACGTATTATTAGGGGAGTACTCATAGCAGCCCGTTGATTTTACTCGAACTGTCAACCGGACGGACGCATCGACGTACGATTTAGGTTCTACCTTTACATTTTTATCATCATAATGAAGTTCACGAACGAGCAACGTTTGGAAATTATTAAAACTTACTACCGAAATTCTGAGTCGGTGTTTACAATCGTGTAATCTTGAGAAATGGTCCGGTCGAATGGCCACCTCGCTCATGCGATTTAACTCCGTTGGATTTATTTTTATGGGGTTATGTTAAGTCGTTGGTTTATGCCAACAAGCCAACAACGTTAGAGGAGCTCAGGAACAATATCGAACGCGAAATTGCCAACGTTCCGGCCGATATGTGTGGAAGAGTGGTGGAAAATTGGCTCCAAATAATCAATCAGTGCAATGCTCGCGGTGGCCATATGAACGACATCGAATTTCATACTTAAATGTAACATGCCCACTATACCTGGAATAAATTTCAGCCCGATATCTCAATTATTCTGTGTTTTATTTAAATACAAAATTGTTATGTCGTTGTTGAAAAACCCGATATATAAACATTTTTGATTACTAATATTTTTTATATCAGCAGCACCAATAGATAGCAGTTTAAGAAATTATATCAAAATAGAAATTTTTAGATAAAAAATGCTATTTTTATCACAATATTTATAATAAATATATTCAATATGCATAAAATTTAGTTAGTAAGATTTTCTACTAATTTATTTATCATTTGTTTTTTTCTCTTTGTTTAATTTCATATTAAAATTGTATCGATGTAAAATTGTTGTTTGTCATTCATTTAAAACAAACAAAACGATAAAAAAAATCTCTTGATGTACTTTTTTTTATCACATTTAATCACATTCAACCGATCATTTACAACTTTATTTCTCAACAAATCATCACTAATTTAAATAAATGGACTCAACAGGGACCCCATCCAGCATTAATTATTGTAAGTATATCAATATTAGTTTTTAAAAAAAAACATTTTTTAATCAAGTCAACAAAAAAACTAAAACTGAAATTTATCTTTTTTTTATTTACCTTTAAATTAATCATCTAACATGTAATTTGTTGTCTACTGAATCTGATTCTGCTACATGCCAATTAACAAAATCGAAATCTTATGCAAAAAAATTGTTTTCCAAAAAAATGTATGAAATTTTCGGACTAACGTTTAAACAAAAACAAATAAAAAAAATTAAAAAAAAATGATTTAAAGATTCCCAAGAGCCAAACAGCAACTTTAGCGGTAAAGTATTTTTTTTTTTAATTTGCTTTTTAATTTTTAAAACAAATGTTTGAAGTAATTTATTTGGCATTTAATACTTAGATAGATGAATGTATTATTAGTAAATTAATACTTTCGCTGTATTTCAAACGTATATCTCTTCACATTTTGATCACTTTTGTGTAAAGGAGCAATTTTTTTTAGTACATTTATTGAATTTTGTTTTCACTTTTGTACAAGTTTCGTGTTTTATCACACTTTTTTTATGAATTTCATTCAATTGCTTTTGTTAGTATTCTAAATTTGACTGTTGTAATTTTTTTACACTTCAATACTCGTATATTTGTTTTTCTTCAAAAAAAAAAAACGTTACCATTTCTCTCTTTTTTTAGTTTGGAAAAACTGTTAGTTGCTTTATAGTGCCACCACACTCTCTCCGAGAGTAGTCGAAATACGGTCTCGGCTGCCAGAATGGACGCTTTTTTTGTAAATTAAATCCACTTATCGGTCTTAGAATATACTAAGTTTACGAAAATATTTACAATATCGTAAACTGAAGTTTCAAACCGAATAAATGGAAAAATACGTAATTACAAAAAAGCGTTCAACCTGTCCTGGTACCCGATACTGTCATTCTTCTACGTTCGGGGAGAGTGTGGTAACTCTATTAGACTTTAATTCATCCGTACTAGCATTTCTGGTGTATGGCAAGTATTTGCCACTAAATAACAAAAAAAAAGTGGCAGATACGTTCCATGCACCAAAAAGTAGTACTGGTGTTAGTGTATTCTAAAAATAATCTTTTTTTTATAGAAATTTGGAAAAAATAAAATGTCGAGAAATAAATAAAATAATTTTAAAACTTTGAACGAAGCACTACGCTAAAAAAAGTTTTAAGAATGTCTAAGAAACCGTAGAAATTTAAGACATTGAACAGCAACCCCAATAACTCAAAGAGTAGGCCCGGTGCCTTAATTATGCACTATGTGGCCGCGGCGTACATTTTCCGCGCTTTTATGTTATTGGAGAAATCTCTCTTAATTTTTTCCTTATAAGTTTGATGGAGATATTATTTTTATTAATTTAGAAATAAAATCTTTTGCGAATAGGGAAAAATCCCACTAAAGAAACCCACGTGCACTTAACAAAAAAAAATGCATGCGATGATTTTGAAAAATTTTGTGCATGTCGTTTTCCTGTTTTAATTGCATTTTGATGTTTGACTAAATGATATTAAAATAAACGAAATAAATGAATCTAGAATAAATTTTCTAAAACAGTGATATAATGAATATTTACAGGGTGAACTGGAACAGCAGCTCCTTCAGGCCAATCCAATTCTAGAAGCGTTCGGCAATGCGAAAACAGTGAAGAACGATAACTCATCTCGATTTGTAAGTACTTTGCTGCCTGCAATTAGCACTCTAATGAATATTTAATTAAAAATTATTCATGTAACGACAACACAGCTCACCACACAATGAATGGGGTTTTTTTTTCTTTCTTTGATTTGATTCTGCATCGTTTGATATTTTCTCAACGATTCAACAATTTTTTTTCTGTTTATTGGCGGCCCGTGTTGCATTCGCCTTTTACCTACCAACACATGGCGATCACGGAGCAAGGTATCGAATTACAAGCGAGAGCTGACGTGAAATTATTGTAACTTTGTTGAATACATACCAGAAGAATTTTTAATTAATTCCACTTTTTATATCAAAATGCGTTCAATTCAGTTGGATTGTACGCGAAAAGTACACTTTGTAATTGAAATGTTTGCAGTTTTTATATTTACCTAATTTGTTTAGTTTTTACATTTTATGTGCGTTGAGAATTTAATGCCGAAAAAATCTTAGATCATCTGATAGCAATATAGATTTTTTTTCGAAGCACATAAAAATGGTTCATAAAATACGTCACACATTAGGGCAGAGGGGGTTTGCAATAGCGTGACGGTGGTGTTAACAGATACAAAAAAATTTTCAAAAATGGGATGAGAAGACGAAAGTACGCGTGACGTAAGCTATGGGCAGTCCTTACTTTAACGTCAACCGATTTCAATCAAATTTCGTTGAATTTTATTGAGTAACTTACGGAATAAAGGATAAGATATTTTATATTAGCATTTTCCCTTCTCCTTTGTAACCCCCCACCTGTTAACTATTGAACCATTTATTAACTTGCAGTCTTTTTATTTAAATAATCTTTTAAAAAAATGTAACGTATCCTGTTCTTCTTAACCCCCACGTTTGCTATGTAAAGGGATTTTCATCAGATTTTGATCACTATACAGTAATCCCTCCAACTGCGCGGTAGATACGTTCCACAAAAAGAGCACGCAAACCAAAACCGCGCACTGTGAACCCTACTTTGTATGAAATTTTGGGGTTAGGAATGTGTTTTTTTAAACGAAAATTATAAAAAAACCGCGCAGCTGCGAAATTTTTACCGCGCAGTTCGAAGTTTTGGTATTAAAAGCTTAACCGCGCAGTTGGAGGGATTACTGTATTCCCTCGAATAATTTGCTTCTCCTCTACTACTTTGTGAGCCGTTAAAGGGACTTCGAAGTGCCCAGGGGCGCAGTTATTGGCTCACAATAATTTAAAAGAAATATCAAATGGGATTTGTTACTTACAGCAGAAAATTTCTTTCCAAATAGACAAAAATTGTTCGTCATGAAAAACATATGGAATTTAACCTGATATGGATGGCAGGACGATTCAATTTCCCTAACACAAACATCAAAAATTGATTTTCTGATTTTTTCGGGCTACAAAAACAGATAAAAGTGGGGATGTGGCGTTCGGACAGGTTTGGAGAGGGGAAAGGGGGGTGAGAGCTCAAAGTGCCCAAAGCTAGCAGAAACTTTTTTTTTAAGCTTAAGTACCTTTTACAAAATTTAATGTTTCAAAAATGTGTGATGATGCTGTGTTAAATTTATTACATTACGTTTTATTAACCACTTTTAATATTTTTAGGGTAAATTCATTCGGATCAACTTTGATGCATCGGGCTACATATCCGGTGCCAATATCGAAACATATCTGCTAGAGAAATCTCGTGCCATTCGTCAAGCCAAAGACGAACGAACATTCCACATCTTCTACCAACTTTTGGCCGGTGCATCACCCGAACAGAAGGATCGTTTCATCCTAGATGACGTTAAGACCTATGCATTCTTATCCAATGGTAGTCTTCCAGTGCCCGGCGTCGATGACTACGCCGAGTTCCAAGCGACCGTAAAGAGTATGAACATCATGGGAATGACCAACGATGACTTTAACTCGATATTCCGAATTGTTAGCGCTGTGCTGTTGTTTGGCTGCATGAAATTCCGTCAGGAGCGCAGTTCGGATCAAGCCACGTTGCCGGATAACACCGTCGCCCAGAAAATCGCCCATTTGTTGGGCCTGAACGTCACCGACATGACTCGAGCATTCCTCACGCCACGCATCAAAGTGGGCCGGGATTTCGTGACCAAGGCTCAGACCAAGGAGCAAGTCGAATTCGCCGTGGAAGCCATCGCGAAGGCATGCTACGAAAGGATGTTCAAATGGTTAGTGAATCGCATCAATCGATCGTTGGACAGGACCAAGCGTCAAGGAGCGTCATTTATCGGCATCCTTGATATGGCAGGTTTTGAGATTTTCGAATTGAATTCGTTTGAACAGCTCTGCATCAATTACACCAATGAGAAGCTTCAGCAGCTCTTCAATCACACTATGTTCATTCTTGAGCAGGAGGAATACCAACGCGAAGGAATTGAATGGAAATTCATTGATTTTGGATTGGATTTGCAACCCACAATTGATTTAATTGATAAACCAGGTGGCATAATGGCGCTTCTCGATGAAGAATGTTGGTTCCCGAAAGCCACCGATAAGACCTTTGTTGAGAAATTAGTCTCAGCACATTCGATGCATCCGAAGTTCATGAAAACCGATTTCCGAGGTGTTGCCGATTTCGCCATAATCCATTACGCCGGCAAAGTCGACTATTCAGCCACCAAGTGGTTGATGAAGAACATGGATCCGCTCAATGAAAATATTGTTTCATTACTGCAAGCGTCGCAGGATCCGTTTGTCGTTAATATCTGGAAGGATGCCGAAATCGTTGGAATGGCCCAGCAAGCGTTGACCGACACTCAATTTGGTGCCAGAACTCGCAAGGGAATGTTCCGAACGGTTTCGCATTTGTACAAGGAGCAATTAGCGAAATTGATGGACACTTTACGAAATACCAACCCGAACTTCGTCCGGTGCATCATCCCGAATCACGAAAAACGAGCGGGAAAAATCGACGCACCTCTAGTACTCGATCAGCTTCGTTGCAATGGTGTTCTGGAAGGTATTCGTATCTGTCGCCAGGGTTTCCCCAATCGCATTCCATTCCAGGAGTTCCGTCAGCGCTACGAACTTCTAACGCCAAACGTTATCCCCAAGGGATTCATGGATGGCAAGAAAGCATGCGAAAAGATGATCCAAGCTTTGGAACTCGATCAGAATTTGTTCCGCGTTGGTCAGTCGAAGATATTCTTCCGTGCTGGGGTGCTGGCGCATCTGGAAGAGGAGCGTGATTACAAAATTACTGATTTGATTGTTAACTTCCAAGCGTTTTCGCGTGGATTCCTTGCTAGACGTAATTATCAGAAGCGATTGCAGCAATTGAACGCCATTCGTATTATTCAGAGGAATTGCGCTGCGTATTTGAAATTGCGGAACTGGCAGTGGTGGCGATTGTACACCAAAGTGAAACCACTTTTGGAAGTCACCAAACAGGAAGAGAAACTTGTCCAAAAAGAAGACGAGCTCAAGCAAGTTCGCGAGAAACTCGATGTACTTTCGAAGAATGCCCAAGAATATGAGAATAAATATCAGCAGGCTCTGGAGGAGAAAACCGCTTTGGCCGAACAATTGCAGGCCGAAATTGAATTGTGCGCGGAGGCCGAGGAGAGCAGGTCGCGATTGATGGCCAGGAAACAAGAGCTTGAAGATATGATGCAGGAACTGGAGACTCGAATCGAAGAAGAGGAAGAGCGAGTTTTGTCGTTAGGAAGTGAGAAAAAGAAGTTAGAATTGAACATTCAGGATTTGGAAGAACAGCTCGAGGAAGAGGAAGCTGCGCGTCAAAAATTGCAGCTGGAAAAGGTTCAATTGGATGCCAAAATCAAGAAATACGAGGAGGATGTCGCTTTGACTGATGATCAGAATCAGAAACTCATCAAGGAGAAGAAAATCCTTGAAGAACGTGCCAACGATTTATCCCAAACTCTAGCCGAAGAGGAAGAGAAAGCCAAACATTTGTTGAAACTGAAAGCCAAGCATGAGGCGACAATTGCTGAATTAGAAGAACGCATGCACAAGGATCAGCAACAGCGTCAGGAATCCGATCGCAGCAAAAGGAAAATCGAAACCGAAGTCGCTGATTTAAAGGAGCAGGTCAACGAAAGACGTGTTCAAGTTGAAGAAATGCAACAGCAATTGGCCAAGCGGGAGGAAGAACTAACCCAGACTTTAATGCGAATTGACGAGGAATCGGCAGCCAAAGCTTCAGCCCAGAAAGCCCAGCGTGAACTTGAATCGCAATTGGCGGAAATCCAAGAAGATCTTGAGGCAGAGAAAGCGGCTCGATCGAAGGCCGAGAAAGTGCGACGTGACTTGAGTGAGGAGTTGGAAGCGTTGAAGAATGAACTTCTCGATTCTTTGGATACCACTGCTGGTGAGTTTTTTTTAATGAAATTTTATTAAAATTGTAATTTTTTTTGAGAATTCGCACAAAAATTGGTAGTTTTTCAGATTCCAAAGTTTTTCTGCCAACATTTTTTATTTACTAATCGCAAATTTTCAATTCACAGCCCAACAAGAACTGAGAACGAAACGCGAGCAAGAACTAGCGACTCTAAAGAAGAGTCTCGAAGACGAGGCGGCAAGTCACGAAGGCTTTTTGTCTGATATGCGACACAAGCACTCGCAAGAATTAAACACCATCAATGATCAATTGGAGAACTTTAAAAAGACTAAACTGGTGCTGGAGAAGACAAAATCAAGCTTGGAAGCTGAAAACGCAGATCTAGCGACGGAATTACGAAACGTGAACAGTTCGAGACAGGAAAACGATCGCCGGCGAAAGCAAGCCGAATCCCAAATCGCTGAATTGCAAGCCAAGTTGGCGGAAGTTGAGCGAGCTCGATCTGAATTGCAAGAGAAGGCCGTGAAATTGCAACAGGAATGCGAAAATGTCACCCAGCAGTTGGATGAGGCTGAACTGAAGGCATCAGCGGCAGTCAAGTCGGCTAGTAATATGGAGAGTCAGCTAACAGAAGTTCAACAGTTGCTCGAAGAAGAAACCAGACAGAAACTCTCGCTGAGTTCGAAATTGCGACAATTGGAGTCCGAGAAGGATGCGCTGCAGGAACAGCTGGAAGAGGACGAAGAATCGAAAAAGAATTACGAGCGGAAGCTAGCCGAGTTGACTGTACAAATGCAGGAGTTCAAGAAGAAGGCCGAGGAAGACTCCGATATTGTGAAAGAGTTGGAGGAGAGTAGAAAGCGAACCAACAAAGAACTCGAAACTCTCGAGCGTCAAGTGAAGGAGCTGCAGGTGCAGAATGACCGCTTAGACAAGAGCAAAAAGAAAATTCAATCGGAATTGGAAGATGCCACCATCGAGCTCGAAGCACAAAGAACTAAAGTCCTGGAGCTCGAGAAGAAACAGAAGAACTTCGATAAGGTTCTGGCTGAAGAGAAGGCCATCAGCGAGCAGTTTTCGCAGGAGAAAGACGCCGCCGAGCGTGAGGCACGCGAGAAAGAAACTAAAGTATTATCGCTGACCCGTGAATTGGACGATGGCTACGATAAGATTGAGGACCTCGAGCAGAAGCGAAAAGCGTTGCAAAACGAACTCGACGAGCTCGCCAACTCACAAGGCACCGCCGACAAGAATGTCCACGAGCTGGAGAAGGCCAAGCGTGCCCTAGAAAGTCAACTGACCGAACTCAAAGCACAAAACGAAGAACTCGAGGATGATCTGCAATTAACCGAGGATGCTAAGCTCAGGCTGGAGGTTAACATGCAGGCGCTACGCAATCAATTCGAGCGTGACATTCAGGCGAAGGAGGAGCAGGCCGAAGAGAAGCGACGTGGATTGGTGAAAGCTCTTCGCGATCTGGAAGCAGAGTTGGACGAGGAACGTAAACAAAGGGCGGCTGCTGTTGCTGCGAAGAAGAAGCTCGAAGGTGATCTGAAGGACATCGAGGCCACTATGGAAATGCACAACAAAGTTAAGGAAGACGCCCTCAAGCATGCGAAGAAACTGCAAGCACAAGTCAAGGATGCCTTACGCGATGCTGAAGATGCCAAAGCAGCGAAAGAAGAATTGGCTGCCGCTAGCAAGGAAGCCGAACGCAAAGTTAAGACCCTCGAGGCGGAAGTTATGCAATTGACCGAGGATTTGAGCAGTTCGGAGAGAGCTCGTCGTGCTGCCGAAACGGAACGCGATGAATTACTTGAAGAGATCACAGCGAATACCAACAAGGGCTCATTGATGATCGACGAGAAGCGACGTCTCGAGGCAAGAATAACCACTCTGGAGGAAGAACTTGAAGAAGAACAGTCGAATTCTGAAATTCTCTTGGATAGAAGTCGCAAGGCGCAACTAACCATTGAGCAATTGACCACAGAATTGGCAACGGAGAAGTCCAACTCGCAGAAGAACGAAAACGGCCGTGCCCTACTCGAGAGACAAAATAAGGAGCTTAAAGCTAAGTTGGCTGAAATCGAAACAGCACAAAGGACGAAAACAAAGGCGACCATATCAACATTGGAAGCCAAAATCCACAATCTTGGTGAGCAATTGGATAACGAGACCAAGGAGCGTTTGGCACAGCAAAAGGCCAACCGTAAGCTCGATAAGAAGATCAAGGAGCTGACGATGAATATCGAAGATGAACGAAGACATGCAGATCAATACAAGGAGCAAATTGAAAAGGTATTCGCATTTAGAATTTAAAAAAAAAAAGTTTTGATGACCAAATTTATTTATTTCATTCGAATTGCAGTTGAACAGCCGCATGAAGATGCTGAAACGCAATCTGGATGAGGCCGAGGAGGAGATCCAAAAGGAAAAGACACAGAAACGAAAGGCACAGCGTGACTATGAGGATATGATCGAAAGCCAGGAAGCACTTTCGCGAGAAGTAAATTCGCTCAAAACAAAATTAAGGTGAGCGCTTCTTCGTTGATTATTTTTTCCGTTTTTGGACAGCAGCCAAAGAATTCTTTTACATAATATTATTTTTATCTGGATTACAATCAACAATTCATTATGGATTCATTACAAGATTCATTTATTATCGTTATTTGTTGTTAAACGATTCATTTTTAAACATTATTTTAAAGAAATATTCAGCTAGCCCAAACCGAACAAGCCAAGGCTTACTCGCCCAAAAAGGACGCCTTGTTCATTATGAATTGCGATGGTCTGTAAGTAAAACAAAAAGTAAGCCTGAGACAAAACGAGTATTAAACAAAAATTATTTGAGATTTTGAAAAAGCAAGAGAGAGAGAGAGAAATTTAGAATGTCCCTTTAGCTTGAACCCCCTTTTGCCCCCTAAAATCAGACCCAAATTAAATATTGAATGCTTCCCAAATTTATAGCACGTCCAACAAAAGTTTAGAAAGTGTGACACCACCTACCCCAGACCCTAAGAATTTTTTTTTGTTTTTTGATATGAAAAAAATTAAGCAAGTGTCCGGAAAGTGGAATACTGTTGAAAGTTACTGAAGATGAAGTTTTTTTACGTATTCTCTAGTAAAAAACGGAATACTGATGATCGTTTTGTGATAAAGGATTAAAAATTTACTCGGTAATATTTTTACTGGTGAGACTAAAAGGTATTCGTACGAGAAAGGAAAATGTTTGCGATTCAGTAGACAGATAGTAGTGGAGACAGTAAGCAGGAAAGAAAAGTGTGAACAAAGATCCAATTTTTGCAGAAATGTTTGTTGAAAAATTAAGGTGTTTTGAATCGTAATATATTCCGAATAAATGATTGCAAATGAGCATTTCAAGGTTTTTTATACGAAACGCATTTTGCAAAAGGCCTAACAATTACGAACATTTTGGTAAACACAAACTTTTTAATCGGATCTTCGGATCTGACTTCTTCGGGATGACCATTCGAATAAAGAAATCGCATCAAAATGCATTCAGTAGTTTCGGAAATAGTACGACAGTGGTTCAACAGGTGGGGAGAGGGGTAGATTTGAATGGGCGAAAAATTTCCTTCGGGGCTGACCTTCCCAACTGTGAAAACGGGATCGAAATTCCTCTTGAATTGCAGGATATTGCAAGAGAAGGGTTTTAAGAGTGGGGAGCGAGTAGATTTGAGTTAGCGACATTTTTCCTTGAGGGAGGACATCTGTAATGAAGAAACCTGTATCGAAATCCATTCAGTAGTTTAGCAAATAGCCGGAGAGCGGCTTTACAGTAAAAGGGTGGATTTGGATTGGATTTAGTTAGGAATTTTTTTTCCCCTAATGAACGATCTGTCCAATAGTGAAAACAGCATCAAAATCGATTCAGTAGTTTAGGAGATAGCAGAAGAGGGGGTCAGAGGGGAGGAGAATATTTTCCAAACGCAAAGCTAATCAATAATTTCTGAGTATATAGTACCTCTGTGTACATTTTCAGCTAATTCGGTCCAGTGGTTTACGCGTTATTCTGTTGAATAACTTAAAAACAGGTTTATGGTGGGGATAATAGCGAAAACACAATGACGCGTCAAGGCGTGCGTAAGCTTTGACATTTCGACGCTTCAAAAGTAAAACCTGTGGCTCACTATGGGACGATTTATAATGGCGCTTCGCCTTGACGCTTCAAAGCGCCTTGACGCTTGGAGTAGACCTACTTTCTACTTTCAGACGCGTTGGCGCTTTGAAATTTGAATGAAAATTGCATATTGTGAGTGATTTTTGGAAAATTGTGGGGCAAATGATGCATTTATGGAACGATTAATTAAAAAAGAGAAAAATAACTAATATTTATGCAATCTAAAATTGAAATTGTGTGAAAACAAGACAAAAAATAAAGTAAAAATAATTCAAATATATTCGCCGATTATTCTAGTGACTTTAAAAGATGCTGAGGATCATCGTGGCTTTTATTTAAAGTACCAGGAAGGCCGAGCCATGCTCGGCGACTTCAAAATCCTACTTTTGCTGATTTTTGGGGAAAAACTAAATTCACATTATCTTTACAGAGCTTTTCCAGAGTTTTAAAAATCCCGACCTAGAAAGCTAGAACTAAAACTAACGCGCGATAACAAAATTTCATAGAAATCGATTGAGTGGTCATTGAGTAATCGCTGTCACCGATTTTTGAAACGTTGTTTTGAGACACCAGGTGAGGGTTATCGAGGGGAGAGAAAAGTTAGGTTTGTAGTGGAAAAATCGAAAGCCCTTAGCCCCCTCAGTAATACTGTTAAGTTTCATTAAGATCGAACCACCCAATTCGAAGATAACAGGCGAGGGGTATCGAAGGGGAATTTTCTCAGGGGTGAGACCTATCTAGATCGATTCCTTGTCCCCCAAGTTTCGTGAAAATCGTTAGGCGGGTGTTCGAGATCGTTTGTGCAGACAGACAGACAGACATTCCTCGTATTATATTATAGGATAACTTATTTTATAAAGAAGTCGTCCGCATCTCTTTCAATATTTATTTCTTGAATTCACCATCATCAATTGATGTTTTTAATTCATGTGCTTTGTTTGCTACTCCTGCAACAAATTCTATGTCTTCCAAATGCTTTTTAACTACATAAACTCTTTATTTCCATTTTATTTGAAATAAAAATAGTGAAGCGTGTAGTTCTTACGAAGCGTTATTAGGTTTTAGCACAGACGCTTCAAAGCGTTCAATTGTCAAAGCGTGCTTGGTGCGCTGAAATGTCAAAGCTTACGAACGCGTTGACGCGCCATTGTATTTTCGCTATAAATGATTGTGGGGAAAAACGGGGGACTGTATATTTTGCTACAGTCTCCCGTTTTTCCACATAGCCTATAACCCGACCAGAGATCTAAGCAACATATAGGAAAAAACGCATCAAAATCGGTCCAGTGGTTTTCGAGCCAAGTCCGGACATACAGACCAATAGACAGACAGACGTTGCCTTTTATATATATAGAAAGTTAGTTGCATAATTATAAGACAATGGGTCGTATTCATAGTCGTTTTTAAATCCACTTTTCCTTGGGTGTACATTTATGGCAAACTTAAAATGTTCTAACTCGATTTTCTCGAAACCAACATTATTGACTTTGTGTAAACAGCGTCAACAGCAAAAATTTCACGAAGGATAAAGGCAAAACAAAACATATATTAATTTATTTAACAAAAAAGAATCGTTGAAAAAACCTACTAAATATTTCTGAAAAACCAAAAACATAACAAATCTAATTCTTCCCATACACAAAATTACAGATCCATGAGTTCAGATCAAGTCTGTAGTGATGATGAATAAAAAAGTTTGTGTCCCAGAAAACATTCATCTTCAAAATATTTCTTTTCCAGCAGTTCAGGGCTTCACTGACGAAAACCCAAACGGTGTGTAAGAAATGTGTTCTTCGTATTTGTAGTAGATGTTGAAAATTTACAAAAAAAAATTAAATTTTACAATAGAAACTGTACTTTTGTTTATCAGTGATCGTCCAAAGCGTTTGAGGCTTTTTAACATTTTTTTTTGTTGGAAATTGAGAAATGAAACGATTTAGATATAAATAAATAACCACAACTAACCAGAAACGACCTAAAATTTGATAAAAGTTGAAAACTTTGTTAAACATCGAAGTGACATTTTGAAATTCCGATATTTTGTGAAATAATTAATCATTTGCTTGCCAACCATTTAGTCTGCTAGAATAAATCTTCAATAAAACTCACATAATTGCATTTCATGCTGAGCGAGATTTAAAAAAAAACCAATTTTGCATTTAATTTCTTTTTAGAGCATGTTAATAACTTTTTTTTGCACATTTTTCTTAGGTTTTCTAATACGATTTTGCAATCAACCATGATTTTTTTGTTTGATTTTTTTAAAATAATCTTTTACACAAAAATCATTTGTAGTTGAAATTAATTTTATTACTCCAATTGCAGGCGCACTGGCATAAGTTTAAGCTCATCCCGATTAACTGGTGCATCCTCGAAACGAGATGATAGCTCAGTCCAAGATGAATCGATAGATGGCGAGGATTCAGGCAACTGACGAAATAATTCAAGAGCTCGTTACCAATATTCCTAAACAATAATTATGATAAATAATGATAATAAAAAAAAATTATATAAAAAATAAATAAAATTTTAAAATAAGCAAAAAAATTACAAAAAAATGTGAAACGTAAAAAGTAAAAGAATTTATAAAATTTCAAAAAATATCACTTTTATATTTAAAATTTATAAAAAGTAAAAAAAAATATATACAAATATAATGTAAGAGGGTCTAAATGAAAATAAAACTGCATTTATACCGAAAAATATTAACACTTTAAGAAGGAAAAAAATATACAACAAGAAATAAAATTAATTACATGGCTTTTTTACTTAGAAATTTGAATTTAATAACAAATTATTATTATCTGATTGAGAGAAGAGAAAAAAAGGTACTGAAGCTGAAGTTTTTTTTTCGTATTCTCTAATAAAAAGAAATGAAGTCAGTT
This sequence comes from Chrysopilus asiliformis, assembly GCA_964034945.1. Lineage (NCBI taxonomy): Eukaryota > Metazoa > Arthropoda > Insecta > Diptera > Rhagionidae > Chrysopilus > Chrysopilus asiliformis. The sequence continues at coordinate 103,653,484 of OZ035961.1, forward strand.
TCGAAACGAGTCTCGTTTTAAGGACAAATGCACAGTGTGTGTGTTTTTTTTAATATAAATTGAATGTGATGATTTTTTTTTTATTGATTGATGATGTTTATTAATGTGGACGATGGAAATGATGAGCTGTGCTGTGCTACTTCTGTTTCAAAAAAAAGCGTTTTCAAATGACGGCTTTATTTTTATTTCGTATTTTTGAAATAGTTTTTAAAACCAGTTTATCAGAAAATTCAGTCTTTTTTTTAAATATTTTTTAAACGATTCGGCAACAGTTTGCTGTTTCAGTGTCCATCTTTGAAAGAAAAAAATCATTTTAATTTCTTTTTATTCTGCTTCTTATCAACCAGTGCCATTTTACATATTTTTCCTTCTTTTCATTTCCAATTTATTTGTTTTCTTTATGTAGATAGCTCAAACATTATGAAGAGAGAAAACTGAAAATTATTGTTTTTACATTTGCTTGAAATAAATCTAACAATTGCAATGATTTGACAATCGTCTTTTAATGAAATATAAATCATTCGAGAAAGCCATCGTTATGTATTTTTTTTAATGTGGCAATAATTATTATACGAAAGAAAATTGGATTTTTTTACAATCAAATCAAATCGCATGAGTACTTATCCATTTTTTCCAATTCAATGAATTTTTTTGTTCACTATTTTGAAACAACTAAATTTGATGAGAATAAAAGTAATCGAATATGATTATTAAATTACGAGTATAAGATTTTTTTTGCATTTTAATTCCTTGCTGATAAGACAATCTTCACCGTTTAATAATAAAATTGTTTTCCACATCCTTTGGGAGCTGTGCGCAATTATGTAACACCCTTTTTTCAGCAGTCTTTTGGGTATCCCATCAATTTGGCAACCGATTGTACCATTTTTTTTTTGTAATTTTTATTCCCTCACAACTTAACGTAATAAAACTTGTAAAATTATAATCAAATTTTTAACAAGCGTTTTTTCTGTGAAGTCTGCATTTTAAAATTAAACTTTTTTGGTTACCAACATTTTTTTTTATAAATTTACACTTGCCTGATCTCTACACTCCCCATTCCTTTCTAACCTAATTGTTACGTAATTTTTGCACACTCTCAAAATTGTCCCCACAGAAATTCAACAAACAAAAGTCGTATTTGTTTTTTTTTGTTTAAATCAATTGAGTGTCTTCTCAATTTGAAATTTTTTTAAATAAACATGTTTGAAATTAGAAATTGGCAATTCTTATAAAACGAATTGATTAAATGAATGTAATCGAAAAACATTTTTGAAAAATTTGTTAAATAGTTTTTTTTTTGTTCAATTTTGTCTAAGCTAATAAATGTTTTTAATCGAGGATGGTAGCCAATCAAAACTAAATGAAATTAAATGAAAACAAATCTAATTTGGAATTATTAAAATATAAAATTATATATAAATATTAAATACAATGAAAATAAGTAAAAAAATTATATTATTAAGTATTATTAATATTAGGATTAAAAAAAACCCTTAAAATAAATGAGTAAATGAAAACAATTTTTTTACACGAAAAATAATCATTTTTTCAAGTATTTCTTTTAGTTTTTCGTTTCCTAATTTTTAAAAATCGTTCTTATTTTAAAAAAATTAATTCATTTCCTTGCTATGACATTTTTTTTACCGTTATTCGACGTAGATTTTTGTCAACTTCTGTTAATTTCAAAGAAAAATTCCTGGAAAAAAATTTTTTTGGACTTACAAAGTAAAACAATTGCCAATTTAACGATAGAATCAAAAAATAATAAAGAAACATTGATAATTAAATCATGCCTAGAAAATATTTATACAAAATCAACAAAGATTTGAAACAATAAAAAAAAATTTTACTCAAATTATATGTTCTTTTTATACTAAATGCAAAAACTCGATAAAAAAAAAGTATCTAAAAACTCCAAAAAAAAATTAATGTAGAAGAAAATTTCTATTAAACGATAAGAAATTTAAAAAAAAAAAGTTCAGTGAAACGATTATAAATAGATGTACGTAAGATTTTCATGAAAAATTAAATAAAAAACTTTAAAAAAATACAAAAAACAAAATTAAATATAGAAATTGCTTCTTTTTATACATACAACATATAAATATTAAAAACTAATTTTCTTTTTACTATTATTATTTTTTTATTAGATTATAGGATTTAAAAAAGTTAAAAAATACTATAAAAAGCTAAAAAAAAACAAAACGAAAATTTATTAACAATGGTTTCTGTTCATACATTTTTTTTAAATGGAAATGTAATATTTATATATAAATATAATTTAAAAAGTTATTTGCGAGTTTTTTTTTAAATAAAAAGATTAAAAATATATTGATTTTTAAGAAAACTAGCGGCCAGTATCCACTTGTAATTAAAGTTCTTGATTTTGTGGGTGTTTGTTCCGATATTATGCGAATATGACTCAACCAATTTCGATAAAATTTTGTGCACGGATAGTTATTTGCAGAGTAAAAGATAGGGTTTTTTTATATTAACCTCATCCCTCTCCTTCGGTATTGCTGAACTTTTAAACCAATTGGAATGCGGATAAAGGATGCTATTATAAAAAGTTATCTCTTCTTTTGTCCATCAACCGCCTCCTCTGCTATCTTTTAAATTGCTGAAACAATTTTAATCGGGTTTTTATCATTAGGCATGTCGCACCTTAAAAAAGTCTCCCTTCCACTTAAATTTATTTACCCCTTTATCATCTTTGCGATCTCATGAACCGTTTTTCATCAAGCGATTTTCATCAAGTTTTTGCCTATAAATAGGTTTCAGTGTGAGGCAGACAGGAAATCCGCGGCCCGCCGGGGACGGAAGGCCACAGAAAGGTCCGGTATGTATAACACAGTTCTTTTTATTTCGGTATTTCTAAAACGCAACAAAATACTTTAAAGCGACATGTTCAAAGGCTATTCTTAAAAAAATCTCTGCATGGAAATAGCTTGCTCTAAAAGTTTAGGATTGATTTTGAACAACTGGACCGATGCAGTTTTTATTTCCGCATTAATCAAACATTCGGAAAACCTTTCTTACTATTACCTCGTTCATTGTCTCCTTGTAGAATTAACGAATTTAGAAAGGATTTTTTTTTTGTATTTTTAGTCTATGAATCCTTTTAACAAGCTTTAAATAACTCAGCAATCTTTTTAAGATTTTTTTCTTTAGCGCATCGAGTTCAGGAGTCGCCCTTTCAGCAAATAAAAAAAATACGGCATTCTTCCCGAGAATTTGCCGCTATCTCGCAGAATTTGTAGACAAAAAATGCATAGTCAGTGATTTTACTAATACAGGCACTGCTTGATTTGAGACGTTTCGATATGTCCTTATCCTGTTCCCGAACTTGATATACTATAAAAATTCAGTTTACAATCTAAATTTTAAAAAAAACTTTCGAATTTTCGAAACTTTGAATCTCTATTAAAAGCACCAGACCTCAATCTACGACGCGAAATCTAAAATTTCAGGATTTTTGGATTCTGACCAAAAAGGGGTTTTACAAGAAGTTTTACATATGTACATGTTGTTTGTCTAAATTTTCAAGATGTTTACCTTTTTTGACATCCCACTAATTTAAACGCATTCAAATTTTTTTTAGAAATTTATTTTTATTGTTTCCTGCTTACAGTTATAGGTATTATATTAAAAAAGTAATCTTTTGAAACAGTTGAGATCGGTATTAAACCATTTAGTCCTTCGGTTGGATCTCCTCTGGTGGAACTTGTGATCTTAGTCCTCGAATGGAAATATCGTAAACGACCTCCTCTATCTTTTTAACGTCATATTTCAGGGCATCGAAACGCTTTCGTAGACTGTCGTTTTTGAGATTAAGCAAACGGAAGCCTGAATTTAAATCAGCGACAAATCTCGAGATATTCAGTGGGCGTTCGTAATCTCCCAGCGTAACGGAATTTGTGGCAAATCTCGATAGTTCAGAAGCCAGTTGCAAGATCCCCATTAAGTAATCTTCGATATCGAGATGGAATCCTTCGTGTTGAGCACATTTTACTGAAATTTTGAGGATTTTACGAAGTTATTTACAGTCAAGCAGAGACCAATATAGACAAATACAGTGAAACTTTGGTTCATGAAGATATTCTAAGACCAGGCAATACCTTTGTTTTTGTGGGACAAATTAAGTTCATAAACCGAAGTTCAGCTGTTTGTTTTGTACTGAAACTACTTTCTTCTAACGATGTAAAAGTACTTACGCCCCAAAATTTCGGCTACGGTTTCACGAGACACTAAAAATCCAGATTCCAGGTAGACAGTCAATGCGATTAAAAACACAAGTTTTTGCGTAACAAACAACCAATGGTCACAATATCTATCTCGAAAAATATTTCAATAAGGATTAATGGGAACTTCCGCAAAAGCCATAGCCGGATATAGAAGAAAAACGGCCCCGCGCCTATCGACTTGATTTTGTATATATATATATTGCTTTTTTGTTCCATATCCGGCTATGGCATTTAATATTTATTTTACCTGTAATACTGCTTTATTGGGATCAGCTCGCTTAATTTTTCATAGAAGCCCCGGCATTCTTCGAAGCATTTCCTAGCATTCAGACATCCCTCTGAAACTGAAACGAAGTTTTTCTCAATTTTCAACATTTTTACCACAAAATATTACTTTTGATGCTAGAGTGAATTATTTGCAAGTGAATCGTTGCTTGTTTGACTTTGTCTTCCAATTCCCTAACAATTGTTCGGATTTTCTGGATTTTCGCTTGATTAAAACAAGTTGTGTGATTTAGTAATGTTTAAATAATACCTCACGAGTTTCTTGCTCTTGATTTAAATGGTCCTGAAACTTTAAAAACAGTTCTTTATTTACAAATCCCTCCATTGCAAAAAAGTAAATGCGGCAATTCGGTAAACAACCAGATTTTTTTTTGTGTGGAAAATCAAGCTTCCTCAGCTGCGAAACTTTCCGTGGTGGCAACAGTGTTATACAAAATTACCACCCTTATTTTCAACCTATATTTGATGGATTTTCGCGCAAAACTTTGAATTTTTTAATATGAAAATATTGCTTGTTGTTTGAGAGTAGAATGACTATATAAAACTAGAGTGTGGCCATCGGGAATCCATTTTCGAAATAATTTTGTTGAATAAATCGCCTTTGTATCCATTATTTTTTTAAAAGAATTTCTTCTATTAAAATTTTTAAGCCCTTTATCCATGAACACTGTACTTAAATAATGGATTAAAACATTTTTCGTTGAAGTCTATAATAATGATGACCAAAAAATTCGAAAAGTTCAACGGGCACGATTTTTTTGATGGCCACACTCAGAATTGGAAAAAAAATGTATTGCATAATTGTAAAAAAAATTAAATGCCTTTGTATTTTTTACAGAGTAGTTTTTTACCGCTTTTGATCTATAGAAATGGATGTGGGTGAATTTTTATTATTTTACTTTAAACACGATTGGTTTATAAAGGGCTCTCCCCATTGCCAGGATATTTTAGTTGCGATAAAATGTAGGGACACACTTATATAACAAAGGCTTGGTAAGAAAGAGAGAGAACAAAAAAAAGCGCACGTCGCCAGATGTCGCTTTTGTAGTTTATTTTATAGGAAGCGTTCGTCGCCATGTGTCGCTTTGGTAGATGTATTTGAACTGACGTACGCTTCCTATAAAATAAACTACAAAAGTAGTAAAAATCTGTCTGATTTTGACAAATGCAGTTTCAAAACTTACAATACAATGAAAAACAACGAAGGTATTTATATTTATTACATGTTTTGGTATACAGACTATAATAATAATAATAACCATATTTACAGGTAGGAAATTTGAGATATTAGAGAACATACAGATATGTGATTCGGAGATGCAAATTGAATGTTTTGGGCATGGAATACGGTTTAAATTCCTATGATTTTATCCTATAAAACTTTCTATAAAGACTCGTGCCCGTATTCTGTCATTCCCATTGACAATTACAGCTATCTGTCTCTTTCTATTTGTAACACATTTTTATCGCAACTAAAATATCCTGGCAATGGAGAAAGCCCATAAACATGAATTTTGCGTATGTTTAGCTTATTGGGATCGTTCTTACTCAATCCATAATTTTTATAGATGTTATGCTTGCACGGCGAGTAGAATCCCAGATAGAAGAAGAAGATTGGCAGCGAGCGAGCTGGTTTTCGCAGTTTTGTGGCGTTTTTTCCTTAAATCAGTGTGAATTTTAGCGATTTCGAGTGTTGTACCGCTTGCGTAACTCGCCACAACGCATTTATCGCAAATGAGCGTGGACAAGCCGAGTGAGCAGCACAGCTACAATCAGAAAAAGTCCGGCCCCACAACTCAGTCGAAAGCCTCCACAATGAAGGAGCACCAGTTGGAGCAGTCCCAGGCGACGCGCGTGATTGAAAATGAGGACAAATCGGTGTCCAACTCGAGAAAGGTGCGCCGCGCTTTCTCAATGCCGCGAAATCCGTTCCGGTGGTCGCGAAAATTTAAGACCACAAACAAGGACGAGGCAGCAGAAATCAACACCGCGAATCAGCAGCAGCCAGTTGTGGGCGGCGGGAACGAGGAAAAACACTGTCTGGAAGCCCCTTCGACGGCTAGCCGAGTCTTGCGGAGATCATCCTCATTCAGGAAATTCTTGACCAGAATTGCTCAGCATGTGTCTTCCGTGAGCTTTGGCGTAAGTTTGGCATAATCCAGTCTACATTCCACGGTGCCTTCCGTCTCACCTAGAGCCCCATTTTCAGCGTCCGCCCCTTGCGTCATAGCCTCTCATTGCCTCGTAACGCAATCGGCTCGTAATTGCAGTGATTGCTGGTGTACAAAGGCAGCAATAACAACCACTAGCAGCCGCGAATTCCAATAAAAAAAAGTGTCATAGCCATTCGGTGATGATTTGAGCAAAGCACACAAAACAACAACAACAATAGTAGTAGCAACAGTGAAATCTATTGGCATAGAATGCGCGGTCAATTGATTTCAATTAATTTTACCTTGAGGACAAATTTTCTAACTTGAACGCCTGCGTTTCGTTCTGCTCTTGTCGCTCGCATATTTCCCAACGTTTTCTGATGCTGTGACTGGCCTATGGAATTTACTCACTAGCATTTCGTCTAAGTGGTGTATTCAACACTACATGAATTGTACAACAAGTCAGGCGGCGACTTAGTTAACTGCATTCATTCATAATTTCTTTTTTGCCGTTCATCTGGCGAATCACATCCGCAGCTTCAACTAAAAAATCGTCTTGGCATTCGATCTAAATATGCGGTAGAATTCTATCTCTGGCTAGCACCCCATGTAGACACTATGCCGGTCTAGTGTGGATAAATCGGAATTAGAAGCGGTTTAATTGCTTCTGTAAAAATTCCGTGCTTTGCAAACGGGGATTTTGATAAATTTTTCTGGGCGTTAGTCACATCTTACAGTACTTTTTAAATTTACACAAATATGGTGTGCCCGCCAAAAATTTAAATGTGTACCAAACTAAAATATTTTGTAAAATTTTTGTTTCCTAGTCAATTCACAAAATTTGAATGTATTTATAGAATTTTTATCAGGATTTTTATAATTTCCTAAAATTTTATGAGTGAAACCGTTTGGCATACCCTTTTCGGTCTGTTTATACCCGTATATATAAAAAAAGGGCATATTAACTTTGCCTTACCATTTGTAACGCCAAGATCCCGTCATCACACACAAAAATGAATTACACCAGTGTGTTTAGAATGATAAAAAAAAATTGAATTTTGCATGTCCGTCCGTCTGTCCGTCCGTCCGTCCGTCTGTCTGTCTGTCCGTCTGTGGCGCGGATTGCGGCCGCACGGATTGAGCTAGAGCCTTGAAAATTTTCACAGGTCCGTTTTTCGTAAAATGTGAGGCTAAGTTCGTTAATGGGCGAAAATGGACCATTAGAGGGGGTAGCCCCCATACGAACGAAAACGTTTTTTGCGAATATCTCAAAAACGGTGCATCTTATCGAAAAAGTGCAAGAACAAAAGTTATTTAGGACATGACTTTACATAAAACTCCCATACATCAAAATCCGATTGGAATAAATTTAAAAAAATCTTATTGGAAAATTTGACTTGAAAGTAGAATTTTGATACAACTGTTCGCCGTTCAATTAAAACACCATACGGGTTTTCAATAATTGCCAGATTGGCAATTATAGCTTTTGTTATGTTTTTCACTAGATTTGAATTCTTGTATCAATCTACATCTGGCTGCCAAATTTCAGGTTCTTACGTGGTTTCTTACTATGCTGTACTCCCCAAAATCGAAAAAATGGGTCGTGAACGGGCGATATCACCATCTAAATATGGAAATTGGCACCTAAAAAAGACGTGTACTTTATTTTTCGGCCGTCGGCATCATATCCAAGACTTATTCAAATCGGAGAGAGACACCAGAAGATCCTTGCTTGTAGGTTGAGTTAGTGGACTGATTTAGCCTCGTTTGCGCCAACGAAATTAAGCAACGGCCCTTACACGCGTCTGTAGAGCTGACACAGTCGCTGACACAGTCTCGTGTAAATGCACTGACTGCCAGTTCGCTAAATGTATTTTAATGCGTTGTCAGTAATTTGACATTTGAAGTGTGTGCTACTGACAGACTTTATAGTCGCGTGTAAGGGCCGGGTTATGTTCAACTTAAATTATTAGAGTTCCAGAATTTCTACGGTAAACGTTTGCTAAGCATAACTTATTTTTTTAAGAATAGTTGGCGCAAACGGGCCTTAGAGTAATAACAGTCCACGATTTAGTAATCTCTAAAAGTTTCATGAAACCCACCATCATTGGCATAACTACAAACTACGGTCCCCTTTTTTTATATTATTGATATCTCCTCTCCCTTCCCACGAAAAATTACAAAATTTACAACCCTTGTTAAATCTTCACGATCGAAAATTTAAAGTCCTTTTCATGATACCGAAAATTTTGGACTCGTTTCTTAAACAACCGATCTGTGGATATCCCGCAAACCTCGATGAATTCCCGGGTTCGCGCCATGTGTAGGGGAAAACGTATACCTATGGGGCAAACTAGAAGCTCCTAGTGATACAATTTTAATTTTATTAATAACATATTTAAGGAGCGATTCCTTAAGCCGGTCATACATTATGAGACTTTTAAAAACCATGTTGTACAACTTGTTTTAACGGAGGCCAAATCAACAGGGTTTTGATTTTTGTCGAACCTAAAATTTGGTACTACAACCGGCCCATAAACGATCCAACATTGCCTACAACCGAACCAAGTTGTACAACAAGTCTCATAATGTATGGCCGGCTTTTAGGTCTTGGCGTATTCTTCATTTGCTAACTGGGAAATTAATTTCTTCTCGGAAAAACTTTTTAAAATTCAAGATCAAAATTCACTATCAGAAAATGCATTTCGATTAATTAATTTAGCTATGAAATATTGCAAATACAAATCGCCTGTTGTCACCCCTTAAAAATATTTGTTGTTTTTATTGCATTGAACCGAATGACTCTTGACCATACCCCACTGTGATCACGAGATCTTTGATCGCCAAACAAATTGAGCAAAAAAAAAAAAATTAGGTAAAAAAAATTCGTTTCATTTGATAATTCTTAACGCTTCTATCTCACTTGTGAAAATATTTGTACTCAAAATTTGGACATAAATTCAGCGTGATGGAGGAAAGTGAATTCATGCCGCTTGATCTTTTTATTGACCTTGCCAATAGAAGATAAAACATAACCAGCATCTGACTATAGGATTACTATGGCCGAATCATATGATTATGAAATATCAGCTAAATTACTTGTATATTGTGTTTTAATGGGTAAGAAAATCGTCGGAGAGGTCTGAAGGCCTCTAAGAAGAGATCACCGTTACTCGGTCAAATGTCACACGAGAGGAAATTCTGACAGATCAAGAAAAGCCCAACCTAATAGCTTCCAGAAATAACACGAAATTTGAGGCTTACTTTTAGATAATTAAAAATGGGGTGTATAGATGTGTGTACTTAAATTCTTTATAGCTTTCGTGTATGCTGAACCGTAATTCTATACAATTCGCTATCTAATCTTGAATTTAAAAAAGTTTTTCCGAGAAGATAACCCAGTAGCTGGTCGTTACTTTCTGCTTCAAGAACGTTTCATACAAAATTCAATTTTTTATAATACAAAAAACGCAAAAAGTCAGTTTAAAAATAAATAGCATAATATCTCAACGTATGTAATCACCTATCTGTTGTCGACAAATAGAAATTTCTCCTTAAATTGTTCTTCATTTTGCCCGCTCATTACTCGCTATGATTAAACCCCACTGATGACGATTTAAAATTCCGATCTCCGCTGTACAGTAATAAATTATCTTGACCATAATTCCGTGCCAGTAGAAAAAATTCTTCACATGCCCATACACTTGTGTGCGATTTGTGGCGATGATTTACATTGCTCTGGATTTGGCATTGAATCTCAGATAAATCCTACACAGTAGCACTCCCTTTTTACTCATTGCAGCTACGTTAAATGTGGCTGTTCTGATTTAGTTTGCCCAAGTCCATTGAAATTTTTAAAAAATCGACGCTATTTTCTTTGGCATTCATCTGAGAAATCGATCTGTTTCCTTTTTACTGCATTAATCGAGTCGGGTAGGTGTTGGTTTCGTTAGATAATATCCATTGTTATTAAGTGCGGTGCTTAATGATGATACTTCACTTGCGCTAGCCTCCTTCTATGATTCATTGGATTACACAACATCAATGGCGTCGAACGTTGTGATGATGATGATGATTTGCTAGCTTTGGAAAATTTTCCTGTGGGACTTTTTATTCAATTGCGCACGTCTAAGGGGTTATTGCTTTGCATTAATAATATTTACTTTGTAATAATGCTAGAAATTCGATTTCTAAACACATGCAATGATGAATCTATCAAAGGCAATTCTGGAATAACAAAATATTTTTATCCGTTAATTTTCATGTTTTAATTTTAGTCAAAACAAATAAAAACTCATGAAAAACTCGTGCCTTACGGTATTTGCTAAATGCGGTGGCTTCGAAATTATGCGGCCTGCGACAATTTCCTAAAAATGCTTCTGAAATTTTCGGAAATTGAAAGCAGATTTAACCTTTTGCACTCCACAACAAAATTTCAAGCACCTACCAGCAACTCCTCGCCATTTTTTAAAGAAAATTTTATAATTGCGTTTGCATAGATTAATTATATTACATTTATATATTTACTTGAAAAATAATATGTGGGGAAGTCCCTAAAGGTGCTGCTCCACATGAGAGTAAATGCCGGCGAGAACCTCTCGATAGCAGTTACTCGCAAATGGACATGTCTCTGAGAGTCGCTCGCAGAAACTCGTAAAAACTCGCGAGCTAGTTTCTGCGAGCTGTCAAAAGTGATTCTACTTTCTAGTCGACAGGCCTCCACTGAACTCTCGGAGAGTAGCTCGCCAGATACGAACACCGTTCGAATTTCGCTAGTAGCTTTCGAGAACGCTAGAAGCTAGAAGCTCGATTTCGCTAGTAGCGATAGAAAAATCGCCGAAATTAACTCTCAAATGGACAACCTCCTGCGAGTAACTCTCGAAAGTTTTTGAGAGTTAGTCGCGTATTTACTCTTACGTGGAGCGGCACCTTAAAAGTGTGTTTATTTGTTGTATGGTCATTTGTTGTTTAACGTTTGGGTGTCAGTGGATTTGTGATTAAACTGAGTATGTCACCGCATAGGTGTCAGTGGAGTGCAAAAGGTTAAAGATTTAAAATAAAAATCTTTGGGGTCAAAGTTTGTGATCACTGAACATAAATTCTAATAGCTGTACTTGGTACGAACATGGCAAATTATACAATGTATATCCCGATCTCTTGTTGATGGATCGCAATACCATTACAGTCGCTCGACTATCTATAAGGCATTCGATTGCTGAGAAACAATGAAACGATGTCCGGCAACAATGAAACGATGGATGGTGGATACAATCAACGTTAGACGGTGTTGCCCCTTTCTGGAGCAGTTCCTTAAAATAATTCTGAAGAAATGGTAAAATATTGTTCAGGTCAGATTTTTATTTGTGTCCCTCTCAAGGTTTAGCTATTTAACCCTTTCGGCACGCGTGGTACATATATGTAGCACCAAAATTTCAAACATTGCTAAAAACTAGACGCAAAATAACTGTAATTACCGTTTTGTTTCTTGCTTTCTTGTCTCATATTGTCCAGTTTTGTAAAGGAAGTTGCATGTCAAGTGTCACGAATGGTACAAAAGAGTACCACTTAAAGCCATCCATACATTATGAGACTTGTTGTACAACTTGGTTCGGTTGTAGGCAATGTTGGATCGTGTATGGGCCGGTTGTAGTACCAAATTTTAGGTTCGACAAAAATCAAAATCTTGTTGATTTTGCCTCCGCCAAGACAAGTTGTACAACATGGTTTTAGAACAAGTCTCATAATGTATGGCCGGCTTAACATCCCGACTGGTACATTTGTGTACCACCTCCCACCACGTAACCCCCCTACGAAGGATCAATATCTTTGCGCGGATAGTATCTATAACGGCTAATAAACATATGGAACATTTAAATTCGAGTCCTACCCGGCTACACGAATTGCGTGCCGAAAGGGTTAAAGAGGGTGTCGCAATGTGCGCTACGATTTTTTAATGAAATCGACTTTTCGTGAAATTATAAAAAAACGGTTATATTATAACCGTAATTAAACGCCGGTTAGAGAGAAAATTCAACTTTATTGATTTTATAATATACGAAGGGTCTGTTTGCCAGCTCCAAGTTTTTTGTATAAATTTTAGAATGCCAAAAAACCGTAAATAACTTAAAAACTTTAGGGAAAAAACGTTATCCTTTCAGGACCTTCCGTTTAGAATTTTAAAAATCTCAATACTCATCATTACTCAGCATATTCTATAGATATTTCCATGGGAAATGTTCCAACGAAATTTCCCAACTTATTCCTCCACGGTATATTTTCCCTAGATCCTCTCGTGCAGCTGAACGCGCGTACGACTTGTTGCTGAGCCTCCCCGTTTTCGTACAGTAAAGCTTAGAAATTCCTTCATTCCGCGAACAACAAAACTTTGGAACGATTTACCATCCGATGTGTTTCCCCCAGACTTTTCAAGGAGAACATAAGAAGTTCAAGGAGAACATAAACCGACATCTCCTTTCGTTCTTCCGACCATCCTGAGCTGTGCTTCGGCATTAAAGGGTCTTCACTTAAGCTCTGCCTAAACCTATAAAAAAAATCGGTCCCTTAAAAAATTCGCAGAAAAGTTTTGTGGCAAATTAGGTCATCAAATCAGCAACATTAAAAAATATCATTGAATTTCACGCTGGGTAATTGTCGTATTCGCCGGTTATCACGCCACTGCTCAATTATTTAACTTTAAACGAAAAAATTGAATTTAAAAGCACTCCCAACATTTTATAAATGTACCTAATTGGCTTAATTTCATTTTATCCATTAAAGATCACGAAAGAAGCTAAATATTTTTGACACTGACCCCGTGTGTGTGTCACTTGAAAACTACAATTTCGTGTTTTCGTTTTCTGACGACCCAAAATAAAAATTAACTTAAAAAAAAAACTCAAAATCCATTCTAATAAAAAAGAAGCGGAGAGACTTCACCAATTAAACGTGGTTACTTGTTCTCATTGCTTATTCGTAGCCAGTTTAAATATCGCATTCTCATTGTGACGCAATAAAATAGTTTACTCAAGTTAAAATTGAAATGATAATTTTTTTTATTATATTTCTAGGCGAAACATTCATCAGCACCGAATGGCCCGGACCGTGTACCGCCATTGGGAGGCTATCAGTGGCCAGCGGATCAGACTCCAGGTGTAACTGGGCTCAAAAATCACGGGAATACATGCTTTATGAATGCTGTACTGCAGTGCCTCAGCCATACCGATATTTTGGCCGAATATTTTGTTCTGGATCAATATAAGGTAAAACATAACAGCACACTGCAAGAAAAGTTTTATTGGCGATCGTTAAGGGAGAAATTCGGGGATAAAAATTTAATTTTTTGTACTAAGAAGTTTCTCAAAGTTCCAATTGAAGGTGCTGGGCAAGGAGAAGTCTGTGTGAATGTAACGACGCCGGTTATAATGCTAATTAAGGGTTTCTGGAACCACCACTTTTTTGTCGCATTTTTGCACGTGCCTTTGTATGAGATTTTATACCGGCGTCATATCATCGCAGACTTCTTCTCCCCCTAAAAAAGTGATGTATTTTATGAACAATCCATAAAAATGATAAAATAGAGAAAGTAAAATTTTTAATATTAACACGTTGGCTACCATGTGAGTCACCGGTGATCGCAGCGTGTCACCCACAGGGACAATGTGAGTCACCGGTGTACACACACTATTGTCATTACCGTCAGTTTCTCAAGTTCCATGGTTGAGTGCAGTCGCTCGTGCGGTACAAAGGGGTTTTTTTTGTGGACCATATTTCATGTGAAAAATTTGTTGTTCGTTTTTGTCTGTATTGATCTTGTGTTCACTGGTGACTCACATTGTACAGAAATGATTTTTGCGTTTTTTCCCAGTGTATACTAGCGGAGTAAGCGTTTTTTTGGCTGGTAGCCAACGTGTTAGGGTGCCGCTCCACATGAGAGTGAATACGCGAGTAACTCTCAAAAACTCTCGAGAGTTACTCGCAGCAGGTTGTCCATTTGAGAGTTAATTTCGGCGATTTTTCTATCGCTACTAGCGAAATCGAGCTTCTAGCGTTCTCGAGAGTTACTAGCGAAATTTAAACGCTGTTCGTATCTGGCGAGCTACTCTCCGAAAGTTCAGTGGAGGCCTATCAACTAGAGAGTAGAATCACTTTTGACAGCTCTTAGAAACTAGCTCGCGAGTTTTTGCGAGTTTCTGCGAGCGACTCTCAGAGACGTGTCCATTTGCGAGTAGCTGCTATCGAGAGGTTCTCGCCGCATTTACTCTCATGGGGATCGGCACCTTTAGAATGTTTCGATTTCTAATGAATTTAAGCTCGATTTTAATAATTTTTTATAAATTCGCACAAAAGATGATAGCAAATGTTCATTGTTGATTCAACGCATTCGAAAATTACTAGATATCTTTTGTGTCGTTCGTTGACTGAATCAAACAACTTATTTAGCACGTTATAGTGTGCTAATTGAATTTAAATTGTGTTTCATAGATCGCCAAGTACGTCAGATGACGAACCATCATGACGATGATGACGTTCTAACATAAGTTCAACTCGAGGAAGTTCAAATCGGTTAAAAAAAAAAGAAACAAAATTATCTCTAATGTGCACAGCACATGAATTTGCCCTGCGAATTTGATAGAAACCATTGATCGACGATTCATTACTCCAATTGAGTTTTCCAAATGAATTCCGATTACTAACACAATATTTTCTTCTACTGTGAAACTAAAGAAAAATGAGATTTTTTTTAAAGAAAAAAGAGGAATTGGATATGATATTCGCTTTTAGTTCACTTTTCATAGATTCAACGGACGATTAGATCAAATATAGTGTCATAAAATAGCTCAAAACAAAATCAAAACCAAAAAAAAATACCTCAATTAGAACATCGAGGGGTAAAACTGATTAATTGTTTCATGTTAATTTCAATTATTTCCTTTTAACATTGGTTAGCGACATGTGAAATCGATGACGCTTTTCACATGATTTTCAGCGGAAATTCACAACGTTTGTTAGTCACATGGAAAAGTTTCTATTAATATACAGAATAATTTTCTATTTGGTTTGATACCATAATCGAAATTGCATGTTTTCAACGACTATGAGTATCATTGGAGAAATTCTTGAGACAAATCAATTTGCAACCCTTTTAATGATTATCTCAAGTATGAAATTCATGTTTCCATACTACTTACAACCGTGAATAGAAGCGAAACTGACAACGTACTTTTTGTGTGGATAACACTTAACGGTTTTTATTGTGGAAAACTTTTTCCTCCAATACTTTATAAGTTTTCCATGATTCGCACACGTGTTGCTCGTGAGTTTCTTCGGGAATAATCGCGATTCGCTGTCTACGTTTACAAGCGAATCGAAAGAGTGTTTTTTTTTTGCCAATGACCGTCAAAAAGTTTGAAATTTTCACTATTTACAGATTTTGTTTTCCATTTTGTTATTATTTCTAGCTTGTTTGCACTTTTGAGTCTTTTAAAATGGGAAAATAATTGTTTCATTGACCGATGCTATGCATAGAAAATTATTTTTATTGCATTCTACTTCCCATTGCGATATTCTCTATAAATAAATTTTCGATTTTTCACGTGTAATGTTTTGTACGCTTTGTTTTACCCTAGCATATATCGATAATGACTTATGAGAAGCTATCACACAAGCTGATTCCTTAACATGTAGCGACGTCGTCAATTTAAATAAAAACGGGTGATAAACACGTTTTTATCGCCTGTACTCATTTAAGTTGATTATGAGCGCATCATAAAAAATTCATTGTCACCTCCCAATGTAAATTGCTTTTTTCCTACATTGAAAAAAATGAAGTAAATTTCACCATAATTGTAACTCGTTGGGGTACAATTGAATATTTAACTAAAAGCTTATTGTATTTGCTATATGAGAAGCGTTTGTAGACATTTAAATGTGCCAAAAAAAAATGTTTTAACGTTTTCATATTTTTTTTTTTTTTTTTTTATTTTAAATCGTTTTATTTTAAATCGGATAAAACTCATCTACTAGTCGACCGTTATTGTTCTTAGTTAAGTGACGTTAAGAAATTTTGCTGACTTAAGAAATCTCGCTGACTTAACAAATCTCGCTGACTTAAGAAATCTTACCGACTATAGAAATCAGATGTTTCTATTTAGATAGCGTAATTAAAACGTATTTGACACTTCACCAAAGGCAAATATTTGATTTTGATTCGATTCTAGATGAAATGATATGACATTCATCTTTTCATTAGAGCTAAAATACATTTAATTCTTTTGTAAATTGTTGGTTTCTGAGATTATAAATAACATTTCAGGAATTCATTTTTCGCTTCTTTTAAAGTCAAAATTATGACGAAATTGGGCACTTTTTGGCTTGCAAAAAATCACAAACACCGTAATTCCGTTGAGGGTAAAAATTTAACATAACAAAAGCTATAATTGCTAATCCGTATGGTGATATGGCATTGTTCGAAGTTTAAGTGAACGGCGAACAGTTATATAAAAATTCCACTTTGATTTCAAACTTTTCAAAAAGATTTTATAAAATGTATTCCAATCGGATTTTGATGTATGGGAGTTTTATGTACAACTAGCTTGCATACCCGTCGTTGCCGGGTTAAGTTTTTTCAAATTTTTTTTTATGGTCTATGTTGGAACTAAACTTTAACCCAATCGGCTCGGTAGTTTCCTCGCGAAATGGTAACATAGAGTAAGAGCTAAGTTTTGAGATCACTTTACCCCCTCCCCTTGCTCCACCACCTCTCGGGCTACTTTTTAATGGATCTATGTTGGGGCTGGACCCCCGACGAACATCTATGCCAAATTTCAGGACAATCGGTTCAGTAGTTTTCCCGCGAAAGAGTAACATAGCGCCAAAACTAAGTTTCGAAATCACTTTACCCCCTCCCCTTACTCCCCCCACCCCTCGCGCTACTTTTCCGTATGCCTATGTTGGAACCAGAACTACCACAGACACTCATGCCAAATTTCAAGTCAATCGGTTCAGCCGTTTTTGCGTGAAAGAGGAACAGACAGACATACAGACACCAACTCATTTTTATATCTGTGGCAACAAGTCATAAAGGCCTAAGTCTGTTTTTAGGCTAAGCCAAATTGCTCTGTCTATTAAAGTAAATACAGATCTTTTTATCTTGATCTGAAAATCGACTTAGGCTCTTATGACTTGTTGCCACAGATATATTAGTATGATCATATTCTAAATAACTTTTGTTCTTGCACTTTTTTGATAAGATACACCGTTTTTGAGATATTCGCAAAAAATATTTTCGTTCGTATGGGGGGTACCCCCCTAATGGTCCATTTTTGCCCATTAACAAACTTAGCCTCGCATTTTACGAAAAACGGATCTGCGCAAAATTTCAAGTCTCTAGCTCAATCCGTGCGCCCGCAATCCGCGCCACAGACGGACAGACGGACGGACATGCAAAATTCATTTTTTTTTATCATTCTAAACACTGGTGTAATTCATTTTTGTGTGTGATGGCGGGATCTTGGCGTTACAAACAGTAAGGCAAATTTAATATACCCTTTGGTTTCACCATACGGGTATAAAAAGAATAAATGAATTATAAAATTTTTCTAGAAATGCTAATTGTGTCACAGAAAATTTCATAAAGTCTCAAAACATACTAATTTTGAACTGATTTTTTTTGATCGAAAACTGGTTTCAGAATCTATTTAGCTCTATTACGAGAGAGGCGCCATGAAAAGTTTTAACGGTTTGAGCTGAGACATAAAAAAAGATGTAAAAAAACACTAACCTACAGCCTCAAATTGTCAATCAGTCATTAAATTTATCTGCACCTAGAATCTCATATTGGTGAAACGCGCTATTTGATGAATTTAATGCTTCAAAAATTGTTTCCCAGCGTGTGGTTTCAATATAAAGAATTACGCAGTTTAAATTAAAACACGTTCGACTGTTAGCAATTACAAATTATAACTGGAAAAATATTTTACTTTTACAATAATTTGACATTTTCGATTACTTGATGTATTACAAACATTTGAGCTAAGTATTTTGTATTTGAATTGCTAAACATTGTATTACATATTTAACACCCCTTCTCAATGTTTACAACGTCTCAATTAGTCCAAATTCTTCACAAAATTTTCTTAACTTTATACTGTCTAAAGGTTTCGTAAGTATATCTGCAATCATATTTTCAGTTTCCAAATATTCAACTTCAATTTCATTTTCTGCAACTAAATTTTGTACAAATTTATATTTTATGTCAATATGCTTTGTTCTTTGACTTGAATAATTATTTTGTAATAATTTGATGCAACTTTGATTATCTTCAAAAAATTTAATTGGTTTTTTGAATATTTTGTCCAAAATCATTTATAATTCTTTTAACCCATATTGCATCTCGAGCTGCTTCTGCAAATGCAATAAATTCAGCTTCAGTAGTTGAGAGTGAAACTGTTGATTGTTTTCTGCTTTTCCATCCAATTAGTGCTCCACAAAAAATGAAACAATAACCAGAATTCGATTTTCTATCAACATTATCTCCAGCCCAATCAGAATCTACATATACTATAAGGTTGTTTTTATTTTCATTTCCTAATTTCAGTTTGAATTTCTTTGTTGTTTTTAAATATCTAAATACTCTCTTTACTTCTGTCCAATCACAATTTCTAGGTTGACTGACTCTTCTTGCCAAAATTGAAGTAGCTATTGAAATATCTGGTCTAGTATTTGTTGATAAATATAAAAGCGATCCAATAGCACTTCTATATACATCATTATGTTTAAATTCTTCCAAATCAAAATTTTGCTTAATATATCCTGTATTCATCGGAATTATTGATTTTTTAGCATCAGTTAAATTAAATTCATGAAGTTTGTTGTTAATATATTTTTCTTGATACATATGAAAAATACCATTTTTGTCTCTCTCAAATTGTATTCCTAGATAGTACTTTAAATCTCCTAAATTTTTCATTGTAAAATATTTATTTATTTTCGTTTCAAAATCTGCTATTAATTTACTATCTGTAGTTGCAACAACAATATCATCTACATGATTTAGAATAAAAATTGAATTATCATTCTTTTTCTTAATATATAGACATGCGTCATTTTCACTTTGAAAATAACCTTCCAATTTCATTACTTGATCAAACTTTTTATTCCATTCTTTAGCTCCTTGTTTCAAACCATAAAGATTTTTCACAAGTTTACAAACTAACTTTTTATTTGATTCAAATCCTTTTGGTTGTTTCATATAAATTTCATGTGAAAGATCGCCATTCAAATATGCCGTTTGTATATCATAATGATTTACTTTCATTTTCATGTTTCCTGCTACAGTAAGTAAAACTTTTAAAGTCAATGGATTAGCTACCGGTGCGAAAACCTCATCATAATCTTGTCCATATTTTTGTGAAAATCCTTGAGCTACTAGTCTTGCTTTGTATCTTATTATTCTTCCTTGTTGATCAGTTTTAGTTTTGTATATCCATTTGCAACCAATAAGATTAACACTTGGAGGTGGTTCCACTAGCTTCCATGTTCCAAAACTTAACAAACTTTCAATTTCTTCATTCATTGCAGTCTTCCATTGGTCTGCTTCAGAACTTGCAATAGCTTCATCATAAGTTATCGGATCTTTATTGTGACTTACTGTCATTGAATTAATTTCTTCTATGTATCGCCTTGGTGGAACTCCTTTAGTTATTCTCTCAGATCTTCTATTTTCTACATCATTTGAGTATTCATCTGATTCTTCTTGAAAATCAATTTGTTGCAATGTACCTGTATCTGATACTTCATCTGTTTCTCTTTCAAAAATATGTAATTTTGATTCCATTCCAATATTAATATCGCTAGTATTCATTTTCTTTTCTTGAACAAATTTCACGTCTCGACTAATAAATACTTTACATGTTTCTTTATCCAAAAGACGATATCCTTTCGTTCCTGTTTCATAACCACAGAAGATTAATTTCCTTGCAGTATTATCTAACTTTTTTCTTTCATCTCTTGCAATATGCGCATATGCTATTTCACCAAATCTACGAAAATAATTTAAATTTGGCTTACTGTTATTCCATGCTTCATAGGGCGTGAATTTTTCATCCCTTGTAGGTAGACGATTCAAAATGTGATTTGCTGTATTTACTGCTTCTCCCCAAAATTTCTTCTCTAATCCAGAATCTGTTAACATGCACCTAGTCATTTCTATTAATGTTCGATTCTTTCTTTCAGCAATTCCGTTCTGTTGTGGAGTTTTCGGAACTGTTAGTTGAACTTTTATTCCTTTATCTTGATAAAATTTCTGTATTTCTTTATTTACAAATTCTCCTCCCCGATCTGATCTTATTACTTTAGGTATTTTGTTGTATTGTGTTTCCATTAAATTAACAAATTCAATAATCTTTTGCGTCACATCTGATTTTTGTTTTATAAGATAAATATATGAAAATCTTGAGTAATCATCAGTTAACGTTAATATGTATCTATTTCCTCTTGGTGTCTGTT
Organism: Chrysopilus asiliformis; assembly: GCA_964034945.1. Taxonomy (NCBI): domain Eukaryota; kingdom Metazoa; phylum Arthropoda; class Insecta; order Diptera; family Rhagionidae; genus Chrysopilus; species Chrysopilus asiliformis. The sequence goes on from OZ035961.1 coordinate 103,674,674, forward strand.
CTTGCAATGGTCCACATAAATCTGTATGTACTAAATCAAGTTTTTCAACACTCTTGGAATTAGATATCTTCGGAAAACTGTCACGAGTTGATTTACTTTTAATACAAACTTCACACTGATCATTATGTAAACATTTCTTGATACAAATTCCTGTAGCCATAGTTGTCATTAATTCAATATCTTTTAAATTGCGATGTCCTAAAATTTGATGCCACTCATGTAAACATTTTTCTTTGTTGTCAACTTGAGAACTTATTAAAGCTTGATGTTGAGATACTGCTTTGTAGATATCATTATTAGATTTAATTGACATCAACAAACAACCATTTAACTTGATGTCACACATCTTATTTTGAAATGTAACTTCATATCCTTTATCCGTCAACTTCCTCACTGACAATAAATTGTATTTTATTTTTGGTACATACATAACATTTTCTAATTGAATGTTACAATTTTCTGTCTTGAATCTTACAATTCCCATTCCTTCGATTGTTAGTTTTGTGCCATCAGCTAATTTTACTGTACTTTTGTGTGATTTATCGATTTTTAAGAAAAATTTCTCATCACAACACATATGGGCTGTAGCACCTGAATCAACATACCATTCGTTGATTTTTGTTCCCTTTTGAGTTCCAGTCATAAGACAAACGTAAGAGTCTTGATTATTGTCTTGATCATTATTTTCTGCAAAATTGACTCTTTGTTCTTTATTTTCCTTTTTCTTTTTCCATACTAAATATTTTCTGCATTCTGACTTAAAATGTCCGATCTTTTTGCAAAAATGACAAGTTCCTGAATTCTTCATTTGATTAAAATGCTTTGTGACTTTCAATGCCTTTTCTTGATTAGTTGATGAATTTATTTCTTTCCGTCGTAAATATTCTTCCATCAATTTTCCTTTTATCATTGTACTTGTTAAATCTGATTCAGCACGAGATTCAAGAGCTGTTATTAAACTACCATAACTCTCTGGCAAACTGCTTAAATATAATGCGACTGCTAACGAATTTGCCATTTGATCTCCTAATGTTGTTAGCTCATCCATAATTTCATCCATGTTATTTAGATGAATTTGCATATCCCCGTCTTCTTCCAGATGCATTTTACATAAACGTTTAAGTAAACGTACCTTATTTGACAATGTTGATTTCTGGTGATATTCTTTTAAGGCATTCCACATCTTTTTCGCTGTATCCATTTTCTTGATATGAATTAGTTGATCATCTTCTATTAACAGTCCTATATTTGCTCGAGCTTTATTGTCTTTCTTCTTCCATGCTTCTGTTAACGGATTTGGAATATCTTCTGTAATTATGTCCCAAAGATCTTCTCGTATTAAAAGAAGTTCCATTTTAAATTTCCAGACTTGATAGTTATTATTATTTAGTTTCGTTATTATCATTTTTGCTGAATCCATATTGCTGATTTTTCTTCTGGTTGAACGTTCACTGCTTTACTGATACACTCCTGGGCCCATAACCTGATGAATTTAATGCTTCAAAAATTGTTTCCCAGCGTGTGGTTTCAATATAAAGAATTACGCAGTTTAAATTAAAACACGTTCGACTGTTAGCAATTACAAATTATAACTGGAAAAATATTTTACTTTTACAATAATTTGACATTTTCGATTACTTGATGTATTACAAACATTTGAGCTAAGTATTTTGTATTTGAATTGCTAAACATTGTATTACATATTTAACACTATTGTAGTTTTCTGTATTAATGTAGGAGCACACTGCGACGGCAAGCATGCAAAAAGCCGGTAAAGTGGCAATTCGAGTTTTTAAAATACGTGATAATCAGAGTGGCAGCGCCCATAAAAATAGACTTCTTTGAAGTTGGTTCTTTAGTGTAATCAGTAGAAGTTACTTTTGAAGTTAATAGAAGAGGGCTTCGATACGCCCTGTTATATTTTTTTTTATGGGTTTTCCGCGTGATTTAAAAAATATGGGTTTACCTTTCTTACGCATAACTTTTTACATGTACCTTGGGGTCAATATTAACTTCAGTATGTGTCTCCCAGAAAACCTCTACCAATTTCCACGCAGTTTTTAGTATTGCAAAGTTGTTATCATCTAATAGAATACAATGCAGCACGTTTTTGAAAAATGCCGATTGAAATCTTATACATAATTCAAGTGAATTGAATAATTCAAGCTCCAATTGAATTGATGTATTGAAAATTTATATAAAATTATATTTAAAACATTTTTTTAAAGGTGACAGGGACCAAAAAATCCCCTAAAGGTGCCGCTACACATGAGAGTAAATACGCGAGTAACTCTCAAAAACTCTCGAGAGTTATTCGCAAGAGGTTGTCCATTTGAGAGTTAATTTCGGCGATTTTTCTATCGCTACTATCGAAATCGAGCTTCTAGCGTTCTCGAGAGTTACTAGCGAAATTCAAACGCTGTTCGTATCTAGCAGGCTACTCTCCGAGAGTTCAGTGGAGGCCTGTCGACTAGAGAGTAGAATCACTTTTGACAGCTCGCAGAAATTAGCTCGCGAGTTATTGCGAGTTTCTGCGAGCGACTCTCAGAGACGAGTCCATTTGCGATTAGCTGCTATCCAGAGGTTCTCGCCGGCATTTACTCTCATGTGGAGCGGCACCTTTACATTTGCTTCCTCATCTGCTTCCGTCTGAGGCACGGAATTGCAGAATTTTAATCCAAATTTGTTTTAAAAAAATGTCAAAATTTTTTTTATGAAAACTTTCTGTAATAATTAAGTTTTGTTCGCCAGTAAATACTCGTAAAACATGAAACAAATATTCTTTTTTAAGGCCTCTTATGCAATATTATTAAAATGTCGACTTAATAATTAAATCCAAATTAAACAATTTTTCCACGAATGTACAATCTCTCAACTTATTTCCAGGCTGATCTGAAACGACGAAACAAATTGAATTCACGTAAATTTGGCACCAAAGGCGAGCTAACCGAGCAGCTGGCAAACGTCCTGAAGGCGCTATGGACGTGCAAAAATGAGACTGATCACAGCACCAGTTTTAAGGTAATAAACAAAATAAAAAACCCCTCACGAAAAACAAAAAAATTCGAAAGGAATATTACTGACATTTAGCGATCATTTGTTTAGAGACATGTTAATTAATTGACCTTAATTATTATTTATTGTGACGTGATATAGTATCAAATAAAAACCAAGTTTTGATATTTTCACAGGCCGTCGTCGATCGATATGGTTCACAATTTCGCAGCTCAACGCAACATGACGCTCAGGAATTTCTATTTTGGCTTTTGGATAAGGTACACGAAGATCTAAACACAGCAACGAAACGACGCTACAAAACGATTAAGGTGAGCTATCAACCGCAGCGTAGCAGCGTCTTTGCAAAATTTCCAACTCCCGCATTCACCGCGCAACATCTCTGCTCCTTAGAAAACAGCCAAAAATCTTTCCAAAAGATTCCCAATTATTATCGTCTTCCGATTGCTAGCAAAATAAATAGGTACAAGAATATAAAAAAAACGAACAAGTTTAGAGTGGTCTCTCAAACTGATAAGCTTTTGACGTAAAACAAAAGTCGCTCTGAAGATCTCTCGATTTTTTTTTAATTTTTTTTTTAGTTTTTTTTTACCACTAGATTAATATTGACAAAAGAATTAGACAAGCAAAGCAAGAAGAAGTGCTAAGCTAGGAAAACAAAAAATGTATCAAAATTCCTTTTTACAAAAGATGAAAGAGTCTTGCCATTGTAACGATTTTTTTTTCCTAAAATAATATTTTCTGCACCGGTAGTTTTCCGTTGATTAAAAATGTGTTTTGGAATACTTGAGAAATTTTTATGCCAATCACTTAACAATTTTAATAATAAGGATGAGGCTCGACGTCTCTATTGGTCTGATTGGAGTTTTTTTTTCTATTTCTTCTTTATTCTCGTGCTCGTTTTGTGCTTTTGTTGTTTGCCCTTGCTTTCTTAAGTTGCATGCACTCGTCTTTATGCCCGCCTTATGCAATTCAAAATCGATAAATTTAAGAGGTTTGTTGAACGTAACAGCCGAATAGGTAAAGTTGTTAATATAGAAAATATCAATTCGACAACTTCTTCTATTGTTTCGGTTTCCTTTAGTCTACTTTCGTTACGGGTTTTCACGTGCATTCCGATGTGAGTGGGTGGGTATCGGACATGGGCAAGCAATTGTACCGCATATCGGACTGAGGAAGTGGAAAAGTTGAAAAATTAGAAAAACCCCTTTGAAAGCCGATTTGGTGGGATTTATAAATTTCCGGAAAGGGCAGAGGAACACTTTTTTGAGCAATAGGAAATCGCGCAAAATTCTTTTAGTGCCGTTTGCACCAACAAAACTTAGCAACTTATGTACAACTTACAAAATTTAAGTCGAAGAATTTCTACGGTTTAAGTAGGCTAACCACAACTTAATTTTTTAAGAATAATACGCGCAAACGGGCTTTAAAAGATCACATTTATTATTAGAAAACCGTGTGTAGTACAATTTTTCTTAAAAAGCCTTTATCGAAAAACAAAATTTTAGAAAAGGATGTCGCAAAAAAACTGTGGGAACCCTTCTTGTAAACCTTTGAACGGCGATAAAAAAAAACTATTAGAAAATCAGTCATAATTTTACACCCTTGTCGCTTTCGACAAAAGTCATTTTACGTGCTGTTATTATGGGTTCTGTACCACCAAAAACATGTAAAACAACTCTTGTCAAAAACGACAAGTCTATCAGAATCAGGGTGTAAACTTAGTTCGTTAGCGCAAAGTTTCAGGTCACGATAAAAAAAATTGTATTAAATAAATAATTGATCTGTTTTTCAAACAGTAAACGATGTGTACGGTAGATAAGATAAATGGCAAAATAAATTCTTGGCAGAATTTACTAATCTGATATTTTTTAAAATTTTTTTTAGAACAACTACGGTCGACCAGATGAGATAATTGCAGCCGAAACGCTCGCCAATCACATACGATGCAATAATTCATTCGTTCAGGCTGTTTTTCAGGCACAATTTCGATCATCGCTAACGTGCAATCGATGTCACAAACAAAGCAATACATTCGATCCATTTCATTGCATATCCGTGCAGTTGCCGCAATTATCACAGCAGACGATATTTGTCACAGTTCTGTATGTCACACAGCATCCCAGGCAGGTGAAATTGGGCCTAACGGTACCCCCCGGATCACCAATTGTTGCTCTGCGAGAACAACTGCATGCGGACACTGGGATCGCCGTTAACCGAATGGTCCTGGTCGATATCAACGAAACGGGATTCTGTCGAGTGTTCTGCGACTCGCAGCCAATTTCCACGTTGGATGGCATTCATTCCTTGTACTGCATTGAAATTCCAGATATCAAACAAACGGAATCTTCGTCTGAGCTCCTGTTGTTGATAGCAAACGTTAAGAAGGATGAAAATGCAGTCACACGATTTGGTAAGATTAGAAAAAATTGCAATTCTTTTTCAACCGCTAAACTTTTGAAAATTCTCCAGGCACACCATTTTGTATGCAAGTGAACCGAGATTGCACCTACGTTGAGTTACAAAAGAAAATCTTGAAGGAATTGTCGGCCGTATTGAAACCAGAAGTTTTTGCCTACACAACGCCGACAACAGAAATGTTTCAGATTCGATTGCAGGATCCATCCGCCGATCCAGATACATACTTAGAGCAAGTAGAGCATCCTCTTCTTACAGAAATGATCGATATGGCACTGTCGGTTTTATCATCGGACGCTGGTCCTGCTCACGTAAAATTACTGCTGGAGTGGTCCGATTCGGATCGATTTTTCTCCGATTTGAGTGATCCAATTGTGGAACATGAAAGTGTTTCGCAACTGAAGGTACATTTTTTTATCTTATAAAATTTTGTGAACTAAAACAATTTTTTTTTGTAATTTCTAGGACAATTCAGCGAATCAAACAGTACTAACACTCGAACAGTGTTTGGAACATTACACAAAGGCTGAAACGCTGAGCGCAGAAGATGCTTGGCGATGTCCAAACTGTCAGCAATATTTGCCGGTGGTGAAGACGCTAGGACTATGGTCGTTGCCGGACATTCTAGTAATTCACTTCAAGCGATTCCGTCAGCAACACGATAAAGGCCCCGAGGCGGCCAAATTGACCACGATGGTCAAATTCCCGTTGAATGCCTTCGATATGTCACCGCATTTGGCGCGAGGTTCATCGTCCAGTGATTCGCTGGATCGTGATGACGTGGGTCGGCCGCTGATGGGAAATAGCCCGTGGCGGAAAACGCGCGATCACCACAAAGGCAAAGATAAAGAGATGAAGGACAACCGGTATGATTTGTACGCTGTTTGCTATCATCAGGGAGACACACTTGAAACGGGCCACTATACAGCCGCTTGTAAGAATCCGTACGATCATCTGTGGTACAAATTCGATGACCAACGGGTCAATCAAGTGCCGGCCGAGGACATTCCCGAGCAAATCGTCAACAACGAAGCTTACATTTTGTTCTATCAGAGGCGAAAAGTCGACACCACCGAATGCTCCGGGACCAGTTCGACATCGGGCGATCATTGGGTGTCGAGAATTGCAATACCATCGGCGCCATTGGGAGGCTCTTGTTGCAGTAGCTCGGCGTTTGTGGGAAATGGTGGCAATGAGAAACAAGTCGAGCATGAAGAGCCCAACGCTACTGCAAATGCGAAGGAAATAAATTCGGATACAACAAAACCTGGCGAAGAGAATAAATTAAAAGATCGTGTGCCACATGATGCGGTTTTCATAGAGAAAACGGACGAAACCGAAGTTATCGATGTGGAGAATATCGAATTTGCAGATGATGAAGACAAGTTGAGTGCCAATAAAGTTCAAGCTCAAGTGGAAATCGTAGCCACACCAAGCAAATTGATCGAAAAGCCGCCAGCATTGGATGAGAAAAAGTTGGAGGAGATTGAAATGGTTGAACTGACAAAGGCTGGAAAATCAGTGGCAGCGGCCGAGATCGATGATGGTAATGCAATTCTGAACGCATCCACCACGAAAAAATCAAAAGAGACTGAGGCTGAGAAGAATAAGGAGTTGCGATCGAACTCTTCATCGTCCAATGAATTCTCACCGAAGCCGCTTTGGCCTACGACGAAACTGCGTTCGTCCTACAATGAAAACATTCAACAGCAACGAAGTGGCTTGAATTTCCCCGAAGCCTTCTCCAACAGTATACGTTCGACATCGACGATGGCGGCGGCTGCTGCGTCATTGGGACACAGCGGCGACACCAGTTTGCGACATTCCTTCTCAACAAGCTCAAGCTACAAGCTAAAAGATTGTGATGCCCTGTCAATGATACGAAATGCTGGCAGTTCATGCAGCAAGGATACACTTTTATACATCGATCAACAGAATCATAGTCTCATCGATGACGATGATTCGTTCCTGGGAGGCCGATCCCTATGGGTAAATATTTTTTGATTTCCTTTGAATGAGAATGAAATTAATTTTGTTTTGTGTTTTTTTTTCTTGTTTACTTGCAGATATCACCAGTCACGCCTCATAAACTAATAACCGTTTCACCAAAAAATTAGTTTCTGTAACGAAATGAAAGATGAATAATTGCGTAAATGAAAATGTTTTTACCAAAAAAAAAAAATCGAATGAAATTGAATAATTCAAGTTTTAAAATGAAATTTAATTATAGATTATTATAATGTATTTGACCACCAAATTATGTACATAAGACAAACAACATTCAATTATTACATTTTAAAATGATATGATAATGAGAGAGAGAAAAATAAACAATGATTTAATGCTAAAGAAAAACAAACAAAAAATTATATTAAAAAATATTTAAATGATAAATAGTAATGATTATTAATGAAAATTTAAAAAATTAAATAAGAAACCAGTGCAGAAATCGTTGAAATGAGAATCAGATAAAAATAAAATTCTTATTGAGAAAATCAATTTTACGAAAGATATTTAATATAAAACGTTTTTAAAGTTTACTAAGCGAAAAATAAATTAATAAAAAATTATTAAAATAAATTAAAAAAATAAGTTAAATCAACAGAAAATTAATAATATTACGTTTTATGTGAAAACAAAAGTTACTTCAAATCGAAATGTAGAAGAGAGCCGAAGAGCGTAAGAGTCTGTTGATGATTTTATTAACAAGGGACTGTCCATATAATACGTCACAATTTTAGGGTGAGTGGGGGTTTGCCGTAGTGTGTTGGCGGTTATTAGCTCATTACAAAAATCGCGAAAAAGCTTGACGAGGGGGGGCGGGGGTCCCAACAGCGTGACGTGTTTTATGGACAGCCTCCAATATTAAAAAAATAACATTAAATAAAATGAATAGTACAATCATACAATGTTAAAATACAAACATTTAAAAATATAAAAAAATTACAAAAATACACAAGTACGAGTACATTGATAAAAGTATATTTAAATTATAATAGAAATCATTTTTAATTATTTAAATTAAAAAAAACAAGATCCGATTGTGTGTGTGAGAGAGAGAGGAGTTAATCTATAATGATCATCTGGAAAATTATTAAAATTTATATTATTTAAATTAAAAAAAACCTACAAGAAAATAATTTATTAGTAAAAAACAGAAACGTAGTTTCTCTCCCCCGATGCAACGGAAATAATTTTAAATTTTCTGATATTAAATAATTTATTTAAAATAAAACAAGGCAAACACTTTTAAAGAAATTTGATTAAAATAAATTTGTGGTGTTTTATTTATTGTTTTCCATTTTTTATATTTCCCGTTCTTATTTCGATTCAGGTGTATGTAATTCCGTGGTGTAAATTTTCTAGGAGTCTGAATAAAGTTTTTAGTGGAGCTGGAATTTTTGGCACTGAGTTTGTTTTAGGGACGCTATAATCTATTTGGAAAGAAATCATTATTCGCGTTTATGCGTGAATTGATTTGGTCTAAAGCAGTGTTTCCCAACCTTTTTCTTTGGCGCACCCCTAGCAGGTTAGTATTTTTGTACTCAACAATATAGGTAAAATGCGGTTTTGAACTGTAGCATAGTAAAAAAATCGGTGTTTTGAAAATATGCTTTGTCATGATTTTTACTTGATCAATTACCATTGAAATCTATTTGAATTTCTCAGCTTGCAGGCTTATACTTCTCGAATAATAACAATTATCCACCTTCAAACCAGAAACAGGCTCCTACTGTGGGTTTCCGGTGAAACATGCCTGACCTCTTAGGAGGAATTTCGGGATGTGGAAACATACACAAAAAATATAACATTGTAACATTTATGTGACCAATAAATTGAAAAATTCTAAAACAATTGTGAATTGTTTTTAAAAAAGTAACAATAGTATTAACAGCTAAAAGAAACCAAAGAAGAAAGAAACGCAGGCCACAATTTTTATAATTTGATCAATTAATATGCTGTCATTCGTATCATTAGCTTGCAGTTAACTTCTCGCAAATTACCAGCAAAAGAAAGTAAGATTGCCTTAAGATAGGCCCGTTTTTCTAAATACATCCATTGCTCCAGGACAATTTTTAAATATTTTATTAAGTGTGTACAGAAGTGAAGTGAGTGGGCTATTTGACTGTTTTTTAAATCGCACATCTAAAGGGTGGTTAAATTTTAAGGGCCGATGTTGAATGTGAACCACACCTAAACGTCAAGTTTTTTTCTGCATTTCATTTGACATTTCTCAATTTCATACTAACTCAATTTGAACCATGGAAAGATACACAATCGAGCAACGCGTTAAAGTTATTCAGGCTTATTATGAAAATGTGCCTCATCACTGAAGATGATTTTCTTCGAAAATTGATCATCCACTGTTGCCATTTCTTGCCACCATTCTCACCATTGACGACGCTTGAAATGGTCAAGAGGCTTTAGTTCTTGAGTCAATTGCACCTTGTAAGCGTGTAAATGCAAGTCTTTATGCATAATGTTCATCAACGACGAGCGTGGGAGGTGCAATTGTTGGGCACGACGACGAGTTGAGGTGGACGGCTCTTCAGCCACACTATCGCGAACAGCAGCAATATTTTCTGCAGTACGAGCTGTACGAGCATGCACTGGTGTTTTCACATCTCCTACAGACCCGGTTTGCTCAAATTTTTGCACGATTTTTCCGATTGTACGCACATTTGGACGATTAAATTGACCGAAAAAATCACGAAGTGCACGATATGCATTTTGATTTGAACGCCCATTTTCATAATAAGCCTGAATAACTTTAACGCGTTGCTCGATTGTGTATCTTTCCATGGTTCAAATTGAGTTAGTCTGAAATTGAGAAATGTCAAATGAAATGCAGAAAAAAACTTGACGTTTAGGTGTGGTTCACATTCAACATCGGCCCTTAAAATTTAACCACCCTTTACATCAAAACAGCGTAAATCTAACTCAAAAATTTAGTTCTAGTTACTTAATTATACACAGCAATACCAAATTCAATACCTAACGAATCAACAAACAGATTTAACTATTTATATCTTCATTTTCTTTTAAATTTTGACTTCTGCATGTCGGTCCGTCTGTTTATCTGTCTGTCTGTTCGGGAGTCTGTCCGTGAACACCATAACTTTCTAAAGGATCGAGCTAGAGACTTGAAATTTTTTACAGTTACGTTTCTCGTAAATGGCTTGGCTAAGTTCTTGGACGGGTGAAATTGTACCATTCCTTCCCCCTTCGCCCACAGGAACGAAACAGTTTTTGGCAATTGAAAAATTTATAAAGGTGAAATGTGTTTAGAATAGGATTTTACATAACTCATCTATACACCAAAATCCAATCAGACCACTGCTTCCCCCTTCTGTCAACAAATGGAATACTTTTTTCATGTTTTCTCAAAAACTGTGGATCTTATCGAAAAATTTATAAAGACGAAATGTGTTTAGAATAGGATTTTACATAACTTCTATATATTTCCAAACTTCAAACCCTTTTCTAATGCACTCAAAAAAAAAATTTAACTGTAGATTATTTCTGTATTTCCATTTCCCCAACCCTCCAAAATATTTAAAATGAGCAAGCAAGTATTTAGGTGCTAATAATTCCTTGTACGCTTGTTCCCTTCCAACGCCAATAGCATGAAGCCATAAGGGATTGTTTATGTTTATTTATTCATGATTTTTAAACACAAAAGTCGAAGAAATGGATTCCAACTTTGAAACTAACCAAATTACGATTTTGATCGCCTTTTAATGGCTTCACAAACTTTTGCAATTCTCAAATCGAAACCATTTAATTTTTAATCTACACCGAAATGCCCAATTGTAGTATAAAAACCAAATGTGCTTAATTTCAATCAGTTTAGTTGAATTGGATTTCCAAGTGTTTGTTTCGGATTTTTGCAGAAGAGAGAAATTTCCCAAAATGATTGAAGATCTGCCAATTATTTCAATCAATGTGAAAATATTAAAATTCTGGTCATTCATTCTCGTCCATAATTATCGACGCTATATCAGTGTGATTCCTGCGACTTTATTGAATATAACACAATTTTTGGATATGTATTATTCAACGGAACCAATTGATGCGATTATTCGAAATACGTATTTTTTGGTGCTGTGGTTTAATACAATTGTAAGAGCGATAATTCTTATTATTCAGCATAAAAAATATGAACAGTTTATGGAATATTTAGAATTGATGTACATTGAAATTCAGGTAAATTTTTTGAAAGAGTTAAGTCGTTAATGATGCAAAAAACCAAATCATTTTGGTAGAAAAATGGCGACAAAGAAATGCAGAAGATACTCAATACAGCAACCAAGGAATCTAGAATGTTTGCAAGATTTAATTTGTTTCTTGGCGCCATGGTCAGTGTCGGATTTTCGCTGTATCCGCTTTTCACAAGTAGTCGAGGTAATTTTTTTTTTATAATAATGCAGTGAAACCTGTCAAAGCTGGAGCCTGGATAAACACGACATCTGCCCAGGTCCAACGTTGTTCGAAATTTTGTAGTTTTGCATTTCATAGTGCATAAACCTGGATGAACCGGAACCCAATTGTAAAGTGGACAATTTTTTTATCACACTGTTAGAGGCGGTAGGGTCCAAAGGCCGAAACTTGCTTGAAGTATTTTATCGACAGACATTATACAGGCTTTACTGTAATAGCGTTGATGATCCGTTTGTAACTTGAGAACACCTAGACCGATCCGAATCAAACTTTTGGGAGAGTTTCTTTTATCGGTTACCTTGTTTCCCTCCTTCCCTGCTACAAAACCTTCTTTGAGACCCTTCTTTGAGACCCAGACAATTTCTGCCTTGGAGAAATTTCAGTATAATAAATAAAGTTTTTTTTCTAGTTCTACCTTTTGGTCAAACGATTCCTGGAGTGGATAAATACAAGTCGCCATATTATGAGATTCTGTACGTTTTTCAAATGGTTTGTTATAGTTTAACTTTGGTTTCGCGTTTCGAACAATTTTTGAAATTTTTTTACACTACAGGTTATCACACCAATGGGCTGCTGCATGTATATTCCTTTTACTAGCCTAATTGGTAAATTTTTCGAACAGTTTGGTTACTGATTAAATTTTTATTGATTCTTTTTAGTCACCTTCATTATGTTTGGCATCGTAGTAAGTAACACCGACCAACACTCGATTTTGTGCTCTCGATGTTAGAGTCTTTTTTGAGTAATTTGGTGTCGTTGATTCCGAATCTGGTAAATTCCCATAAATACCCAAAAATGGAACCAATTTATAGACATATTGAATGTGTTGAAAACTAGAGCTAACCCATCCTAACCGCTATCACCAGATTCGGAATCAGCTACCCCAAATTACCCAGAAATTACAAATATCGGATGAAAAAAAACTTTGTCGGGTATTGTGGTATAGGCGGGCAATGTGGCACAGCAGCGTTTCTCGTATATGAGCTATTGCATCGCAAGATCAAACATATAGAACCGTTATTTGTGAAATTCGGCAACCATTGTTTGTTTTGGCAAGTTTGACTTCCGAACTTGAAATCCTTTTCAATTTCAAGGGTGAAATGTTATATGAAGATGCTTTTGAACATTTTCCAGTGTTTGCTTTTTTGTTTTCAAGATCATTAACATTTTTATTGCTTAAAGATCATTTAATTGCAGATAATTCCAAGATTTAGTGAATCGCTTCTTGTTCAATTTTCTTATCATCAATTTTTTAGGGTTTTACGTTAAAAATGAGCTTTTTACTCGTAATTTTTACGTGTAAAAAGCTGCGTAATTTCTTTAACGTAAAAAACCTGTACAATACTGGTATATATCACTTTATCCGACTAAATATTTGTGTGGAAAAAATGCATGGTGTCTAAATACAAAATTACCCGCCAATTTTTCAAAGCATTTGTGAAGTTTTTTATTACTTTTTAAAAAAAAAACATATAAAGACAATTTCTTGTTCCTATTCGAAAGAGCATTTGAACTTTAAAAAAATTAGAGATTTGAGGACGATAATTGCAGTAGGACAGAAAAAATAAACATGTATTACCACAATATCCGATTTTACTCTATTTCTTAAAAACGTAACATAAATGAGGCGTTAAAAGCTAGAGTGAGGCGTTAAATGAGGCGTTAAAAGCTTTTGAAGCTTTTCCACTTTTGTACTATTAATGACTGTAAATTTTTGGAAAAAAAATTTCTGTGGACTTTATTACTCAACGTTGAAATGTTCTTTTGTGCATCCAAACATTTTTATCTAAAAACTCACTCGCAATAGTGATTCAAACACAAAAAAATTCACGATTTCGACATGTGGGTTGGTCCACTCTAGCTTTTAAAGCCTAGTACGCAGTTCGAGTAAAATGGAATTTTCCATACAAATTTAACACTGCGCTTAAATTTAACCTCAGAAATTTTACCAAGCGGTACGCAGTGTGAAAAACTCATGTTGCAATGTTGCCTCACTAGTTGGCGTAGAAAGTCTCCACTTGATTTTACCAGCATTTTAACTGTTCGGTACATTAAATTCGAGGTAAAAATTTGACAGATGAAAATAATAGAGGTTCTGTTTCCAGTTTTCCTAACGAGTGTGGTTTTTTAATTGTGTGTGCTCGGCTGTCAATGTTTTTTCTCCACAAACAGTTTTTACTTCGGTTTTAATGTGCCAATTTGGAGACCGCGTTAAAATTTCATTTTACTCGAACTGCGTACTAGGCTTAACGCCTCAAATAAAATTAGGCTAACAAAGAATTCCATTAATACTACAAGGTGGCAAAAGTCTTACAGCATCGACTGAGGAATTTAAAGGAACCGGGAGACACAGATAACATTCTAAAAATGAAAGTAATTAACTTAATTATTTAAATTTCTCGACAATTTGGATTTTTAATATTATTTATTTTGATAATTTTCGGGCTAAAGGTCATATTGGAATATTTTTGCTTCTATTGAAAACCTTTGTGGTTAGGGTAGAGACAGAGATCATGGCGTCACTCTGATGAGATCCAGCCATTGATTCTCTAGATCGAACCTTGATGTTTCTTTTCAAAAAGGAAATGTTTTCCTATTGATCATTGTTTTAATTTAAAATTTAATATCATTGTATTATGCAATTGTGAGTATGAGAAATCTGGGGACCTATTATGGAATACGATCGCAATCGTAACGAATGGGATTTGTCTGTTGTTGTTAGTAGAAAATACTAATAAAAACACACACGTGGTCGTAATCGTTACAATTACGATTGTATTCTATAATAGGCCCCCTGGTACTTGAATAGAAATGGTTTACATAGAAGCAAAATACAATAATCCCTCCAACTGCGCGGTAGATAGGTTCCACAAAAAGAGCACGCAAACCGAAACCGTGTACTGTAAACCCTACTTTGTATGAAATTTTGGGGTTAGGAACATGTTTTTTTAAACGAGAATTATAAAAAAAACCGCGCAGCTGGGAAATTTTTACCGCGCAGTTCGAAATTTTTGTATTAAAAACTTAACCGCGCAGTTGGAGGGATTACTGTATTTCAATATGACCTTTATCCCGAAAATTATCAAAATAAATAATATTAATAATTAACTTCATTTAACTTTAAATTTAAAATTTTCTTAATAATTTATTTTAGGTCACTTGGTGCGCAAAATATCACAACAAATTAATTCGGTTTGTATTTGCTGTATAAATTTACGGTACAAAAATTAATGATTTTTTAAATTTATCATTTTTATTTAAAAGATATTGCAGTCGAATGAATGATCTCGTAACGTACATTTCGCTATTAGAGTTTATCACTTTTGGAGCGACATTGTGTGCTTTGCTATTTTTACTGAATATTGTAAGGAAATTTTGTAGTTTTCTACATAATAGCATTTTGGGGCCGTTCATAATATACGCCACGCTAATTTTTGCCCTTTTTGGTCGGTAATTTTCGCACTTTTGGGCGCGCCGTTGCACTTTTAGACGCCGTCTTCCCCCTAAAAGTGTGAAGTATGTTATGAACCGCTCATCGCAACATTTTTTTTGGAAATTTTAGATTTTATTATAGGCTGCAATTTTATAAAAATCTAAAAAAGATTTTAAATTTTTTAGGTAAATGCTTTGGGTCAAATTTTCATTGTTTGTGCATACATTTTGATGATAATTGCTCAAATATTTGCAATTTATTGGTATGCAAATGAATTGTTCGTTCAGGTAGGTTTTTCTATACGTATTAGATACAGTAGCATGAAAAATGTTGATCCTCAGTGTGGATTCGCAGGAATAATACGTAATTTTATAACGGATCTCTCTAATGTGCCAAAAAAATGTGGTACGAAATTTTAGTTAAATTGTCAAGAATTCAAAAAAAAAAATGTGAAAAGTTTTAGTCAAGAATTCAAAAAGTAAAATGACAACATTTTTCATGACTATGGGGCCTATTGCGGTTATCGATCGATCATCGTTGACCGGAACGATCGAAAAACAATTTGGTATTGCGTAAGGTTCATCGTGATTTTTTTAGTGTTTGACGTCTTCACCGGACGATCCAACAAAGATCATCGTTCCCAACTGAACGATTTTATCGTTCGCGAACGATAAAATCGATATCGCAATACTGATTTTTCGATCGTTCCGGTCAACGATCGATTGACGAAGCTCACAATAGGGGCCTATATTTTATAGGGCTTTGTTTTTACACAACGTTTTTACGCAATGGTCTTTCTCTTAATAAAAAATGTTGTTCCAATATTTATTCAAAAGTTTTTTTTTTCGCCTCACAGAGTTTGAATATTGCTGAAGCGGCTTACGACACACCTTGGTTTGAATACAATCGACCCGTCCAAAGGTCATTATTGATTATTACTGTTCGTGCCCATCGTCCATTAGCGGTAATGTTTTTGTTTTAAACTAATGAAATTAGCTTAAGTGTTGGTCCATAAAACAAAACTTCTTTTTTAATTTTCAGGTAATGGTTGGAAACATCTATCCGATGACTTTAGAAATGTTTCAATCACTTTTGAATGCAACATATTCCTACTTCACGCTGTTACGAAGACTCTATGGATGAATATTTAACCTGCGGCAGGTTTTCACTATATTTTTATAATCAAGGGAAACTTCTCTACACTGATTGGTTCCAAGGTGCACCTAAAATCTAAAATTAAGGCTGAAAATTATAAATTAAAGACAAGGAAATGTCGCTTTTCCATAAAATACTTCATGTTAAGTTTTGCTTTTTTAAATCCTCGGTTTCACCTAATTTCTTTGTGATTTTCTGCATGATATTTGAGAGCCCTTTCCCTGTACTCTCAAATACGTGATGTCTTTCGAATATTACAGTCTGTACCTAAGGCAAGCAAATGAACCTTCGCAAAACAAAGATTTTTGATCCCAATGTGAACTAAAAAGCAAACAGTTTATCAAAGTAAAGCAAAGCAAAGCAATAAAAATAAAAACTTATCTGTTGAGTTCTGCAAAATGAAAATGAAATACGATTTTTATGTAAATAGTGATATGTGATTTTCATCTTTATCATGTGTACAATGACTACCAGTTTTACAGGAATTATTTTTCGCTTTTATTTACTGATAATTAACAAATTTTTATTTTATTTTCATAGTAAAGTGCTTATTATTTGTTTCGATTTCTCAAAAACTATTTCACTATTATTTTTATTTAAAATTCATTTAAATCATTTGACTAAAAATTTCCATTCACGTTCCTTATTAAGCTAATTTATTTTTTGTTTTTGTATAAATAGCTGATAGTGTTTTTTGTTTTCGGGAATATTTTTTTTTTATTATTATGTATTCTTATTTTGTCTTTAAATGATTTTCAACTACAAAACATTTAAATCTTTGCTAGAAAATTGATCACAACAAATATAAACAAATGATAATTATTGTTTATGTATAAAAATGAATAATAAATTTATCTAACGTTAATTTCGTTTCTTTGTTTGTTTTGAAACAGATTTTTTTTCCTTTTCTTTTTCCTGTTTTAGAGGCGCACCAGTAAAGAATGATGTCAGGACTTCACTAATTTCCGGCATGTCATTCGTCATCTGCAAAGGAATTGGTTTTCATTATAAAATATTAACGTTTCGCATCAAACATTTGTAAAACAAGCCTTGTAAGAAAGTAATTAAAATGCAATTGGGAGTTTCTTTTAGCATAAAGCTGTTAAATAGTTTTTAGGATAGATTAAACGATACAAGATTGTTTTTTAAATGCCATTCGAATGAAGGAAAGAAAAAAATGAATCTAACCTTTGGGAAGTTGATGTTTTCCATTTCTTTTTTAGTCTCTGGATCGCTCATCATCTTCGGCAGAATCAACATCAACAACAGCGGCAAAAGCATCATCAGGACCATTGGATTGAACAAGAAGTCAGTGATCTATTTGAAAAATCATTATAAAATCCACTTCTCTGGCCAAATAAAAATGATTTTGCGATAAAAGCGTACCTTCCATTGTTCACGTGTTTGGAAATATTTAAATCGAGTCAAGGCCTTCAGTTTGAGCGGATAAGGCACCTGAACCACCTGCGAAGGCTGCACATAATTAACTTTTCGCGCTCGGAATTTTCCTTTGGGATTTATCTCAACGCGGACCTGCAAAAAAAAAATTTTCATTGTAAAAATCGTCACCGACTCTTCTGGAATGTGAATTAATTACGGGTTCATAGACGTAGTCTGGGTTGATAATTTCAACGACGTAACTACCAGATTGGACGCTGCTGATTATAAAGGTTCCGTCTTCCCTAATGAACCCTTGGTACTCCCCACTATTTATACTTATTGACGTGTCCTTCTGCCAATTCATATCCGCATTGTAGAGTTCTGGAGGATAAACCTTTCCTTCGATTGTGTATCTGCCCCCCGCGAGAATTTCCTCGTCATCCAAAACCGATAGTACATCAGCCTTGGCCCACAGCACGATACAAATCACCATGAAACACGACAGGCTCATATATTTCGCCATGATTTCTGGAATTTGCTATTTTGTTTCGGAAAAATCGAGGAAATTCGACCAACCAAAGAAATCACTTGACAACGAAATGAGAGTTGGTACTCCTGCTGTCAAATTTCAAAGATGAGTTGGGAATATTGGAAGTGGGAGGAAGGTATAGTTGAAAATATGCTTTATACTTACATCATACGGTCTCTTTTTTCGAAAATGCCAAAAGAGGGGCTGAGTTCAGAAAATCGATAGGCAATTCCAAATATTGGAAGCTTTTTAACGGAAATTAAAAAAATATTGTAACTGGAATATTTTTGATTACCTAAATCCACATTTAATAATTTGGATATGTTAAGCTTATCTTTTAAATTATATTATTCATTTTTAAAGCAAAAATCGTTTAAAGATTTTGCGTTCAATTTTTCCATCGGAAAATTGATTCTCAAGTTCTTATAAAAAAGACGAGTTTCATTTAGATTTTTTGAAAGAAATTTAATTTATTTAAAATATTTACGAATTTATAAATCATAAACCACAATAACGCTTTGTTTATCTGTTTTTGTAAAGATTACCAACTTTGATTTTATTATGTCGCTAAAAATTTCGGCAATAAAGATAAAATTTAAAAAAGAACTTGTTTTCGCAAATATTTCAGAAAAGAATGTTGAAAATCAAATTGAAATTTAAACATGTTTCGGTTGATCATCTAAAAAATCGTGTTTTTTTTAATATTTTTAAGCTAAAGATCATGTACAAAGGTTAAAGATTACAAAAAAAACAGTTTTTTTTCGTTTACTCTGTATTAGAAACAATTTTGGATAATTGGGTATCGAGTATTTTAAATTTGACCATAAAAGGGAAGAGAATTCTAAATAAATGAAATGAAAATGAATTTTTAAAAACATTCCTCATATTTTAAAAACTAGGACTCAGATTTGGAGCCAACTGTATGTCAGGCAGTGTCATTAAAAAAAACTATGGTAATTTAGTTAAAAATCGAGTTTTTATACAAAACGAATATGAAATAGCTTACCTCTAATACTTAATATCTTATATTTTGTGATCCACATTAATTTTTCTAACAATATCTCTTTCATCGTTTCATTATGGGAATTTCCCATTAAAACATCTTATGTGAACAGCATATGACTTTCTTATACAAAATTTACGTTCTTGCGCAATTTACGATTACACTATAACCCTATGAAAAATTTTGTTTATTTAAAAATATGATTTTTAGGTTACTAAATCTGAAATATCTCGATAGCGGTCAAATATATCGATTTACGGTAAAAGGCAAAAACGTAGAGAATTTTAATACCTTTAGTTCTTCCTTGAACTATTTTTACAGGAAACGTCAGTTTCCAAGCAAATCGCAAAATTTTTTTTTCAACATTTTAATGAAAATTTCTTAATAACGGTAGAAGATAGCGGATAATCATAAAAGATAAAATTGTGGAGAATACCATTCTTATTAATTTATGTCATACATAAAACTAGCAAAAAACCGTTATTTTTCGAGATAATCGCAAAAAACTGATTTTTTTTTAAATTACGGAATATCTCGATAACGGCTTGAGATACACAGTTCTAGTAAAATTCAAAAATGTAGGAAATTTTATTGTCTCCGTCTTTTGCCACACGAAAGGGGTACAAAAAACGCACAGTTTCGAAGTAAATCGCGAAAAACGAAATTGCGATTTTTAAAAAGCCTCCATTTTGGTTAATCCCGATTAATGGTTTTCCATGAAAAGTGAATGGATCATCCCACTCCAGGACCAAACATGATTGTAAAATTTCATCGCTCTAGCTCTATTAGTTTTTGAAAAATCTTGAACACAGACTGACAGATATGCTAACAGACTAATAGACTAACAGACTTACAGACTAACAGACTAATAGACTAACATACTAACAGACTAACCGACTAACAGACTAATAGACTAATAGACTAACATACTAACATACTAACATACTAATAGGCTAACAGACTAACCGACTAACAGACTAATATACAGAAAGAAATTTTTGTAATAATGCTCCAATCGATCGACTGAGGAGTAATCGAGAAATGTTTTTGAGGCAAAAAAAGGTCGAAATTTTTTATGAATACAATACTTTATTATATTACGTATAAGAAAGTAAAAATAGTTTGTCACAGTAGACAAATGTAAAAAATTTAGAGTACCTATATTTTTGTTATTTAGGGAATAATAGGTAATTAAAACATACAGTAATCCCTCCGACTGCGCGGTTAAGTTTTTAATACCAAAATTTCGAACTGCGCGGTAAACATTTCGCAGCTGCGCGATTTTTTTATAATTTTCGTTTAAAAAAACATGTTCTAACCCCAAAAATTTAATCCAAAGTAGGGTTCACAGTGCGCGGTTTCGGTGTGCGCGTTCTTTTTGTGGAACGTATCTACCGTGCAGTTGGAGGGATTACTGTATTTTGGGCAGAAACCTAAATCATTCCTATTCTGAGATACGGCGTTGCGTTTATTTATTCGATACGCGACAATCAGTATTCCTGAATACGTAACGTTTTATTTTTGTTATTCTGCGAAACTATCGACTGACGTTAACTTTCTCGCGTTAGGTGTTGGGCATGATTGACAAAAGGCAAATTTGATAAGTTTTTTTAAGCAATTACATCCCATAACAGCAATCAGTTTGCTGCGAATCGAATCGACCGCATTTTATTTGGACTCTTAACGCATGTATCTCAGAATAGGCATGAATATATCTCTCAACATTTTTATTATTAAACAAACCATTATTTTCAAGAGTTTAATACAAACTCCCCTATGAATGCTGAAATCAGTTGCAAAACCTGAAATTGCCTACAAAATAACTACGAAAAGAAAACAGAAACAGTTCACACCTCGTTAAAATTCATTTAAGTATTTCTCAAAATTCAATTCATACATACGTACATAAATTCCATTAAAAAAAAACTTAAAAAAAGTGAATCAATTGAAATTCAAAACCGTTTTATAAATGTCGATAATTTTTTTTTTATTATTTTTGTTTGTTTGCTTCTTCACTTATTTTTTTTAAATATATATATATTATGTTTATAATATATAAATGCTTATTTACACATTCAACAGTATGAAAATAATAAATTATGGCATTTAATATTTAAAGCTAAGTAACATTTAGGTTGTTTTTTTTTTCGAAAGACACGTTGTTTATGTTTATTTTTTTTTATATAAATTATTTAATTAGAAAAAACTAAAGTCTTTGATTTAATTATTGTTACATCGTTTCATTACTTTTATAACTTTATTAAAAAATATCCTCTTCATTATAATGAAAACACTTTGGTTATATGAATAAATTGTAAACACGTTTGTAGAAGTAGTAGAAATAGTTGTTGTAAAAAAATTACCAGTCACTAAAAATGTTCCTTTAGTTTTTGTATGAGTGTGTGTGTATGTATAGTAAAGAAAAATGAAATCCAAAAAAAAATAATTTATTTCATATTTGTTTTATTTCATTGTCTTCAAAGATTTGCTCCCACAATGAAAGACTTTTCTTCTGGCATTTCGTTCAATTTTTCTTCTTTTGTGCTTCCATTCACGTTTTCTTCTTTCACAATTTAGCTTTCTAACTCCTCAAAAATAAGAAATTCACATTTTTTTCTTTGTTTTTTTTTCTTCATTTTGTAATTGTAGATCCTTAAGCTTAGAATACAAAGAGTAAATAAACAAAATATTTAACAGCTAGTCCTTATAATTTAATATTGATTTGTTTTTTTTTTCTTAAATTTCATTTGTTTTATGTTTAGGAAAGTCAATTGCCCGAATAGTTTGGATTATACGGAGCTTGTTTGGTATATGATTCTGATCCAACCACCTGATCGTAGGATGGTGGATTCATATTTGCTGCTGAAGCCGCCGTCGCTGGTGGATATGGGGCTACATTTGCTGTGAAACTGCAATTTCAAAAGAAAATAATTATTAGTACAAAATTTGTAATTAGAAGACGTTTTTAAAACTCACCCTGGTGGATAAGGTACACTAGTATTTGACATTGGTTGGGGCATCGGTTGAGCACTGCAATGGAAAAAAAGTGGAAATTAAATTGGTGAATTTTTTTCAGTAATTTTTTATAAAAAAAACATAAAAAATGAAAGACTCTGTTTTCAGTATAGTGGAGTCTCGATTCGTAAACTGAATCCATTTATGATGGGCGTTCACAAACCAAGAAGTTCACGAACCGAAACGACTGTTCAAGAACTTAAGGTGATGGCCCAATAGAAGCTTTGGTTGCTTCGCTTGCTTTACTCGCTTTGACAGCTGAATTCAACTCCGTGTTTCCTGATAGGAGTTGGCCCAATACAAAAGCGTTTAAAGCAAAGCGAAGCAAGCAAAGCTTCGATTTGAGCAATTCTCAATTCGGCGCTTTGCTTTATGCGATTTGACAGTTCTGACAATTTAGTTTTTCACCTAATAGATGGAACAAAACACAAATAGCATACAAAATACATGATAAATCGTCGGTGATAGTGCAATACCGCGCATGAGCAGTTTGTAAATACCGCGTATCTACAAAAGTAGCAATTTTGAGATTTCGGGCCTAAATGTTCGAAGTGATGAATTGCTTACTTTAGGAGTCATGCCATCTGAATTATTCAATAGGTAACCGCTATTTGGCTAACGAAACAATATTGCGTATCTGTCATTGTTGTGAAGTTGGCGGCAAATCCAAACTTTTTCTTCCCCCTGTAAAATATTTAAAATGTAGATACGCGGTATTTACAAACTGCTCATACGCGGTATTGCACTATCACCGACGAAATGCTTTATAAATTAATTTTTGTTGTTAAAATGTTTCCACTCAGATTAAATAAATTCAATATAATTGCCAGATGTCAAAGCCCTCATAGAAAAGCGTACATTGGGCCTAGAGTAAGCTTTGCTTGCTTTGATCGCCTCAAATGCTTCAGCAAAGCAAAGCAAGCGAAGCAAGCAAAGCTTCTATTGGGCCCTCACCTTTAGCATTTGTTCACAAACCGAACTTCTTCTGTAATTCTATTAAATTTAAAATGGAATTCATGCTTACCCTGGATGTGTTGGATATGGTGGATTAATAACTCCTGACGCTGGTGGGTATGGCACTCCCGTCGGATACGGTGTCGCCTGGAATCCCCCCGACGGTGTCGCTTGTACCGTTACTGGATACCCGCCTGCAGTTGAATGTGTCGTCGAAGTTACAACAACGGGTGCTAAAATTAGAAAAAATAAGGAAAAATTAGTTTAAAAAATTCTCAAATTTTTTTTTAGCTAATAAAATATTTTTACAATAGCAAAGATAAAACAGTTTTTTAATTACAAAAAAAAATGGCTACTTGAGAATCATTAAAACCCTCTTCCAGTAGGCATTTTTGCGGAAAATACTTTTTTTTCTTTACAAGAAGGCAATCATCATACTAATATATAAAAATGAGTTGGTGTCTGTCTGTTCCTCTTTCACGCAAAAACGGCTAAACCGATTGACTTGAAATTTGGCATGAGTGTCTGTGGTAGTTCTGGTTCCAACATAGGTATACGGAAAAGTAGCGCGAGGGGTGGGGGGAGTAAGGGGAGGGGGTAAAGTGATTTCGAAACTTAGTTTTGGCGCTATGTTACTCTTTCGCGGGGAAACTACTGAACCGATTGGCCTTAGATGTTCGTCGGGGGTCCAGCCCCAACAAAGACCCATTAAAAAGCAACTTGAGAGGTGGGGGAGTAAGGGGAGGGGGTAAAGTGATCTCGAAACTTAGCTCTTCCTCTATGTTACCCTTTCGCGGGGAAACGACCGAGCCGATTGACCTGAAGTTTAGCTCCAACATAGACCATCAAAAAAAAAATTGAAAAAGCTTAGTCCGGCAACGACGGGTATGCAAGCTAGTTTTTAATAAATACTTTAATAGGAAAAAATCACAATGAGAAATTTGCCAGGAATTAATACGCATTACACATTTTTTGCAATGTCACTATCAAACAGATACTCCCTAGTTCAGAAATAACCGTCCCATGACAAAAATATAACTGATCTATTTTTAAAAAAAATATATTAAAACTTTAGACGCAATCCATCATAGCACGACTGACTACACGTAACCAATACAATTTCAAACTGCTTTTGTAATTCTAATATGACCTAAAAAAAAATTGGACCAATGATTAAACACCTTCCTGATTTGAATGAATTTTTCTAATGGGTTTTACCCAAAGTGTGTGTTCGATAAAACTCAATTGCGGAAATTAGCACAAAAAATAATATTATTAAAAAAGTGCTGATAAAATTGTTAGACATTCTTAAGTCATCATTGAGAGCCAATTAAAGATATTGTTTAAAAATAAATGCAATAAACAATTTTGACAAACATCAAAATGATTGGAAAATCGCAATTTTGTTTTCTAGGTAAATAACAAATCAATAATTTTGGTCTTTGAGAGAGTTTATTTTTAAATTCCAAAAATATTCGCAATTTGTGGCGTTGGCTTTTCTAATTAACTGCAAAATCACTGCTAATCACTGATAATGATGAATTATTTGATAAATTCAAGCCGGAAAAAATTAATACAACTTTTTTTTTAAATTTCTAGAAAAAAAAACATTTTAATTTGTCGTTTAATTTCCGGTCACCTTACCCCTATTTGAAGAAGTTTTATAATTGCATGAAATTGCAAGGGGGTGATTTTTGATTTCGAGGTTCAAAGATAATAACGGACTTTATCTAAAAGTGCAAAGCACTTAATTTGAAGTGATCAATTGTAAAGAAAATTTAACTGCAAGAATCCTTCACTATAATAAATTAATAAGTATTAGAGAATTGTTTTGCCGCATGTGCATGATTTTGCACATACGACAAAACAATTCTCAACCAGAAAAATGTAATCATCGAGATGTAAAGTTTCTTCTACCTTGTCTAACTGAGTTTTTCGCCATTTTAGCATTTTTATACGCCAAATACAACCAACAACATAAAACTGCAGTTGATATAAAGAAAATCACAGCCCCAATAAACGTGAATATCGCAATAAATATATCCATTTATTATCTACAAATTTTCACACTTCCGAGATCGCTTTGAACTTCTGAGGGGAAAAAAAATCACTCACTCCCACAGTTCTTTGTACTTCCGTTTCTAATTGAGGTTTTCTTTGAGAAAAGCAGAAAACCCTCGAACCTCTTCGAAATCGTCTCACACGGCCAGATGAGCAACTAAAACTGACTTCGATAACAGAATTTCCCCGTTCATTTGTCCAAATGTACAGAATATAATAAAAGCCACCGATAGGTGACAACATTTTTAGCTTAAAGGTGGCTCAGGAAAAACTCAACAGGTAAGCGACACCGACAGATGTCGATGGTGACACATTAATTACAGGTACGTGCGATAGATAACGGATTTCGATATAAAGTTGATGTGTTATCTGTTTTATCATTTCTCCATCTAAATACAAATATTGATTACCTTCTAGCGCCCGTTCAACTACCGAGAATTCGACTATAATTTGAATCGCGTCTAACGTAATATGGGTATAAAATTGCGGGAAAATTTTTTATACACCGCTCTCGCTGTCCCATAAATAAAATTAAAACAAAAACACCCCACATTAAGGTGATATTATGTGAAGTACTCTGGCACTTTATGCCTTAATTGTACTTGTCGGTATTTTCAAGTACCACAACACGTAAATTACTTCATTCTATTCCCCCAACCTAGTATCATTTCCAAATCAAAACACGCAAATCGGTAATCTTTTCAGTTTCTCGATAGGCACGATAAAAGAAATGTAAATCCCATAAAGCACATACTCGCATTATACGAATGGCATTAAGTGTAATTGATTCGTTTAATAGATTATTGCAGATATGTCATTTTTTCCAGTATTTTTTCCGTTAGCAAGTCAGTTTATAAATAAAATATCAGAAAAAAAATCAAATTTCTAAATTTGTTTAGTGTGAAAGGTCACACGCAATGTTATTTGCTGATAAAATTCCGGTGCAACAGATTAGATTCAAATTCAAGAAAAAAAACCACCATACGTAATTGATTTTTAATCAAATGTGGACATTTTTTAGGCATTTAATTATTTTTGAGTTTCCAATGCAATGAGAAAAAAATCAAAGCCCAAACATTGGGCAGGGGGACGGGAAACGTTATCGTAATTTAACGAAATAATGAATTTCTTTTCTTCAAAATTACGTTATCACGTTAAAGAAATTTAATTCCGTTACAATAACGAAAACCGAAAAATAATATTTAATTTTTCGGTACACGGTTTTGATTATTCGGAAAAAAATGTCAAAATTGGATGGGCTAGTTGTATTTTAGTAGGAGAAACGTTCATCACAATGGGCCTGTAGGCCTCAGAGTGTAGAGCTGTGCTCACGCCTAGGCGCGCGAGGTCTTCTTAACATAGGAGAAACGTTTCAAATTCTAATATTTAGCCTGTGATGCCATGAAAGGACGAAATCAAATCAATTGTAGATTTCTGTTTTGGTGACAAAGTAGAGGGCTGCGTTCATAATTGCAGAAATCTAACGCAGTACTGCGCAAAAGTAACTTTCTGCTGCTTTATCGTCAGCTCAATTTCTTTACAGCGCTTGCTGCGCAATTGCTGCAGAATTTTTTCTGCAGGCTGCTTTCATGAATGTACTGCACACTGCGCAGCTATGATGATGAACGCACTATTTTAGTACTGCGTTAAATCTGCAATTATGAACACGGCCGAGGTGTGGAAAAAAAACAATGACGAAAAAGTCACAGCCGGAGTTTTCAACTAAAATTTAACAAAAATAAATAGAAAAACTGTGAGCTATTCAAATTAATTTCATCAGATATTGTTCTTTAATATTTCATCTCTAATCTTGATGCATTTACCAGTTATGTTAGTATCAGATTTGGCTACTTTTACTGCACAACATGACGAAAAAGTGCGCTGCCTGCATGTACAGATTTTAAAACAGCCGCAGTCTTTTCAAATGTTGCGCAACCCAAAAACCAGCTACGCGTGAACATTTATGACTGGATCAGACATGGCTACTTTCGTTGCGCAGTACGAAGAAAAACTGTCAAAAAAACTGTCTGAAAAACTGCAGCGGCTGCAAAAATTGACAGTTTCTTCGTACTGCGCAGCGAAAACTTTAAAAAATATTTTCCAGATGGAGTGAACACAAATCTAACGGCCGAACAAAACTGCATAAATTTGCTGCGAAAAAAATTTCTTTCAGTTTATTGAAAATTCAAGAACTTTGTTATTCTAGGGAACAGATAATTTCAACGCCTCTTTTAACTGCAGGCGCGGACTACGCCGGTGGTAAGGATTTAGAATGGGGTTAAGGTGGCAATTGTAATTTTTGAAACACGTAGAAACCAGTATAGCCTCACATTGAAGCCTTTTTCTACTGAAGTTTACTTTGGTACAAGCTAAAAGACTGAGTTTCACATATTAAACATAACAAAAGCTATAATTGTCAATCTGGCAATAATTGAAAACCCGTATGGTGATATTCGTATCAAAATTCGAACAGTTGTACCAAAATTCCACTTTGAAGTCAAACTTTCCAATAAGATTTTTTAAAATCTATTCCAATCGGATTTTGATGTATGGGAGTTTTATGTAGAATCATATCCTAAATAACTTTTGTTCTTGCACTTTTTTGATAAGATGCACCGTTTTTAAGATATTCGCAAAAAACATTTTCGTTCGTATGGGGGGTACCCCCCCCCCCTCTCCTAATGGTCCATTTTTGCCAATTAACGGACTTAGCCTTGCATTTTACGAAAAACGAATCTGCTCAAACTTTCAAGTCTCTAGCTCAATCCGTGCGCCCGCAATCCGCGCCACAGACGGACGGACGGACGGACATGCTAAATTCAAGTTTTTTTATCATTCTAAACACACTGGTGTAATTCATTTTTTTGTGTGACGACGGGATCTTGGCGTTACAAACGGTAAGGCAAATCTAATATACCCTTTGGTTTCACCATACGGGTATAAAAAACTCCAACCGCCACTTTCGCATCATTCTACATGTTTACCATCGCAATGCGCACCTGGACTTAGGAGACCAATTTTCGAAGGCAAAACCTTGAACATTACATAGTCTTGATTGAAGCATTCGGTAAGTAGCTACTATTTCAATTCCACACAACTGGCTTTACTGAAATGAATAGTGATAACTACTACTTGTTGCCATGGGTCTAGATTGCTATCACAGTAGTAGGGATGCAAAACTTTACACTTGTTATAAAAATCTCAATCCACATTAAACGGTAAGTGCAGCAGCAGGGTAAGAATTGTTACGAAATCACACTTTGAGGAGGTCTAATGCCGCTTGAGTGTTTATAGGCCATTAAGTTTTTACATTTTTTTGTTGTAAAAAAGTCCCTTATTTTATTTACTTCCATGAAACAAGTGTTTTGTTTATTCGATAAGTAATAACTTATGTCTTGTCAACTTTTTTTTTTGTTGTAATCAAGATTTTGTGACACTACAAGGCTGTAAGATGAACGACACTTTTTCGCACATTTCATGGGGTTACCGACTTTCAACTTTTTTGTATTGAAGAATTTATGAGGTTTTAATTTTTTTATCCATAAATTTTTGTATAAGAAAATGTCCTGAGATTGTCATTAATGGGAACTTATTTGCACTTCAAAAACGGAGGAGACATTTCCAATTTTGCTGTCGTACAATAGAAAATTTTTAGTTTCTTTGCACACTTTTAGCATTAGAGCAGTAAAAATAGTAGTAACACATTTTCTATTTATTTAGACATTACACAATTCCCCAATCATTGAAATTCCACAAAATTTTATAAAAGTTATTAATTTTTTTTCACTTTTTTCGATATTTTTCCTTTCAACAAAATTGCTTTTTACCTTGAAATAATTCGGTTCTAATATTATGCCGATTAATGCAAGCTAATAGACTCCAGAACAGAAAACAGACCGACAAAATGATGACTGCACATCCGAGAATAATCATAAGCGCACTCATTTTAAATATTTTAACACTAATAAATTTTACAACAATTGAGAACTATATTGGCTTAAATCACTAATTAAAGCTAACTACAGATGAGTAATTATAATTCAATAAATTTTCTATAACTAATGCTTTTTAATCCCATAAGCTCATGTCGACGACAATTTTATAAATAATTAATCAATTTCCTTTTCAAAAAAACTATATGCCAGATAATCGGTCTCAATGTGACAAAAATTCTGATATTTATCCCCACCTAGATGAGCATATCAAAATTTTAATATTGATAATATTTGCTATAAATAACTAAACAATGGATTCAACTGATTACAAAAAAATCTCTACGTCAAGTGAATACGCACTTAATACGATCTCCATTGGCTGATTTGTGTTAGAAATCGCTCCAGTAACCGGTGGAAAATTTAAAAAAAAACGTTTAATTTGTAAGATAATTGCCTGGTAGACAACAATACGCTGGATTCAATCGATGTTTCTAGGTTTTATTTTTTTCAATTTACTCATGAATCTTTAAAGTGCATCATTAAAATTTGGCATGTGTCAGATGATCGTGGGTCAATAACATGAACTGCAAAATCGATCGTGGGAATTTCAGTGGGGGTAAGGGGATGTTTTTTTCACAATTTTTTTAATATAATTTTTCAATCAATTTTTTGAAGAAATATTTTAACTGATTATCTTGGAATTCAGGTGAATTTTCTTAGAATTGAGAAAAAACCCCGAGATATACACAGTGGCGTGATTAATTATAAGGTCCTAATTTTTTTGTGCCGAAGGCGAAAGTTTTTCTGATTCGAATCCATAACTATAATAAGAAGCTTAAATAAAAGGCGGTAATAGTACTAAATGTTGTACTAAAATAAGTACGCCCTACTTTTAATACGTTGGCTGCCATCGTATAAAAAGAACTAACTGTAAAAACCGGTACATGCGGCTCCATATTTAAAAAAAAACATGTAAACCACCGGTGAGCCACACGGCAGCCAACGTGTTAAACTCATATGTTGTTCCCCGAAAAAACTGTTAAATAACACTTTAGGTTTCGGTGAAAGGACTACTTTATTTGTAGAATGAGATATTTGATTTGTTGTTTTTGAAGAATACAAAGTTTTTATGATTATATAAAAAATTTGAGCTAACATAAATACCAAACCAAATATCAAATTACTTTCAGAATTAGATAACAGATAGCTTTTAATTTATTAACAGGGATTCAAGATATTTATTTGTTTACAACACCTATCAACTTTTTTAAAATTTGGTTGCAGCCATTTTGTTTTGCTGATTCCGCGTACCCCCTGGAACCAACAGCTGTACGACTGCTTGGGAAACACTGTTCTATGCGATCCCAATTCACCTCAATTTTTTTTAAATATGTCGGGAAAAATATTTTGTATATGGTGCTTGTGAAATTTCCGAATATTGTTTTTTGTTCAAACAAAAACCAGTTTTGGGTGTATGTCTAACGGTGTGTTAATGTTTTTGAAGTTTTCAGAAAGAGTGTAAGTTTCATGAAAAATAGAGCATTTTTTTATAAATCCAGGCAGAGTTTAGGGGAAGACCCTTTAATGCAGAAGCACAGCTCAGGCTATCAATCACTTCATCTGAGGTAAAAAACCAATGCCAAAAAAATATCTCTTAACCCGTAAAGCAAACCAAATATCGTCGGCTAAGAGTGAAATTGTGCTAAGTCCATTATACCAAATTTTTCAGAAGAGCAATAAAAAACCTTGTTAAGTCATTTTAATTTTCATTTAGAGAAAACAGTCTCATTTAGAGAAAACTGAGCCCACTTTTTCTCATTTAAAGAAAACTCAGTGTTATTGAAAGAGAATTAAAACGATTTAACAAGGTTTTCATCGCTCTTCTGGAAAATTATACCAAATGGACTTAGCACAATTTCACTCTTAGCCGACGATATACCAAAAATTAGTTTTTGACTTTCAATTTGCACTAAACTAGCGAAAAATACCTTCATTTTCCACTTCTACACCTTCAGTACTTTTTTTTCTCGGTTTTAATTCGTTTTCTTCCCCATAATGATGATTATTATTTGCGTTGTTATTACTAATTGTAGTACAACAGTTTATAATCAATTCCAGTAAGGAGCAAACACGATCGGTATCCGAATGATCACAACTAGCAATGCTTTCATTACTTATTTCACTATCTGTCCCCAATGTACTGGAACTTCCACTAAGCGCTTTAGAACTACCCGAATTTTCACAATCTTCCGTAACCATTTCGCTTGCATGGCTTTCATCGCTTGATGAAAATGAATTTTCCGAATCGCTCATTTCAAAATTACTTTCAGAGATTTTCACAACGTAGATCCTCGATCTTTTTCTCAAAACTGATTTAAAGTGTGATTTTAGAATGACTTCAAGCTAAGAAAAATATTTTTACGATTCATTCCCATTTTTAGAATTCTTTTAGACAGTGAAAGAAAAGGCAGTTTATCTAGTTTGAATATCCGCTCAGTTTAGGTCTTATCAAGTTAGTTTTCAGTTGAGCTCGCTTTTATGGAATTTGATTAAAACAAGAATTTGCTGCCCTTTTACTGCATATTAGTGAGTTTTTTTTTGTAATAGGAAAACTTTCTACATCACTAATGTGAAAAATAAGTCATAATAGTCCCTAAAACGTGGAACGTAATTGAAAATTGATATAAAATAACCCTAATATGAAAATTAATTTAAAAAGGGTCAAATTAAAGCTCCTTAGTAGACTCTTGTGTGTTGTACGAAATACAATGGTTTGCGGGATTAAGGTCCGTATTAATGCGCTATGAAAATAATTACAGATAAATACCAACACAGTCGAATGATTTTCATACAACATAATCTTATAGTTTGGATAATAATACCAAGTGAATCACATTTCCCAGGAAACCATACTTTTATCAAATTTGGATTTTTTTTCTAAAATTTTAATTCATGTTCTTTATACAATAATAAAATTTAAAGCAGAAAACCGGCAACATCGCTGAGATATTTAAAATGATTCATTCAAGTTTTTAAAGAAACGTTTTTTTTCTTGATTAATCAAACTTTGCGGTTTGACTTGAACTGATAAAGTCGGTGAAAAATTCAAATAAAAACCATATCTGTTAAAATGCAATGAACAGCTGGTTGTTTTAGCAGCAGATTTGCCAATTTCACAAAAGTCTCGATAGATTGCTGAGAATACCTTGTTGATAGATTGCTACAGGTTCTGAGCCACAGCAGCATTTGCAGATGGCGCGACATGTTTCCGCCACACAACAGCAAATTAATGCAACTATGAACACAATTATGAGAATTACGATTATAATGATAATAGCGACCTCCATTTTCACTCGAAAAGAATCTAAATTCAACTTAGAAATAAATGTTCCCGGTTATTTCTTTTCACAAAAGTGTTAAATATTTGCAGACTGATAACGTGTCGTCAAAATTCTTATTTAAAATGTCTTGATCAGTATTGATCGAGAGATTAGCGTCAACTGAACCAAAAAATTGTTCAAGTGTTCGACACAAATGAAATATGATCTAAATGTGAACTGAGTAGAGAAACAAGGAGATATCACCAAGCGATTGTATTAAAATTTTTATCTCAGTTTTCGATACTCAGCACTAAACATGAATGGTATCCGTTGTTCTAAACTGTTTCAGAAATGTCGATAGTCACAAACTGAAGGCAGCTGCAATTTCGCTTTATCAGCAGAGTTCGAGATATCGTCAAAAAGAAAGTGAAATAACACTTACCCCTAATTTATTCACTAGGAGTTAAGCCGAGTTAGTGAGTTAAGGGAGTTAGCTAACCTTATTTTCCATGTTAAAGGTGGGTTAAGGGAGTTAAGGCGATTTAACTCCTAGTGAATAAATTGGCCGTTAAGGTTTCGGTGAAAGGACTACTTTATTTGTAGAGTGAGGATTTGATTTACTGTTTTTGAAGAATACAATGTTTTTATGATTCTACAAAGAATTTAAGCTAACATAAATAACAAATCAAATTACTTTCAAAATTAGATTTCAGATAGCTTTAATTTTTCATAGGAATTCAAGATATTTATTTGTTTACAACACATCGCAACTTTTTCCAAATTTGGTTGCAGCCATTTTGTTTTGCCGATTCCGCGTACCCTTGGAACCAGCAGATGTACGACTGCTTGGGAAACACTGTTTTATGCGATCCCAATTCACCTCAATTTTTTTTAAATATGTCGGGGAAAAATACTTCTTATATGCTGCTTGTGAAATTTCCGAATATTTTTTTTTTTGTGCGGTGCACATTTCCGAGAAAACCATAAAGTAATGCTTTTATCAGCTTTGCTTTTTTTCCGAAATTTTAATTCATGTGTTTTATACAATAATAATTAAACGAATTTGAAACAACATCGCTGAGATATTTATGTAAAATAATTCATTCAAGTTTTTAAAGAAACGTTTTTTTTTCTTGATTAATAAACTTTGCGGTTTGATTCGAACTGGTAAAGTCTGGGTGAAAAATTCAAATGTCATCTGGTAAAATTAATTTTTCACTCGACAAGAAGCTTGTTTTAGCGGCAGATTTGCCTGAGAATACCTTGATAAATTGGTGCAGATTCTGACCGACAGCAGCATATACATAATTTCACCACACATAAAAATAATCCAGCTATGAACATAATTATCATGATAATATCCTCGTCCATTTTCACTATTTTTTTTTACTCGAAAAGAAGCTAAATTCAACTTAGAAATAAATGTTCCCGGTTATTTCTTTTCACAAAAGTGTTAAATATTTGCAGACTGACGACGTGTCGTCAAAATTCTTATTTAAAATGTCTTGATCAGTATTGATCGAGAGATTAGCGTCAACTGAACCAAAAAATTGTTCAAGTGTTCGACACAAATGAAATATGATCTAAGTGTGAACTGAGTAGAGGACCAAGGAGATATCACCAAGATAAAATTTTTATCTCAGTTTTCGATACTCAGCACTAAACATAAATGGTATCCGTTGTTCTAAACTGTTTCAGAAATCACAAACTGAAAGAAGCTGCCATTTCGCTTTATCAGCAGACTTTGAGATATCGTCAAACACTTTGAACATTTAAACTGAAATATAATTTTTAAAATCATAACAAATATTAAAATGACTTTAGGACCACTCATAGTGCTGACGGAACATAATGAATTCACTTTCTTATATATACAAATAAAATTATACGGAAAGTTTTGTGTCAGCGTATTTCATTTGAGTCCCTTAAAATCCATGGCTGATGACTGACGATTTTTTTGTAAACTTTGTTTTTTTTTTGTATCAGAACTGCGCCAAGGTAAAGACAAAACTTGGTTTTGGGGCCCCTCCCCATTCTAAAAACAATTGATAAAAATTGCATTTTTGTGTATGCTTGAAAATGTCGAAACACCAATAAGAGAGAAGAGGTTTGTCTCAATTTTTGTTTGTGATTATTTAGTTAAAAAAAAGTATCTTAGTTCTTCAATGTATAAGAAAGTCATGTGCTGTACACATCAGATATTTTTAAATAAAAATTTTGATGCCTGCGGTGCAAAATTTTTATTTAAAAATATCTGATGTGTACAGCACATGACTTTCTTATACAAAGTCTACGTTTCTGCACAATTTACATTATAACTCGACGAATAAAATGCTATAAAAATTGAATTTTTATTTTACAAAATCTGAAATATCTCGATAACGGCAAAAATATGTCTATTTACAGTAAAAGGCAAAAATGTCGAGAATTGTAGTATCTTTAATCTTTCTTAATTATAGTATTTTTTTCGATTAGCATTAGTTTGCATGCAATTCGTAAAAATCTTTTTCTTACCTATTAATGAAAATATCTCAATAACGGTAAAAGATAGAGGATAACAGTAAAGTACAAAATTATCGCACACGTTATTATCTTCAATTCATCTCATCAAAGAACCACCGAAAACCATTAGTTTTGAAATAACGGTATATCTTGATACCGATTTGAAATATCAAGTTTTAGTAAAAGACGTAGGAAATTTTGCTGTCTTCAACTTTTTTTCTACAAAAAAATCTTCAACTTTTTTCCTACATAAGAAAAACGCGTAATTCCGGAGTAAGCAGCAATAAACGAAAATGCGATTTTTAAAAAACCGCCATTTTGATTACTTTCGGTTGCGGAACTAAAAGTTGACAGGATCGTCTTATTCCCGGATCAAACATGCCTGTAAAATTTCATTGCTCCAGCTCCAGTAGTTTATGAGAAATCTTGTACACCGACTGGCAGGCAGAAAGGCATTTTTTATAAAATGACTCCAATCGATTCGGGAGTGCTCGGAAAATGTTTTTTAGGCAAAATTAGGAGGTCGAAATCTTTCATAAATACAATACTTTATTATACTTCGTATAAGCAAGTAAAAATGCATATTCCAAATAGTTTTGACCAACATTTGGGACCCTCCGATTCCTGCGAATCTTGACAAGAATGCGGAATGAAGACCTAGAAAATTAGTGCCTCGGGCAACTGAAAAAATTCCTCCGGCCGCCTAAAATACTAGAAATGCAACCCTACCTTGGGAATGCAACCTACCTTAAATTGACCTAACAGTTGCTAGAGAAGCGTATTTCAAATGTCTCGAAATGTCGCCTAACGAGCACCGACTACTTAAAATTTCATAGTCTCTTTGGCGTAGTTGCAAATTAAGTACGAAAAATACAATGCAATGCGTTATTCTCAATTGGTCTCACGGAAAACTAATCTTTACTGTCAACACATAAGGCATCTGATGTGAAAAAGATTTGTATTAATTCACAAATAATAATTTATGTAAAAATCATCAAACATTTTTATTTTACAACGTCATTGATAACAACCATAATTATGTATCAAAGAAAAAGTTACCTATCGCAAAAAAAGAAAAAAAACTAGCTCCGATAACCGCATTTTAATGCGATAAAAAAGACCTGAATGTGATAAATGGCCACTCTTCATTAACAAATACAAAAAAAATCCCTTGTTGGGGACATGCAAATATCCTGAGACGTATATATAAAAATTACACTAATACAAATATTAATCGTCACATATCATAGAAACCGATCGATTTAAATTGTTAAGGTGTTCCCAATTTAATTATAAATTTCATTCTTTTTCGGCAATATTTATGATTTTTTTGCTTTTATTCTTGACTATAGGGATAAATCACCAGTAACTGAACATTGGAAACATGCAAAAATCATCTTAAGCTTTGGGTTTGTCTATCTATCTTTCTTTAGCACGCGAGATAAAAATAAAAACTTGCACGTAGAAAGGGAAGTTCAAGATTTGGTGTTTCTTTGTTAAACTTCAGAAACCATCCTTTTTCAATTTTCTTATATTCTTTATATTTATAAGTATTGCACGTAAGGGTTAAACAAACAGAGTGAACCCCAAATTAGAGTAATTTGTTTTTATTTTAGTCAGCTTACAGCAGAAAAGTTTGAGCGACAGGAAAACTCTTCTTTACCACTCAACTTTGAATTAGAGTAGGGTTATATCTACTGATTTGAAAAGGACATTTCACAAAAAAGGTACCAATGCCATATGCATACGGGATATTATCACACTCGGTTTGATAGAAAATATATCACGATATGAGTTTTAAAAAAATTAGAATTGCACTGGCCAATAGACTGATGAAAACTATTTGAACGATTGAAATTTTAGCACAGTAAAAACTTTGAATTTGTAGTAAAAATTTGTAGTAAGGGCACAATTTACGATAACACAATTTAATATTTCAAAAAAAATGTCCTTTTACTAACATCCATTCCAAAATTCATCCTCATCTCGACGATGCATTTTACGACAGCAGTAAATAAGTGCACCAAGTATAAACAAAGCTAGACTAATACAGGCGCTTGCAAGCTTCCACCCCAATTCGTATGAAATTGCCATCAATCAAAGGGAAAAAATATCCCGTATAATTTTCGCAAATTAAACAGAACCGATGACGAAGGTAACAATAAATAAAAATTTATTGAAACACGAAACGGAATGTTGGCAACTTTTCGATAAAGTTTCCACGCACAAAACTGAAACAACCGACCGCAACAAATTTGTCGACTTGATGTCCGGGAGGCGACTGGCGAAATTACCAAGGTGCGGCCTAATGTTGATTTCGAACTCCACAAATACAAAACTTTGATGGTTTTGTGGTGTGAGATGCACATAAGGTTTCTTAAGCCTGCTTCGCACTGCCCCCGAAAAAGACGGCCAACTCCCAAGTGCCTCTTGTGTGCAGTTATGCTCATTTATTGTCAAGAGGCGTAGAACCGTTAGAGGGTGTGGGAAAGCTTGGTGTACAAATATTTGGCAAATAGGATGATTATCACAGAGAAACAGATGGTATGAGGAATCCAATGAGTCCGTTTAACAACTGAGGTTATGTTCACCGTGGAGCCAGTCAGACTGGATTTATTTTTAGACATTTTCTTACATCAAATGAGAAACTGAAGACGTTCATGGATGATTCTTGGAACTTCTTTCATAATAACGTTGAAATTGTTTTCGGTCAATTTTGTTGAGAAAATTCCTATTTTACTTGCAAGATAAACAACTTAAGGCGTGCTACCAAATTGTTTCATAGAAACGGCAAAAATATCGATCCAATTAAAGGGGGATGTTTTCAACAGTTTAAATGGTCTCGCGGAAAGGTTTCTTTTGTTGTTGTACAAATAATTAAAAAATAATAACAAAATTTCTTAATTAATTAGTTTGAATTTATGTCCGGATGTAAAATGCGAAACAAGCAAACCGACGGAAGTGTAAATTTCCGATTGCACATTTGTAGAACTATGAAAAATATTCGACTCGTATTTTTATATATTTGAGCAGTAATTTCATCAATAAAGGGGGTTTAATCTCATACCTACACGACATGATACCAAAGAAGGGTAATTTACCCTATAAAATGATTTTTTCTGTTGAAACGCAAAAACATAACAAAAGCTATAATTGCCAATCTGGCAATCATTGGAGACCCGTATGGTGATATTCGTATCAAAATTCGAACAGTTGTACCAAAATTCCACTTTGAAGTCAAACTTTCCAATAAGATTTTTTAAAATTTATTCCAATCGGATTTTGATGTATGGGAGTTTTATGTAGAATCATATCCTAAATAACTTTTGTTCTTGCACTTTTTTGATAAGATGCACCGTTTTTGAGATATTCACAAAAACCGTTTTCGTTCGTATGGGGGGTACCCCCCCTAATGGTCCATTTTTGCCCATTAACGAACTTAGCCTCGCATTTTACAAAAAACGGATCTGGGCCAAATTTCAAGTCTGTAGCTCAATCCGTGCGCCCGCAATCCGCGCCACAGACGGACAGACGGACGGACGGACAGACAGACGGACGGACGGACGGACATGCAGAAATTAATTATTTTTATCATTCTAAACACACTGGTGTAATTCATTTTTTTGTGCGATGACGGGATCTTGGCGTTACAAACGGTAAAGCAAAGTTAATATACCCTTTGGTTTCACCATACGGGTATAAACAGGTAACGTATATAATTTTTGGGGAAAAAATTTCCTTGGATGGAAGGGTGGGGGGGGGGGGGGGGGAGGAAGGGTGAAAATATAGAGGTAAAAAATAGAGATTTCCACCCGGTGATGAAAATAAAAAAACAATTGTAGGATTTTATAGTACTCCATGAAAGAAAATTTTTCATTTTGTTTCATCCGTTTGTTTTCAAATAATTGCCGAAAAACTCTGTTTTTGCAACTTTTCCACGATTTATTTTAAATTTTCGGTATCGATAAAAGGTATATCGAAATAAAAACGTTGTAACGTAACTAAATGAAAATTTTTTATGCAACAAACCAGAATAGCCTAATGACACAAAATTTAAATTTCGTTACGTAACGAAATATATAACGTGACGATTTTTCCCTACTTTACTACAACCGCAAAAAGGTGCGTTCAAAATCATAAAATATTTGATCGCAATTGCATATAATTTAATTTGCAAATTTCAATAATTTCAGATATTTTCTCTACTTAAAACAATTTTTTCTCATCGACTGGTTTTTTAAAGTACCGCCGTCTCTTTTCGTCAACGAATTCAATCGGTCACAATTTTTGAACAAAATGTTTATTTAATTGAAATACAATATATGATTAACAATATCTACACATGATTAAAATTTTAAAATTGTTTGCTATTAAAAAATACAACAAGTTTTTGTTACGTTTCAATTTAGTAACAATACCAGTTTTTGTAGCAAAATTCATTATGGCTGAACTGAAAATAAAAATACACAGGTGTCAGCAAAACTTTTAAAAATATTTAAATTTTGTATTACTAACTGTTGTAAACTGCTCTGGTGACGGATTGTTTTCTACAGCAATGCCGTAGGCAAACACAAAGCGTTACAATTACACCAACGAAAAGTGCACAACCGACTTTTAATGCGATATAATCGGTTGTGGGTGTTGTTGTTGTTGATGACATTTATTTGTTAGATACTATAATACCGAAAAGAGGAGAAATTATCAGAATACGCGAACGGTTCGTATTTTTTTTTTGAAAATATTTTCATAAATCAAAACAAATTACTGTGTGAAAATTATCGAGAATTTATTCTTTTTTCTAATTGTATTCAATGATGTTTTGTGTATTTGTATTTGAGAATAGTACAACGACTTTTCTAGCTCGGTTGTTAATGAAAATAGTTAACAATCAGAATAGTCACGAGATGTGAAGAAAACCGGTGACTCTAACGAAAATCAAACGTTAATAAAATCACGTGAAAACACCGGAAAATATTCAAATTTAAACGGATAAGACGAACTCTCGTGGATGACTGGACAAGTTTGGCTAGACATAAAACGTGAAAAGCTCAAATTACAAATCAATTAAGGAACACCTTAAAATCTAAATAATCCTATACGTCACTGATTTGACAATGTCTATCCCACATGTGTGTTCCATAAAAGAAATACGAAAAGATATTTCACCAATGACGTACATTTATCTGTACCGGGTTAGACGGGGGTGTTTTTTTAGTTGATTGTGATCACAGATAGTTTTTATGAATACCCTTGAGTGACGTTTTGTATTCACTTTCACTTTCAAGAAAGATTATTTTCAATGAATCACCGGCAATAGTAGGAATTTCTGTAAACACCGGTTTACACTTTGTGATGAAATCTTTCAAAAGAATTCATGTAAACATAAACACTTTGACGTCACAAACGTTTCAAGTGCACGAAAGAATCCACAGAAAGCTTTTTTTTATGACGTCAAACATCAGTTGTTGTTTACATATTTGGTATTTATTGTTTTGATCAAATTTTCCAAGAGAATAACATCAAAAATTAAGAGAACATTAACGGCAAGCTAAGCTTTTGGGGAATCCGAAGGAGAAATTAAGTTTTTATAAGAGAGCAAGAAATTATAATTTTTGTTTTGACAAAAATTTTGAAAAATTAGAGGTTTTGTGACATTTCAAGTAAAGTAAAGTAAACGCAATGGATTGAGTTATTTTAAACACGTGTTCAAGGGAATTTCGATTTTTTGGCATACACAAAAGGACCTTTATTTTAGGGTGTTTGCAGCTATCGTTAAAACCATGTCGATTATTAACGGCAGCATAAATTCTTTTTGTGAAGTTAAATTTTTCTTGCTTTTTCTTCAATAATGATTAATGAAAAATGAGTTTTGTGTTTTACAGATTTCATGAGATTATTGCTTACCTGCAGAATATGAATGTCTAAATTCTGATCTGGGTTTTCGACAAAAATAGTAACAGGTCCCAATTATAAAAAAAATTAATGAAAAACATAATAAAAAGATAGTTAGCTCAGGATCTAATTTTGTTGACATTTTTCTTTCACTAATGAAAACTGAGTTCTTTTTTAACTAAAATTTTTATTTTACTGATAACAAAAGCTTCAACAAGTTTATTTCACTAACTTTCGATGGTATTGAATTCGTCGGAAGCTGTGCGCAAAATGAAAACATAACTTGCACACCATTGGATTTATACAATGTTTTTGTGTTTTGCATTTCTTATTTTGATATCAACCGTTTACATCTTTATTTTCATATGATTATTTTTTACATGTGTCAGAAATTCAGAGAATAAAGCTATTGAGAGAAATTTGACGTCAAATCAAGTTTTCTGAGAAATATTTATAAAAAGGAGCTTACATATGTGTGAACTTCTCGTTTTTGATATATTTTTTAAAAATATCATTTAGATTAACTTCACCACAAACATTTTCCTGTTAATATTTGGTTCCAGGAATGAAAGCCTCTGGCTTGGCGTGAACGTTAACGCATTCTCGAGCTATCTGTTGAATGAATAACTAATTTCAAATGTAAATGAAATTTTAGCGAATTTTCTATTTACTTCTTGAAAAAAATACCACTAAAAATAGTTTAAAACATAACAAAAGCTATAATTGCAAATCTGGCAATTATTGAAATCCCGTATGGTGATTTAAGTGAATAGCGAACAGTTTTATCAAAATTCCACTTTGAAGT
The DNA here is from genome assembly GCA_964034945.1 of Chrysopilus asiliformis. NCBI lineage: Eukaryota > Metazoa > Arthropoda > Insecta > Diptera > Rhagionidae > Chrysopilus > Chrysopilus asiliformis. The sequence continues at coordinate 103,716,532 of OZ035961.1, forward strand.
CAAACTTTCCAATAAGATTTTTTAAAATTTGTTCCAATCGGATTTTGATGTATGGGAGTTTTATGTAGAATAATATCCTGAATAACCATTTTTGCCCATTAACGAACTTAGCCTCGCATTTTACGAAAAATGGATCTGTGCAAAATTTCAAGTCTCTAGCTCAATCCATGCGCCCGCAATCCGCACCACAGACAGACAGACGGACGGACATGCAAAATTCAATTTTTTTTATCATTCTAAACACACTGGTGTAATTCATTTTTATGTGTGATGACGGGATCTTGGCGTTACAAACGGTAAGGCAAAGTTAGTATACCCTTTGGTTTCACCATACGGGTATAAAAACATCCTAAAATCCACGAAAATTACGAGTTTTCTTTTAGTAAGAAATTGTTATATCCCTTAGTTTACCTGAATATAAAGGCCTCGATCTCCAAAGTGTGAAATTTAATCTTTTCATAAAAAAGTAAAAGATGGAAATAAACACAAAGATCAGTGCTAATACCAACACAAGTAATACTATATGGTAGCCGGATTCATGATGGGACATTTTGTTTTCACAAATTAAGCACGTATATTAACTAAGAATCTCTAATGTCTTGATAAGTTTTTTTTTAAAATCAAGAATGAATATTCGCTTTAATATCACGTTATACTGAGAACGTTCGATTGTTTCTACTGAAAGAAAGTTCTTAATGTTCATCAGAATCTCGAAAGCTTCACACTAAAATAAATCTTTCACACAAAGTTAAATTCACGATTTTTTATAAAACTACATGAGCATCATATTTATTTCAGGCAGATTAACGTCAAATTGAGCTTTTTGAGAATTTAGCAATCAATTTGAATTCTTTGAGTCATACCAGCCGAATATCGTAATATTATTAGTATTAGAGACTTGACACACCGAATGCGTTGCTTTTTGTGTGATGACGGGATCTTGGCGTTACAAACGGTAAGGCAAATCTAATATACCCTTTGGTTTCACCATACGGGTATAAAAACATCCTAAAATCCAGGAAATTTAAAAATACGAGTATTTTTTTGGGTAAGAAATTGTTATATCCCTTAGCTTACCTGAATTGCATCTTTTCATAAAAAAGCAAAAAATGAAAATAAACACAAAGGTCACCACTAATCCCAACACAAAGAAAAGTATCAGGTCGTTGGATTCAAAACGGGACATTTTGTTTTCACAAATTAAGCACGTGTATTAACTAACGTCTCGATAAGTTTTTTTTTTAAACTTATCGAATATTCGCTATAATATCACTGAGAACGTTCGATTTTTTCTACTGCAAGAAAGTTTTTAATGTTCATAAGAATCTCGAAAGCTTCACAAATACTAATGTACCACATAAGGCATTATGCCTTCATAAGGTTCAATAAATAAAAATAAATAAAATAAAATAAAAAAATTCTTTCACACAAAGTTAAATTCACGATTTTTTAGTATTATTTCGCCTTTGTTATTTATTTAAAACATATGCATTATGAAATGTTTTTTATCCGCATTTTGATGAAACTATATGAGCATAATATTTATTTAAGGCAAATTTGGACGTCAAATTGAGCTTTTTGAGAATTTAGCAATCAATTTGAATTGTTTGAGTCATACCAGCAGAATATCGTAATATTATTAGTATTAGGAACTTGACACATCGAATGCGTTGCTGCAGAAACTTATCTTTAAAGAAAAATCAGCAAATTTGGACTTTTTCATTCTACAAAAGATTCATATTTGCATAAGAGATTCACGTATGAAAATAAGAACCTTGTGTAGAAGAAACAAGGTCTAAACTTGCTTATCGTTCTTTAAAAATAAGTTACTGCAGCAACGCAATCGGTATGCCAAGTCCCTTAAGGAGCCTCCACACGTTCAATGTTACTTGACAAGTATTATTGATGAAAATTTTCGTCAAGTAACATTGATGGAAATTGCCTGCAAACGTAACATTGAAGAGCATCCAAACGATCAATGTTACTTGAAACATGAGTCATTCAGTAAAAGTGTCAAGTAAAATTGAACGTGTGGAGGCGCCTTTAGAGTCAAATTCTTTGATAATTACAGTTTCAGTGATTAATATTAGTACGTTTTGCGAAGGCCTTTTGCGGAGGGACTTGTTAAATATATTGTTAAATCAAATAATTTGAAATGCGAACGAAAATTATCAAATTTTAAACATTAACTTTTTTTAAAATACCCTCCTAGTTCGTGTGCTTTATTAGGTGGCTTGATTCATTGGACAGTTTGGTTTTATAACTCAAACCTTCACTAAACCACAATAAATTAGCAAAGAATTTTCCACTTGTTGCTAAGTAATTTTCACCGAATATTTGGTTAATGGGCAGTGATACGATATACTGAGTACGTTATTCAATTGCGTTTTTATTGTTTGGGTATAATTTGGAAGCTGGGCGCAAAAATTAGCTCTTCAATGATATTAGCTTTTATTGGAATGCGTTACAAAGTCCTTTTATTGCACATCATGCACGAAAAGGATGTGACTTTCATTTTGTGTGAATGCTTGAGATAATTTTTCGGAATTTATTGCGAAATAAAACAATTTATGATTCATAGGTGTGAAAAATACACTTCTATTTTGGCGTTGTGACTTTGAGGATCCTGTGACTGAATTGTGACTAGTCATCGGTCACTGGCAGTCGCCAGAATAGGGTGGCTACTTCAGATTAAAAGATAAAGCATTCTATTACGCTATTTTTATAATCGTCTGAAAGATTTCAGATTTTACTGCCCCCACAAAAGCTCCTTTTCGAGGTTATTGACTTAAATATTGCCGTGAAATGTTTGCTTTGCAAAAAACACCTTTTGTGACAATCGTAAAGTATGAATTTCGCTAGACGTTAGTTAAAGTCTGAAATAATAATAATTATTTAAATTATGACTAACATTCAAGAACTCTTTAACTTTCTTTTTCTGTAAAATTCACGAGTCATAGATTCCATCGAACTGGAGGAAAAAGAATCCACAAACCTCAGTGGAAATTACCATTTTCTCGTTGTATTTTAATAGAATTATTTGTTACCTGAATATACAGGATTCTGGGCCGATCCTAATTTAAGCTGTCTCTTCACATAAAAATAGCCACCGAGACCACCACCAATCATTAAACAAAGAATCAAAAAGTAAACAAATAGCATTCCACCAACACTGGCCATTTTAATTTCACAAATTAAAACAAAAAACCACTAAATTGTGATAAGTTAATAAAGAAATTTTCACTTGTTGATAACGAATTTTATTTAGTGTCACGTAATACTGAGCACGTTTCTCAATTAGATTGCAAATGTCTACTAAATGAGAATTTTCAATAGTAAATATCTTGAATCACTCAAACACAATGTAAATACTTGACCACTACTTAAAAATTCGTAATTCTTAGCGCGATATTACACACGGCAACTTTGGGGCTTATTTAAGCCGGCAACTTTTGGGCTTAATAAGCCAATGTGCTTACATTTGTGGCTTAAATAAGCCAATCCTGTTTGCATATGCTACACAAGTTTACATGGGTGTGTGTGAACTCAAACCATTGAAATTGCTGCTGCTCATATACTTCCCAAGATGTTTACCTGCTGACGGTCAGAACGAAAATGTTTTCTGGCTACTACTTTTCACAAACCGGTTCACACGCTTTGCATGTATGCAGATTGTCGATAAGCCATGATTTCTAGTGGCAACTTTTCCCTCCTCAGTCGTTTCTCCCAAAAATCGGCTTAAGTAAGCCCGAAAATTGCCGTGTGTAATATCGCGCTTACAGATTTTGCTTTTATTGTTTTGATAAAACATAGCGTTTTGTGTGTATTATACGAAAACTAGTTTCTATACTTGTGTTCGGTTTTGAAAAGTCAAAACAGAGAACATAATCTTTTTGGCAGAAGATTGACGTCATACTGAGCTTTCTGAGAATCATGTAAGTTACGAAATAGTGGAACCAGTGATGCTATATCGAGGGGAATTCCCCTTTTTGCGGGGAATTTGACTATAAAAATTGTTAATAGGGGAAAAGGGGAAAACGCTTCAAAACGAGGGGAAAATCTTCGCCTTTCAACTAAATCCGTAATACTTTTAAAAAATTACGGAAAAGTACAAGAGTACAAATAATTAAAAACAATTACAATCCAATTCCAAGCTTAGGCAAAGGTAAAGAGTGAAGGAAATGCCCTTATTTATGCATATGCCACTTTATATGTAATGATCTTATTGCAATTGTAAAGTACATACCAATTTTTTAAACGAAAGCACTTTAAAAGGGCTTTGGAATGTACGTTTAACCGATTTTTCAGTGTACTTTTGGACCGCTTTGAAACAAGCACATTAAAAAGTACCATTTCTCATGTTATTAAAAGTAATTACTTTAAACTACTTTAAAAGACTTTGATGGAAAGTAGTTTCCATGAAAGTTCATTGACACATATTTTTTGTTCGTTTTTCGGATTTCTTAAATATATTTTCAATAGAAAACATATAGGAACCGTTCCACCAAAATCGCATGCTCCAGTCGCATATTTATCGGAAAAAACGGCATAGTGGCCAAATGTCGGAGTCATTCCTATAAAAAAGTTGTGACAGCTCGCAAATTTTTTAGGACACATTCCAACAAAAAAGTGGTCGTATTCTTTTTTTTTTGTGTAACCATTCCCAAAATTATGGCAAAGACTCCAACGTGTTACATGGGAGAGATTATTGTATATGTTAGACTGGCTATGACAAAAAATAGGGCGACATTCCCTTTAGTACAGGACTCAAACCTAACATGAAAGGAATGAAATCTATTCCGGTGCTACTTTTGTTGGAATGTGTCCATTTTTCTCTCAGCCCTATTCACATAGTAATGATTCCACGAAAACTAGGACGAGTTCCTATATTTCTGGAAGCCTTTGCTACAAAATGGTGCAATGACTCCTATAATCGCTTTCCCATATTTTATAGGAACGATTACTATGCGGTACCTTGATTTATACATTTGTGGCTTGCTTTGATTATTATCCAATTGTGAATCCCGGCTTCTTCTCATATCTTATTTGACGTTTGGTTGGAGACCCGTGACGTTTGGTTGGAGACCCGTGACGTTGTTATCGGGAATACAATTAACGAGTATTCTGTTAAAGCTTTACAAAATATAAAATTATATCCTAATTTGTGCTTTTTTCTCTTAAAAGACTTTAACATGAGTCCAAATGACAATAATTTTTGGTTTTAATAAAAGAATTCTTTATTTAAAATTCGTTGTTTTTATAGGGGAAAAACGAGGGGAATTTCGTCATTGAAAAAGGGGAAAAAGGGGAATTTAGTCATTTGGAAAGGGGAATTTCACTAAAGGTACATAGCATCACTGAGTGGAACTACTGTTTGCCGACCACAAATTTTTAGGTAAATATGATTTGAGTAGTGCGTGAATATTTTTCCATTTTTCCCTGTAGGTACTTCATCAATGAATATTCGTTTTAATAAAACGTCGTACCTATTTTTATAACCGTCTGAAGGATTCCAGATTTTACTGCCCCTACAAAAGCTCCTTTTCGAGGACATTGACTTAAATATTGTCGTGAAATGTTTGTTTTGAAAAAAAAACGCCTTTTGTGGCAATCGTAAAGTATGCATTTCTCTGGACGCCAATAAAAGTCTGAATTATTAATAATTACTTAAATTATGACTAACACTCAAGAACTCTTTAACTTTCTTCTTCTGTAAAATTCACGAGTCATAGATTCCATCGAACTGGAGGAAAAAGAATCCACAAACTTCAGTGGAAATTACCAATTTCTCGTTGTATTTTTACAGAATTATTTGTTACCTAAATATACAGGATTCTGGGCCGATCTTAATTCACGCCGTCTCTTCACATAAAAATAGCCACCGAGACCACCACCAATCATTAAACAAAGAATCACAAAGAAAATCATCCCAACACTGGCCATTTTAATTTCACAAATTAAAATAAAAAACCACTGAATGGCGATAAGTTAATATAGAACTTTTCACTTGTTGATAACGAATTTTATTTAAAATTTTGTTTAGTGTCACGTAATACTGAGCACGTTTCTCAATTGGATTACAAATGCCTACTAAATGAGAATTTTCAATAGTAAATATGTTGAATCACTCAAAAACAATGTAAATACTTGACCACTACTTAAAAATTCGTAACTCTTACAGGATTTTGCTTTTATTGTTTTGATAAAACATAGCTTTTTGTGTGCATTATACGAAAACTAGTTTCTATACTTGTGTTCGGTTTTGAAAAGTCAAAACAGAGAACATAATATTTTTGGCAGAAGATTGACGTCATACTGAGCTTTCTGAGAATCATGAAAGTTACGAAATAGTGAAACAAATTTTCGGGTAAATATAATTTGAGTAGTGCGTGAATACTTTTCCAATTTTCCCTGTAGGTAAACACGACACCTCTATATATGTACAAATGCTAATCAATAGATTTTTCCTACAAACATGGCGAAAAAAATCTATAAATCCACTAACTTTTTAGAAAATTAGAACTATCTTGTAAGGAATTCTGTATTTTCACAATGTTTTTGATTGTTTACCTGAATCTGAAGGCCTCTCTTTTGGTCGATCCAAGCAATAGCAAAAGACACAAAGTGTGATAAACAATATTGGGACACCCAACAGAAAGAATATTAATTCAGGAGACATTTTTATTAAATTATAATTATACTAAATTGCAATAAAAATAAACTATGAGTTTTAAATTTCTTGATTAATTTTATAAAAATAAGCCGTTTAATATCACTGAGCACGTATTTCAATAGCGTCTTTACTTTCTATCACAATAAATGCCAATGCGTATCTTTAGACATTTTTATAAAACCAATATCCCCTCCACAGCATTATGTTTACAAGAAGTTTTTTTTATTGCATCGGTAATATATATACACGAGCATACTCTTATGTGTGTATGTATTGAAAAACCCAAACAGAGAATGAGGCGTTGAAGAGTAAATTCTCGTTAAATTATGCTTCTGGGAATTCAGCAGAGAAACAGATTATGAATCATAAGATCGAAAAATATTTTAATTACTATCTCTGTTAAAAAAAATTCTTTAGAAATTCAGACTTTAATTATAGAATTTATCGGTTAGTTAGCATTGCGAATATAAAATTATTTAAATAAAAATGTCTTTATAAGAGACACAATCAAGTAAAACTTTGGTTGACCATTACTTCACCAAAGCTGTTTACACTCTATATGATATATCATATAGGAGTATATTAGATTTAGTATACCGTTTGTAACGCATCGAATCAATCATTGGATACAAAAATTAACTACACCAGGGTGTTTGGGATGACCAAAAAGATTTTGATTTCCGCATGTCCGTCCGTCTGTCTATCCTTCTGTCCGTCCGTTCGTGTTTCTGTCCGTCTGTCTGTCATTCTGTCTGTTCGTCTGGCTGTCATTATGTCTGTTCGTCTGTCTGTCTGTCTGTCCGCCTGTCTGTCCGTCTGTCTGTCTGTCCGTGAACATCATAACTTTCGAAAGAATTGAGCTAGAGACTTGAAATGTATAGTTATTTTTCTCGTAAATGGCTGGGCTAAGTTCTTGGACGGGTAAAATTGGACCATTCCTTCCCCCGTCCCGCGTACAATCGAAATAGTTTGAGATTTTCTCGAAAATGGTGTCATATTGAAAAATTTATAAAAGTAAAATGTGTTTAGAATAAGATTTTACATAACCCATCCATACATCAAAATTCCCCTCTCTCCTATACAAATGGATTTTTTTAAATAAACATTCTGTCTGTCATGTTATCATATAGAGTATTTGATGATTGGCTTCTGGCAATTGTAGCTTTTCTTACGTTTTTATAGAAAGTTTGCAGATATTAAAATGTCAAAGAGAAAATCTTTAAGCAAATTTCTGTACCCCAGAGGTAAACTTTCGTAACTGCCAAAACCGCGATTTTGGGGTTATTGTTGTAACTACATTGTGGGGACGTATATATTATATCAACTAATATTTTGTTTAAACAATGTCCTAAAATAAAATAAACTACAAAAGTTTCAAATAAGTAACGAAAATCATACACAATAAAAAGTTTGCAATTCCGAACTAAAAATGGCTCTCCTATAATTTGCAAAATGTCAGTTACGACAGTTTACCTCTGGGGTACAGATTTTATATTGTCAGAACGTTTGGATACAGTAGTTTCGGCATACTTATCTGTGGTTTCGGTTTACCTGAATTGACACGCTTGTTCTTCAGTTTATTCAAGCAACAGTAAAAGAGGCTGAGAATCAGAAACAACATTGCAGAACCCAATAAAGAAATTAATTCAGAAGACATTTTTCTTATAGAAATTACAAAAAAATGCTTTTATAAATTACAATAAAACGGTACTGAGATTTTAACTTTTTGAGTATAAATTTAACTTATATGTATCGCGTATTATCACTTTGCACTAAACACGTTTTCAACTTCCGTCGACACTTTCTAACATTAAACTGCTTATGCGTTCCTTGGGACCTTTTCATTGAACTGATGTTAAGATCAACATCCCTTCCACTTTTCCAACCTTAGGTACAAAAAAAAACAATTTAGGAAAAGGTCGCCTTTATTGTTCTGATAACATGCAGGCAGATTTCTATCCAAATTTTCGGAACCAAGGATCTTTATTCAGATTAAAATATTTTTTTTTTGCTTCTCTACTTCAAGTCGGTACCGAATTTCATTTGATGAATGATTGATTAAATTGAAATCTATTTTTTTTGAGATATTATCATTTCGTAATTTTTGAAGAAAGCCTCAAAATAATATTTGAAGAAAGCCTCAAAGTCCAATAAAGATAGTAATTTGTTGATATTTTTTCACTGAAATTTGAAAACAGCTAAAAATATTCAAAATACTATCTTTAATTTAAAGTCCTTTGAATGTAAAACCTAGGGCTGGGGCGCCGAAATCACCACTAGCTGGATGTAAATTTTAGATGAGAAACAAACAAATTCAAACCGAGGATTCGTAATATGATCAAAATTTTGGCAAGCTAATCGGCTAGACATTGAGGTTGGGTTTTACCATAAAGTCGCCCACCTAGTGCGTAATTTTTCTGAGGTAGCGCGGCGCGGCACTTTAGGCGACATTTTGAGGCATTTGGAAGTTCGCAGAGTTAAATTCGGACCCCACAAGGACAAAACATGGAGATACGCTGCTCTAACAACTGTTAGGTCAATTTAAGGCACGGTTGGCTTTCCGTCTATTTTTTCCCAGACATTGTTATTTAAGGCGTCCGGGGATTTTTTAAGGTGTCCGGGGCACTAGAATGGAATTTGACCGTTTTGGGTACATTCAAAAAAAAAAAACAAATATACCTCCGGACGCTTGTAAAAAGTTGAGGACAGCTTGCGGCAAAAAACGGGCAAGATGGCAACTCTAATTTAAGGGTAGGGTAGGAGCGGGCTTGGCGAATTATCGGGCATGTTGAATTATTGCCAAATTTAAAAAAACTATCCAGTCAATTTTTTTGAAATTTTAGTATATTGATAGTATTAATGTCCTCTACTTGCCATAAAATTTTGACAGCGATACCTTATTTATATCGTAAGTGACAGGAATATGTGTGTTTTTGGCTCTAAAAGTAAATATTAGACTATACAGTGATTTACATATTTCTCATACAAATTTTTGTCAATCTGAAAATTTTTTGTATTAAAAGTGTTGTGCAACACCTCTAGAATAAAAAAAAACCTCGTGGGACATTCAAATTTATTGTTTTTGTGATTTTTCTAAGAGAAAATATCAACAAAGTGGATTGCGGGTAAGTTGAATAACGGCTTGGCGGGCAAGTTGAATCATTTTTTTCTTACGTATTTTTTGTTCTTTGACGTTTGTTTCACATTTCCTTTATTCTTTTATCAATTTTTGTTTGTTTCTTGATGATTTTTTACATTTTTTATAAAAACGGAGCAGGAAAACAATCAAAAATTGGTCAACTAAAAAAACCAAATAAGCGATTAACTAAATCGTAAATTTCATTGTTTTTTTTATATTTACATTATGTAGTGTATATTTAAAATTTTTACTTAATAAAATACTTAAAAATAACGTTTTTTCATTCTTAAGTATGGAAAATGTATCGAAAATTACAGTTATTCATCTTATGCTACATTTACACGAATGACAAATTTGTCATTTTTTTCTTGTCATTATGTTAATTCCCGTGTAAATGGCATAATTTTTGTAATTTTTTCTGTCAGAAAATGTCAATCTCTCATAAAAGAATGAACTTGTCCATTCTTTTATGCCAGATTGTCATTCGTGCAAACGCAATATTAGTTATGACAACTTTAGTATTCAACTTTTGTCATAACTAATATTGCGTTTGCACGAATGACAATCTGGCATAAAAGAATGGACAAGTTCATTCTTTTATGAGAGATTGACATTTTCTGACAGAAAAAATTACAAAAATTATGCCATTTACACGGGAATTAACATAATGACAAGAAAAAAATGACAAATTTGTCATTCGTGTAAATGTAGCATTACCCGCACCACTTGTAAATCGGCGGGCATGTTGAATCACCCTTTTTAAATTGACCTGAAGGCCAGTTAATAAAACATTTCAAAAAAAAGTTCTTCTATGAAATGTAGTCAAGGTATCACTCTATCGAATGGCTTAACCATTGGAGCGATATGTGACTTTATGTGCGCGCTACAACCTAAATTCTAAAAAGTAATTCAACATGTCCGCTCCTACCCTATACTTGACTTTGGCATTTGCGTTAACATTTTGTGCCGCGAAAAGCAGCGCTTTTTGGATGCAGTAAAGCATTAATTTTCTTGAACGTAAGTTTGAAAGTTTACTAGTGAACAATAATTTGAATTTATTTGGAGTTTCAGTAATAAGTACAAGCCACAAGGATTTATTTATTTGTCTATACTCGATTTTTTAACATAAACAAAATTTAATGGTTAGAGAAAACATCCGAAAGCTTTATGAAAAATAATATGTGTCAAATAGTGTTATTCACAATATTTTAGTTTACCTGAATATAAAGGTCTTGGTCTCAATAACTGTAGTTTGGATCTTTTTAACAAATTGCAACAAGTGCAAAAAAATACAAATACCATTGCGCACCCAAATATAATGTACATGATTAAATTGCTGGACATAGTGGTCATTTTCCTTTCACAAATCGAAAATCAAAGTATGAAAATTTAGATAAAAAAAATTATAATGAATTTTCATTTAATATAGGCTGTGTAACGTTTATCAATCGAGTCGGTTTTGTTTCTGATAAAAGTTTTTGATTTTTAGTCACACTCTAAAAGCTTTGCATAGAACAAGAATTCAAACCAGATTTAAAATTAGCTTTTGTTGTTTTAAAAACACATTCAAACATTTTCATCTGCATAAATTTAGAGAAACGAAATTGAGTTTTCTGAGAATTTACAGATAAATCGTAGTTTTTTTTAGTAATGCCATGAAAATGCCTTTTATCAACTTTTTGTTAAATAAAATCATTTGCATTGCAAATAAAAGTTAGTGATTTTGAATTTTACAAACATCCAAAGAACTTAAGATAACAGATCCAATTAAATTTTGTCTTGCACAAAAAATCGCCTTTCGTGGATGCTGTAAAGCGTAAATTTCCCAGAGCGCAACTTACAAAAATCGCTATTAATCCACAGTTTGAATTTGTTAATGTCAGTAAAAATCCCAGAAAATTTTAGTGGAAAGCCCCGAAAATTTTAGTAGAAATCCCAGAAAATTTTCTATGTTTCTCTACTGAAAAAATCTACAAATTTTTATTGTTTAATACCGGCTCCACACTATCCTCGAATATAGGCAAATCATGGTTGCATGGCATGACCGCATTTTTGGAAATTTGATTGTTTACACGGGTTAAATTTTCAGATCACGACACAAAATATGCAAGAAATAAAATGTGTTCAATATCGTAAACCGAAGTTTTAAGTCGGATAAATGGAAATAACTTAATTAAATTGATAAAAGAGCGTCCAACCTGGCAACACTGACTGTTATTCGGCGAGTGCGGTGCCGGCTTAACAGGCATAGAAAAAATGACCGACGTTACGACGTCGCAAAAACCCAAATCTTGTTATTTCACATAATTTTAATGTACCTGGATGTACAGGCCTGGGTCTTGCTAACTGTGGTTTAGATCTTTTCATGAAATTGTAACACGTGCAAAAAAACACACACGCCATTATGAAAAAAACTATTAAACATATTATTAGGTTGCTAGACTCACTGGACATTTTATTTTCGCAAATCGGAAATCAAAATATGATAATTTAATAAAGAATTTTCTTAAATGATTGATAATGAATTTTCATTCAATAAGGCGAGTGTTATGTTGCCTATGTAACGCAATATACTAAGTACCTTGATCAATTGGACCGGGTATTTTTTCATACACGTTTTTAATTTTTATTCACACGTTAAAAGCTATGCATAGCTTCAGAACGGGCATCCTCCTAGCCATAAGATCAGATTTAAATTTAGCTTTTGTTGTTTTAATAATACATCCAGGCATTCCTATCTGTATAAACTTGGAGAAACCCAAAGTAGAGAATAATATTATGATTTCCGAGTTTCTGTAGATAAATTACTAAGTTTTTGAAAAATGCGATGAAATAGAAAAATGATTTTCTTATTTTTATACCCGTATGGTGAAACCAAAGGGTATATTAACTTTGCCTTACCGTTTGTAACGCCAAGATCCCGTCATCACACACAAAAATGAATTACACCAGTGTGTTTAGAATGATAAAAATAATTAATTTCTGCATGTCCGTCCGTCTGTCTGTCTATGGCGCGGATTGCGGGCGCACGGATTGAGCTAGAGACTTGAAATTTTGCGCAGACCCGTTTTTCGTAAAATGCGAGGCTAAGTTCGTTAATGGGCAAAAATGGACCATTAGGAGGGGTACCCCCCCCCCCATACGAACGAAAACGGTTTTTGTGAATATCTCAAAAACGGTGCATCTTATCAAAAAAGTGCAAGAACAAAAGTTATTTAGGATATGATTCTACATACAACTCCCATACATCAAAATCCGATTGGAATAAATTTTAAAAATTCTTATTGGAAAGTTTGACTTCAAAGTGGAATTTTGGTACAACTGTTCGAATTTTGATACGAATATCACCATACGGGTCTCCAATGATTGCCAGATTGGCAATTATAGCTTTTGTCACGGCATACAGACAGACAAGGTATGCTGTAAACTTTTGATAGTCAGGTGTGACGTCATTTGTGCCGACTTTTTTTTAATTAATTTTTATGTTTATTGATCACTATTTAATGCAATCAGTCCACTAATTTACAAATATCTTATTTAAATCGCACAAATTTAAAAAAAACCATCCACAAAACAAAATTCCTTCTGCACTTGACGAACTAATCGGCACAAGTGACGTAGCAACGAAATGTCAGATTTGAGTTTACAGCATACCTTGTCTGTCTGTATGCCGTGGCTTTTGTTATGTTTTGTTAAATAAAATAATTTCCAAAAGAAAACTAATGATCTACAAGTGCCGGAACGCAATAAACTGCGTTTTTTTCTCACTGCTTCCGGGTAAGGATTTTGTGTTAAAATGCTGATTTTTTGGAAGGGAATTACAGGACAAATTCCCAAAAAAATATAAATTTTGAGACAGTGGTCTTTTTTTGTACTAATTTCCTCTTTTTTCGGTATGAATTCCCAAGAGAAATTCCTCTTTTTTCGGTATGAATTCCCAAGAGAAATTCCTTTTTTTCGGCATGAATTCCCTTTTATTTGGGAGAAATTACAGAAAAAAGCCAACTTTCTCATACATTACAATTTTTATTATAAATCATTCCAATTAATTTCGCTCCATGTTAAAAAAGAAACCTTTGGAATTGTCCGTAAGGTATAAAATTCCTTAGGTATGAATAAAAATATCAAAATACAGTAGAATCCCGATAATTCGTATTTCAAGGCACCAGAAAATTCATACGAATTAGCGGGATATACGAATTATCGGGGTACGAATTATCGGGATTCTACTGTACTTTAGATGTCAACAGATCGCAGCTTTTCATGCATGCATTTTGTGAGCTTTTGTAATAATTGTGAGCGTGAATTAGGTGTAACTTTTGAGAGCAGGTTAGATTTATATACCGGTTTGAAAGTTATTCGAAATGATGTCACCAATTTCTCATTTGGATCGCGCATTTCCACGTAAAAAAAGTGAAATAATTCTAGTAACAGTAAAGTATATATCGATAAAAGGACATAAAAGAAATATCCTCAAAGTATGTTTTTGTTTACCTGGATAGTCACTCCTAAACATCATCATAGGTGCCGATCTGGGTCTCGTTCTACTTCTCGGCTTTTGTAAGAAATAGCAACACGTGCAAATGGCCAAAAATATTATTGGAACACCCAGTAAAAAGAAAATGAATGAGGGGCCGATTTCACCCATTTTGTCACTAAATCAAACGGAACTAAAATACGAAAAACTAACTAAAATGTTGTAACTTAAATAAAAAGTTTTATTATAATGTTCGGCTTAACGTCACGATGAACTAAACATGTTTTCCAGTCGAACCGATCGTTTCTACTAACAAGTGCCACTTCCACGAGATCAGATTTTAAGCAACTCACTATTTTTTTAGTGTGATAATATACAAATACATATCAATCAAAATTTTATCTGTGTTAGTTATCGAGAAATAAAACAGAGAAGAAAATTATCAAAAGGAAATCAAATTGAGCTTTTTGAGTATTAAGCAGAATTATAAGCGGAAAGATAAAAAAAAATTATTTCTTGGTGATTATTTTTATTTTTTGAAAATTAAAGTTTTTTTTTTAGAGAAAACATACAAACATTCAAGTTTCCCAGAATATCTTCCTGTTCCGATTTATTTTAACCCATTCGGTATTTTGATGCCATATGGCATCATGCTAAAAAATTTGAATTGTCTTATTATTTATTTATTTTCAACACTCTATTCTCATTCAGTGGACCTTTAAGTGCATTTGTGACCCAATTTTGATTTTTTGAGTAAAAAGCTGGACTACAGTGGACGTATTTGTAAAAAATAAATTTTTTTTTATTTTTTTTTTTTGTTTTAAATGAATACTAATAGCTTAAACATCATTAATTTGTATAGAGAGAATCTTTAACCGCCATAGAAAAAAACATGCACCGAAAGGGGTAACCTACGCTTTCTCGATAGCATTTTGTATTGCCGTTTTCTGTGGAACTTTTGACAAAGTCTTTGCATACCTGAATTAATCCTGGATCGCCGTTTTCGCGTCAAATACCAACATATGGAGATAGCAAAACATATAATCAATGGAGCGATAAGTATTAAATAAATTGGTGATATATCGTAGCTCATATTTTTTGCATAAAATTAGAATCACACTTAATTACGATAAACTCAAAATGAATATCTAATTTGTTAACAAAAAAAATTAAATATTCGGTTTAGTGGGGCGTTGTGTGCTGAACACGTTTTCCGATCGAATTGAGAAATTGTACTACATGGGATTTTCTAAACTTGGGTACACCACTTGGAAGCTGTGGATAAAATCCAAAGCCTTTTCTACACTCGGTAAGTCACTTGTAGTTTTCTGGAAAGCATTTCAATTCAAGCAAGCATCGAAAAAATTCTTTGCTTTGGGCTAATTTTGGAAAAATTGTAACATAGAAAAAAAAAATCTTTCAAAACAAAATTGACGCATAATTGAGCTTTCTAAGCAAATATTGATCAGCAAATATTTACTTTCCTATACGAAGCACAATAAAGTATTGTATTCATAAAAAAATCCGACCTCTTAATTTTGCCTAAAAAAACATTTCCCGCGAGCACTCCTGAGACGATTGAAGCATTATTACAAACATAACAAAAGCTATAATTGCCAATCTGGAAATTATTTAAAACCTGTATGGTGATATGGCACTGTTCGAAGTTTAAGTGAACGGCGAACAGTTGTATCAAAATTCCACTTTGAAGTCAAACTTTTCAAAAAGATTTTTTTAAAATTTGTTCCAATCGAATTTTGATGTATGGGAGTTTTATGCAGAATCATATCCTAAATAACTGTTGTTCTTGAACTTTTTTTGATAAGGTGCACCGTTTTTGAGATATTCGCAAAAAACATTTTCGTTCGTATGGGGGGTACCCCCCTAATGGTCCATTTTTGCCCATTAACGAACTTAGCCTTGGATTTTACGAAAAAAAAAACGAATCTGCGTAAAATTCCAAGTTTCTAGCTCAATCGGTGCGCCCGCAATTCGCGCCACAGACGGACGGACGGACGGACGGACATGGAAAATTCAATTTTTTTATCGTTCTAAACACACTAGTGTAATTCATTTTTGCGTGTGATAACGGGATCTTGGCGTTACAAACGGTAAGGCAAATTTAATATACCCTTTGGTTTCACCATACGGGTATAAAAACGTCTGTTAGCTAAGTTGACAGATATCTGTTGATTCCACTATCAGTATAATCCAAGCCGGTTGGCGTCAAAAACTGTCAGAGTGCAAGACTATCAGAATTGAGGCGATAAATAGGGTATAGATCATCTTTGTTTCTTTCGAAGTAATTTCAACTTATACACAACGAAACAATTTTTTTTTTGGTTTAAAAATTTTTAACGAGCTTTATAAAAATTTGTTAGTATACCTCTATATCTAGGCCTTGTTGGTCGTCTTATCATTTTCCAAAAATATAACAAAACACAAAGTATAATAAGCCCTAGGGGCACAGCCAGGATATACAAAACTATTGAAAAATGGAATTTCTGCATATTGCTTTTACAAAATAAAATTGCACTAAATTACGATAAATAAAATTCCAATATTTTTTTTTTGATTTTTTGAAACTCGATTTAATGTCACGCGTCGTGTTAAATTCACTTGCAGAAATGTTTCAAACTATAGTTAGTGTTATTATTTATGCATTGGTTGGAAGCTGTACATAACACAACATCCCCACTTTTATTGTTTTGAATGATTTTTTATCTGTATTAATTCTGGAAAAACCAAAACAGAGAATAATATCGTTAAGAAAAAAATTTGACGTCAAATTGAGCTTTCCGAGAATTGAAGAGAGACATTTATGAGTCATTCTAAAAGCCAAAAAATTATGAAATTACTATTTACTGACCGAATTAGAGCTTTTTATTGTACAACATTTCTAGTCTTAAACTTAAGGGGAATATATTGTTTTTTTTGTGAACAATTCGAATTTATTGATATAATTCTGTACCCCAGAGGTAAACTGTCGTAACTGCCAAAACCGCGATTTTGGGGTTGTTGTTGTAACTACATTGTGGGGACGTATGTATTATATCAACTAATATTTTGTTTAAACAATGTCCTAAAATAAAATAAACTACAAAAATTTCAAATAATTACCGAAAATCATACACAATAAAAAGTTTGCAATTCCGAACTAAAAATGGCTCTCCTGTAATTTGCAAAATGTCAGTTACGACAGTTTACCTCTGGGGTACAGAATTGAAGTTGTATTTTTTACTTTTTCTCTTGATGAATTTTCGAAATTTTCACAAAAAAAAAAACACTTGTACGTTTAAAGAAAAAAAGGTCGCTTTTCTGTATCTAATTGTAAATTTTACAATGTTATTATTTACCTGATGAATATGAATAAGAGTATAAATTTCTTGGCTTTTTTCGTGTGATGAAATAGCAACAGGTCCAAAAGATCGCGGCCAATGTTAAAGCGCCGAAAAAGAAGAAAATTATTTCGGGTTTAAATTGATTGGACATATTTCTTTCACAAAACTAAGCTAAACTACAATAAATTAATTAATAATTTTCAACTTGTTGATAATAAACTTTAATTGAATGTTTGGTTTACGGCAGTGTCACGTAGTACTGAGCACGTTTTCCAATCGAATCGATGTTTTCTACTATAAGAAAGTTTCTACAGATCTTACGGAAGCTTTACAAGAAGTTATATGCTCTTTTGAGACATCGAATTTGTAGTTACTAAAAGTATTTTTGCCTTTCGTGTTTCATAAAACATATATACAATATGAAAATTGAATATTCTGTTTGTATGCGCGAATTTTGCGAAAAATGAAAAAGAGAATAACAAAGTAAGAGAAAATTGGACGTCACAGTAAGCTTTCTAAGAATTCAGCTGAGAAAAGAAAATTTGCTTGACGTACAAAAGCTAAAAAGATTTTTTTTTTGTTTCTTGACTGAAATTGTTTATCAGTATTAAATTTTCTGAGAAGTAATGTTAGTTGGAAATTATATTTACGAGTAATTTTAGGTTTTTTTTGTAATACGAAAATATATTTTTCTCTGAGCAACAATCTGTTGGTTATCACGATTTATTATTGGAAAGTAGCTTGTATACCCGTCGTTGCCGGGTTAAGTTTTTTCAATTTTTTTTTGATGGTCTATGTTGGAGCTAAACTTCAGGCCAATCGACTCGGTAGTTTCCCCGCGAAAGGGTCACATAGAGGAAGAGCTAAGGGTAACATAGAGGAAGAGCTACTTTACCCCCTCCCCTTACTCCCCCACCTCTCGGGCTACTTTTTAAGGGGTCTATGTTGGGGCTGGACCCCCGATGAACATTTATGCCAAATTTCAGGCCAATCGGTTAAGTAGTTTCCCCGCGAAAGAGTAACATAGCGCAAAAACTAAGTTTCGAAATCACTTTACCCCCTCTCCTTACTCCCCCCACCCCTCGCGTTACTTTTCCGTATGCCTATGTTGGAACCAGAACTACCACAGACACTCATGCCAAATTTCAAGTCAATCGGTTCAGCCGTTTTTACGTGAAAGAGGAACAGACAGACACCAACTTATTTTTATATACAGTAGAATCCCGATAATTCGTACCCCGATAATTCGTATATCACGCTAATTCGTATGAATTTGCTGGTCCCTTGAAATACGAATTATCGGGATTCTACTGTATAAGTATGATATGAATAAAATTTGACTTGATTGGACTATTTTGTGAGTACGATGGCCGGAGGTGGCAGGGAAGCCGAATATCGAACTGTGGGAGTATGATTGGAGTGCGAAGCGGTTAAGGGTAAAACCAATTTTTAAAATTCTCACAATTGTAAATATTTGCGAAAGTTGTAATGAAAATTACTATCATTAAAAAATGACATTAAAAACTTCGAACTTCTATTCGAAGGGCGTTCTTTTGGACATCCATGCCAAATTGATCATGAAAGATTTAACTTTACTAACCTGAATATAATGAGTTGTTGTTACGTTGCATTTTTTTACAACAATGAATCATTAACCATATTATTGCAATACATATCAGGGACATCATAATAAAAACAACATCAGTTGTGTCCGACGCCATAGTTTAGCAAATTATTGGAAAAATCAAAAAAATTAAGGTACTGGCTCTCCTTAAAACTGAGAGAACTTCAAATTAACTTAATTTCAATAGTTCGGTTAATAACAATTGTGGTGAAATGTTAACACGTTTTATACGCACAACCACTTTTACAAGACTTTTTTCCAATTTACACAAACATTTGTAGGACACAAAACAAAATAGTTTAAGTTTATTGCAATAATACTTGACTTGTAAATACATCAAATTACGGGAAAAATATTAAATTTTCTTCAGTCTAAAATATTAAATTTTCTTCACTAACTAAAAATTTTGTTTGGTGTAAGAACATTTCGCAGAGATTTAAAAAATAACTACCGCAATTTCGCAAAATAATTTCATTGGCATCATGTTTTCTTGACGTTCTATAAAACACTGTCACAATGATGTTCAACTAAGTTACACTTCCACACTTACTTTATCAAAGAGGAAAAGGTAGAGAATATAATGATATAATCTTGCATTTCATAAATGTAAATACAATGAATGTGCAGTGGCTTTCCCGAGTAGAAAGAGTAAACACTTTTAAGATTTTTTCACATGTTTTGAAAAACTTATTAAATACGAAGCAGTAATCTTTTATTAAAAAAATCAAGAAGAATATTTCTTTTGTGTTGCAACACTACTGAGGTTTTTACTTTCTTATATGTAGTATAATAAAGTATTGTATTCAGGAAAAATGTCGACCTCTTAATTTTGCCTAAAAAACATTTCTCGAGCACTCCCGAGTCGATTGAAGCATTATTATATATTTCTGTCTGTCCGTCTGTTTATCTGTGTACAAGATTTTCCAAAAACTAATGGAGCTAGAGACAAGAAATTTTACAGGCATGTTTGGTCCTGGAATGGGACAATTCTGTCAACTTTTGCTAGAGATATGTTAACCGAAAGTAACCAAAATGGCGGCTTTCTAAAAATCGCAATTTCATTTTTTGTCTTATGTATAACAAAAGTTGGAGACAATAAAATTTTCCACATCTTTGCCTTTTCGGTACTAGAACTCTGTATCTCAAGCCGTTGTCGAGATATACCGTTATTTAAAAAAATCACTTTATCGCGAAAAATAACGGAGTTTTTGGTGGTTTAATTAATGTATGAGATAAATTGACGAGAATAATGTTTGCCATAATTTTGTCGTTTATCGTTATCCGATATATTTTACCGTTATCGAGATATTTCAGATATCTTCAGACTAAGCCAAGTAAAATGTGCAGAAACATAGATTTTGTATAAGAAAGTCATGTGCTGAACAAATCAAATATTTTTAACCCTAGACCCGTGTACTGGGCACTGAGTGCCCAGAACGATTTTTTTGGGGTTATATTTTCCCATTGTATTTCTTACTTGTTTAACGAGTAAACCACATTTTTATGATTTTTAAGCAAACAAGCCATACATTTTCTATTAGAATTACATCTGAGTGCCCAAGTACACAATATATGGAGGTTTTATAGTACACGGGTCTAGCGTTAAATAATTGGCTCTTTGAACTTGTCGCAAAACAACAAAAATAAATCTTGTAAATGTCGCAATAATATATTGTTAAAAAACGACACTCAAAATTGAAACCACACCATACTCAAACTATAATCTTTAAATGGGCGTTTTGTTTTGCATATCCCAATTTGATTAAGCTGAATTTTACTAACCTGAATACAGCGCGTTGTGCTGACGTCGATTCTTTTTACAGAGATATATTAATAACCATAGTAATGTAACAAAAACCAGGGCAACAATCAAACCAACTCTTGTAGCTGCACTATCCGACCCCATATTTTAGCAAATTGTTGAAATAAATAAATATATTTGCTCTTACTAAAGTTAATAGAACTTCAAATAAAGTCTGTTTGGGTTAAATTTATTTTCCGACACCGATTTACAACGATTGAATTTTGGTGAAATACTAACACGTTTTATACGCACAGCTTTAGTTATAAGACTTTTTTGCTTTCTACACAAACATTTGTATGAAATTAAACATGTTGTCATACATAACACCAATACAAGGCTTGTAGATAACACTAAAGTATTCAAAGTTCCAAATATTGAGGTTTATTCACATATTCTAGGACTAAACCATGTGCTCCGATGGTTTTAAAACTACAATCTAGCTTAGACAAAAAAAGCTATATTCGGTGTAAGAAAATTTCGCAAAGAAATTTGTTTTCAAAACACTAACGTGTAATGTTGCAAACTTCATTTGAATTGGAATACCGGAAAGAAGATGACGTAATGTTTTTTTTTGACGTTCTATAAAAGACTGTCAAATTGATGTCTAACTCGTTTGGACTTCATAATTATAAACACAAGAAATATCTACACTAGTAGAGTGAGTTTTTTGCGTAGAAATAGTAAAAAATTTAGAGGTTTTTCGTATGTTTCGAAACGCTCTAAGGTACAGGGCACTATCTTTTAATTGGAAAACAAAAATCGAGAAGAATATTTCTATTGTTTTGCAACACTGCTAGAGAATTTTCTTATAATTTTATTACTCAAAAAGCTCTTTGAACTTGACGTCTAATCTGACCTAGCCACAATACAATAAAAGCAAATTTTGTAAATTGTCACAATTGTAAATATTCACATATGTTGTAATAAAAATTACTATTTTTAAGAAAAACTGGCACTCAAAAACAAAAAACACAACATATCGCTTCAAATTATGAACTAGGAATGGGCGTTTTTTTTCGGATATCCCGATTTGATCATTGAAGATTGAATTTAACTAACCTGTATAGTGTGTGTTATTTCGTCGCTTCTGTTTACAGTAATAGTATAATAACCATACAAATGTAGATATTGCCAGCGCCATAACGATAAAAAATGTTTTAGTTGGATGATCCGACGTCATATTTCAGTAAATTATTTAAAAAAATTAATTAAATATTTAAGATGTGTGTACTTGGCTCCCACCAGAAATAGGGAGAACTTCAAAAACTTCAAATTGAATGATTTTTGGGTTAAATTTATATGCCGATTCCGGTTTGCAGCGATCAAACTGTGGTGAAATACTAAGACGTTTTATACCCACACCCTTGATTTATTTTCGAATGTTTTCAATATATATTTGAAACACATACACACAACTGTACACCATCGGAAATTCATATGGAAAACAAAAATTCACACCAGTGTGTAATTTAATATATTCGTAATTTTAGTGAAGGAAAATCATTTTCAGATACAGCATAAAGTTTTGAAGCTTTTTTTGCACTGCAAAACCATTTGGTAGAGAATATTTTGGGTTAAATTCGAAATACTAACAATTTCGGTTTGAATTTTGTGATAATGTGTGAGAGAAACAAGAATTTCTGCATCACAGAGTTATCATTGTACGAATTTTAATTGTTGTCTGGCCAGTTTTTGCGTTCCATACAAAGTAGGGGATGTGGGATGTGTAGTGAAAAAATACTGTCGGCATCAAGTGAATTTCAATGCAGTAAAGATTTTATACATCCTGAAAGAAATTTTGGGAACTGGTTTCGAGTTATGAGAATGTGAAATCGACGAAAATGTTGCGATCGTACATTTTTACTTTCTTCTACGGAGTATAATAAAGTATTGTATTCATGAAAAATTTCGACCTCTTAATTTTGCCTAAAAAACATTTCCCGATCACTCCTGAGTCGATTGGAGTCATATTTAAAAAATGTCGTTCTGTCTGTCAGTCTGTGTACAAGATTTCTCAAAAACTAATAGAGCTAGCGCCATGAAATTTTATAGGCATGTTGGGTCCTGAAATGGGACGATCCTATCAACTTTTGGTGGAAATCCGTTAACCGGAAGTATCCAAAATGGCGGTTTTTCAAAAATCGCAATTTCGTATTTCTCGATTTACTCCCAAACTACGCGTTTTTTAGTGGCCTTAAGTATGACAAAACTTGGAGAAAATAAAATTTCCCACACTTTTGTCTTTAGCTATAACTCGATATCTCAACATGCTATCGAGATAAACCGTTATTTCCAAAAAAAACAATTTTTTGCGATTATCTCGAAAACTAACCGGTTTTTGCTGACTGAATGTATGAAGTGAATTAATGAGAATGACATTCTGCACAATTTTGTTTCTTACCGTTATCCGTTATCTTTTACCGTTATTGAGATATTTAGATTAAAATATAAAAAAATATGTTTTTGCAAATTACTTGCAAACTAACGGTTTTTCGACAAATCAGTTAAAATAATAATTAAAGATGTTAACATTTTCTACATTTTTCCCATTTACCGTAAATTGATATCTTTTACAGTTCTCAAGTTATCTCAAATTTTGTACGTTTTTGATATTTTTGAATAAACCAAGAATTTATTGGGAGGTCGTCTTAGGTTGACAACGCGACAGGGCTCTAGCATAAATTGCGCAGGGTCGTAGATTTTGTAGAAGAAAGTTTTGTGTTAACCACAACTGATATTTTACATAAAATTTATCATTTTTAAGAAATTATTTTAACTAAAAATATCAGCTGTGATCAGCACAAAACTTTTCTCTGGAATATTTAGTTTTGAAAAAACCATGTAAAAAAATATTTTTTCAAATATCTCGAGAATCGTTAAAAAACGACGTAAAAATCGTTAAAGGGAAAAATTGCAGGATATTTCATTTTCTTTGAATTTGGTTATATGCATTTTTTCTCACAAGCGCAGTTTTTTGAGAAATTTTCAGAAAAAAAAATTGTTTTTTGAAATTTGTTGAGAAACGTAAAAGCCTTTAAAGCGAAAAATGTAAAAAATTTTATTCTCTTTCAATTTTGTGATGCTTTTCAGCTTAATTTTGGCCGAACCCGAAGTTTGGCCAAATCGATTATTGATTATCTGAATCAATCTTCTGATCATAAAAAACCAGAAAAAGATTATAAGTGATTTAACTTGCTGACCAAAGTGTCCCTCTTATGTAATTTTTAAGATTCATGTTTGCAATCACCAAACGCTCAAAAATGAATATAATGGGTCTTTCAACAAGGACATAACAATTTTGTATTTTAATAAAAACGCACCCCAAAAATTTTTTTATGATCTGGCAATGCTAAAACATCAGTCAAGGTTTACATTTTTATCATGGTGAAGTTCACGAACGAGTAATGCTACACAGCTGGTCAAACAATTGATCTATTGAAGGAGAAGTTCGGTAATCGTGTAATCTCGAGAAATGGTCCGGTCGAATGGCCACCTCGCTCATGCGATTTAACGCCGTTTGATTTCTTTTTATGGGGTTATGTTAAGTCGTTGGTTTATGCCAACAAGATAACCACATTACAGGAGCTCAGGAACAATATCGAACGCGAAATTGCCAACGTTCCGGCCGATATGTGTGGAAGAGTGGTGGAAAATTGGCTCCAAAGAATCAATCAGCAAACGTGCTCGCGATGGCCATATGAACGACATCGAATTTCATACTAAAATGTAACATGTCCACTACACCTGGAATAAATTTCAGCCCGATATCTCAATTATTCTGTGTTTTATTTAAATACAAAATTGTTATGTCCTTATTGAAAGACCCGATATAAGCAGACCACGCCTCAGCTCGCAAAAACGAGTCTTTAAAATTATTTAAAAAAGAGGGACACTTTGGTCCGCAAGTTGAAACATTTATGATCATTTTTTGAATTCAGTTTCGAACGAAACGCTCCAAAGATTGCTTCATTTTTTGTATCAAAAATGAATATTTTGGTTTACTGGGTAGTGATATTTTGACTCTGTGCTGGTTCAAAAAATAACATAATAAAAAAAGGCATCACCGGGTTCACCGGAAAAGTCATCGAAAGACTCACTAAAAGCCCACAATAGGAGAGCTTCACGTAAATAAGTGAATTTAGGTGATATTGCCTATTCTATTTCACTGAAATGCTCATTCGTAATGAATTGGCTAGTAGGGCATGTTGACGAGATAATGTATAGGTTTCTGTATCCCTGCATTAAATAATGAAAAACATTGTTTTTTTACAAGAGCGAGACTTGATGCTCATTAAAAACTGATATGTAAAACATCTGTCAGAAATCCAATATTGAATTCAGAAGATTTAAACAGATTTTGTCAGTCTAACATTTGTGATAAATCAATTCAGGGTGTTCACCCCGATTAGTTGTTTATATCATGAAAAATTCGAGGAAAACCACAGTCTGTCCTAGTAACAAAAGTGTGTAGAAAAAGGAAAAATCCTATAACTGAATTAGAAAAGCTTTTCTACCAAAATGATGTCATTATCCGAAAACAATTCTTCTTGAAATACGAGTTTTATGCGCAAAATTCGACCAAAATACTTAAACAAATTTGCAAAGATAAAATTCGTATAAATAAAATCTTCTTTTACTTACATGAATATCTTTTCATTTTGTATTTATACAAAAAATAAAAGAGCACCGCAAGAGCAGCAATTACAATGAATAAAATCATTGTGTTAAATAAACTTAAGCCTCTCATATTTTCGGAAAATTTTTACTAATTAACGAAAGGTAGTGATTTTTTTTCTTGAATTTAAAAACAATTTAAATTAATTTGCATTTATCATGCAGGGAAAACTTCACAATTTGGTCCTAAATTCGCTAAGAGCGTGCGTGAAATATGAAACTAAAAAAAATATCAAATAGTTTTGGGATATGATTAAATTATTTCGTAGACGACGGACTGTGTGGCGCCTGTGCACAGAAAAAATATCCCCCAGAAAAAGCTTTAGATAAAGGACATTGGCTTCTGTTGAATGAAAAACGTTGTCATTTGTTGCTTAGAGCTGGGTGTTTAAGAATATAAAGCGTATAAAGGGTCGAATGCAAAATTTTGCAGCGGTATTAGAAAAAAGGAATACGTTTTTAATCTCTTGATTTTTTTTTCGTTATTTTGTTATGGAAATTTAGAAAAAAAAATCTGTGCTACGAAATTATTTTCATCCTGCAGTCTCGTGTTAAACTAAGTTAAAGTCTTCTCAGAAGTGTTGGGGTAGATTTACATGGGGAAAAAATGTCTTTAAAAGGTCTTGTTAAGAGTAAAAATCGGACCCAAATAATTTCATTGGATCAAAAGATATCAGGCAAGGGGATTTAGAAAAGAGGGGAAGAGGCTAGCGGTTAAATATCGTTACGTTCTTGTAATGTCAACAGGAAAGAGCTGATGATGTGCTAGTTAACCAACGCCTGGAAACTATTCCAGTGTCAGCCTGGCATTAGCTCCAGTTGTATTTATAAAATAAAGAAAAAAAACTGTGTATCGTGTGGATTAACCTTTAGCCACACGATGTATAATTAAAAAAAATATAACCTAATCTATTCAAGTTCAATGCAAAAACATTAACATTTAATACACGTGTACCTTAAGTTTAGTTCTATAGATATTGATAGATGTTTTAAGAAACTCTTACACTAGTGCTGAGAAAAGCTTTTACAGGTACAATAATATGACGTCATTTTATATGAACAACTTTGGAATTTCCTGAGAATGAATGAGTTTATTATTTTCTTAGGAACGTATTTGCGACCTTTTGCCCTAAACTAATGAAAGATCAACTTTCCACACTATTTTACGTTTGCTGTAACGTTTTCAGATAGAATTTTTAGGTTAACCCACCTCCATATAACGCCCGTTTCTTTTTTCTGTAGAAACAACACGCAAGAACACCAAACACAACAAGCACTATTGCAAGAATTAAAATTTTCAACACTGTTGAAGACATTGACATTTTTATAAATCAACTTGTTGAACTTAACATAAACTATATTAAAAGTAAAAATTTCCGTCAAATTAAATCAAATTTAACATCGAATTAATGGAAGCACCAAACTTGTTGTGGGCTCAAAGTGAAATTGGGTAAAATTTTTTTTACCACAAATAGATAGACAGCTGTATTTTACTCATGTGTATTTGTATTACTTTTTGAGTTTGAAGTTTCATCCAAAAATACAGCTGGAAAGCTTTAGTTTAAGTTAGAAAAAAACAATCAGTTTTTGCCATTTGAGAGTTCAGGATGATTTTATGTAATTAAAAAAATGTGATTATCATAAATTATGTGAATTACTTCGTTCGGATTTGGTTCTAATTGCATATCTCAAGGGAACCGTAAGGCCCCGTTTACACTTGCGATTTTTTCTTCGATTTCTCGGCAAAATAAATTCCAGTGCCAGTTTTTTTCAAAAAATTTTGGTCGTAATGTAAACGGTTTTAACACAGGAATTTAGTGTCGCAGAATAAAGTGTCCGATGTAAACGGCGCTTTAGAATTTTCGTGATTCAAAATTTGATTAAACACTCTTGGCGGAGCTCGTAAACGAATATCCCCTGATATTTTTAAACCTTTTGGAAATACCGATTAAAACTGGTTAACAAAAGCGCTATATATCCTAGTGCGTTATATTACCCCAAATGCATGGAAATTTACACCTTATTGTCTGCACAAAAGGCATATGTTGCACTGGTGACAATTTTCGTATTAAATAAGAATTTTTGAAATGTTTACTACGATTTTCTTGAAAGCCTAGTTATCATACTAAAAAATGAGTTGGTGTCTGTCTGTCTGTTCCTCTTTCACGCAAAAACGGCTGAACCGATTGACTTGAAATTTGGCATGAGTGTCTGTGGTAGTTCTGGCAGAGAACAAATAATCTAGAGAATAAACTCTTAGAACGAATTTTTAGAGAAAATTTTTCCACTGTGAGATGAAGCAAGATGATCCGATGTAACACGGAAAAAATTATCCATTCGATTCCTCCATCTCATTGAATAGATACGACGAAAATGATTAGAAAATGTTCTCTCTGCTTCGTGCTCCCTAGTCTAAAAGTAATTAACTTTTAGGCCGTAGCTAGTGAATGATAGGGACATCCCCCCCCCCCCCTCGAAGGGAAAATTTGTCAAAAATTTGTTCTAAGAGTTTATTCTCTAGATTATTTGTTCTCTGGTTCTGGTTCCAACATAGGCATACGAAAAAGTAGCGCGAGGGGTGGGGGGAGTAAGGGGAGGGGATAAAGTGATTTCGAAACTTACACCGCGTCTTGATTAACAATTTTACATCCCGAGAAATATCTCACCACAATGAGATTTTTTTGACAGCTGGGCCAAAAATCTCTTGAAATTTTATTTCTCAAATTGCCAATGAAAAAAAACACTAGTCGCCGCTCTCGTAATTAATGCAATACGTGAAATTGAAAAGGCTGAAACAGAAGAACAGACGAAAAGAAAAACCCCTTAATGTTATAATATAATATATTATATTCTCTTCCAAAGCTTTTTGTATCGTATTTTGTAAAAATTAGTTATTTTTGCAATTACTTGTCGGGAGAAATTGGATTCCGCCATCTTGAATTGTGAAATTCCAAGAAATTTTGCTATTGCAAGATTTCAAGAAATTTCTCTCTGGGATTTTTCCCCTCCGTCAACTCGAGCTCTGATTGGTCAATCAAAAATCTCTGCGATGAAAAATCCCAGGTCAAGACGCGGTGTTAGTTTTGTTTTTAAATTCGGAGAGGCCGAAGGGCGACCTGTAGGTGGGGGGTGAACCGCGAAGCGGTTCGGGGCGCAGCCCCTAGTATTTTATATAAATTTAGATAACCACAATTTGTCTTGATATAAAGCATTATGTAGAATTAAATCGTTTTGTTAGGTTAGCAAAATAATTTTAAAAATATATATTTACAATTATTTTCAAGCGCTCTTCTCTGTTTACATCGTCGATAGCAACAATGGAAAATAATTCCAAGTACGACAGCGAGGACACACAGAACAATTTTTAAAATTATTATTGGATCGGGAACGTATTCGGTATCAGACATATTTCACAAGTAACTTATCACTATATACACTACCAATTATTTAAACAAATTATTCTTTTGAAATAAGGTTTACAATTCAACTGCTTATTTCCTAAGATTAAAGAAGACTGAAAGACCTTTATTGAGACTTGGAATTTAACGATAGATAAAATGAAAATTCCGATATTTAATGAAATCCCCGACATGGCAGAAACTCGTTTGTGCTTCATTATCATTACCTGGAAAATTATTATTTTTACAATTGCCGCAGTGATTAATGAGGGATTTGTATATATATATATGGGAGGGCATTATTCCATCTGAATGAAAATTATTCACTTAACGCCCTGATAAAAATGTATTAAAGATGTGATAATAATAAAAATAATGACAAATATGTTGTTGAAGAGCTTTTAAGTGCTTTGATAGCGTATAGTATATTTGTAGTCTTTTATTTAATCAAAGTTTAATTAGCAAATAATATAAGTACGACTAGGGCTAAGACGAACGACGAATTAAATAAATTTCCAAAGGAAAATTCGTATAAAAAAAAATCTTCTTTTACTTACATGAATATCTTTTCATTTTGTATCTATACAAAAAATAAAAGAGCACAGCAAGAGCAGCAATTACAATTAATAATATTGTTGTGTCTAATAAACCTAAGCCTCTCATTTTTTGGGAGGCTTTTTACTAATTAACGCACGGTAGTGATTTTTTTTTCTAGAATTTAAAAACACTTTGAATTGATTTGCATTTATCACGCAGGGAAAGCTTTTCAATTTGGTCCTAAATTCTCTAGAACGTGCGTGGAAATTGAAACTTTAAAAAAAATCGAATAGTTGGGACATGGATAAATCATTTCATGGGCGACGAACTTTGTGATACCTGGGGCGGCATTCCGCAAAAATGCGTTTTGGAAAATGCATTAAAATGAGTGCAAATTTAAACATTTTGGCCCCGCAACGATGGAAAAATTTGACAGTTTCTGAGTGCGTATTGAGTGAAATTTTTGAACCGATATTTCAGACGTACGCGTACGTTTTGAAACAATTGTGTTAAAAACCATAATAAAAATGGAAAATAATGAACTGAAATAAAGTCAAAAAAGAGCGATGGAATTCGCTAACTAAATTTGGTGGAAAATACAATCAAATTATAGTTTTTAAATGTTATGTTTCTCCTAAGATTTGAGCCTGTCGGCGATGGAGAATTAAGAAATTTCACAGGGTTTTTTGAAATCTATATAAATCGATGAAATGTTGCTCCGGCAAAATTTTAAATATTTCCGTATGTTTAAATTGCCATCGAGGAGTAAAAAAAACCTTCCTCAAATTTTTTTTAAATAAATTAACTCTGCTATATAAATAAATGCTCTACTTGTGAAATCTTATAACAATGGTGCGTATTTATAGTGATTTCTAAACATAGATTTTGTTAAACATGAGTTTAAACTGGCTGTTTGCTACGCTTTTTCGTGAGTTTAAACTCATGTTTGTCATTAAAAATCAGGGCACCAATAATGTAGTCCGACGCGTATTTGTCTTTCGACCAGAGAACAATTAATCTAGAGAATAAACTCTTAGAACAAATTTTTAGAGAAAATTTTTCCACTGTGAGATGAAGCAAGAGGATCCGATGTAACACGGAAAAATTATCCATTCGATTCCTCCATCTCATTGAATAGATACGACGAAAATGAGTAGAAAATGTTCTCTCTGCTTCGGGCTTCCAAGTCTAAAAGTAATTAACTTTTAGGCCGTAGCTAGTGAATGATAGGGACATTTTTCCCCCCTTCAAAGGGGAAATTTGTCAAAAATTTGTTCGGCAGTTTTTTCTATATATTCCTTATTCTATGTTTCGACTTCGACGCAGCTTTTAACTCTTGACTTCGCCATATCTGCAGCTTAAAATTTCGCGGAATCGTCACTATGAATCGAAACGTGATTCTGACTGTCATTCTAGGAAATTTGAAGCTGCTAATATGGCGAAGTCAAGAGTTAAAAGCTGCGTCGAAGTCGAAAGACAGAGACGCGTCGGAATACATAATTGGTGCCCAGAGTTGTTATTATTTTCCCCAGCTCAAAAAAACCTCTGGGTTTTTAATATTTGACGTTAGTCAAAATGTTTTTAAAAACCCAAAAAAAACCCAGTGGGGTGGGCTTTTGACGTTAGTCAAAATGTTTTATTTAAAAAACCAAAAAAAAAACCCCAGTGGTTGGGCTTTTTTTTTAAAAAAAACCGGGTTTTTCATAACCCTGTTAAAAACGACTACGAATACGCACCAGTGTGTTCAGAATAACATACAACTTGGATGTACACCAGGCTGTGAACAAAATAACTTCCGAAAAACTTATCTAGAGACTGGGAATTTTACACAATCAAGTTAAAAAAAGCAAAAACAACTTCTTGAATCGGAAAAATCGAACAACTATTTCCTCCGCCACAAAAACCAGAAGTTTTTTTTGCGAATTATTCAAAACCGGTGTGTCGTTATCACATAATACTTCCATACGTAAAATTCCGATTTTAAAAGATATGCATAACTTTAGTTGGCCTCATGCAATTGTAGATTTTCTTATATTACCATTTAAAAAGAAATCCCAATGGACACCTTAATCAGAAAATATAAAAATACACGGAGAGAAATCTAAATAGAAATATACGAGGCAGTGGACTCTCCTGCAATTAATTCCTTAAAAATAGGGAATTTTTCCTATAATTTTGGGAAATTAATTTTACCAAAAATATCACTGCCTCGTATATCCCTATTTTTTGTAGGAATCTGTCCTATCAACACGTTCGTGACATCGTGTACCACTGGTGGTACATGTACAGTTTTTTAAAGCCGCGCGAGTAAATAGTGCGGTAGTTAATAGGTATCTAATAAGTAGTTTTTGTACCACCTGTGGTACACGACGTCCATATAATACACATACGGTATTTTAGTCGTCGTGTACCTTATGTGATACACGATGTCCAAATGTAAAAAAAAGTTGAAAAAGCAAATGTCACGACCGTGTTAAAATATTTCTTGCCGTGTAATCAAATATAAAATATTTTATTTGACACACATAAATTTCAATATTTGCAGTTCAAATTCTTGTCCAAATTTGTTGATAAGAAATTTTTTCATTTTTAATTTAATTTGTGATAACAAGACCCACCCAAATAATATAAAAAGCACTAGTTATTTATATTTTGCGCTCAGCACAGCGCAGGCAACTATTTTAATTAATTTAGCAGAGCTTAACAATTAATAGCACAGCAAACAGAAAAGCGCTTTGCGATAAAATAGACATAAAACATCATGGGATGTCGCCCATGACGTCATGATGGATAAGTTAAGCTCCGCAATTTCCCCACAAATATTAAATTTTTTCTTCCAAATTTTTGCGCATAGTCACTACACAATTAGTCGATTTTTGACTAAATGTCATATTTTTTGACATTTCATTGTTTTACACGCTGTATCCAAGAACATTAAAAATTATTACATAATTTATATTTACTAACATTCCAGCAGCAATTGTGATTGGTTCTTTTCACGAATGCAGCTACAACAGCTCGCCAAAAGTGCGAATATAAATAAAGCAATCAAAAAGGTTAGTAACACATAAAAAATCGTTTGCATAATCCGTTAATTATTTTATTGTATTTTTTAAAAAGCCGTTTAAAACAAATTTACTTAGGTTAAAATTACTAAAGCACTTTTTATTATAGAAACCGAGAAGAAATACCGACAACCCTTCTGTTTATAAGAGATTTTTCACTATTGAAAAACTTTTGAAGGAAAAAAGCTTCGTGAAACACATATATTAGCGCTATAATTTTGTATATTGCGCAAGTGTAGGTGTTGTGTGAGCTTTTCGGTATTTCTTTTACATTTTTGGATGTGGATTTTTCCGATTATTACGTTGTCAATGAAAAACGGTTTTCTCAACATTTAACAAAACATATTAAATGTTAAGGAAAATATGTTTTATTAATTTAAAAAAAAAAAACATGAAATCTATAAACGCACATTAAAATTACGCGAGTACAGATTTTGAGAAAATTTTTCAAACACGAGTTTATTCGAGTTCGGTGTTGTGAACACTAGGTAATTTCCCTCACTTGCTTCAAAACGTTAAAATGTGATAAAATTATGGATGATAAGAATATTCATTATCAAAAATGACAGATTACTGTTTTAATCTAGGGTAGCTTAATGAAATGAACGTAATTTAAACTTTAAGTCCAATTTCAGTAACATAAATGCAGAGAAGAAAAATCAGTAGATTTTCGGGTTCGGCAAACGACAATACACACAAAGAAGGGAAACAATTGTCACAGCACAAGTTACAGGTAACCACCACTGTTCTGATACAGTTATAGATATTTTCAATTTCCACACAAGTTTTTTAAAACATGTAAATAAAACAAAATGTAACCTTCGAAAAGTGTTGAAGCTTGTAAAGCGGGAATCAAATTCAAAGTGAAGATATGTTAATGAAATAAGAAAATTTATGCCCATCGTACATAAAGAGACACTGAACTTGTATTTGTTTTGTTGAAATATTAAGTAAATTTATCCTATATGTATTAAATAGATAATCGGTGTAATTATCTTGTGTGTATTAAAAGCTGCAACAAAAATTCGTTTTTTTTTCAATTTTTGGTGATTTTGTTCATGGCGTTTGTTAGTCCGGCAAGAAATTTTCTGGGAAA
Organism: Chrysopilus asiliformis; assembly: GCA_964034945.1. Classification (NCBI taxonomy): domain Eukaryota; kingdom Metazoa; phylum Arthropoda; class Insecta; order Diptera; family Rhagionidae; genus Chrysopilus; species Chrysopilus asiliformis. The sequence continues at coordinate 103,750,360 of OZ035961.1, forward strand.
ATCTAAAATTATGTCGTCAATGTATTCGTCGAAATTCGTGTGAACAGAACATGTGCGTGGAAAAGTCTAGTCGGTATTTATGTAAAAGAGAAAAATGCTTTTTTGTGGCAATTTTTTTTCAAAAAAATTAAATAAATTTTAACGAAAACCTGCACAGTGTTATGGGCAGTGAGAAAGACTGTTTTTTTCTTTCTCATACGTAGTATTTTTTACTTATATGTAGTATAAAAAAGTCTTGTATTCATGAAAATTTTCGACCTCTTAATTTTGCCTAAAAACATTTCCTGAGCACTCCTGAGTGGATTGGTGCATTATTACAAAAAAATCTTTCTGTCTGTCAGTCTGTGTACAAGATTTGTCAAAAACCACTAGACCTAGAGCTATGAAATTTTACTTTAAATTTTAAATTTTTAATTATTTTCTATGTATTTTTCTGTAGTCTTATGAATGACAAAAGTTGGAGACAATAAAATTTTCTAGAGTTTTGTCTTTTACTAGAACTCCGTATCTCAAACCGTTATCAAGATATACCGTTATTTTAAAAAAAAAGTTTTTTGCAAAAAATCTCGAAAGCTAACGGTTTTTCATTGGTTCATTGTATGTGGCAAATTAACGATTTCCACACATTTGCCTTTCACCGTTATCCGCCACATTTTACCGTTATTCAGACAATTTCATTAAAAGGTAAAAAAAAAAACAATTTGAATTGCTTGCAAACTAACGGTTACTCGTCAATATAGTTAAAGGGAGAATTAAAGATTTTAAAATTCTCTATAAATTGTCTTTTACTGTAAATCAATAAATTTGACCGTAATCGATATATTTCAGATTTTGTAAAAAAAAATTCAAATTTTTATATAAACTAAAATTTGTTTCTATGGGTTATACTGTACTCGTAAATTGCGCAGGAAGGAAGATTTTGTATAAGAAAGTCATGTGCTGTTCAAATCAGATGTTTTTCTAACAAAATTGTATTGAAGTAGGCATTTTTCGACTCCAGAGTAGGGGATAGGGATCTCAAATTTTTGAAAAAAACCGGTTTTCGGTTAAACCGGTGTTTAACACTTCGGTTTAAACCGGGTCCAAAAAACCGGTTATTAAAACACCGAAAAACCGTTTTGTTCAAATTGGATAGGTTAGTCCTTAGACGCAACAAATACACTATAATACAAACAAAAGACGTCAAGTGCCATAAAATCCATTAAGAGACCATAAATGGCACAATATAATATTGTATTTGGTTTAGAGTGCCTATAAAAAGAAGTGTTTCTAACAAATCAGTTGCACGAAAATTGGTTTAAAATTATTTTTCCATACAAAAAAATGATCGGTTTTTTTTGAACGGTTTTTGGCCTTAAAAAAAATACCGGGTATAACCGTGCAAAAAAAACACCGAAAAAAACCGGTTAACCGAAGCAAAAACACCGGGTAACCGATTTAACCGGTTCCTTTTTGACATCCCTAGCAGGGGATGCTCTGAATCTATAGGAGTCTCCACACGTTCAATGTTTTACTTGAATGACTCATATTTCAAGTAACATTGATCGTTTGGATGCTCTTCAATGTTACGTTTGCAGGCAATTTCCATCATTGTTACCTACTTGACGAAAATTTTCATCAATAATACTTGTCAAGTAACATTGAACGTGTGGAGGCTCCTTAACATTGAAGAGCATCCAAACGATCAATGTTACTTGAAACATGAGTCATTCAAGTAAAATTGTCAAGTAACATTGAACGTGTGCAGGCGCCTTTTGATTCGAATTTACCCCTTTTTGAAAAAAAATCCTACTTTTTGAACCTTTAAATGTAATGCTAAAAAAAGTTCTTTCGAAATCTACGTCATCCCTTCTCTATTAAACCCTTTTCTGTCATCTTTTGCAATTTTGAAGGGAGTTTAATCAAGTTTTCACAAAAGTTACTCCGAAAGGAAATTTCTCGCCAACTAAAATCTGTCTGCACCTTTGAAGAAATGAAATTTTTATCTAGTTTTAGCGCGACATCTAAATGCAAAGTCGAATGAAATAAGAGACCGAAAGTCGAGAGGGGTGGGGAAAGTTTAACTCGCAAAGAGATCAATCTTTAGTTAGATTGTTATTGAAAAAAATATACGATTTTGTTGAGATTTTTGATCTTACTTTATCCTTTTTAAAAGAGATTCGCCAAATATATGTAACGAAAAAAAGTTTTCAAAGAACTTTGTGAATCATTTTAAGCAGTGCTAAAGCTGGGAAAGCTGGAGTGGTATTCCGTAACTTGATTCAAGCGTTTGTTTCAAGTTAGAAGAAAAAGTAGTATTTGCTATCTCGGTTTCTCTCTGTCATTTATTTCGGTCAAAACAGAGACAGCGAATACTTCTGGTTCTTCTAACTCGAAACAAACGATTGAAACAAGTTACGGAATATCACTCCTGTACCTGATAAGGTTGCCGGTTTTCAAACTAGAAACAGGCTATCCACTTTCTGTCGCCAGCTATTTACCAACATTTTTCGGAAGTTAAAACATGCATTTAAATCTAATATATAACCAATAATTCGCAATAAAATTCTATAAATCATGGGTTAATGGTGGAGAAAACCAAGAACCACAAATGTTTCATTCCAAGATAGAAATTCACTTTAGTTGTGAAATTGATAATTCACGTCATCAGTGACGAATTTTCAGGGAATATTTTATAAATTTGGTGGTATTCAAATTATCAGGAACTTTGTATAAATCGAAAAAAAGGTACTAACGGCTGATGTTCAATCTTTGTTGCCTCCTCTTGTTAACATAAATGCAGCGATAATACGTTATGGCAAAAATGAAGAAACCCGTAACGAATAAAATTACGATAAGAATAATATCATACATAACACAAATAAAATCACCAATTGAAACTAATATAATCGAAAAGCTGATGTGATTTTTTTTTTAAATAAAATTTATCGAACGTCAAAACCAGCGAATCGTCCAATGTCGACCTTCAAAGAAGCTCAAGCTCTGCGAATAACTTGTATTAAACTGATTTGAATAAAATCTCAAAAACACGAACAGCTTTTGGTCAAATTTTTACAAATACATTGATTTGCAAAGTTTTAAAATTTCGTAGGAAACATGAACAAACAACTTTTTTTTTAGAAAACAAGCTTTTTTGTACGGTCAGTACCAGTGAAAAAATAACTTCTGTTTTTGAAATTAGGATTTGGTAGTAATGAAAACGTGGAGGTAAAAAAAATATTATTTTTTTCCCAACTGGTTGGAAAGGCAAGAGTTTTTTAAGGTGATTCGGTATTTGTTTATTTATTCAATTAGTCCATGTTTCGAATATCGTCGACGAATGAGATCATGAAGACTGAGAGAAAGCTTCGGAGCAGTTTGACGTTTATTGGACTCGTGTTTGACAAAAATCTCAAGTGCACATGACCTGGCATCTGTATATGAATAAAATCGATTATTGATCGTGTTTTTTAATTATAAAATTTCTAGCAATGGCAATGATTGTTGTTAGATTTAAATTATTGCGTACAAATATATTTGTTTATACTAACGTCCAATTCGGTTGCGACGTCGTCCAATTTTGTCATCGCAAATTTGACATAAGACTTTTCCAGCGACCCCCAACAAGAATAAAATTATTAAAACACTGAATATGACATAGAAGACTGTTTGCATCTTTCATTTGGAATGTGTTTAGAGTTTATTTATATCAATTTGTAGTAAATTCGAGTAATTTCGTTGATTAATTTAAAAGCAATGTTTATTAAAACTAACGGAACAATCAGGTTTTGCACTTATCACTTGACAGAGTAACACTTGTCTATTGACAAGACTGAATTTGACTTATATTTCAAAGAGAGGAGCTTTTGCTTCTTAAAACTGGTTGAAACTTTTACCAATGATCAAAGATCAAAAAGCTTTAATTTTGACATTGCTTGATGTGAGATAGATAAGAGTAAACTATTTAAAATTATAATCTCTCCTTCTGTTATTTTTTTTATATTGCAGCAATTTTTTTTATTATTATTGACACTTTACATATATGGAATTACCGGAAAAAAATTTGCAAAAAAATTCTTTGGGCTTTCCATTTATACAAGTATTAGAATAAATTAGCAATTTTTGCGTTTTAAATTTTAATTAAACTATCATTTTCAATTTTCCACTTAAATTGATGTTTGAAAACAGATTAAACTGAACATGTTCAAGACCTTGGAATATATTAAATTCTTTTCGAGGAAATAACGTTAGTATTTGTGACATATATGGCATGAAAATTGGTTTAAAGCCATATAATTTTTAATTTTTATTGATCGAGTAATTTATAATTGCAGTAAATATTTTGTATAGTGGCAAATGTATTACGACAAATTCGTAGATGCAGAAAATTAGAACAAAAAATGATTCTCAATGTGAGTTTGACTGCAACAAACTATAAGGCCTTCGCTGCAGCAATAAAGACAACGTAATTCTTTCAAATTTTCGTTTTCCTACATGAATAAAATCGATGGAGCAGAGATTTATCTTGATGTCAGTCTTTTCATAAATGTTGGATCAAAAGTCAGTAAAACTTTTATTTTCTTAAAGCGAAAAGTTTTTTAGCCTCTTTAATAATTAAAATTAATAATAAATATATTGTAATAAAAAGTATAAATAAATTACTTATGAACTGTGTGTTAAGAAAGTTTTTCGCATTTGCAAAAATAATTTTTGAACATTTTTTTTTTTCACTAGCTTGCGGGTACGTCGTTGCCGGGTTAAGTTTTTTCAAATTTTTTTTTTTGATGGTCTATGTTGGAGCTAAACTTCAGGCCAATCGGCTCGGTTGTTTCCCCGCGAAAGGGTAACATAGAGGAAGAGCTAAGTGTTGAGATCACTTTACCCCCCCCCTTACTCCCCCACCTCTCGGGTTACTTTTTAATGTGTCTATGTTGGGGCTGGACCCCCGACGAACATCTATGCCAAATTTCAGGCCAATAGGTTTAGTAGTTTCCCCGCGAAAGAGTGACAAAGAGGGAAAATTAAGTTTCGAGATTACTTTACCCCCTCCCCTTACTAACCCCACCCCTCGCGCTATTTTTCCGTATGCCTATGTTGGAACCAGAACTACCACAGACACTCATGCCAAATTTCAAGTCAATCGGTTCAGCCGTTTTTACGTGAAAGAGGAACAGCCAGGCAGACAGACAGCAACTCATTTTTATATATTAGTATGATAACATATTTTGGGTATTCTAAATCGAATTGCGTTTACAAATTTTTTTAAAAGCTTTTATTTAGCTTGTCTTCGTTTGCCTGTTTGTTTGTCTGTCTGGGTCAAATCTTGTAATCTAATTTAGACCCACTTCCACTCGTACCATTCACTTGAAATTTTGCACACATGCGTAAATCCGATGACCATACAATATTTGCACTACTTCGTCCTTGTAAGGATAACGGAAGGCACTGCTAGAATACGTGATAATCATTTTCCTCAAATTTTCCGGAAAAAATCTCATCTAGGGCTTTTTGGGATCGCTGAATTCGATTCTGGACTCAAAAGACCCGTAAGAACAACTCAACAGCAAGGATTTTATTCGAAGACTAAAAAGTACAAACAAGCGTGGCGTCAGACGTCATTTTAGATTTTTAGTCATACTAATTAAATACGAACTGACTAAAAAGCGCAATGACAAAATTTCATGAATTGCACTACGATTTGGTTCTTCATCCACTATATTCTCCAGATTTAACTTCCTTTGACAATTATCGATTTCCAAACTTGAAGAAATGGCTCGGTGGTAAGAGATTTGGGTTGACCAAGGAGGTCAGTGCTGAAGCAGAGGTCTATTTTGAGGGCTTGGAGAAATCGTATTATTCGGAGGGTGACAAATAACTGGCTCTGTTAATTGATGTTTGGATGAAGTGTATCGCCATAAAGGAGACTCTATTGAGAAAAAAAATTAATTTTGTCGAAAAAACCGATGATTTCTTGCCTAGGTCTATTAGTTTATAGCCCGCCCTCGTAAAATCATTGTAGACACACAATTTGAGTACATTTTTAAAGAATAAATAATAACACTGTCGAACCTGAATAAACAGAAAAAAAACTTGGAGCTATCGAGGAATTCGAGGTTCGACTTATCGAGGTGCTACCGTATTTGAAGTTTCAGCATTTTGATTTTTTGTACAAAAAAAAAATGATTTTTGTCCAATGGTGTGAAACTTTCTTAACACAGTGTATGGCTTTAAATTGTAATCGCAACCACATTTTTTTGCGAATAATCTACTTTTAATTATAACCATAAATCAGATTGCATTGTGGAATTCAACACTTACGTCGAAAAATAATAATTGCAGCATCACTTTATTATTGGAATTTTTCCAAAGGTTTTAGCAATTATATTCAAACTTTATTATTTCTAAGTTTATTTCGTTTAAAACTCTACCCACATTTGGTGTTAGTATTAGCATAATTTATGCCTCGGATGTTTCACATGGCTCTTCACTATTTTCATCACTACTGCGACAGCACATGTAAATTAAAAATAGTAAAAATATAAAAAGTGCTATTGCACCAAAACCGATTTTTGCTTCAGTTATGTGTGACATTTTCTTTCGAAATCATTTAAAACTGTCATTTTATTTTATCTTTAAATTTTGTAAAAGTGCCACAATTTGTTTATAACATGTTTTAAAAATTCTACATTATAATAAAATAGAAAACTGTCTCTGTTAATTGGAGATTTTGTGACAAATTACACTAAAATACTAAAACGTTTTTATGGAATTCGTATCCGTTTGTTTAGCAATTTTCACAAATAGCAAATACTCGTTAGGAGTGACCTGTTGATGATGAGGTCATCTATTGAATTTGAAATAAGAGACATGTTACCACGAAATTCACACGCAATCCATTAGTGGCATGAACTAAATTTTTTATGTACTATTTCAAAGGCTTGTGGAACAAATGAGCTAAATTTAATGAAAATGCTAAAAAAAAACTTTTTTTTTTTAATTTAGCACACATAGTTATACTGTGTAAAAAAAAATTTTAAAAAATCTTGTGCTTAATAGGAATATTCCGAATATTCGCATTCGTATCTGCGGATTCAAACATTTGGCACGAATGTTTAAAGGATGTAGAAAACTTTATATCCTCTGTTATTTTGACATATTCTTTTTCTCAAAGAGCATAGATTTCGAAAAATTGTCAAAAAACCATAATTTTTTCAAAAAAAAAAAAAACTTTGTATGGGAGATGCCCAAAAGTTGTTAGAAGACTGTGATTCTCAATAAAACCTATTTACAAAAAATTTCAAGTCGCTAGGTCAACGCGTTCTCGAGATAAGATTCGCAAAACTGACAGACCGACAGACAGATGGACGGACATCCTCATAATATTACCTCAAACTGAGTTCGTACTGATCAGACATTTTCTATCTGCCCCCGTTCTCGAGACGGTGTCCGTCATGAATACAATACTTTCCCTCTATAGCAGAGGAAAATAAAAAAGAACGAACATAGTAACTAATTTAATATGGAAATTTAAGTAAAAATTCTGTCATGTAATGCAGTTGAATAAAACATATTGGCGTATATTCATTGTCATTTTTAACCAAAGGTTTTGTTAAACATGAGTTTAAAATGACAGTCTGCTAAAGGTTTTTGTCAGTCTGAACTCATGTTTAACAAAACCTATGTTTTAAAACGACTATGAATACGCGCTTGATTTAATAAGGGTATTCACTCTTTATCGTAGTTGATTGTAAACTCGAAGAATCGTAAAATGATAAATAAAATCGTAGTTTTTTGACAGTTCTACATACAAATTTTTTTACGACGAAAACTACAATCTACCACACCCGAAGGTATGGTAAAATAGTAGTTTTTCTCGTAATTCTAATAAAGTGAGGTTAAGACATGTTTTGTGACATGTCAACTTGGTGCCAACTCTAAAGTGGACATTGGAAAAGTAAGTAAATCAAAGTATTTATATGATTTAGTATAAATTAAGAGGTAAAAAATGCTTTAAACAATTTAGGTAAAGAAAATAAATAAAAGAGTCAAAAATTTACGACAAAACCAACAACCTCTAGTAAAGCGCTGCTCACGCTTCGTTGTACTTTTCCATCGTAGATTTACATTACAATCTACGATTTTACTATCTACGATCAATAGTGAATAGCCCTAATATATCAACTTTTAATAAAACAACACAAAAAGTTCGCTAATTTCTTGAACTTTTTATTTGATGCTGCGCCGTAAACCAAAACGGCGAATAATTGAATTTCGTTAAATTGTTTTTCCCATCATTTGCTGTTTTGCGTTTTGTCCACTTTCGTTTAGATCAGTTTTCTGTCATTCTCTATAAGAACTTATTACCCTTTCACGCGTATCCAAATTTGAGGCATGTAACGATTAACAGCTACTGTAACTGTCAAAAAGTGATACATGGTTTGCTTAAAAATCATTTAATTTATCATTTCTATAGAATTTGAGATTGAATAACATTTCGGCACATCTCTAGTCCTTGTCCTTAGGCAAAGGTAAAAAAATACAAATTATCTGGCGATATCTTTCCGTATTCTTGTTTATTAATTTCCTGTATATTATGTTAAGATCCTATCATACTAATATGAAAGAATGAGTTGGTGTCTGTCTGTCTGTTCCTCTTTCACGAAAAACGGCTGAACCGATTGACTTGAAATTTGGCATGTTCCAACATAGGCATACGGAAAAGAAGCGCGAGGGGCGGAGGAGTAAGGGGAGGGGATAAAGTCATCTCGAAACTTAGTTTTCTCTCTATGTTACTCTTTCGCGGGGAAACTACAGAACCGATTGGCCTGAAATTTGGAATAGATGTTCGTCTGGGGGTCCAGCCCCAACATAGACCCATTAAAAAGTAGCCTGAGAGGTGGGGGAAGTAAGGGGAGGGGTAAAGTGATCTCGAAACTTAGCTCTCCCTCTATGTTACCCTTTCGCGGGGAAACTACTGAACCGATTGGCCTGAAATTTAGCTCCAACATAAACCATCAAAAAAAACAAAAATTTGAAAAAAACTTAACCCGGCAACGACGGGTATGCAAGCTAGTATTCTATATTCTTATGGTGTATTCGAATGGTCTGCTCTTTTTGGTCGATAATCGCTCGATCTAGATTTTGAATCGAACAAATAATTTTTGACAAATTTTTTCTAACAAAATTGTATTAAATAAAGTAGACACTCCTCAACTCCAGAGTAGAGCATGCTCCAAATCTATGATTCGAATTCGCTATTAGTCAAATAAATTGATTGAAAAAACGAAAGGCTCAACTCAAAGTGCATTGATCCAAATATAACATTGAGAAATAGGAAACTCGATCGTTTAAAACTAAATTCCATCGAGTCATTGCACTGAATGTGGTCAATGTGTGCATTTGGTTTTGAAATGCTAAAAATATGTTGCTAAAAATAACTAAGAAGAAGCTGCCCTTAATAACGAAAATAGAAACTAGACAGTTTCAAGTGTTTTCCAACTAATAGCGGACAGTAGAGTTAAACAGAAAACTTAATAAATGGCATTTCCGACTTTATAAATTTACTGGAACATAAATAACAAAGTGTGGCTAAATTTCGCAGCAAAAATTTCATTAGGACCGAAATAAAAATGAAAATTTCTGTGTCAATTAGAAAATTGTCCAATTTTCGACATGCTTACCATCGTAAAGTGCGCCTGCACTTAGGCTATTCCATGAGGATTGCGAAGAGGCATAATTTTGAAGATCAGAATTTTAAAGACTAATATTCAGAATACGTCTTTTCGTAACTCTTCATTTAATCAGAATTCAATCATAATCCTTCCTTTCTCCCCCACACTAATTAAGAAATTTTTACAACTTTCTCGAGTACAAGGAAATACAAAAAATAGATATAAAAAAAGGAAATCCTTAAGAATTTAAATTACTTTTCATTATAAAATACCCCCAATATCATATCATGATGCGACATTAAATCGCATATGATGTGCCATGCACCTTGTTTAACACTTATTTAAGAAAATCTATGATTGGATTGAAAGGAAATTGCATTAACAATCGCTGATAGCGTTAAGAAAACATTTTTTCAAGTTTTCCCATAACAAACAAAAATAAACTTTGTCACTTAAATTATCATCGGCTTATATCACTTTTGTGTAGCAATTTATGTAATTCGGTTAATTTAATCGAATTAAATGTCAATTTATATCTCAAAAAGTGGTTTCATTTGGCACTCTTTTCTCTGAGACATAAAATTCCAGCTTGCTAACATGCACAAAGCATAAATTCGTAAACAGCAAAAGATGCCACACTCTAAATTACCCAAATTACCCCATTGTCATTATTAATACCGCATTGCTGAGGTAATTATTGTTAGTGTGTCAATATTAATTCTATAGAATTAAATACCAATAGAAGCGTTCAAATATATTACGATTTTAGTTACATTATTTGCTATTACAGGTGAACCTACCGGCAAATAATATGTAATAGATAAAAATAGAGTTTGACAGATACCATGGCGTACGCATTACACATTAAAATTGCCTAATTAATGACAATGGCCCGGCAAAATTTAATAACTTGGCCGATTTCAAGGCTGTTGGCGTACTTTGCCATTCTAGGCTTAGTCATTTTATTGTGAAAGAATGAAACTTGTTAAAGCATGTTCACAGCTACAAAACAAAGAACTCTATCATAAAAGCATTGGTTCAAGTGTCAGATTCACACTAATACATTAAAAAGCTCTCATATGACAGCATCAGCATGATGTTATGCCGCAACGCTTTTTAAATCGGCCTATCAAGCGAAAATTGCAATTAAAATACATGCGTACTGAAGAAAAACAACTACTGGTACTTAATATTTAAAAAAACCACTACGGAAATATCAATCTACTAGGGTAATTTCTAAAATAAAATAATATCACTGAACTGTCAATGAACTACTAGGGTAATTTTAGTAAAATGACCTGTTTTTTTTATACCTAATAAATAAACATAATTACAAGACGGACTTTGATTAGTGCTGACGGCTGTTCTATTAGGCCGGGCGGGTGTCGTATTTGAGCTGGCCGGCGTTGTTGTTGTATCCTGTGTTGTATTCTGGCTACCATCGGTCCTTGAAGCATTTTGCCGTTTAAACCACCATCGATTCAGGATGCGGTGCCTACAGCAGAACACGACAAACGAGCCGATTATCACGAGAAGAATCAGGAAAATGATCACGACCACTTTGAACTCATGCCAAAAACCCATTTTCTTCGATCACAAATTTTGTAATGAAAATTAATATTTTTTTCAAAATAATAAACAAAAAAAAAATATCACAATTTTCACTCAGTTGAGCAGCATTAATCACCCAAAACACACGACGTCAGCCAAGACGATGGTGTCTTTTATACGCGCTTCTTGAGTTTAATACTAAAGCGAGCTTATGTCGAGTTGGATGAATACTGATTTCATGAAATAAATTCTAGACATTTTTCATCGACCTTCGTGTGCGAGTCTCTTCGCTTCACTGAGGAGACAAAGACACATTTTCTCCTCTAGGTATATCGGACCGGAAAACTAATTTTATCTGACTTTGGTTATTTTGTTAGCGGCACAACGAACGTTGAACGAACCATTAAAATATGTACTTGATTGGTGGACAGATACCAGGTGATCTTGCATTTTGTGTGCATAATAATGTAAACAGCTGCAATTTTGTTTACATTTGCCAATTCTTCCTGGGATTCACTTACAGAAAATGAGAAGGTGTTGTAATTTGTAATACATTTTAACAGCTGCGAAAGCATCGGTTCTCAAAATACTCTAATCAAATGCTATGAAGAAAAATTCTGAAATACAGACGAAGGATCCAAGTGTATTGCAGGTAAAGAAATAAGAGTACCCTTTTTACCTATTATAGTGGCTGTATTTTTTTCTCTTCGAAAAGTAGATGTTACCAGTTACAAAATTTAGGTAATTTTTCCCGGTGAAAGGTCTGTGACATAACAGCAGCGAGGGAAACAGAAGACGTGATCGAATTCTAAAAAATTAGGGTAGCAATGCAGAGTGGACTAATATAAAACCGACACGAAATAACCAAGAGGTGTATATTAGCAAAAAAAAAAAATCGTTTTTCTCGAATTTCAAAAAGTATTTGGGGGGTTTTTTTTTTTGGTGCAATTCAGTTTAAAAGAAAAGTGTGTAAAAAAAATAAAAATATCAATATCTTTATCTGCTACTAGCTTGCATACCCGTCTTTGCCGGGTTAAGTTTTTTAAAATTTTTTTTATGGGTTGGAGCTAAATTTCAGGCCAATCGGTTCAGTAGTTTCCTCGCGAAAGAGTAGCATAGCGCAAAAACTAAGTTTCGAAATCACTTTACCCCCTCCCCTTACTCCCCCACGTCTCACGCTACTTTTCCGTATGCCTATGTTGGAATTAGAACTACCACAGACACTCATGCCAAATTTCAAGTCAATCGGTTCAGCCGTTTTTGCGTGAAAGAGGAAGAGACAGACAGACACCAACTCATTTTTATATATTAGTATGATAAGCTATCAGAAATTTGAAAAATCAAATATTACAAAATGGAACATTTCTGCTCACTAAAACCACCATATCTCGGATTCTACGTGACCGATTGTCTTGAAATGAGCTAGCACTTTATATGAATATAAATAGAACATCCCCTGACTGAATAGTGGCTTTGAAATTTTCCCCGGAATTTTTCACAAGATCGGTTATGGTATGTTTAGTGTTAAGGTTTCGGCCACAAAATAATTTGGGATAATTCGAATTTGGTGATTTAAGCAAAATACCATTTATGTTATAGGAAAATTCTTAATAAAAAAGAAGAAAATGATATGTGTTAAAAGGATCAATAAAGTGACATGAATAAGTGGCATCTCCAAACATTTGGGACGTGGTTGGACGTTGCTGAGCACGAAGTGGTTAACCCATTTCGATCTCTCTTTCTGTTCGAAAAATCGGACAGTAACTTGGAGCAACTGTCAGCCTTATTTTTACCACATAGGAGTCAAAGTTACTATTATGGAATACAAAGGCTTGATCACAATTGGTTAAGCAAAACATCGACATATGTGTGTCCTCCGTGGGATGTTCGTCATCGAAAGGTTTTTGATTTCTGTGCGAACTTTGATTTTAATAGTTACAAAAAAATGATAAAAAATGTGATAATAGTAAACTGTGACTATTTTAACGATTGGAAAATCAAAAAAAAGACACTCTCGATTAACACTTTTAAGAGTAGTTGTGTTAAAAGTTTTAAATAATACCTTTTTTACGTTAAATTTTTTTAAATATTTTTTCAGAAAACTTGTTTTGATTTAATTAAGGAGAAAATGTTATAAATTTTTTAACAAAAAAGAAGTATTTTGCCAGTGGAATAGTTTTACGATTTTATTTTATTTTACCCGCACTATCAGATATTTTTAAGAAATTTTAATAAATTTTCTTCTGTCAATTTTAACAAATTTTCTTCTTGCAACAATCCTAAATACCTTCCTTGCACAAAAATAATGTCTAGACAAGCTTTCGATCAATAATGGGGAATTCAAGAACTATTTTTAAGCTTTTAAAGGATGACATCATTAGAGCTTTTAGCGGAACAACAAACAAAATTCTTTCGTTTACAAACAAACTCAATATGTTTCTAGACAATTCTTGAGATTCAAAACAAAAAAATCTAGGCAACTTTTGTGTTTTACATAAAGTTTGCGAGTGACTTATGTTAAAGGTGTTTGAGGATGCCTTCAGTTTTTAAAGATCAATATTCTAACCCAAGTATCAACAAGTTGTGGTAATTCTTTTAGCTTCTAATGAGAGTGTTTTATAAGTTTTTTTTAAACTTAACACTATGTCAACATTAAACAACAGTAATAATAAATTTTACACCAAATTAGAAAAAAATCACTAAAAATCTTAACTCTGAAAAGTGTAAACAATACAAACCACAGGAGCAATGAGGTGCATGTTCTTGCACTCTTCTTTGAATTTGTTCTTCTAATTGCATTTGGCGTAGGTATCGTGCAATTAAATAAGCTATAAAACCGAAAAAAATCAGAAAAATTGCAATAGCAACTCTTGAATTCGCCGAAGCCATATTGTACAATATATAAATCGATTTTTAACAGTTTTAGTGATTTTTTACATTTTATTTTAACGCTTTCAAGCACTATTTAACTCTCTTCTAGCTAGAAACAAAACACATGCTTTTAGCAAAATATAATACTAAAACTAAACTTCTACATATTCGAAAGCCAATAACTTACTATCAGGAAAATTTCTAACCCCTGATTTCAATTTCCTTCCCCATTTCTACTAGAAAGATATTGATCACATGACTTTTAACCACATAAAAACAAAGTTATTTATGGCAAAGCTTTCAATATGTATTAATATCTATTTACTTAGAGTTTCAAGTTCAATTTTTCTTTTAGGTTGTATAGCTATTGTTTTTTCTGCCTTCCAGTCGCGTTTTGGAAACGAGACAATGAATAACAAGCTTTTTTCATTAAAAAAACATAAGAAAAACAACAATTACCAGGGGCGAATCGTCAAATACTCTATATAACAGACAAAATGTTTATTTCAAAAAATTCATTTGTACAGGAAAGGGGTAAAGGAGTGGTCCAATTGGATTTTGATGTATGGGTGAGTTATGTACAAAATTTTACAGAGATGTTTGGTCCTGGAGTGGGACGATCCTATCAACTTTTTATGGAAATCCATTAACCGGTAGCAACCAAAATGGCGGCTTTTTAAAGATCCCAATTTCGTTTTTGGCTATTTACTCTGAAACTACGTGTTTTTCAGTAGTTTTATGTAGGACAAAAGTTAAAGATAATAAAATTTCTTACACTTTTGTATTTTACTAGAACTGGGTATCTTAAACTGTTATCGAGATATACATTTTTTTGTAAAAAAATCAGTTTTTTGCGATTATCCCGAAAATTATTGGTTTTTTGCTGATTGTATGTTTAAGATAAATTAATGAGAATAGCATTCTCCATAGTTTTGTCTTTTACCATTGTCTGCTATCTTTCACCATTATTGAGATATTTTCGATGAAAGGTAAAAAATTAGATTTTTGTGAATTGTTTGCAAACTTCGGGTTTAAAAAAAAAACAGGTAAAGGAAAAATTAAAGAAATTAAAATTCTCTATAAATTTGCCTTTCACTCAGGGTATTCACAGTCGTCTTTTAAATTGCTGGTAAATTTACCGCTCGGTAATTCAGTCAAATTTAACAGATTTTTACCGAGACGGTAATTTGGTTCATGTAAAAATGAATTACCGGATTCGGTAATTGTAGACATGCCTTGAGTCGTGTTTTTCGGCCCGGTTATTCGGTATCAAGAATCAACCGCGAGTGGCGCTAGTAATGTTTTTAGTTGTCAAATTTTCTCGCTGGTTATCTCATCGGACTGCAAATTTTTTCAATTTTGATAGCCGTTACCACAATAGAAATTCAAAAGAATGCATCAAACATGGATTTAAAGGTATGTGACATATTTTACAATCAAATTCGCAGTTCATGATTTGGTCACGTATCAAATAAAAGCGCTGTTCTCAAATCTGTGCTGTGGGATGTTCACAGCAGAATATTTTCAGTCTTTTAATATTACCGAAAATACCGAATACCGAAAATTAATAGAGGATTGTGAATACCCTGAATGTAAATCGATGTCTTTTACCGTTATCGAGATATATCAGATTTTGTAAAATAAAAAATTCATTTTTTTATATAAATTAATACTTTATTCATCAGATTATAGTGAAAATAGCGCACAAACGTAATTTGTAAAGTCATATGTTGTTTACATCAGATATTTTATACTCAATTCCAGCTTTCTTATCCAGCATTAATTAAAAAATGCAAAAAACCAAAGCGATTTACTTAATTGTAAACAAAATTTTCAACATAGTGGTTTCAAAGTCAAGAAAATAACAGTAATTGGCTGGCTAACTCAAGTGGATGTTGTAGTATTTGTAAGGTAATCAAAACCCAGCATTAGTTATTGAGCGGATAAATTACTTACAAACCAGTAATTTTTCTAAAGTTTTCTTTAGTATTTAAAAAGAAAAAACAACGTGGAAAATTCCTGATCCGCCTGAGCAAGTCTTCTGCTAGAAATTTAAATTCACATTTTTATGATTGCTCCATTTTAAATAAATCTATTAGGCTTTTCATCAAGCTTTTGCCAAAAATATTTTCTGTTTGATTGAGATATCTCAGAAACCGCAAATCTTCAATTGACAACATCAGAAAAGCTTTTCACGTGAAAAATATTCTAGTAGAAGAATGCATAAAAAAATCCTATCTAGTTAATAAAATTTTCAATAACGAATTCACTATTTTGACATTTAAATGACAGAAGAGCTTTTTGAATTTTATGTTATTTGAAGTAAAACAAGTCCACATTGCTTGATAAAAGAGGGGTTTGAGCGTGGAGCTATGATTACAATTTAGATAAAAGTCAGATTCTCATTTTCTTGCAAATATCTAAAGCACTTTTAAACAAGTTTTATTGTGGAAACTTTTTCATGAAAAGCCTTTTACAAAAACAAAAAAACGCTACGGCAAGAATTCAAGGTCACTGATGATTTTTTAAATCGAAACCATGATAATTTTTTTCCATGCTTTGAGCAGTTAATTATATACAAAGAATTTTATAAAAATAATTATTGAAAATGTACTAACATGATGGGTTAAAAGCAGCGACCGGATATGATAGCAAATTATTTTCTAGCCTTTGACGACGCTTTTTTCGTCTGCAGTAATCATATAATGCAGCGCAGAGAAACAATATAAGAACGATTGCTCCAATCGTAATTTTTATTTCAAACCAATAACTCATATTCACTAATGTTTTAAAGAATTTTTAAGAAATATTAAAGCTACAATCAGGATTTTAAATTTCAATAAAATTGCAAAGAATTTACAAAAATAATGAAATATTACAATAATGGTAAACAAAAGGTAATAACTGAAAAAATTTGCTTTTAACAATCAAACTTCACTGAGCAATATAATTTTAAATTTAATGTAGGCACGATTTTATTATGAACAACTTATATTTTACGCATGGAATTCAATCGTAAATTTTATATACATAATTTTTGGCATACACCGAATAATTTTTCACTCATTTGCAATAAGAATATTTCAAAAAGTAGCAATTTTTGCGATTCACATTAGATACAAAAGTATCTGTGAGGCGGTAAGCTCATTGCAAATGTTTTCAATCTCTTTTAAATCAAACTGACATAAGTCTCCCGAGAATTGTTTACAAACAACATGCGGATTAAGCTTTTGCTGTCCCCACTCTTTCCCTGGTAAGAAACTTTTGATGACTAAAAATCTTTTTTTCTTTTTAATTTTTTTATGTGTATATCTTTATAAAAGGTGAATTTTTATTCATTATAAAGTCAACAGAAATATGTGCGGTATGTGAAGTTCAGTGGAGGCATTCTTGCGATCATTTTGAAATCTAAACAAGTATACATATCTGGTTTTTCTAATACATACTTTAAATCAATTGTGAGAAACATTTTTTTAATAGACATTCTATATAATTTTTAAATTACAACTCTTTAAGAAATTCCTAAAAAAAATTAGTTGGTGTAGGCCACTGCCAGTCTAAAGCCCAATTCAGACTAACGATTGCGATTACGATTGAAGCTTCTTGACCAATCAGATCAAAGCTTTCAACGATAGGAAAATGAAAGCTTTGATCAGTGATGCTATGTACCTTTAGTGAAATTCCCCTTTCCAAATGACTAAATTCCCCTTTTTCCCCTTTTTCAATGACGAAATTCCCCTCGTTTTTCCCCTATAAAAACAACGAATTTTAAATAAAGAATTCTTTTATTAAAACCAAAAATTATTGTCAACTGGACTCATGTTAAAGTCTTTTAAGAGAAAAAAGCACAAATCTATAAAATATGGGAAAGCGATTATAGGAGTCATTGCACCATTTTGTAGCAAAGGCTTCCATAAATATTGGAACTAGTCCTAGTTTTCGTGGAATCATTACTATGTGAATAGGGCTGAGAGAAAAATGGACACATTCCAACAAAAGTAGCACCGGAATAGATTTCATTCCTTTCATGTTAGGTTTGAGTCCTGTACTAAAGGGAATGTCGCCCTTTTTTTTGTCATAGCCAGTCTAACATATACAATAATCTCTCCCATGTAACACGTTGGAGTCTTTGCCATAATTTTGGGAATGGTTACACAAAAAAAAAGAATACGACCACTTTTTTGTTGGAATGTGTCCTAAAAAATTTGGGAGCTGTTACAACTTTTTTATAGGAATGACTCCGATATTTGGTCACTATGCCGTTTTTTCCCATATATGGGGGACTGGAGCATGGGATTTTGGTGGAACGGTTCCTATATGTTTTCTATTGAAAATCTTTTGAAAATATATTTAAGAAATCCGAAAAACGAACAAAAAATATGTGTCAATGAACTTTCATGGAAACTACTTTCCATCAAAGTCTTTTAAAGTGCTTTTTACAAAGCGGTCCAAAAGTACACTGAAAAATCGGTTAAACGTACATTCCAAAGCCCTTTTAAAGTGCTTTCGTTTAAAAAATTGGTGTGTACTTTACAATTGCAATAAGATCATTACATATAAAGTGGCATATGCATAAATAAGGGCATTTCCTTCACTCTTTACCTTTGCCTAAGCTTGGAATTGGATTGTAATTGTTTTTAATTATTTGTACTTCTACTTTTCCGTAATTTTTTAAAAGTATTACGGATTTAGTTGAAAGACGAAGATTTTCCCCTCGTTTTGAAGCGTTTTCCCCTTTTCCCCTATTAACAATTTTTATAGTCAAATTCCCCGCAAAAAGGGGAATTCCCCTCGATATAGCATCACTGGCTTTGATCTCATTGGTCGAGAAAGCTCAAAGGTAATCGGAATCGTAGTCGCAATCGTTAGTCTGAATTGGGCTTAACACTAGCTGCCCAGAATTAGCAATTCGGTATTTCGTGGGTTGAGTACAACTCTCTGATTTCAAACTTTCTAAACAGTCAAAACTTAAAATAATACGAGAAAACAAATTGAAATTTCTTCGAAATTTTTATCCTGTAATGTGATACGAGCAATACCATCATGTAAATTTTTTCTCGAAAACGGCTCTATAGATTTTGTTGAAATTTCGTTATTTATAGTTTTCAGGACAAAAATATGATTGCGCTATTTTTGAGAAAATTGGTAAGATTACCGCGGTATCCTTTTTCCTATTTTTTCGATAAAATTTACAAAAGGCGATTTTGAGGATGCAGATCCCGAATCCGATGTTGTATTATCAAATCTAGAAAGGA
Organism: Chrysopilus asiliformis; assembly: GCA_964034945.1. Lineage (NCBI taxonomy): Eukaryota > Metazoa > Arthropoda > Insecta > Diptera > Rhagionidae > Chrysopilus > Chrysopilus asiliformis. The sequence goes on from OZ035961.1 coordinate 103,769,687, forward strand.
AAGGTGCTGTAAGAAAAAAGTGAATATCCTTTTTGCTCGAGAAAAATATCATTGAGGGTCTTTGGGATTGCGAATTCTGAATTTGAAAAAAAGGTCCTATAAAGATGACGCGAATATTCTGTTTTCTATTTTTTCTGGCATCAAAGGGTTTTTCTAGGTCGCTAATCCTGAATCTGACGATGAAATTTCAAAATTCGAATTGATAGGACAAAAATATTCTTTTTTCCTTTTTTCTGAAGGAAATTAGCAGGATCGTGGATTTCAAACCTCAGAAAAGGTACCTACTGTAAAGATAATGTGAATTTACTTTTTCCCCAAGAAACTAGCCAAAGGAGGATTTTGAGGTTGTTGAGTATGGCTCGATCTTCCTTTTTACTTTAATTTAAATTGACAACTGTCAAATTCTTGGTTTACCACGTGAAAATGGAGGACATTTCCAGGCCAATATTTAAAAAAAAAGTTGATATTTAAAAAAAAAATGTGATTTAAATTAAAACAATTGCTTAAATATAAATTTTCCCAGTGAATGAATCACAAATTGTTTAAATAAAACAAATGCTAATTCGATTTAATTTCACTTATTGTACTTAAATAATATTACTCATATTTTTTTTACATTGCAGAGCAATTTTCAAGTTTTTTTTCGCAACCTGACATCAAAAGCAAACAAAGTTGGGTAGATAAGACCACATTATCTATTCCAGAGATGTCTAATTTATATGTGTTGAATTACCACTACTCGGAATTTTTTGGTCTTATTGTACACAAGAACAAAACTGATATGGTCTCACGTTCTGAGTGGCAAGCGGATGTCATATGAATACAGTGGACCACAAAATATTGATTTCAAATAAAGATTCGATATTTTTTCTTACTTTTTCGTCCTATTTTATTAATTGTTATCACAAATATCGAGAGAAAAGAGTCCACCCTGCAAGAGCTTTGTAATAGAATGGCAAAGCACTATAATGGCGTTCAATTTTTTTTTGTAGATTTAATCACATTTCAAACACTGCAAATTTCCATTACTATACTTAAAAATGGTTTTTTTCCAATCTGAATCAGAGTTTCAGCGCTTCATGATTGAAAATAAAAAATGAAAAACAAGATTGAACTTAACATGTGACAATATTAGTCATATTTGCGTAAAATGCTCTGTCACTATAGATAAAAATTTTAAGGAGCTTAGTAAGCCAAAAAAAAGACATCTCTGCGCTATTCGATAAGTAAATTTTATTAACGAATTTTGTAACCTCTTGCACAAAATGTTTATTTTTATTTGAAGAATATTTCCACATAAATGGGATTATTTTATATGTTTTTTTTCTTCAAATATTTAGATAGGGCGTGCATTGCCCTAATTACGGGCTTTTCCACAAAATCTATCTCCAATACATCATAAATTCATAGAATTTTCGGATAAAAACTGTAGATTGAGGGGTCCATTATGGAATACGATCGTAATCGCAACGATCGAGATTCACCTGTTGTTGTTGGTATAAAACACTAACAACAACACACAATTTCTGATCGTTACGATTACGATCGTATTCCATAATGGACCCCTGAATTTTTTTTTTTGATTTTCGAACGAGAAAATGTTTGTAGAATTTTAAAATCCTTTGATATTACGATCCTGGAGCTGAATCTCCATATCTCTGATAAATTTTAGTGCAATCAACTGAGGCCTTTTTTAAAGAAGTATGCCAAATGGACGTAACTCACTTATATATGCGAAACTATAATTTATTAAATATATTTTTTTTGGAAAACATTTTTAATATTTTTTTTACTAACATGAGAGAACTCTTCCCTTGCGCCTATTCCGCCGATAACATCCAATTATTGCTACAATAATGAGAACGGTCAAACCGATACCAATTCCCAAAAAGATATCAGAATAAAATTCCATTTTTGCGCTTAATTTCACTTAATTTGCGAAAAAACACAATAAATTTTTAACTAAAAACACAATAAAAGTCCACTGACCAAAATTCAACTGAGAAAGTTTATTAACGTTTGCATAAAGAATAATGTATTTAGTTAGTTTCCAGGCTGATAAAAGATTGGAAAATATTTTGCTTTGATAAGATAGAAGTCGACGTCAGACTCTATTATAAAATTTCAACATGTGGATATATGATAAGAAAATTTTTTACTTCCTGTGACACATACGCGATATAATAATATTTGATATTTCTAGATAAGATTGCAATTGTATGTATGTGTTAGTTACAGCTAAACTCAACCATCCTAATATTTAAAAGATTTTTTTTAAAGTAATTTCTTTGCCACATTTAGAAGCATTGTGATATGAAATATTTGCACGCTTTCCGCTATATGAAAGATTTTTGGATAGTTTTCCTTGCTAAGCAAAAGCATCAAAATTTCTTAGACGATTCTAGCTTCGAAGCATATGACACACTGTAAAGTTAGGATTCAGTCTTAATTGCAGTCTATTAAATAAATCAATATAAGAGTATCTTAAAAATTTCTGGCGTGTGCTTGGATTTTGTATTGACAAAAGGCACTTAATTTAGTGAAAGACTTGTTCCATACTTTTCGTGTGAATAACGATAAACACTTTAACTCCACTTAAATTTTGCGATTATTACCGATGAAACGATACCCATGTTCGTGATTAAAACCCATTTAGCCATGTTTTGATAAAAATGATTGATTAATAAATATTTTGAAATGGAAGAACCATAGATATACTAGATCGCTCGATTTGCTGTCTCAAATGGTCCCATTTCAATACAGTTCAGTGAATCAAAACGAGTCAAGTAAGAGAAAGATAACCGTATGAAAATAAATACAGTCCTCTCGTTTAAACCGTGAGCTTTCAAAGGAAAATAGACTTTCGGAATGGTGTTGGCGCCTAAAGTTATTTGTTTGCGCCCAAAGTTAGTCTCAAACTTGTGAAATTTGAATTTCGCGTCCTTATACAGTTCAGTGAATGCGTTCAAGTACGATAAAGAGGGAAATACTTTTGGGACCATTTTTCAGAAGAGCTTTGTATGATGACAGTTGTTCTATGTTATATAGTTCTGTGGGAAGAACCCAACAAAAAACTTTGATTACGGTATAGTAAAACCTGAAAAAGTTGTCTAGTTAGCTTAGCGTTAAAATTTCCCACAAAAAGTCAAAATATGAGCTTTTTTTCACTCGTTGATTGCGAATTTAAGATATTAATCTGGTAACACTTGAGTAAACACTGTTTTTGTGATTAATGCAATTTTTATAGTTTCTACAGTGAAATAACTTCATGGCAGATAAAATTGCAGCATAAAAATAATAATTATGCGCCTCTAGTGTCGAGCACACAAAATTTATCAAATAGAGTAAAAAAAAGCACCAGCTAACTTTTGGGTTTCTCTAGATTGGATAACGAGACTCGGTCGAGGATACAGCTATATAAAAGAGAAAGGCATACAAAATTTTATTCGCCACATAAACCTTGTTGTCCCACGGTAAAAATTCAGAGTTAACTCTTTACTGAATAATTTTTTTATATTTGGCTGAAAATTCGGTTTCCGAAGGAAAATCACCTTCTAAATTCAGGGAAAAAAAATCCGAGGGTCTAAAGGTACGTGTCCAATGTTAATTGAAAAACGTTCAGTTTGTCAGCTTTAGAGCGTGTCCAATGTTAATTTTGTCCGCCAGTGGATGGCGAAACGCCGGTTGTCAGTATTTAGCTTTACTGATCTGCTTGGATGTTGTTCTGGTGTACAAAACCGAAGCCTGTGTGGCTCAGGTGAAGCCTATGGGGCACAAATTACCATTTTCCAAACACAACGGTTAAACAAATCAGTGCTTTTGACAGTTGATTTCCTTACGCCACCTGGTGGTCATAATGTACATCTTTAGATTTTAAAGATCATGAAAAGCACCAGGACTCATAAGCAATTAATTCAAGGTGAAAATTCGAGTTTGCGATACTTCATGCCTTTGACAGCCGATTTTTTTTTAAAACATAGAAGGTATGAAAGGATTTTGAAATTTATCATCAATATTAAACTATCTTTTAGCTAATTATGATAACGAAAAAAAAAAATTATGTATCACGATGTAGGATTAACCGACGACTAAAATTTTCAAATTTTTAGTTGTAGTTGAATGTTTTTTTTATCTCATATCTACAAATTAGTTTAAAAAATTACTGCTACAAAAAAATTAAGTCTTAATTTAAAACATCGGAACACCGTTATTTGATTAGAAAAAAAGATTTAAATTACCTCGAAAAACGAATCTTTTATTCTTCTCAACCATTTTTAAATGAAAACCAAAAATAAGAAATGATATTGCAATACTACACAAAATTACTGCCATAGCTATACCAGTAATAGAACCGATATCCATTTTTCCGAAACTTTGTAACAGTTTGAAATCTGAAAACTTTGAATTTCGATTTTAGAATTATTAAAAGCACATCACAACGAGTGGAAGAATTATGTACTAATGAATAAAGTAGAAATTGATCAAAGATAGACTATGATAGCGTTGCAAAAATTATCTAAAATTTAATGCCTTGATAAAAATTTGTAGAAATAGATCACTTTTGAGTGAGGTAAAGTCAAATGGTAAACAGTCAAAAACAGTTAGTAAATAATATAAAAAAAGGTAATCAATCAATAGACAAAGATATATTTCTAAGAATTTAGGATTGTAGTTTTTTGTGTTACTCTTTAAGAAAGGTGCTTAATGTCATTATTTTTTATGTTGTTTACAATCTTATTGTTACTAAACGGATTGAATGTTTTGATTTTTTGACAAAATGTTCTTTGTATTATCATTTTTCTCAGAAATACCGAGATGGGGTTTTTATCAGACAGTAAAAAAAGGAAAAAATTGGCCTGCTTTAACAAAATTTACTTTAACTACATTTTGCATTAAATATCTATTGATGTCGAGAAGGTAACCAAAAAAAAACTTTTCGAATAAAAAACGGATTTCTTTTTCAAATTTCTTTTCGGTATCGGATTTTAATAAGACATAATGGTTTTTATAGTTATAAAGATCCCACTTACCATCAAAACGATTCAGTTCATTTCTTCTACGACGATAATTGTGGATAATAGCAGATATTGCAAATAGAAGTAAAGAAATAAATGTAAAAATCATGGGAGTTAAAAATAAATACTCCATTGTCTATTAAATAAAAATTGAATTTTTAACTTGAATTAAGTGGCCACATAAATTGGATTTTTAAAACTGAATTAAACACAAAATTAGCAACCTAATGTACCGATTTGCCAATCTTTGATTATTTGGGAAGATTACTTATCACGATTAGGGTTATTGCTGCGAGATAACTTTTTTACGTGTTTTCAAAATAAAAATGATAAAAATGTAAAAAAATAACAAATTCGTGACCAATAGAAAAATTTTTAGATGGTAAAATTGTAGCGCCGAATTCCGGTTTCGGCCTGTTTCGGTGAAAAATTACACATTTGGCCGAAACCAAAACTTTTGTAGAAAATATCAGTAATATCTATTCATTCATAGATTTATCAAAATTTGTAGCTTTTTGCAAAAAAGGGTATTTTTTTATAAAACTGTTTTGGAAACACTATTGAAATGTGTCAAAAATCACTATCACATCGACCGGCCAGCACCCTCTGTCCAGCTAAATAATTTTTATTAAAAATTTTTAACGACCGTACGCTCTTTAAAATATAAAAATATCTGAAACGTAGTTACACTCAATAAAAAAAATAATTACAAAAATCTCTGGACAAAATTTGTTTTGTTGAATTTCAACAATTTTTTTTGTTGATTTGATCAAAGAATTGTTTGAGAAACAAAAATTTGTAAATATAAATTTTTTTTGTCATTTTGACAAATTAGGCATTATTAATTTTACAATTGTTTTATTGATTTAACAAAAAACCTTTTGTAAGTTTATTTTTGTTAAAATAACTTTTTTTTTGTCAATTTGTTTAGAATTTAGTATAAAATAGTAATATGTAGTAAAAAAATTCGATCTTATTTTCATTTTTGCGGTCGTTTTTTTATTATTGCAATTTTTTTATTAGGCCCTATCACAGAATCCGATACGAATGGTTCGGATCGTAAACTCAATGTTGTTGTTGGTATAAAACACTAACAACAACATTGAGTTTACGATCCGAATCATTCGTATCGGATTCTGTGATAGGGCCTATTATTGTACCATTATTGAGCGTGGGTATTCGGATAAATATGTTTGAAAACACATTGAACGCACATTCAAACATTTATATCCGAAAACTTACACTCAATAATGGTACCATAACAAAAAAATCATCAGTTGTGAACAACACAAAATTTTCTTCTGCAGTATTTAGTTCCGGAAAAAAATACAAAAAACCCGGTAAGGGAACAAATGCAGGAAATTTTATTTCCTTTGAATCTGGTTATACGCATTTTTTCATAATCGCGCATAGTTTTCTAGAGATTTTCAAAAAACTTAAATATTTTGAAATATGTTGAGAACCGTTGAAGATACATATAAACCGCCAAAGCAGAAAATCACGTCATGTCCGCAAATCGACTATTTTTTTTATCAATTTACAGAAACGAGCTTCCGATGGGCAGAAAACTTGTGTAAATCCACCCTAAAATTCGATACCAGTTTTAATACATCAAAAATCTATCTTACCATTTGAATTGTTCATTCTTTTTCTTTTACGGAGATTACGCACAAATAACGTTACTGCAAAAATTAGAATACAAACAAATAAAAGAATCATAACGTCTAAATAAAAAAAATTCATTGTGTTTCAAAGAAATTTTCAAATTTTTAATTGAATTAATAAACTGACAACACAAATGGGACTTAATATTGTAACTGAAGTAAAATTGGAATTTGCAACTTAATTTTCTGATCTTGGATAATTCTCCAAGATAACATGTTATCAAAAATTTAAAAAAAAAATATGATGTGAACAGTACTTGACTTTCTTATACAAAATCTACTTTCTTGTGCAATTTACACTTTGACTCGACGAATAAAACCATCTTTTACCGTTGTCGAGATATCTTTTACCGTTGTTGTTATCTCGACAACGGTAAAAAAATATCTCGACAACGGTAAAAGGTGGTAAAAGATAACGAATAATGGTAAGAGACAAACTGGTGGAGAATCCCGTTCTCATTAATTCATCTTATACATTAAACGAGCAAAACACCGTTATTTTTCGAAATAATGGCAGAAAAATTGATTTTTTTTAAATAACGGTATATCTCGATAGCGGCTTGAGCTACGCAGTTCTGTGATACTTCGTATAAGTAAAAATAGTAAATATTTTTTATATAGGAAATCGTGACTATTAGGTACTAAAGTAGTTAATTTCAATTACAAAAATAGTTGATTTAAGCACAAAATAGTAAATTTCACTAACAAGTAGTTAAATTTTTTTAAGAATTGCCAATTTTGACTATTTTTGTATTTGAATTAACTATTTTAGTGGGAGTATTACTAAAATAGTTAATTTCAAATACAAAAATAATCAAAATTGGCAATTTTTATAAAAAAAATGTATCAGTGGGATTTACTATTTTTTCTCTGTGTGTACTCCCTAGTACAAAATTTGAGTGTATTTTTGATTTAAATTAGACAATTTTAGAAACTTTTGACTAAATATCTTTGATTATGATTATTTTTTTTTTGATGAAATTAGAACCAGTTTTTTCGTATGGTTCTCAAAAAGAATTTTTTTAAATAACTAAAGATGTAGTTTTTTACTAACATATCCTTCGTCTTGACGAATCCTTTTTGGCATTTCGATAACAAGCGATAAGTCCAACTAAGAACAACCCGAAATACAAAACCGAACTAATTAGAGCGACCACGATCAGGATCGAATAAGTCATTACAATTTCTTTTTAAATTGGAAAAAATAACAAAACAATTTTTACAATTGATACGATGAAGGAAAAAAATCCCCAATTCAAAAGTGCACAACAATCTACAAAAATGAACTAATCAAATTCTATCGTTGTTAAGAGATGTTAGGGTTAAATATTATCAGCCGAATTATTTCAGATAAAAAAACGAATTTATTAGGGCTAATAAATTTTTCTAGATAATGTTTGCAGCTCAATAATTGGCAATAAAAAATCGAGTAAATTATAAGTGCCAAAATATGGAAGAATGAATCGATTTTCGGAAACAGTTTAATGAAATTGTGAAATGTTCCACAGAAGAGTCTAATGTCTAATCTACACTAACCTCGAATGTAGGCGAGTCACAGTCTCAGCTGCCGGGTTAGGCACTTTTTTGTAAATTGAATTAAATTTCGGTAAATATTTTTTATTCTGCGTGTTAATCGCTATCCAGAATGTTAAGGCGAATAAATGGATGCGATTTACAAAACCGATTTAAGAAGAGTGTAGAGCTAGCTAGCTTGGGTTTTTTCAGACCATTGAGGCTGTTTAGATTAGCCGATCCAGGCGCCAGGCCATGAACGAAACTGTGAAAATTACAGGCAAGACGAGGAAGTGGGGAGATACGAAATTCCGTTGCCTCACTGTTCTCATCTCATATACACTGAATTGTAAAATTACCAAACTAGGAATAATAAAACCGCAGATAGTCCAGCAGTGATATTATAATTGCTAAGTAAGAAAAAAATTCGCGTGAGAAAAGCGAATAAGTGAGTTTTCTCATTATTTGGTATGGTGATCACAAAATCGTGAGAATTGCACCGTGCAATTTCTCACCTCAAAATGTCAAAAAATCCGCCACCTATTTTGGACGTGGTAACGAAAAGTGAGTTTATTTGGGCGATGAAAATGAAAGCAAAAGCGGTTTTTTTACTGTTATTTCTTTTATTTGAGACTAATTGAAATCGTATTCTATACATACATTGCTAGAAGAAAGCAACTGTCAGACAGAAAGAAGCTGTTATGCATTTTATATGAGAAGTCTTATATGTAATTAAAAGTGCAAAAAAATGTTGAAACACCACACAAATGTTACTCCAATGGTGAAACAACATTTAGAGAATCCTTTATATTGTTTATCATACAAAAAACGTAACTACCCTGCTTGAATTCAGTTAACATTTGCAAAACAGCACCTAAAAACAACTTTGAGATTTAAATTTGTTTTATTCTATAATAGATTTATATTAAGTATGTACTAGATTTCACTTAGTAAATACAATACCGAACTGTTCAAAGGGGAAGTGGAAATGAATAGGCGAGAAATCTCACACGTGAGTTTTTCTACCTGGTTTCAGATTGAAATTACAATACCGGTGTAGGTGAAATTTACTACCAACTTTAAAAATAATGGTGTAAATGTAATAAGAATACCAACATTGAGCAAATTCTGAACTGCTTCGTTTATTTTTAAGGCAACAGCACACAACTATCAACAAAATTAATGTTATAGTTCCAATCACAATTGCAGATTCTTCAAGTTCATCAAACATTTTTTTTAAAACAAACAAATTAAAAAATCACACATAAAAAAATATTTCCGAAACTTGCACTAAACGTAAAATAATAGTAAAAATTACTACAATTCTGTATAAAGAAAACTACGAAATGTGACTGAGAGAGCTTTTTGCGCTACAAAATATACAAAGTTGAATTCGTGTAAAATTCACACTTTTTTTCGAGGACTATTTCTAAGTCGTATGGTCGGCGCCAACATGAATGACAAATTCTCGTGGCATCCAAAAAATTCTGTGTTCATCCAAGTTTCACTATGGGTTGTAGTAAAATCGATTTTCAACGCAACACACAAACCGTATAGCGCAAAGCATCGCGGAGTGATGAGAACTTTAAAAGCTTTAGGGTGCCACCATGATGAAGAAAAAAAAATATCCTTTTTTCTGTAGTAAATGACGTCATGTTACTGCATTAACCGTTTTATTTAAGTGCCCACTTACATGCTTAGAATAGAAGTGGTTCAAGCCCAGAAAATCATATGTCGAGAAATTAAACGTTTAAGTTTTTATATCCCTAATAATTCGCAAATAAATATTAACACAAATTGGTAGGTTAAGGGTTATATTTTACCAATACTGAGTTATAGATTTTACCAATACAAAATATATTGGGGCATTGTAATAAATTAAAAAATTAAGTATTTAGTTTGAAAAAATAACGTAAGTGGATTTAATGCAATTTCAGCACTAAAACAAACTTTTTTTCTTAGCCATCAATTGAAATACAAGCTCACAGTTCTAGTTACGCAGACAGTAGGACTTGAAGCTTTTTGGCTCCAAAATTAAATGGTATTATTACACGCTCTAGCGTCATAATATGGCAAAACTCCAAAAGTGGACTAGGTCCACATCTATTCTGAGCCCTCCATATATCAATTGAATTTTGAGGTTTTTTGGGGAGATTTTGTTAGCAACAACTCTAAAACCGATGCAGTATCCGTTACTTCAGTTTTTTTTTTAAAAACATCACAAAAGCTACACGGAGAAAAAAATTATGGTTGAATATCATTGGGAGTACTATAAGAATTATTGGGGGAATCAAAATATATTCAGACGAATCAAAATGTTATCAGACGATGACTTCCAATTAGTATTATGTTTAGTTTTCCAATCATAATTATGTTCCCCGACGAGGGAAATTTTGGAAAATTATAATGTAATTGGGAGGACAATAATATCTGAACACTATTTGATTGGGATGAATAAAAATATGTTTGCATGTCAACATATTGTTGTAGATTCCGCGTCTCAACATAATTATGATTGACAAACACAATAAGTGGGGAAATCTTGAAGCGGCCGAATTAAAAATATGATGCCTCTGATCATATCTGTTTAAAATTAAACATATTATGTTCAAATTCTACTCTCCGCGTATAATTCGCATGAGATTTGTAGCATGGTCGTATAAATACTCAAGTCAAGCTGAAAAATCTCAAGTCAAGCTGAAAAATCTCAAGTCCATAAATCCTGTTAGAAACAGGCCTCCAGCGGGATAGCAGACATGTGCTTAACCTGCTGGAAGGAATTTTTCGGATGTGGAAATGTCCAATCATTATTATTTTTATTACAGGAATCATAATTATGATTAATATCAGCAATATTTGTTGAGATTAATCATAAATTGTAGCGCCAACCATATTATGTTCGTCCCAAACATATTATGATTGGACAAACGGCAAAAAAATTTGGGAATCCAAACATATTTTGGTTGCCCCAAACATAATATGGTTGGAGAATTTGAAAACATTGTTGTACAACCAAACATATTGTAATCAAAATATCATGATTTCTCCTGTCAGTTTTAAGCATAATGTGGTTGGAACCACAGTGTCGGCAAACATAATTGTAATGGCAAAAATTTCCTCTAGGGGAAATTTCAGCCAAACATAATTGTAATAAGAATCCCCCAAACATAATTATGCTGGCTGCATTTTATGATTGGGGGAATCATAATTTTTTTCTCCGTGTATAATTGCCAATCTGGCAATCATTGGAGACCCGTATGGTGATTCGTATCAAAATTCGAACAGTTATACCAAAATTCCACTTTGAAATCAAACTTTCCAATAAGATTTTTTTAAATTTATTCCAATCGGATTTTGATGTATGGGAGTTTTATGTAGAATCATATCCTAAATAACTTTTGTTCTTGGAATTTTTTGATAAGATGCACCGTTTTTGAGATATTCACAAAAAACGATTTCGTTCGTATGGGGGGTACCCCCCTAATAGTCCATTTTTGCCCATTAACGAACTTAGCCTCGCATTTTACGAAAAACGGATCCACGCAAAATTTCAAGTCTCTAGCTCAATCCGTGCGGCCGGTAATCCGCGCCACAGACAGACGGACAGACAAACAGATGAACAGACAGACAGACGGACAGACAGACGGACGGACATGCAAAAATTAATTATTTTTATCATTCTAAACACACTGGTGTAATTCATTTTTTTGTGCGATGACGGGATCTTGGCGTTACAAACGGTAAGGCAAAGTTAATATACCCTTTGGTTTCACCATACGGGTATAAAAACGATATTTTTTTTATGGAAAGCTATAAATTTTGTGAACTTAAATCAACAGTAAGTTTAACGAAAAAAATAGAAACTGTAATCGGTTGACAGCACTGTAAACGTGAAGGATATGGCAATACAGGAGTGGCAAAGTGAAAGAACATTTATTGATTTTATTCAGAATCGTGCCCTTAAATAACTAATATATTTAAAAAAAAACAGTTAATCACAAAATGCAGTAAATATTTATGATATCGAATTGTGATTTTTAAGATCAATTAATATCAATCTGTCAACACTTGCATTTTGACATTTCGTCGCCTGAATGCTAGTTTGGGCCATAAATATACATTTTCCTATACACATGACCCAAACTGGGATTGATTTGACGATTCGACTGACAAAAGCAGGTAAATTGTTTTTTTTTTTTGCCAAGTGCAATTTTAGTTTTTGTAATGAAATAACATCAATCCAAATAACATTCCAGTATTACAAGATATAAAGTTCGATAAGAAAAAAAAATTACCCTCTCACTCATGCGCCTCTAGTGTCGTGCTTCAACAAAATTTATTGAGTCGAGTGAAAATATTACCACTTAACTTTTAGCTTTTCACTGGACTGGAAAATATCTCATTAATTGTTTGAAATATTTAATTCCCTGAAACTCTCCTTGATTTTTAGATAATTTAAGCAATTTAATACATGCAAATTTTTTAAACAAAATCAGGTATTTATAATTTTATTGTTAAATACATACTAACGTTGTATTGCTGAGGAATTATTTCGTTTATTTTTGAGACAGCAACAAACCACAAATATTAAAATTAAAGTTATTGTTCCCAAAACAATTCCAATATATTCAGGGTCCGTGAGCATTTCTCTTTTGTCACAAAAAAAAAACTAATTTAAATGCCGTTCGTAAACTTATATAAAAATTGCTGTATTTTCTGAGCAAATTCGCGTTCGTTTTGATTGACGAAACTCACAAATTCGATGCTACGGATCAACTGAAGGAGATTTCATGGTAAAATTATTTCGGAAAATATTTTATACTTGATATTTTCAAAATATATTTAGAGACTTGGGTGTCAATACCGTGCCGGATTGAATGGCCTCGCGAAATTTCACACATAAAAGTTTTTTTTTAGCGTGTGGCTAAAAATGTCATAGAGTTTAGATCTTATTAAAGTTCTGTACGCTTTTGCGGGAAAAATCATCAGGTGTTTGTAAAATTTAGTTGGAAAACCATATGTGATTTGTTTGGTTAGGATTTACACTTTAAAAAATCGCAGAACTTTTTATTGGAATGCAAATGAAATATAACGGTGAATTAATAATTTGTGTACACCCTAATTTGGCTGATCATGTTAGAGAGGCTAATACAATATGCCTGAACCGTGACTGTCCCAGATATTCCGGGACTTATGCTCAACCTAAACCTAATATTATTAAAAAAAACAATAAATAAATTTAAAAGCATTAACCAAAATACTAACGTCCTAGAATTACTCCTCTTTGTTTCTTCATTCGGTAATAGCGAATTAGAAACAAACCTATAAGTGCACCAATTCCAATTAAAATCCAAATAATTATGCTAGTTGTATTAGACATTGTTTAAAAATTTGATTCGCAAAAAAAAGTTAAAAAAATAAAAAAACGTTGTCACTTATCACAAAACTTAAAATGCAACTGAGACAAGGAAATACGAGTATGTGCAAAAATGTGAAATGAACGAAATGACGAATGCTGACAAATTGAGATAAGTCGTATCTAAAGTTGGCTGAATTTTGATAGCAAAAACACAATGACGTCTCAACGCGTACGAAAGCTTTGACATTTCGGGGCTTTAAAAGTAAAATCTGTGGTTTAAATAAAAAGGCAAAAAATCTGGGCACCAATCATGTATTCCGACGCGTCTCTGTCTTTCGACTTCGACGCAGCTTTTAACTCTTGAGTTCACCATATCTGCAGCTAGAAATTTCGCGGAATCGTCACTACACGCAAAGAAAAACTTAGGTGAAAATAACCAAAATCCTGGTATAGTTTACCCAAGATCTTGGTTTATTTCCAGCCTACCAAGATTTTTGGTGTTTTACCCAAAATTCTTTGGTATAAAATGAGATTTGGCAAAATAACCAAGGGTTTTGTAATTTAACCCATAAAACAAATCTCTCTTGTTGATATGGAATCTCTTTCTGTTTCTTGCTTAGTGTGTGTTCATAGAATTTAATATATGTAACTAATGAGCGGAAATTGTTTTAGTGTGATGACTTTAAAAATTAAGAGATGCGTGTTTGTTTCTGATAGTTTCTATATTGAATATTCGTATGGAGGAAATGTTTTATGACGACCAATATGATGCGAAATGAAAATAATTTATTTTGAATTATTTTTCTTACAAAAACTTCAAACGAATGAATTCTCTCAACGAATGTTGTTGTGTTACCTCGAAAAAATACTATTCGCGTTTAGTATTTTTCGAAAATGGGAAAAAATTATCGAAATCTTTTTTTCAGGGCATAAAAAATATTTCAAAAAACCATTTCAACTAATGTCTAAACTAAGAAATGCTTTCCCAAAACTGATTTTTTGCATCAGTTTTATGAAAAATTATTGGAATCGCTTTAAAATCGAGTTTTTAGAACTGACGAATCGACTAACAAAATCGTCGCCATTTTTTCGTCATGCACAAGTGTGGCGCAGTTCTACTAGTAGTCTAATTACCTGCTGCAGGCATCCAAACATAATTTACCTAAGGCACTGTTCATTATAACCCTGGCCTTGGGTAAATTTTGGGAAATAGTTTGCACAAAATCTTGGATGAATCTACCAATGTTTTTTAGTTATTTTACCAAATTTTTTACGCAGGTATTTCAACCAATTTTTTCGATAATTTAACCAAAAAAAATTAGATAACCAAAATTTCATACAAAACTCATTTACCAAAGACGCCTTGGGTAATATCCCTATGTATATTTTTTTCCGTGTATGAATCGAAACGTGATTCTGACTGTTAGTCCAGGAAATTTGAAGCTGGTAATATGGCGAAGTCAAGAGTTACAAGCTGCGTCGAAGTCGAAAGACAGAGACGCGTCGGAATACATGATTGCTGCCCAGGTGGAAATAAATCCTGTAGGTCTCACGAAACGGTATAAGGTTTTAGCACAGACATTCGAAATGTCAAAGCTAACGCACGCGTTCATGCGTCATTGTGTTTTCGCTATTATCATTTCATGGACTTTGTAAAAATTGGCAACTATCAGACCGATTAATCCAGACTGAATTCCGGAGATAAACAATATCTCAAGCAATTTAAAAAAAAGGGGGAAATACTAACGGTAAATGACAAATCCTTTTCTCCTCTGATTCTTATTTATTCTGCAGCACCCAACTAGTGCTATAAAAATAAAAAAAATCACCCACACTATAATTCCGGTGCTTATATCACTGGCCGACATAATTTCGATTAGTAAATCCGTAAGTTAAAACTTCACTTTTACAAGAGATTTAAATTTTCTTTATCAATTAATTGTTTATAAACCAAATTTTGAAAAAAAAAGTTAAAATTTACTAGTTCACAAACATAGTTTATGCACTAAATTAAACAGTTGGCCTAGTGCAAGGTAAACAACTAAATAATAATTGTGAAATTGTTTTCTCAGCAAATAGTGTAGGCATATTAAGAGCACGTACGCTAATTTAACACTAAAAGGGGACACCAAATTGTAATGAACAAACCATAACGATAAGATAAATTAAAATGGAAAAACGTGGCATTAATAAAATTTATTAGTGGCACACAAATTAGTTAGATTATATTAAAAAGGCGACCTTTTCGATGAAATTGACTTCTATGACAGATTACAACCGATTCTAACCTCAAAGTGACGTCAGCAAAGAATAAATTATTCAATACCTATTAATTTTATTTTGTGGATATGTATCTGAGCAGAGCATTGATTTCATAATACAAGTAATTTAATATTTCAGTCAGAATCAATCGAAGTAAAAATTAATAAATTACATATCTGTTTCACTTTCTTATACCAAGTATAATAAAGTATTGTGTTCATGCAAGTATTTCGATCTCTCAATTTTGCCTGAAAATCATTTCTCGAGCACTCCTTAAGTAGGGCACACATCTATCAGTTTTCGATCAGTCGCGACTGTTACGGCAATTGTCAGTTTTCCATAAGTTTTTTACATCTAGTTATGCGTTCTCATCTATCAGTTGCAAGTGACAGTTTTTTGTGAAAAGTATCCATTCATTTTGATGGCAGAATTCAAACAGTGGGGATAAATAATGAAGAGAGAACAAGTTTATGTATTATTATTGCATTAAGTTCAAAAAATAAAATTTGGTTCTGTTCTGATGCGATACGACTGACGCGACTGACGCGAACGTTCACACCAATCAGTTGGCCACCCGTTTTTAAAAAAACTGATTTGCCCACGAATTTTTTCGTAGTTGCCCAGTTGTCTGATTTTACGTACACCAATCAGTTTCCCATCAATTTCCCAAAAACTGATGGAAAACTGATAGATGTGTAGCCTACTTTAGTCGATTGGAGCATTATTACAAAAATGTCAGCCTGTGTACAAGATTTCTCAAAAACTACTAGAGCTAGAGCCATGAAACTTTACAGGTATGTTTGGTCCTAAAATAGGACGATCCTATCAACTTTTGGTGGTTACCAAAAGTAACAAGCGGCGTTTTAAAAATCGCAATTTCGTTTTTTCTTATTTACTCCAAAACTACGCATTTTTCGGCAGTCTTATGTATAAAAAAAGTTAAAGACAGTAAAGTTTCCTACACTTTTGTCTTTCACTAGATATGTCAAACCGGTATCGAGATATTCCGGTATTTAAAAAAAATCAGTTTTTTACGATTTTCTCGAAAACTAACGGGTTTTAGGTGATGGAATGTATGAAATTAATTGAAAAGAATGATTTTCCCCATAATTTTGTGTTTTAATGTTGTCCGTTACTTTTACCGTTATTGGAATATTTTCTTAAAGGCTAAAAAATAGATTTTTGCGAACTGCTTGTAAACCAATGATTTTCGAAAAAATAGTTAAAGGGAGAATTAAAGATATTGAAATTCTCTACGTAAATTAATAGGTTTTCCATTATCGAGATATTTCCGATTTCGTAAAAAATCGTTTTTTTTTAGATAAACTAAAATTTTTTTCGTCGGCTCTTGTGCAGAAACGTATATTTTGTATAAGAAAGTCATGTGCTGTTCACATCAGATATTTTTGTGGTTCCTAACACAGTTGGATGCCCGTAAAACATAAAATACGTCATTAGGGGGATAGGGCATTGCAGTAGTATGACAGCAGTACTAAACTCAGAACAAAACATAACAAAAGCTATAATTGCCAATCTGGCAATCATTGGAGACCCGTATGGTGATATTCGTATCAAAATTCGAACAGTTGTACCAAAATTCCAATTTGAAGTCAAACTTTCCACTAAGATTTTTTAAAATTTATTCCAATCGGATTTTGATGTATGGGAGTTTTATGTAGAATCATATCCTAAATAACTGTTGTTCTTGGACTTTTTTGATAAGATGCGCCGTTTTTGAGATATTCGCAAAAAACGATTTCGTTCGTATGGGGGGTACCCCCCCTAATGGTCCATTTTTGCCCATTAACGAACTTAGCCTCGCATTTTACGAAAAACGGATCTGTGCAAACTTTCAAGTCTCTAGCTCAATCCGTGCGCCCGCAATCCGCGCCACAGACAGACTGACTTTTAATCATTCCAAAATATAAAACATAACAAAAGCTATAATTGCCAATCTGGCAATCATTGGAGACCCGTATGGTGATATTCGTATCAAAATTCGAACAGTTGTACCAAAATTCCACTTTGAAGTCAAACTTTCCAATAAGAATTTTTAAAATTTATTCCAATCGGATTTTGATGTATGGGAGTTTTATGTAGAATCATATACTAAATAACTTTTGTTCTTGGACTTTTTTGATAAAATGCACCGTTTTTGAGATATTCACAAAAACCGTTTTCGTTCGTATGGGGGGTACCCCCCCTAATGGTCCATTTTTGCCCATTAACGAACTTAGCCTCGCATTTTACGAAAAACGAATCTGCGCAAAATTTCAAGTCTCTAGCTCAATCCGTGCGCTCGCAATCCGCGCCACAGACAGACGGACAGACAGACAGACGGACAGACAGACGGACAGACAGACGGACAGACGGACGGACATGCAGAAATTAATTATTTTTATCATTCTAAACACACTGGTGTAATTCATTTTTATGTGTGATGACGGGATCTTGGCGTTACAAACGGTAAGGCAAAGTTAATATACCCTTTGGTTTCACCATACGGGTATAACAAACATAAAGGATTAAAATTTCTAGTCTCTCTGTACGTTAGTTGTGTTAGATGCAAAATACCTACTATAATTTCAAACAAACGAAAAATTAGAGCAAGTGATGACCACCTAAGTTTTTTTTTTGGTATTTTGACACATTTTAACATGCGAAATGTTCTCAAATCAGAGAAATGTTTAACATGTGAAATCGTACAAGATAGAATTAAAATGAAAGTAACATAAAATTCATGTTCTGTCTGGTTGCTTAACAATTTTGTCTTAAATTAATTTGCGTGCCAAGAAATTTTCTTGTTGCTGTGATATCAACTCTGTGATTAATTTGTAAGCAGAGAAACAATTAAAAGGTAAAAAATAATTTGTCAATACTTTTTTTTTATTTTTGAAAAATATTGTGTAGCAAAATATTGGAATTTAACAAAAATTTGTAATTATTGTAATACCTACGCCGATTTAAATTTGGTTCTATCGCAAAAAAGCGGTTTTGTAGAACTACAGGCAGACAAGAAATAGTAAATCTAACTATTTTATAATGGGTAATCGGAAAATAGTTAATTTCAACTACAAAAATAGTCAATTTAACCACAAAATAGTGAATTTTACTACTATGTAGTAAAATCTATTATAAAAATAGTCGATTTTGACTATTTTTGTAATCTAAATTAACTATTTTCGTTGTATTTCCGCTTCCGCATTATAAAATAGTTAGATTTGCTATTTTTTCTCTACGTATAATCCATAAAATACATCACGCCAACTTCTGTCTCTCGTGTATTTTCTTAATTTAAAACTATAGAATTACAGAAAATGATACTAACTTGCATCGCAATTGCTTTGGTATCACGTCAAAGACGAACATTGCAATTATTCCAAGTAGAACAATAACACCAACCAAAAGCCAAACTTCACCCATTTCTTTGTTAAATCCGTAGATGTGTTTAAAAATAACAAAACGTGAATATTTTTATCAAGAAAATGTAAAACGTAAAAAACGAATTTAGTCGTAGAAAAAAAACAACACGGAAAACACAATACTCAAGTTTTTCTACACACAATTTAATGTAAAAAAAACTTCTTTCATAAAATCTCGACACTTTATTAAAACTCAAACTGCAAAAACTGCACAAATTCGACAAATTTCGATGTTGACAGTCAGAAATTTTGATGCGATTGTGACCCGGGCACTGTGGATATGCAAGACATTAACTTGTTAAAGCATCTTCAGACATTAAAGGTGCGTTGCGGATATTTTCGGAATCAAAGCAAACGATTAAAATTTTATGTAGACGTGTATAATAATTCGGACACTGACTAAGATACTTTTCCGACTTTTCCACCTCCAAATCAAGAAACTGAGTGAATTTCAACGGAAAATCAAAAATTCAAATATGCCCGACTTCGAAATTCAAAAGATGCCGCTAAATGAAGGAAACTGACAGATACTGAACGAATCTTCTTAGCTTGGCAAAAGTGTTGAAATTTACATGAAATCTCCTATTAAAAGAGAACTTAATCTAACCAAGTTCGAGTGATGTTGTTTGAAATTGACCGGGGTAGACGAAATTAAGGAAAATCGTTTGAAATTATCAGAAATTTGGCCGGAGATTCATGAAATAAAAAGCAGAAAGGTCTTAATATTCTTATAAATATTTAAGTTGAACAGTCATCGTTTTGGTTTAAAAAAATCGTAAAATTTTATTTGATCATACGATAAGTTTCTTATTGTTGTGTGACAATTTTAAATGTTTTTACTGTCTATACGATATCATTGTCGAAATTATTCACCGACTATGGTCCATTAAAACTCTCTCTACACTCAGAAAAATGTTCAGGTCAACTTTTTGTCAGGTTTACTCTGACCTTACAGAGGTGTCTGTAAGCCAGCTAGCGGTCAGAGTTAACCTATCTAAGGTCAACTCGTGCAGCTCCCAATGCCCTACTTCACCTGCTGGTGGCTTAATTTCAGAATTTCTCCGACCACAGGTCAACTCAGTTTTACTTGCCCACATGCAGGCGAACGCGTGCCTGCCCGAGGCCAATTACGCCGTATGAAGGTCGTCGAGTTAGCCTCCATTTTTCTGAGTGTATTTTAAATTTTATTTTACTAAATTCTTTTTTGTAACGCAGTCAAACTTACTTTTCAAAAAGCTTTTTGCAAATGCAATACGGCCTATATTAAAAAAAAATAACGCAGTACTTAACGTGTCACATCCCCTTAAATAGTAATTCAAGCTGTATTCTTAACTCGTCCAGAATTAGCAATTCTGTGTTTGTAGGTTGAGAACGATTCAGCTTTATCCAGGTTTCGGTGGCAAATTTTACAAATCTTGACAACACTAAGAATTTTTTCAAAATTTTTGGACGTTTATTCTCTTTTTCGTTTATTCTCTAAATTTCCCGAAATTTTTATTTGATTCAAATTGAGAAATGTCAAATTCGTGTGTTACTACGTGAAACTTGAGGGTGTTTCCAGACTAACTGCTTGTAATGAACGGGTTTCGATTTTTTTTTCTAAAATTGGGTTTGGCAGACCCAGGCTTTCTCTGGGTCTAGGAGTCCTGTATAGTGTATGAAGAGCGAACAGTTAAGAACGCAGCTTCAAAGTCCATAAAATACGTCACGCACACTCATTTGGCCATTTCTCGTTCAATTTTCAAACTTCCACAATTTTTTGTATGAAAGGCGCCACACTATCGCACCCCTCTCTTCACTAAATGTATGACGTATTTTATGGACGTTACACAAAATTGATAAATATGGCGATAATTCTTATTAATTTTGCGCAATATCAAAATGAAACCATGAACCGCGTCGTTAAAAACAAAATCTAGTGTAATTCGGATTTGATGCCGAATTTAAATCTGACTCGATCATCATCTCACAGTTTATACGAATTTTAGTGTTTACTTTTGTTTATGTTTTTCTTTAAAATTTTACTTGTTCGTTGTAGCTAATAACCTCATTAGATTCCCACCCCATTTCCCATATGCCATCGTGTCTGAAAGATTCTCTTAGGAGATTGCAGAAATTTCCTTTTCGTATTATGAACAAGGAAAATTCATATTGAATGTTATTATGTTTATCCGTTAGGTTTTCTCTAAACATCCTAAAGGAAAAAGAGACCGATATAACGCTTTGAAAATTAAAATTGCATTCTAATGATAACCGATGAGTTAAAATTATAAATTGAGATATTCGTCTGAATCGCGTCGAAATCTTGGCAAAGGAATTCTAAGCAAAAATTGATTAATGTCTTGGTGAAAATCACTTCACGAAATACGCAATTAGTAAATTTAATTGGATACAATTCGGTTTTCATTACATTTATTGTAGAGTTCATTGGATATTTAAAATGGGATAAATTGTTGCTATTAGGGCTATTCATGTTTTAAGTCAATTCTTATCAAGCTGTTGACATTTTATGTCAAGTTGGATAAAATCATTGATGATTGATTACTAAGGACGTTTTTTGCCAATGTTTTAATTTTCTGTAATTTATCTCACTGCAATTAGAAAAAATTTGTATGTATTCTACTCAAAACAGAAGTCTACTTCGTCAAAGAATTCCAAAACACCGATTTAACCCCTTAAAACACGGTGCAATAATTTTGGGAAAATTTCGTTTGAATTCCCCTTTTGTTTGGAGGTCATTGTCTAAAAAATTCAATGTCTCGTATATTCCAATTTTTGTAGGAACCTATTTTTTCTCTCCGTGCATTTATTACAAAAGGGAAAAATGTTCCACAATTTGCAGGTGCGTACTGCGATGCTAAGCCAGTAGAATGGCGCTAAAATGGCAATTTAAATTTTTAAAACACGTAAAAACCAGTATATCAATGCGGTTGAAATTATTCAAGCAGCACTTATGTCAACCATTAACGTTACGGTTGACATAAATACTGCTTGGATAGACTTAAGTTGAAGAAAGCAAGAAAAAGTAGACCTCGATGTCGGTATTTCATATACTGATACTTAACATTTAAAATCACCAGTTACCACTTAAGCACAATTCAACAGGTGTGCGCTTACACTTATATCCTAAAAACTCTAAAAATTTTCAAAAAAAAATTAACCCTCTAGCTGGAATGTCCGACAAAAGGCGGACTTCAGGGAATTCGCTTGTTTATAATGGGTAACAATTTTAATCGCCGGAACATGTTACACTGACTTTTGTAAGTTATCGCTTTACATGCTGGAAAAAATTTAGCCCTGTACGTTGTCTTGGTTACGGTCTGTCGCAAGTTGAAAGTCATATTTTGGTGAATTTTTTTCGGAAATATTCCGGTTAGAGGGTTAACACGTTGACTGCCGTCTTCGCAGCGAAAAAATCGGGTCCCAGAGTCCAAAAGTAATTGGACTCACAAAATTCATACGCCAAATATCAAATAAGAGTTTCCTAGGCCGTCTATTATTTTTTTCATAAGTTTTATACAGTTCTATGCATCAAGTGCTTTATCACTCAGCTTATACTAAAGTAAAGTGCTGTGAGAACACATATGTATGTTTCACACGGCCTGAGAAGCCCATTTAAATGTGAATGTGTTAACACGTCGCCGATTTCAACAATAACGTCATTGCAAGATATCATCCGTTAAAAAAATCGGACGAACTAAATTCTTTAGATTTTTGGCCTATTATCATTTTAAAAAATTGCAGCACTTAATCTACAGCAAAAAATATGACTCTCAAGGTATCACTTTGACATAAAACCTCAAGTGATAACACGAATATTTTCGTAAATATTTAGTTAATGAAATTGTAATAAATCAAAACCATATGACGTCAAACATGTGACAACACACAAATATCTAATGAGATTCAACATTTTAATCTCATGATATAAAAGTTTTAAATCAGTATAACACTAATGATTTTTGTAATTACAATAAAAGAAGGAAGACAATTTTTTTAGATCGCGTTTTGCCTGTATTTATTTTTAGACTACCGGTATTTTTTCATTAAAATTATAGGTTTTTGTTTTGAATATTTGTTGTACATTTAGGATCTATACATTGTGTGGAGCCGTCGACATTGATTCAAGGTTAATAGAATTTTGACACTTTGACGGTGCCTAATTTAGGATTTAACAAGGGTTTTAATAAAAATAAAAATGTCACATGGGCGGTTTAGGGTATCACTCACAAGGTCGGTTGTAATTAGTGTTATCTCAGGGCAATGTAATGCCTCTATATTGATGGGTTCACAGATGTCTAAACTTCGCTCACTGCACAAAAACATTTTAAATATTTATCATTTCAAATTTTGACGTCATTTCGAAATATTAGTCAATAATAAATATTCGTCAAAAACTCGATATTTTTTTTTTGTAATAAATTGTTAAATCAGGACTAAATTTTTATTAGGTAAAACTGAAATCTTTAAATTAACAATTTTACTGCAATTAAAAATCCTTAAATCTCGCACCTTAAAGAAACTTTGATATGGCAACCCTTTTCATGTGGGTCAAAACCCACACGCCCTTGGCGAAAGGAGGCCATTAACATTTAGTTTTTTTTACTCTCTGTGCGTGCGTTTTAAATATAATTCGAGTATAGTTCAACAGAACAAAGATCAGTGATTTCTCAGATTATTATTTTTCTTTGTCACTTTTGATTTTTTTCTCTGTTTAGAACATTCGCGTTGAAGTAGATTCGCTCGTAAAAATAGAATTTGAACTGAAAAAATAAACACGACAAAATGCGTTCTATTCGGCCATGTTGGATTTGATTTGTTAAAGAAATTGCACCAATTTGAATCACAATTATTTTTGGATTTACTGTAATTGCGGTCAGTATTTTGAATTCCTTAAGATATTTTGAAAATATTCTCCAAAATTCCGTTCTACATTCATTTAAAAAAAACGAATGGAATCCGCACAGATTTCTCATCGATGACAGTTTGTTAGTCATAACAGAAGCATGGCCGGTAGCCGCCACTTCTTGTTTCTGTCCGTTATTTTTAAGAAGAAAGATCCCCAAATTTTTATTCCTTGTGCTACTTACTGTTGTATCTCGTATAACGTTTACTCATTTTGAAGTATCGTATTGCCCATGTTAACATCATAATTACGAAAAGTATAAAAAATATTACAATAGCCAATAGTAGAGTGACTTCCATTATTTTCACAATGAATTCAAATGTTTTCTAATGACAATCTATTTCAGAGTCTAATTAAAATACCACTTTTTCAGCGAACTAATAATAAAATGAAATTATCAACTCGAGGTAAATCGCATAAATTTTATCACTTCGTTTTTAATCTTGAATTTAAAACTTTTTTTATTTGTTTTTTAGAGAAATACCGCCGGAAGACGTTTTCTAGTATTTTTGACTACTCGACTATTCACGAGCGTGACACAAAAGCGCGAAATGACCCACAACGTCGCCGAGTTTTCATTTTGATCATCGCCAATGTGTTTACAAAAGTCAAAAAGATAAAACATTTACAATGGTGTGGGTGTCGAAAAATAGAAGAAAATCGGGAAATGCCGAGAAAATGGGAGGTTTCCTTGATGGATAAACGTTTGTGGTTGTGGGCGCATGTGAAAAACACCGAAACGAATCTCCAAAGTGGAAATGGGACTTTTCGAAAGCTTTACTTAGCTCTGCACTGCTTTAAATAGAATTACGTGCCAAAAATAAATTTTTTTCGTATACGATCTTATCGATCTTAGTGCATGGCTACCGAACATGAACGATGTGCGTAGATGAAAGATTTTTCCGATGCGTACAATACCATTTTCCTGGTAGTGTGGACTGGGAAATAAATAAGCAATAAAAAATTTTGACATTAAAACGTGTATCTAAATTTCCATGTTATTTTTCACACTTTGACAGGCTGATGTATGTTTGCATCATTTATTTTAAAAATCTGGTGTTTTCAATAACATGACTTACACAGTATTTTTACTTTCTTATACAAAGTTTAATAAAGTCTTGTATTCATGAAAAATTTCGATCACTTAATTTTGCCTAAACCACATTTCACGAGCACTTCTGAGTCGCTTAGAGCATTATTACAAAAATGTCTTTCTATCTATCAGTCTGTCAGACTGTGTACAAGATTTCTCAGAAACTATTAGAGCTAGAGCCATGAAATTTTACAGATATGAAAAGTTTTGGTGGAAATCCGTTAACCGGAAGTAACCAAAATGGCGGCTTTTCGCAAATCGTTTTGTGATATTTACTCCGAAACTACGAGTTTTCAGTAGTCTTATGCGGCGGTCACACGACGCTGTTTTACCAGCGTTAGTGGCTGTTTGGATGTTAGCAGCCGTTTCAACAGCACCGTGTGAACCCTAGTGCGTTGCTACTACCAGCAGCAGCGTGATGATTTTAGCAGCGCTAGTGAAGTAAATACCGTTCTACTTTGCCATCACATGACCCTGTCGCATGGTTTCTGAGCTGTCAAAAGTCTGATAAGTGGTAAAGTTTGCTTATTGTAAGTTGTTATTTTACGTTTATTTATTTGTTACGTTTATTATTTAAAAAATCTCCCAGATTAAAATATCAAACCACTGTTTTGCTACTTGCCAGCGCTACTAAAGTATAAATCGTGTGAACCCTCTCAGTACGCTGGCTGCTGTTTCTACTTGCCAGCGCTACAAACCAACAGCAGCCAGCGGCTGGCAAAACAGCGTCGTGTGACCGCGGCATTATATACGACAAAAATCGATGACAGTAAAATTTTCTACACTTTTGTCTTTTAAGCCTCGTCTCGACTAGACATAAATTCGAATTTTTTTCATTGCTTGCCATTAAAATGACACTTGTAGACATATTTTTCCAAGTATTTTTGCCCAAAAATCAAATAAATTCTAACACATGCTGTCTCCAAGGGACTTTTCAATGTTTTTTTCAATAGATTTTTGCGATTTGCTTGCAAACCGACAGTTTTTCGAAAAAAAAATTAAAGAGAGGGTTAAAGATATGAGTTAAGATATTGAAAATCTCCTTTTACCGTAAATCAATAGCTTTTTCCGTTATCGAGATATACTACTACCAATGAAAAATTTAGTTTCGGCTCTAACAAACTATCTATCAATTTAATCTAGGATTAGTTTAGTACTAATAGGTTAGTGGCAGCTTATTGGTACGGGTCAGTATTAAAATTCGATAGTTTTAAGTTTACTTGGACTTGACTTTATAAATGTTCATTGGTAAGGCCCCACTTTAAAATTTTGGTTGCTATTTCCAAAATTTCAAGGCTGAATTCTAGGAACTCTGGAAGTAACCTTGAAGGTTTTCTAACAATGATTTTTTTTTTCTATAAATGATTTTTTTTTATCAGCCAGTTTTAGTTATAAAAGGATCCCCGGAAATCGAGGAAGGGGGTGCGAGGCTTCCGCACAGTGACAAGAAAAATTCTAGCTACGCCACTGGTTATGAGTGGTGGCAATTATTTCTATTGGTACAAACCTCAGGAGGGTAAAAACTCAAAATATCAGACAAAACTTTTAATTATTTTAGAAAATCACCAAACTCACCACGTTGAACTGGTTTTGGCCTCTTTGGGGGCTCGGAACGATTTCTGCCCCGACGAGCTGAACTGATCAGCGAGAACATTTTCGAAACTACTTAACGAACTTGTATAACTTATTAGCAAAATAAAAATTTATCGAAAAATTTCACACTTAAGACGCTACAGACCAAACTTATAAAAATAAATTTTACGATAAGCCCAAGGTGAACGAAAGGTAAACAACACAATTAGAAGGTCACTTTAAATGCACTTCACCCAAAGAAAATAATTTCGAAAATAATTGAAGAAATTCTGCTTAATAACACAATAAACTGTGAATAAATCGAACTAACAGCTATTCGGTCGCAGTACATATGACTGACTTGATCGAATCGTTCTCTTGCATATTTGTTGATCTTTTCCGCAAGTTGAAAATTGAGAATTTGACAAAAGTTTGCAACTATTTTAAGAACATAATTTTTCGCAAGACATCGAAACGAATTCGAGGACAGAGTGACCTCAAAAATTTTACCGAATATTTGGTTTTTTACGACATAAAATAACTGATCATGTGAAATTTGGAGGATGTCACATTTCGAAACGGTGCAATTTAGTGTAACATTTCCTTTCAGATTTAAATATGTATACAATTCATCAACACTGGCTTAAAATTTGTTTTTGTTTGATTCGTTTATGATTTGAATGCTAAGTTCCAGGGGATGACTTCATTTTCAGAACGAACGTACAGAACGAACGTACGACGAAGTTCCACCGCGAATGCGTAAAAATAAATCACATACGAAAACGTTGAATGACGTATACTCGTGTCTAACGTCTTTGCCGCAGATCGGAAAACCACAGGCCGATGGAATATAAACAGACTGATGGAAAATTCGCGCTGAGACTTAGGTAGTACTCGAAGTCTTAGAAAATTTTCCCAACAGAATGTCGGTCAGGTAGGTATAAGTAAATAAAAAGCTTCTATGGGAAAGCTGCCAACAGGAAATGTAGTTCTTCCACGCACTTTTCTTTATATTACCTTAATTTTTCCAAGTATCGTCACGGTTTTTATTAGATACGTTTTTGTAGTTTAAGCAGGGCTGAATTCAGAAAGTTTTAACAATTCTTACTTTAATAAAATAAAAATGAAAAAAACACCTCCACATTTTCAATTTAAAAAAAATCATTAAACTAATGCACTCACCCATGCAACACTCTCGTTCGTAATTTTTAAATAGCTGATTGTGATAGCAAATTTTCGCACTCAAGTAAATAAAGAAAATTAAGGTTGCAATTAGTAACACAACCCAAAGGAACAGTGGCTTAAACGATATGAAATGTATCATTTTTATTAGTGAAGAATATTATGTGGAAGTCACTTAAATACCTCTGGCAATACCATAGCTTTTAAAATTATAAAATATTGGAATTAAAAATATTTTTAAAGAAATTAAAAATTAATTTCCATAAATCTTAAAGACTTCAAATACGATTTGGCAACTACTGTCGAATGAAGTTAAACTATTTTCGTTGACTGAATTTCTGGTTAAATTTAAACCAGTAATAGGGATTTAATTTGATTAGAGTCTTCTTGTTAAATGCAAAAAACCTCCAATTAATTAAAAGTTTTTTCATATTTGTTTTCACTCGAGTTTTTATTCTGAACTTCTTATTCCGAATTAAATGGCAAATTCAACAAAATTTAATACGTCACGCCAAATTCAGAATTTTCGGACCATCCTTCGTCCCAAGAACATGTAGAGAGGAACAAGAGGGGCGGTAGTCCCGCACGCGGCTTTAGAGTTACTTTTCCCTGACAGCTGAGGCTTTCAATTCTATATTTATTGGAAAAACCCAAAATTTTCATCTGCGAACTAATTTTTATTTTATTTTCCGCACTATCGCAGAAAAGTCTTGCCCTGCTTTCTGAAAAATTTGCCTGCGGCTCAATTTTTGGAGCAGTATTTTAAAAAAATAGAAGCGAGACACATATTTTAGAAAAGTATTTTTTTTTTGATCAATTGTTTTATTAAAAAAGGGGTGCAGTAGATGCAGGGTTTACTTGCCTTCGCGCAACACCTCTCAACACACTATTTGACAGATTTTAGTGTGGAGTTTGGTATAGCCGTTACACTACCACAACCCATCAACTCTGGCCCTAAAAGTATTTGACGGGACAGTCTTTTATGGACACTCTCTAAAAATCTCAGTACACTCTCGAAAAAATCCGGGGACGAATTAACTCCGCCTTAAAACATAGCTAAAAGTAAGCACCTCGCAGTGTTATTCAGAAAAAATGTAACACCGTAGCTCGGAGTTATTTTTACATTTTTATTTTACGGAGCTAAATGTTCATTTTAACACCGTTTTGACCTCAATTTTGAATTAACTCCGAAAAGGAGTCAAAAATTCACTTCAACTCCTTTTGGGAGTTATTTTCATTGTAAAGGGTGTTCACGTTTAGAAGAGGCTTACCAATTAGCTTCAACAGCCTATTGGGAAGGCAAATGGTTTACAATTCGAGAGGTCCCGTGTTCGAGTTAACAGTCAATATTAACTTTGAAAACACGAAAAAAAAACCTCAAAACATCTGAAATGCTTGCAAAAAAAGAGAATTTGCGAGGCTTTTTTTGGGCCATCTAATAGGTTGGTTTAACACCGAAAAATTGTTAAAAATTAACACCCATACAGAATTGTTGGGAACTCCGTAGCCCGGAGTTCGATTTTCTCCGATAGGTGATAGACTCCCTCAAACTCCGTTTCAGTGCGTGATTGACTCCGTTTTTTCAACAGTGTAAGCGATGACCGACTTTTTAGGAACCCCAAAAATTTAAAACCATGTTCAAAGTCTTACACCCTCCATTTACGCCGCTGTTTCCAACTGTGTTAATGCCGCTGACAAAATATTCTCAATGTATTTTCCAACTCCCACAAAATACACTTCTTTTTGCTGAAATGTACCAAAAAAAAATCCTGTTCTTACAAATTCACATTTGTCAAACTTTCGAGATTTAGGTATATGGCGCACCATATGGTATTTTTGGAAATTTAAAACCACCCCACGTATCACTTTACTACAGACAGATTTAAATCGCTTGGAATTATTAAATCTGCATACAAAAAAAAATTTGATCCAGATTACACGACTAAAAATTTCTTTCGAATTCGCGTTCAGTGTACGCCATTAAAACAAGTTTAAGTTGTTTACAAAATCGTTAATGGTTACAAAAAAAAAAAACTACGAATCTAGAAAATCTAATTAGGCAATTTGTTTATTTTCTTTAGTTAAAAAAAAAGTCTTTGTTTTTTTACTTCCGTTTAATTTTAATACAGGGGTATTCACAAACACCATAGAAGGGTTTATACCACAAAGAGTTTTACACAAACATCAAATTGTATGAATGCTTTTTAATGGAAAAAAAGCTTAAATTTCTTCTTATGTGTGATTTTACTCACCATCATAATTGGCAACATGATACTCAAGTGTTGAATTTTTATAAAACGCCTTACAACACTTTTCCAAAAGACAAACGAGTAATATTCCTAAAACACTCGCTGTGGTGAAACAAATCCACATTATCCAAGAATCCATTTTTTTAAAACCTTATTTTATTCGACGAAAAATCACGTAACAATAAAAATTAAATTTGTTTTTTTACTCTAATAGCTTTAGTGTTAAAGTTAGAGCTTTAGAATGAAAAAAAAACTGTGAAAATGTTGGTGATGGTCATTTCACGTACACAGAAAATGATGTTGAAAATTAATTCAGAATTTCGTAATTTATCAGTTTCTTAACGAGAAAGAAGAAAAATTCGAGAGAACAAACGATTCACAAGAATTTTAAATGAAAAATGCTTTTTTCTTCGATATTCTGCGAAAATTTTGGGTAAGATTACTGATTTCATAATCTCACATGTTTTGAGTTGAACTTTATCAATAAAGATTAAAACCAGTACATGATTTCAAATGCTCAAGCATGCGTGTTTATTGCAAATAAATACGAATTAATATTTAAGCACTTTATGATATGCACTGAATTGCCATTATAAATCACTATATTTACCGGTAATTGTGGTACTTGTCAAAAGTGACACTTGTTGAATTGTCACATGGCTATTTTCAAATTACTATAAACATAAAAAAAATTTCTGTTTTCTCTTAAACTCTCTATTTTCCACTCTAAATTTAATTCTCACAAGCTTTTTATTAAAGTTTGCACCTAAAAGCTGACGTCATCATCAAACATAAGTGCGCTATACAACAAATTCCGTTAGAAACAAGAGCGGAACAATATTTTCGGTTTCAAATTAAATTCTTATCAAAATATCGTAGACGAAATTAATTGTACAAATTAGCTAAAAAAAAACTTACAAGATCGAATTGCCGCCTCGTATTCGGGTAGAGGATGTTCATTAAGATTTTGTTTGAAACAAAGTTTAATAGTAAAATAAATCACAAGAAAAAAGAGAACACTAATAGGTACAATATAAATAAACTCCATTTTCAAAATAAATCTTGATTAAAATTAAACTAAATTCAATTAATTCAAATATCAGCAGATAAACACGACCAAAACAAAACTGACAGTCTGATACTATATGAATGTTCACGAAAAAGCTTCCAATTTGACAGATCGAATGCTTTTATGCTCACAAATACACTGCTTTTCGCAAATAATTTTGTTCATATCATACGAAAATATATGTTGTGTTTTTTTCTTCTTTAATTTTTCCTTTTATACTTGAGACGAGACAGTAGTTCTGAATTTGCGTAAAAGAAAAAGCTTATCTGAGATACAATATTTTTATCTAAATTTTTGTCTCTTTCCATTTCAGCTATTATTTCGGATAACCAATAAATCTGTAAAGTGTTTAAAACATTTATACTGCTGTGTAAACACTGTTAACATAATAAAAAAAAATCAAGGTTATTAAGAAATCTCTGATTTTTTTGTGTGGTTGTAATTAAAAATCTTGAAAGTAGGCTTTACGTGACACTTAAATTGTCAAACAGTTTGAGGACTAGTACAGTAATCTATTTTTTCTAGTAGAAGCATCTTATTTTTTCAAGATTAATTCTTAAAAGTCGTATTTTTATATAAAAAAAATGTTTTTTTGGGCGCTGTGTATCAGAAATAAAAGCACCAAATAATTAATAAAAGCTTCTTTTTTTAATTCTTTTTAGTTATTTTGTATTTGATTAGTTTGACTAAAAATCGAAAAATTTCGCCAGACTTTTTAGCCTTCGAATATCTGAGGCGTGAAAAGCTAGAGTGGACCAACCCACATGTCGAAATCGTGAATTTTTTTGTGTTTGAATCACTATTGCGAGTGAGTTTTTAGATAAAAATGTTTGGTTGCACAAAAGAACATTTCAACATTGAGTAATAAAGTCCACAGAAACTTTTTTTTCCAAAAATTTACAGTCAATAATAGTACAAAAGTGGAAATGCTTCAAAAACTCGATTATGTGGCTTGGTCCACTCTAGCTTTTAACGCCTCATATATCCTTGTCTTTGAGATATCCTTACGGACCTTTTGACTCCACTATCGGATTCAGCGACCCCTTAAATCCTCAGATAAGATTTGTTCAGGAAAATTTGAGGAAAAAGATAATTACGTTACACTAACAGGGCCTGCCGTTATCCTTACAGAAAGGATAATCACATCATCCTTACAGGACCTTTTGTTATTCTTACAAGAACGAAGTAGTGAAAATATTGTATTGTAGTGAAAATATTGCAGAGTTAGATTACAAAGTTAACTTAATCTGACAGACAAAAAGGCAAGTTAAATAAAAGTTTTTAAAAACCACTAAATCTGCACCATAACTGAAAGTTCGAATTTCGACCCGTTGAAAAGATTTTAACACGCCACTGGAATGCAAAGGAAGTTCCGATGGTTTTCACATACAACACTTTGCCATTTTTATCATTTTCAAATTACCCATCTTGAGTAGGTACTGCAAAACTATGGGAAGAGAAAATCATTTGATAATCTCAGAGTTTTTCCCCCTTACCAATTCATGCCCCTTACCCACCTCCACCGCGAAGGCAAACACCTTTAGTTTAGTTCAAATGTTTGTTTAGCCTTTGTACTTAATTAGGTCCGATAACATCATAAATTAAACACTCCTCTCCAGCATGTCTTTCCCAATATGTAAGTCTAGAACATATTTTTGTGTTTCGCGGCCGTAAATTAGTAATTTTATCAGCAAAAAAAATTTTGCTTTTATGTTAGCTAATATATTGAGGTAATAAAGCATTAACTATATAGACTCTAATTAATATTTTGCCATAATTTTGTTGCTTTATATATACAAAATATATTATGCTACATTCCAAATGGGCCAGGGCCCCCTCATTTGTGGTTTATAAAAATTTCCTTCCTTGCTTGGCACCTATGTTTTACATGAAATGCGAACCGTGGATGAATTGCAACATTTGTAAGGTTTTTACGTTGCAACCCACCAACAGCGAAAGTCGTGATGACAGTCTGTACCGATGATGTCGTTAACACCAAGCAGTAACGATAACTACTCATTTCGATAAAGCAAGTTGAATGGTATTTGAATAACAACGTTCCTCAGTCGGAAATCGAACCACCGACCTCCGGATAACTGACCAAGCACTTTACCACCTGGACCACACTACCATATACATGCTTTTACCAAAGTATAAACAGGTAAAGTAATTTCAATTCCATTGGACAATGTAAGTGCAAAGAAGGATCGACACTTTTCTAGTGGGTGTGAACTAAAAACAACACAATCAATCAAATTCCCCTTCTTTCTTGAGTCGCCCCTCACTTAGTAGGCAGTAAAATCTCTTCACCGCGCCCGCCGAAATCACTGCCATCCGCACTAATGCTTGGTCACAAATAATTTTGTATGAACTGAAACTACTTGCATTACGTATACTTTGCTTGAGAGGGGGGGAAGCACTGGTCCAATGGGATTTTAGTGTATGAATGAGTTATGTAAAATTTTATTTTACCTTAAGAAATATTTCACTGAACACTAAGCATGAGCTATTCTTGAAATAGAACCTCAAATTATCGAAAATGTACTGCAAAATTAGGTTGACAGGATGGGCTACTGCAAAGCCAGCCGAAGCAGCCATTTGAATTAAATTGTATTCCAGAACAAAGCGGAAGATTTACTCTTCTCAATAAAGTAACAAATTTTGAAAAATATTAAACTGTGTTTATTTTATGTAATTTTAAAAACAAACAAGCCTATGGCTCAGACATACATAAATTGTTCGAATTCTTGAGAGAAATGATATTTAAATGTTTAAATCTTGTTAAAACTTTGCTGATACCAGCCTAAGTGCTGTTTGCAATAAATATACAATTATTATTATTATTAAAATCTGTTCGAAAATGAAAAAAAAACGACTTTTACCGTTACATGTAATCCCGTGAGTCACAAATGGATTAATATAAAAAATATGACGTTTTTAAAAGCTATTTTGATCGTTTCTCCACATACATATGTTGCTAAGTTTATCGATAAAAATTTAGAAAATACCAAATCGGCATGATTAGTAATTTCCGATTAAGATAAATTTGTAAACATCTTTGATGTTCGAAATCTCAATAAACAATACTTTAAGTTAACGACCAAATGAGCTTCCGTTTCACGTTTGTTAGTAAATTTTCAGTTCTTAAAAATTTCAAGTAAAAACTTTTGTACTTTTCCACTAGAGAAACACACAAAAATCACAACAAGAAAAGAAGTACAAAACAAAATCTTGCACTTCAAAATTTTAATTCTATAAAAATTTGCATTATTTTTAACTTTTGGTACGACTAAAGCGATATTAAAGAAGGGTAAACGTGTTTGGTATGCCCTCAAGTTTCTTGTTCAATCGAGATTAGTACCAAATTTTCAACCCTTCAATGAGCAATTTTTTTTATAATTTTTCATACAAAAGTGAAAATTTTGCATGGTTAAAGGCACCAACAACTGACAAAAACTTTTTTCTCTACAATAACTGCAGGGAAAAGTCGGTCATAAAAGGGTTAATAAAATTAAAAATGTGAAAATCATTTTCGTAAAAAAAATTGTATGTCGGCAAACTTACAACTCACCGTATGGCGGCGTATAATCAAAAGTCTGTGTTCCACGCAGTGTTTTGAATTTTTTAAATAGGAAATAAAAACACATTAAAAATGCAAACATTGTTAGGGCACAAAGTGCTATTAGTATAATAACTGTTGTATAATACATCACTATTTTTGAAATTACGGGAATCGTTAACTTCAATAAACCCGATAAAGAAAATTGACCACGAAAAAGGAACTTCTATTATCCGATCGTGATACACTAGGAATAAGAAAATCTCACACGAGTTTTCTCTTGATGTTAAGTTAAAGCTTTTTTTGGGAAGCTTTGGTTTAATTTGGTTTTTTTTCTTCTTTTTTTTTTGAGTGCAAAAACATAGCTTTACTAGCTAGTTATTTTCATCAGTCAAAAAGGATTTTTGGATGAAGTTGCAAAAATGAAGAAATAATAAAAATTAGAAAATCTCGGGTTTACATTAAAATGTACTCAAAAATCGAGAACTAAGTGAGTTAGAAAATGAAAATTTAGTTTTTCCTTTTTTTTTTCTTTGGAATTTTGGAAATCAAATCCAAAAACAGGAAAAATAAACCCACGTTTTCCCCTCTTCCATACAAATATAAGAGGGTTTTGCAATTTTCTCGAAAATGGTTCATTTCTACAAGAAAATTGTTAAGACGTGTTAACAAAATAATTTGACATAACTTTCCCATACATCTTTCCCGTAATTGGACCGTTTCGCACATTGTCTCTACCACTTTATTACGATAAGAAATTTTTAGTTTTTACATTTTAGAAACAAAATAAAACTTACTTGAACGGATTAAGTCCAGTCCCTGTTGATGCCTGCACTTTAGTATTGCTCGATAGATATTCAATATTATGCCAGCAAGTACCAACAAAACGATTATAGCAATAATGTATACAAGTGCCATTATAGAATTTAAAAGTTAGAGTACACTGAGAAAAATAATTTTGTCTCATTAACAAAATAGGTTTTGTTAAGCCTCGCAAAAATATACGACGAAAAATATTTGTATATACTACGAAAAATGTTTGCGATATTTATTCGTATAGTTACTAAAATTTGTTAATATTACAAAGTACATTTTGTCAAATTTAAGAACAGATTTTCGAAAAATGCTTTGTAATTATGACAAATCTTTTGTTACATATACAATATTTTCTTTATTTTAATACAAATATTATGAAATCGAAATTATTCTTAGTTATTCGAATTTCGTTATTCAATGAAATTAACCAGATATCCTATAATCCTATAATATAATACGAGGAATGTCTGTCTGTCTGCACAAACGATCTCGAAAAACCGCCTAACGATTTTCACGAAACTTGGGGGACAAGAAATCGATCTAGATAGGTCTCACCTCTGAGAAAATTCCCCTCGATACCTCTCGCCTGGTATCTTCGAATTGGGTGGTCCGATCTTAATGAAACTTTACAGTATTACTAAGGGGGCTAAGGGCTTTCGGTTTTTTCCACTACAAACCTGACTTTTCCCCTCCCTTCGAAACCCCTCGCCTGGTATCTTCGAATTACGTGAAGGTATCTTAATGAAAATTCGCAATATCGCTCCGGAGTAAGGTTTTTCGAAATGCATTCTAAAAATATCACTTTTTAGATATCTATCGGCAGCGATAAATACAAAACAATCAAGTTCCCTGAACCTCATTATACGAATCATATTGCAATTACAATCGGATTCAATTACTCAGAGACAGACTGCATTAGGAATTACAATTGTATGTTTTCATTTTTGGATATATTTTTTTTTCGAAAACAATTCTATAGATGTTGATGAAATTCGGCTACTTATAGTTTTTGGGGACAAAAATGCGATCACCTTAGGTGCCATCTTCAGGGAAATTCGTTAAAGTTCTATAAGGATACAGCGAATATCCTTTGTCCCGTTTTTCCACAGGATAGTTTACACTATAGGGCATGTGCTGCCATTTTGGTTACTTCCAGTTAAAGGATTTTCAAAAGTTGATAGGATCGACCCATTGCAAGACCAAACATATCTGTAAAACTTCATGGCTCTAGCTCTAGTAGTTTTTGAGAAATCTTGTACACAGACTGACGGACAGAAAGACATTTTGTCACAATGCTCCAATCGACTCAGGACTAATCGGGAAATGTTTTTTACGCTAAATTAATTAAGGGGTCAAAATATTTTTAGGAATACAATACTTTATTATACTACGTATTTATTATACTACGTATAAGAAAGTATTAAATGAAAAAAAAAATAATAAAAAATAACTAAAAAAAATAATAAACAAAAAAAAAATTTAAAAAAAATTGAAAAAAAAAATTAAAAAAATAAAACTTACATTGAAAAACAGCGCGGTGACGCCGTCTTGTAACCAATGAACGAATGCATAAAGAAATTGCGACAGCAAAAATAAACATAATTATTGCAACAATAATGCACGCAACCAACATTGTCGGCTAAAACCATCAATCATGTATACATGAAGAAGAGGTTATCTAGCAGAAACTTGATTTTTTGTTTATTTTAGATAAGTTCCACGTGTTGAAAGCTTTTCATAAGCATTCAGATAGTAATGTAAAGAGAAACTGTTTAAAGGAAAACACATGCTAAGAGATAACTAGATTGTCATCAAAGTTTTTAAAAAAAAATCTTTCAGCTTTTGCTCAGGGTGGCCAGGCGTCCCGTTTTCGGTGGGACTGTCCTACTACCCTGTCTCCCGAGTCCCGCTTTAAAATATATATAAAAAAGTGCCGCAATGTTTAGCAGCAAGCTGGATTGACCTAAAAATACTCGCTTTTAATTGAAATGACCTGAACACTGACTATCACATAACATGATTTTTTTAACCGAGTATAAAACAGGGCACCAATCATGTATTCCGACGCGTCTCTCTCTTTCGACTTCGACGCAGCTTTTAACTCTTGACTTCGCCATATCAGTAGCTTCAAATTTCCTGGAGTGACAGAATCACGTTTCGATTTATAGTGACGATTCCGCGAAATTTCAAGCTGCAGATATGGCGAAGTCAAGAGTTAAAAGCTGTGTCGAAGTCGAAAGACAGAGACGCGTCGGAATACATGATTGGTGCCCAGATTGCTTTTGCAGCTCGTCTAAGCTACAGAGCTTCTTATCTAGACTTATAAAAATGGCCGCCGAGCTGAAATGCGAGCGCGAAAAACTTGAAAAAATTAATACATTGACCCGTATGCATAAAAATTAGCATTTGCTTATACCCTACTTTTTTGCAGCAAATTTTCAAGTTTGTTTGTATAAAAATAGGGAAATACGTTTGCTCAAGATTTCACAATAAACACCTGCTTCCGCAGTACAGAATTTGCTCACATTTATTCACAGAAATCGGAGAAATTGCACTAAATGGATGGAGTATAAGCATATGCTTATTTTTATGCATACGGACCATTATTACAAAAAATACTCATATGTAAGGTATCAAAACAAATTGAAAATCATAGTTGTCTTAATAAATTGAAAAACAATGTACAGATTGTTCTATTAATTTGGTAAAAAATTTGGTCTGAGGGATGGACCATTTGTTGGTTTCTTTTTGAAATTGCTACTAAAGCTACACCCTCCGATATTTTTAAATAAATTGTTTCTTTATTAAAAAGAGTACACCTTTTGATTATTTTTTGGAAAACAATTTAATAGACAGTTTTTTTTCCTTGATTGAAATTAAACATATGCACCAATGATTGAATTTCGACAAATTTATATCGTCAAATTCAACATAAATTTTCCAGTAAATCAAGTATGTTTAATTAATTGTACTTTTTCACAGGTTATATCTTTTAATATGTTCACTCTTAAACAGTTTTCTCTTAGACAAGTGACACACGCAACTTAATTACGAAAAATTGGGAGAAAAGCGGAATTTTTTTCAATCTGAAATTTTGAAATCAACATATCATTTTACAAACACACATTTATACATCTAGAAACATTGTTTTTGCTTATAAACAAGCCTTTTTAATCTACCCGTTATTGAGTTGCGTGCGGCAAGCTCTCCTTGACTTTCAATACTACAGAAATTCAAATTGCTTGTTTTTAAATGGCAAAATACTCAACGTGACATACGCATGCGGACGTACGAAAGAAGCTTTTTTGAATCTCTTAATTTTCTCTGTTAAACTTTTTTGTCAAAATGTTCTTAAACAGAAAAAATTATGAAAAAAGCAAGGAAAAATTGCTTTTCTTATGCTTGAGCAACGAAAAAATATATCGAAAGCCAAGATTCACTAAAATCCTGTGAGATAAACGATATTCTTCGAATTAAAAATATATCTGGACACAATTTTCTCGAAAACAATTATTTTTATTCAGAAAATAAGGATAAAAAATCAAAAGCACAATTTTTTTATTAAAATAAATTTAAATAAATTAAGATATTAGTTTTATAGTAGACATTAGAAAGATTTTATTAAATACTTCATACATTTTCATACATTTTAAAAAATAGTTACATTCATAACACTAAAAAAAAACTTTAAAGCTTTCGTTAAGATTTACACGTCATTTCAATTTAGAAAAAAGTAAAAACATCTAATGTTATTGAAAAAAAAAAAAACGATTTCCACTATTCACACCATAAAAACTTTTAGAATAATGGCACATCAAATACCTTAACGCAACGCACGGGACTGCTTTCCGAAACATAAAGTGATTTTATCCTTTGCTGCTTACACTATATAAAAAAAGGGGTGTTTTATAGAAAAAATTGTTGCCTCAAAAACGGTGCGTACCAAAATTTTGAAACAAAAGCCAAATAAACATAAAATGTTCTTACATAAAATGAAAATATTAATTTGATTTTTCTATTTGTTCTTATGAAAACAAAACAAAATTTTCGCAACAAAAAAGTCAAAATTTCAGAAAAAAAATCGAAAACTTACAAGATTGGGTGAGTGAAGCTTGACGTCGCCTTACTTTTGCAAATTTATAGCAACATCGAACGCAAGCAAAAATTACGAAAATAACTAAAATAACACCAAGTATAATAAGAATACTTTCGATCCACGGTGCCATTTTCCAAATTCAAAAAAATCAAAAATATTTGGGTGTCAAAAAACTTTGATGAATTTTCACGGAGTCAACTCTACTCTACGTCCTTCCTCAGGAGCTTTTAAAAGAGTAACTTACTAAGAGAAAATTTTGTGTAACCAATAAAAAATTTTCAAAAAACTTTTCCAATTTAAAAAATTTGAAAAAAAAACTTTTTTTACAAATTAGGGTGGAGGTGAATCACGCAATTCCCTCAAACCAAAACTATGTGTATTTGAAAAAAAGTGCGAGCTCCTGTTTTCAACAAATTTCCATGAGAGTAGAATCGAAACTGGAGCCTGTAACAGGACTTGTATTGTAAAATATCAAACGGGGCGTCATATTTTATGAAGCTTTTCGCGTGACGTCACCTACTCGTAAGTAGTCGAACTTTTACCATATCCCTGATGGGAATTCGACGAAAAACTGACTGACCCATTAATTTTAGCATTATTAACGCTTGATGACCAAACCTAATCCTGTTGAATGTCAAAACAATTTCCATTTAATACTAACGCTATGTTCCCGCCATTCAGTGCATTATTTTTAGACAAATTCTAAGAAATATTGTTTTAATGTCTTTTAGAGATTCAATAAAGTCTAGATTTCCTTGCATGTGTTGAAAAATAACAAAATTTGCTTAACACGTTAACTGCCACGCTAGTTAAATACAATCGCGCGAGTTATATATGAGTCCGCGGTAGATTTGGTTCTAGAGGCGCGTAGTTTCCACAGCAGTATGTTAAAACATAGACAGGCAAACAATTACGGCTTTATTGTTAAAAAAAATTGAAAAAAAACACTTCGAAAAAAAGGACTAGGAAAACTAACGCTTATTGATTATTGATGAATCTCTGTTATCGGTTTTTTAAGAAAATCGCGAATTTTAAGAAAATCGCGATTAAAGTTTCAAATTAATTCGCAAATGCTTTAAATCCGCCTACACACAAGATTTTAAAGTATCATAACTTCGTCAATTTTCATCCGATCAACTTAATATTTTGAGTAATAAAAGTCGAAACAGTGTATATTTCTATATATATAAAGGGCAACGTTTATCTGTCTGTATGTATGTCCGGGCTTGGCTCGAAAACGACTGGACCGATTTTGGTGCAGATGCCTGAAAAAATGTAACTAAAATAGCTAGTTGCGCGGTTGATAGGAGGTTAAAACGAATGTTTGAACGAGTAAGGCAATAGGCGATAGTCATTGTTGCCAATTGAGAAAATATTTTATGGATGATTTAAAAATTAAATAAATTTGTTGATATTTCATTTTACAATCGAAAATTTACGACTTTTTTCAAGAAATCGAAATTTTGAAGACCTTCTCGATTTTCAGGAACCTTTAAAACTTTGATAAGCCTTGCACCAGTAATGATATATCCTTATATGGCAAAAAAGGACAGTTAAGTCAAAAAAGATCTTACCACTTTAAAAAAAACTAAAGAAAAACCATTTTAGCCACTTACATCTGGCAAACATTGGCGATTCAACCGAGGTTGTAGTTGTGCGTTGCTGTCTCCTCGATCTTTTTTTCCTATGATATGAATTTGAATGGCATAATATATCGATAGACCCAAAACCGCAATAACAAAAGGGAAAACAAGCATAAAATAAATTCACATTTTCGGCAAAAAAAAAAACCTATTGGAAAAGTTATTGGGTGTGTTACTTTAAATGTTTTTAATTAAATTAAGTTGATGTCACACAATAAAAGGATGAAATAAGATCTCTTTAACAATAAAATCGAGTGAGAAGCTTTTAAGAGAACCTTGCAGGGTAAAATGTAAGGTTTCCACTAAAAAATTAAATATATAGTAAACTTTTCAATGAATTTTGCTGGGTACAGTTCATTCAATTAAATTTCTTTTGATAGTATAAACGCACAACTTCTGGTCAAAAACATGTGTCGAACGTATGCATGAGTACACGCGAAACCGTGTGAAACCCCGGCGAATCAGTTCGATCAAATTATGGAACAGTAAAAATGAAACGGAGAAACATATCTTGCGCTATGAACCTATATGTATTTCCAATCATATCTTATCATCTTCTGTATCCACATACTCTTATTTAATATGGCTGATAACAAAATTATAAATGAATATAACAAAAGTTATAATTGACAATCGTATCAAAATTCCACTTTGAAGTCAAACTTTTCAAAGAGATTCTTTTAAAATGTATTCCAATCGGATTTTGATGTATGGG
Organism: Chrysopilus asiliformis; assembly: GCA_964034945.1. Lineage (NCBI taxonomy): Eukaryota > Metazoa > Arthropoda > Insecta > Diptera > Rhagionidae > Chrysopilus > Chrysopilus asiliformis. Next base: position 103,811,821 of record OZ035961.1, read on the forward strand.
AGTTTTATGTAGAACTAGCTTGCATACCCGTCGTTGCCATGTTAAGTTTCAATTTTTTTTTTGATGGTCTATGATGGAGCTAAACTTCAGGCCAATCGGCTCGGTAGTTTCCCCACGAAAGGGTAACATAGAGGAAGAGCTAAGTTTCGAGATCACTTTACCCCCTCCCCTTACTCCCCCACCTCTCAGGCTACTTTTTAATGGGTCTATGTTGGGGCTGGACCCCCGAAGAACATCTATGCCCAATTTCAGGCCAATCGGTTCAGTAGTTTCCCCGCGAAAGAGTAACATAGCGCAAAAACTAAGTTTCGAAATCACTTTACCCCCTCCCCTTACTTTGAGATATTCGAAAAAAAAAACTTTTTCATTCGTAATGAAGGTACCATCCCTAATGGTCCATTTTTGCCCATTAACGAACTTAGCCTTGGATTTTACGAAAAACGAATCTGCGTAAAATTTCAAGTCTCTAGCTCAATCCGTGCGCCCGCAATCCGCGCCACAGACGGACAGACGGACGGACATGCAAAATTCAATTTTTTTTTATCATTCTAAACACGCTGGTGTAATTCGTTTTTGCGTGTGATAACGGGATCTTGGCGTTACAAACAAAGGCAAATTTGACATACTCTTTGGTTTCACCATACGGGTATAAAAATCATACAAGTCGAGATAATAATTTTTTCATACTTTTTCTACAAAATTCTACTATCCCAAATTTTCGTCTAAATATTTTTGACAAAATAAGGAGAAAAAGTAAGTATAGTTACTTAATAACAAATAATTATTTTTGATTATTTAAAGTAAGAAATATTTCGAAATGAAGTTGAATTTTATGAAATCACCGACACAAAACACTATCATTTGAAACACCAATACACAGCATCCTCTTTGACAAAAAACGCATGCTTCCGCTAAATGAATCCAGATACTTTTTCGCAGGTTCCAGGGCATCAATCGTGTAAAGAGACGCAGACACGAAATCGCGTCTTTCATTAAGAAAAGGAATCGTATATGGAGACGCGTCGTTGCATACTAGCGACGCGTCTTTTCGTTCAGCGACACAGTTCGAGGTGTCGCTCAGTGTCATTCCGTCTGTCCAAAGTAAAAGTTAAATTATAATAAATTTATATTATTTTAGGAAGGTAATGAATGAAACCCTTTTAAGGTTCATGGCTGAAAATAATACCTTAGAGAGGGGCGCGTTTGATACTGGTGCCTCTGGCAACAAAAAGAAAAAAACTTTTGTGGGAGGATTTGATTTTTATTCACTTCAAGCAAAAAGTCTGTTAATTATACATTACGGTTTTGAGATGAGCTGGAACGGATCATTTATGTCGGTTCAGAACCTGCGAACAACTCGTAATTAACTTTTTTCTGGTGAACTTAACACAAAATTAAGTTCAGCTAATCCAAACATTTTTATTTTGACGTCTCTGTAGAAAGATATTTGTAGTGAGCAAAACTGGTCCGTATTGTGCACTCGGAAAGCTTTATTTAGCATGACCTATAATTGATTTAAGAAATTCAATCCATTGAACGTTAAAACTTTTTAGTGTCGCGATACACGATTAGAAAAACGTGTCGCGTCGATGTCGCCGTCTCAGCTCAAAGACGGAGACGCGTCTCGTTACACGATTGATGCCCTGATTTATTTGAGTGTATGGTGTCCATCTGTATTTTTGAGATACTTAATTGGCTGTGATAGCAAAATACTAACAGAAAAGGATTTTTATAATAATGAATGCATGAAAATTGATAAAACCACCACGATTTTGGAAGCAATCCAATATCTAAACCGATAATATATCACTGAACCTTCTCAGCAAAAAAAAAATCAAAGCCACAAGAAAAACAAGTTCCGATATTATTCCTAGGATATCTCTTAATTTCATTTGATAAATTTTTAATTTATTGCTTTTACCGAATTATTATACAGAGTTTAATAACATCACAGAATTTTAAGTGAGACTTTTACTTTTTTCGTTAAACTGCAACATTGTATTGCGATTTTTGCACGAAATCTTATAGATGTCATGCGCAAATTTTTTTTTTTAATATAAAAGCAAAAGTCTGGCAATTCCTTAAATCACATGGCATTTGACCTTGAAGATTTTCTCACGCAAGATTGGTGAAAAGATGTTTCTCACGCAAGATTGGTGAAAAGATGTTTCTCAATCTCGCCAATCGATAAAAGTCTAGAGTTTAATGGCCGTAGCTCCAGGAGCTAACCCAGCCTCCCAATAGTATTTGAAGAAAATTAATGGTGATGTATCGAAAATATGTGTAAATTGACATTTTGAAGAATTTTTTCGCAAATTAATTTTATTTCAATATGATACAAGTGTCCAGTATACCCTGTTTCACTTTGTCTCGCAGCATCCTGCGCTAAAACATAACGGGTGGATGTTATGTTAGCCTACTTATCGATTTTTTTATTAAATTAATGAAAAAAAGTTCACATTTATAATTTCAGCACATTCCATGTTGTTCCGATAATAAAATATAAGCGAAAATCCGTTTACTGTTATACAAGGTTCACGTCGATACTTAAAACTCACCCCTAGTTTTTGAAGACATCCAATTTCTGAAACGATGGATTTTTTCACGACCGCCACAGCAGCAGAACACCACAATAAAAATTATACCTCCCAAGACGATAAAGTCCGCAATGAATTCTAGGATATCGCTTAATGACATACTTTTATCGAATTTACAAATATTTTAATAATCCACCAAATCACAAACATTTAACCAGATTTTTTTCATGCCTTTTAGGAATCCACTGGCAAATAAAACTGTGATTTTTTTACGAAACACTTGAACTGAATTTTATAGAAATCATGCGCAAAGATTTTCGATTTTGGGATAATGTTTTTCGACAGACGGAATGTCTGGCAATGCTATTAAATCACGTGCAATTTGATTCTGAATAGTTTGTCAACAAAAAATGTTTTTCTCGAAAATTCACCAAATCGTTTAGTCGTTTGCAAAAATTTCTTTTTTTTGCGAAATTTTTAGTTTTTTACACGGCGGTAAGTGAATACAACACATTTCTACAAAAATTTCAATATCAGACATAAGATCCTTAAACTTTCCTTTGGTATTAATTCCCTATTTTTTAAGAATTCTTACAATAACCCTCACTGTCTCATATTATTCTTGTAATAGAATCTGTTTTATTCATCCTTCTCTACGTATAATAGCCAAATATTGGAAGAAATAGCTAAACTTTTGTTTTACTAATCAGAAAAATTGTCAAGGACGATATTTAAAACTCACCCGTTATCATGGGAGTTCGATTTTTGCGGCGATGAACTCCGCAGCAAGCACAGATCAAGAAAATAGCAACACATCCAAGTACGGTATAGTCGATAATCAAATATAGAATCTCCTTTAAATCGACTGAATCCATTCCGAATGGGATGCTTTCAGCGAATTACAAAAGATTTGACACAATCTTAACTGAGATAATTTCCATATCTTTTGGACACGAATCTTTTAACCACGAAATGTTATTGCGTTTTATTTATAAATTGCTTCGGATGAATGTTTCAAAAGACATGCGCCCAGTTTTTCGGCCTTTAGGTTAGAATTTTTCGACAGATATTAGGCAATGCCGTCGGTCACATGAAATTACAGCAAATGTCTGTCAAATTTCATAACTCTAACTCTAGTCGCCTCTGATGTTACGTGCACATTCTTGGCGAATGTACACAAATCAAACTTTGGTAATTGTTTGAGTAGATCTTGGCCAATGCAAATCAACCATTCAGATTCCGCACAATACTAAATATATATTTTCGCCAAAAACTACAAAAGCGAAGCGATTGGCTCATTCGTTTGACTTTGATGTGACGTAGTGCGCAACTTGGCCAAACATTGGCGAATCACAGCAAATCCTGACGTATGCAAATTCTATACTCTCGCATTCGCCCTGATTCGCGTACATTTGTTAAGAATACACTTTTGAACATTTCGAAAGAAAAAAAATACCTGGCAACGCCATAGTATACCACCTCTCATGCTACGTATACATAGCGTGGGAGGTGAAATACTATGGCATTGCCAAGATTTTTTTCTTTTAAAATAAAAAAGACCCGAAATTATCATAAATATTTAAAAATGGCTTAAGCTTTGAGAGTTTTTACCATTTTAATTCAGTAGACATTTTTTTTAGTATAAAATCCAGGAAGCTATGTAAAGCCAGGAAGCTATGTAAAGCGTCACCCAAAAATAACGTTTAACCACTTTAAAAGAAGTGCATTTTCTGGACGTCTATTTCAAACGCAGGGCAGTTTTGCAGTATAGGCCCATGAGAGATTTTACAAAATCTAATGCGCACTTACCATGACGTGCTTCATTTCACTGGCAACAAATTATAAGAGCCTAAATCGATTTTCAGATCAAGATAAAAAGATCTGTATTTACTTTAATAGACAGAGCAATTTGGTTTAGCCTAAAAACAGACTTATGCCCTTATGACTTGTTGCCACAGATTTTTTAAAAGGAAGATCTCAGTTGAAAGATAACTAGCCGCTAGTCTATTAGTAGAGGCGCGTTCTCTTTGTTGGTAATTCACTTTTCAACTGGAATGTTCCTTTTAAAAAATGAGGCTCGTTTTACAATAATTCTAAAAGTATTATTTTAAAAATAGCAGGGCAACGGGTTTCTTATTTTCTCATTAAAACCTACTGTTTTCGATTGAGCTGCAAGCAGCATGGCAGAACCTGCCCTGCGTATGAAATAGACGCGTTCTCTGAAACTTAAACTTTTTCAATTGCTCTGGATAAAAATTCGTGAGGAAAATTATCAGCATGCACAATTTAACTTTTTCTTAATCCATTAATCCTTAGATTGTTTCGGCATTAAAATTTGGATGAAGTAGTTTTATTTAAAAAAGGAAACCAAATATTTAAAAAAAAATGTTTTGCTACACGTTACCTAAAGAACCAGAGAAATTTTTGGATACACAAAGCTACTGAAAGCATAATAAATAAATAACAAGTTGGTATTTACGTTACATGTAGTAACAGTGGGATTTAATAAAATAAAACCGTTTTTGAGAAAATCATTAAAAAATCTCTTTGGTTTTTGGTGACAGAAAACAGTGTGACATAAAATGTACATAAATTGTACAACCTTTGGTGTACAAAATTTTAAATTTTTAGCTCAATTTCTTTAAAAGGTCGTTGGATGAACTGAAACAATTTTTTATTAATAGTTCACAGCATAAGATATGAAAGGTCCTGAAAATATTTGAACAGCGAATATTCCACGAACTCCTATAATAAAAAAACAAGTCATAAAATTATACATTCTTATTTCTTAGTATATCGAAACTAAAGCAACAAAATTCAGCAATAATCATTTATCATCGCTGCCTAGGAAACAGACATTCAGGCGCCATTCAATGGCGCCAATTTGGTTTGCCTTGAATAGTATCTTTATTGAATGATATAAAAAAAATGTGGGATCAAAATTTCGTCCTCTATTACTCTAAAGATATTGCACTTTTAAAACAAACTCACAAAAAATATTTATATTTTTAATTTTAATAAAACATATGTGTACGTACTTGTTTCATCCTCAAAGCTGTCGTAGGACTCATTTTGTTTGTTCATTTTATTAAAACAGCCCCAGAACATTAGAAACGCAATTAGTGCAATGATAATAGCTCCAAATGTTCTATCCATTGTAATTACACGAAATTTTTAAAGTAAATTATTAAAGAGAAATGCCACTAAATTAAACTTTGAAACCCCTATGGATTAATTTGGATCTACTGAGAACGTCATCTCCTAAACGAAATCCATTTGATAAAAGTCGGGTAAGTTTTGACAGTGGTATTTGAGCTTGCGCAAATTATAACGATGATGTCAGTTTTTTTCTTGACAAAGAGAAATCCTTTGAGATCAAAATTGGGTTAGAGTTAATAAAGCTTTTTAGAATTAGTATAAAATTGTTTACAAGTGGATTGAGTTACATTTTTCAGTATTTCGTGTTGAGTTTTGAGGAAAAATGATTTGAAATTCAGAAATTCACATAGAAACTTTCATTTTTTTAAATCGGCTAGTGTCAATCAATTTCTTATGATTTTTGTGTCTATGTTTGGAAATTTAAAGTTAAATCTTAGTGTGAGTTTAGTGAAATATTTAGTACATTTTTAAGAAGGTTATTGTCCTTTATATGCACTAATAATTTTAAAATAAGAGTGACAAAAAACGATATAAAGGGAACCATTATGATCTCAAAAAACTTTCCATTTGATGAAAGAGAAAAACTAAGAACTTATATTTAAGAGGGATTATTTTTACATACCGAACTTTTTGTTGGAATTTCAAGGAATTCGTTATTATTTTCTATTTTATTAAAAGTTAAACATCATGAGAATTGCCAATTTTGCCAAATTTTAAAAGTTCGAGCTTTTTTGTATTAATAAATTACAAATGCTTTACAAATTGTTTACAAATGCGATTTTTTCTTGAATTTCTCTGCGAATTTTTTTCAGAATTTATTCCGCGAGTTTTAGTCATCTATCGCAGAATAAATTAACTTAGCAAAAGTTGTCAAAATTTCAATTCATTCCAGTTATTTTGTATGGGAAAATTCCGGTTCCGGCGTCTTTTAGGAATAAATTTCAGAATTTTGTATCGTAATGTACACGGATATGCAATTTGAATGTTGTGTCAATAATATTTACGGAATAAAGTGTCAGATGTAAACGGTGCATAATAGAACCAATTGCTGGACCAAAAAAAAAGATCTCTATATTGAACGAGTTTTTGTTCATAAAAATTAAGATCGGTGTTCATAGAAGTGAATTCATAGTATTTATGAACAATTTCATTAATACTATGAAAGATTTCATAACACAATTTGAACTTCTGTGAAACAATTCATGAATACTGGGAACATGCATTCATAAATATCAAATTTAGATATCGCCACAATAATTTGTATCGTCTTAACCAAGAAGTGGTGTAATTAAAGTCTAATTACCCGCTGCAAGCGTCTATATAATAATATGGCGGTATAATTTTGTTAATCGTATCAGTTTTGAAAATTCAATTAAAATCTATTGAACTATTATTTCATGAAACGGATTTTAAAAAATCAGTTTTGGGGGTCATTTCTTCCTTTTTTTTGCAAAATATTGAAGGGGAGAAATATGTTTTCGAAGTAACCCAAACACTTCAATTGAACAATTTTATTCCTGTGAAGTTTTTGGTCGAAAATCAATTATTTCGTTGTATATCATTATATTGTTGTCATTCATCGTTTCCATTTATCAACATTGTGAAATTAGATGGAAGTAAAAAAAACTAACAATTCAATCGTGACGAAATATATAATATTTACATGATTCAAGAAGCTGTTGGTTTCTTTGTTTTTGAACTTTTCGCTTGTAACGGCAGCAAAAGTAAATAATAACTCCAACAACACACGCTATAATAATACACTTCATATACCAAGGATCATCGGTATATTCTTTCCTTACTATACTGCTTTTAGGGTTTTCCATAGGGTTTTCCATAATTTTGTCTATAAACACCTTGGATGGCCTTGAAAATTTTAATCAAAATCAAGTTACTCCAATAATTCAAACAAGTGAAACACAACTGGCTAAAGTACAAACATTGCTTTCAATACGCGTAAAAAAAGCCCTAAGAAGATGGAAATGTGGCAGACTAATAATGCGCAGGTCATCTTTGATGCTGGCAACGTAGTCAATTTCGAAATAGTTCTTATAAACATATCTATGCTTCACGTTTGACAACATTTAATTTTAAGAAAATAATAAATCTTACTCCGTTCATTAATCCATTCATATTCTTCATACTCTTTGGTTTTTCTTGTCAATTTGAAACAGACAAAAAACACCACACAAAAAAGCAAAACAATTGCAAAAAATTCAAGAAGAATTGCGACGTTATGATCCATTATTCAAATGTCAATAATTTAAATAAAAATACTTCAATGATTTTTGAAGAATGGTCTCCGAATTTTCACTGATTTGTTTCGAAACTTAAATGCGACTAAACTTTTCTATCCTGTTGTTGAAGGCTCTTAACTTACCAAATGGATGACGTTTTAGAAGTTGCGCAAAAAAAATTTCTTTATGGGACATCCAAGTGTTTTATATGCCAAGAGTGATGTAGAATCAAAAGTTAGAGAGTAATAAACATCTTTATTACTAGCCTCATGGTGCATATTTTGTAAATTTACACATTCGAAAAACCTCAACCACACTCCATTTCAATAACATTTGTTTAAGTTTTTATAAAGAATTTAAAAAAAAATTTATTTCTAACAGTCCCATTAAAAATATACGTACAAAAACCGGTCAAAAGCTTACCTGTGGGTTCACCCGATATCTGTTCTGTAGGTTCAGCTGGTACGTATGCTGTAGGCTCAGCAGCTTCATAAGCATAATTATTTCCGTGATGTTTTGAATTTTTTAAAAGCCGTTTTCGAGATAAAGGTTGTGTTTATTGTATGAGGGAAGAGAAAAACAGTAAAAATTTAGCTTTTACTTAAATTTTAGATCAATTAAAAAGAATTCGTGGACATGAAAAATATTCACAGATATCATATACACTAAAGCGGCCCCTACAAGTTCAATCTTGCAGTCAATTATCGCATGCTATGACAGCATTTTGAACGTCTATGGTGATGCTGTCATGCAAATTCCATGATTGACAGCATGCTGGCCAATATCAAAATCATTTTGATATTTTTCGAGGGAGCTTTGTGAATGACAGCATGCTTGATCGTGTATGGCGATGCTGTCAATCAATTCGTCATTTCAGCGTAATTTTTAATAGTGAAAAGATGTCGCATATAAAAGACAAAGTTTTTTAGGAATCGTTTTTCGAGTTATATAGACAAAGAAGTGAGTTGTGGATGACGAAAAGCGAAAAATATAAGGACAAAACATTTTTAAGTTGATAGGGTAAAGTATCTAGATCTGAGCCCCGGCACCAGTTCTGAGCACCCCTGTCAATTTTCCGGCTAAGACAAGAATTGTGCGAGATTGAGCCGATTAAACCACATTACTCAACGTGATGAAACCAATTATTATTCGAATTCAATTCTTATTTCTATAAGTTACTAGGCGTACTTAATTTAATACGGGGGGCTCAGAACTGGATTTTGGGGTAATTTCCACATTTACACATAATCCTTTTTTGTATCCAAATTGTTGAGGAATATGTATATGTTAATTTAATTTAAACATTCCATACTTTCGACCAAGAGGTATAAGTTCCTCAGAAAGTATACGGAAGGCAAAGAAAATATGGTATGAAGTGAAAAAAGGCTTAAGGGGGCTCAGATCTGGGTATTTTACCCTATTTGTGCTGTTTGTTGTCGGTTTGGCTGTTTCGAATAAAATGATGCTTGTGTGCATGATTGAGCGTCTAGTGCAAATAAGCTTTTTGCTGTGGCAGCATGATTGACTGCAAGATTGAACGTGTAGGGGCCGCTTAAATGCGCGACGAAATAGATATAAGGCACTATTCTGATAGACTTATGACACGACAAAGGTCACGTGAACTGAATTGGCTGAGATTCAGTTTTGCTTTTTCTAAATGTGTGAAAAAAATAATATTACACAAATTTTGTTAATGAAGAAAATTCGTATTAAAAAGAAACTTTCATTTTTTTAAATCGGCTAGTGTCAATCAATTTCTTATGATTTTTGTGTCTATGTTTGGAAATTTAAAGTTAAATCTTAGTGTGAGTTTAGTGAAATATTTAGTACATTTTTAAGAAGGTTATTGTCCTTTATATGCACTAATAATTTTAAAATAAGAGTGACAAAAAACGATATAAAGGGAACCATTATGATCTCAAAAAACTTTCCATTTGATGAAAGAGAAAAACTAAGAACTTATATTTAAGAGGGATTATTTTTACATACCGAACTTTTTGTTGGAATTTCAAGGAATTCGTTATTATTTTCTATTTTATTAAAAGTTAAACATCATGAGAATTGCCAATTTTGCCAAATTTTAAAAGTTCGAGCTTTTTTGTATTAATAAATTACAAATGCTTTACAAATTGTTTACAAATGCGATTTTTTCTTGAATTTCTCTGCGAATTTTTTTCAGAATTTATTCCGCGAGTTTTAGTCATCTATCGCAGAATAAATTAACTTAGCAAAAGTTGTCAAAATTTCAATTCATTCCAGTTATTTTGTATGGGAAAATTCCGGTTCCGGCGTCTTTTAGGAATAAATTTCAGAATTTTGTATCGTAATGTACACGGATATGCAATTTGAATGTTGTGTCAATAATATTTACGGAATAAAGTGTCAGATGTAAACGGTGCATAATAGAACCAATTGCTGGACCAAAAAAAAAGATCTCTATATTGAACGAGTTTTTGTTCATAAAAATTAAGATCGGTGTTCATAGAAGTGAATTCATAGTATTTATGAACAATTTCATTAATACTATGAAAGATTTCATAACACAATTTGAACTTCTGTGAAACAATTCATGAATACTGGGAACATGCATTCATAAATATCAAATTTAGATATCGCCACAATAATTTGTATCGTCTTAACCAAGAAGTGGTGTAATTAAAGTCTAATTACCCGCTGCAAGCGTCTATATAATAATATGGCGGTATAATTTTGTTAATCGTATCAGTTTTGAAAATTCAATTAAAATCTATTGAACTATTATTTCATGAAACGGATTTTAAAAAATCAGTTTTGGGGGTCATTTCTTCCTTTTTTTTGCAAAATATTGAAGGGGAGAAATATGTTTTCGAAGTAACCCAAACACTTCAATTGAACAATTTTATTCCTGTGAAGTTTTTGGTCGAAAATCAATTATTTCGTTGTATATCATTATATTGTTGTCATTCATCGTTTCCATTTATCAACATTGTGAAATTAGATGGAAGTAAAAAAAACTAACAATTCAATCGTGACGAAATATATAATATTTACATGATTCAAGAAGCTGTTGGTTTCTTTGTTTTTGAACTTTTCGCTTGTAACGGCAGCAAAAGTAAATAATAACTCCAACAACACACGCTATAATAATACACTTCATATACCAAGGATCATCGGTATATTCTTTCCTTACTATACTGCTTTTAGGGTTTTCCATAGGGTTTTCCATAATTTTGTCTATAAACACCTTGGATGGCCTTGAAAATTTTAATCAAAATCAAGTTACTCCAATAATTCAAACAAGTGAAACACAACTGGCTAAAGTACAAACATTGCTTTCAATACGCGTAAAAAAAGCCCTAAGAAGATGGAAATGTGGCAGACTAATAATGCGCAGGTCATCTTTGATGCTGGCAACGTAGTCAATTTCGAAATAGTTCTTATAAACATATCTATGCTTCACGTTTGACAACATTTAATTTTAAGAAAATAATAAATCTTACTCCGTTCATTAATCCATTCATATTCTTCATACTCTTTGGTTTTTCTTGTCAATTTGAAACAGACAAAAAACACCACACAAAAAAGCAAAACAATTGCAAAAAATTCAAGAAGAATTGCGACGTTATGATCCATTATTCAAATGTCAATAATTTAAATAAAAATACTTCAATGATTTTTGAAGAATGGTCTCCGAATTTTCACTGATTTGTTTCGAAACTTAAATGCGACTAAACTTTTCTATCCTGTTGTTGAAGGCTCTTAACTTACCAAATGGATGACGTTTTAGAAGTTGCGCAAAAAAAATTTCTTTATGGGACATCCAAGTGTTTTATATGCCAAGAGTGATGTAGAATCAAAAGTTAGAGAGTAATAAACATCTTTATTACTAGCCTCATGGTGCATATTTTGTAAATTTACACATTCGAAAAACCTCAACCACACTCCATTTCAATAACATTTGTTTAAGTTTTTATAAAGAATTTAAAAAAAAATTTATTTCTAACAGTCCCATTAAAAATATACGTACAAAAACCGGTCAAAAGCTTACCTGTGGGTTCACCCGATATCTGTTCTGTAGGTTCAGCTGGTACGTATGCTGTAGGCTCAGCAGCTTCATAAGCATAATTATTTCCGTGATGTTTTGAATTTTTTAAAAGCCGTTTTCGAGATAAAGGTTGTGTTTATTGTATGAGGGAAGAGAAAAACAGTAAAAATTTAGCTTTTACTTAAATTTTAGATCAATTAAAAAGAATTCGTGGACATGAAAAATATTCACAGATATCATATACACTAAAGCGGCCCCTACAAGTTCAATCTTGCAGTCAATTATCGCATGCTATGACAGCATTTTGAACGTCTATGGTGATGCTGTCATGCAAATTCCATGATTGACAGCATGCTGGCCAATATCAAAATCATTTTGATATTTTTCGAGGGAGCTTTGTGAATGACAGCATGCTTGATCGTGTATGGCGATGCTGTCAATCAATTCGTCATTTCAGCGTAATTTTTAATAGTGAAAAGATGTCGCATATAAAAGACAAAGTTTTTTAGGAATCGTTTTTCGAGTTATATAGACAAAGAAGTGAGTTGTGGATGACGAAAAGCGAAAAATATAAGGACAAAACATTTTTAAGTTGATAGGGTAAAGTATCTAGATCTGAGCCCCGGCACCAGTTCTGAGCACCCCTGTCAATTTTCCGGCTAAGACAAGAATTGTGCGAGATTGAGCCGATTAAACCACATTACTCAACGTGATGAAACCAATTATTATTCGAATTCAATTCTTATTTCTATAAGTTACTAGGCGTACTTAATTTAATACGGGGGGCTCAGAACTGGATTTTGGGGTAATTTCCACATTTACACATAATCCTTTTTTGTATCCAAATTGTTGAGGAATATGTATATGTTAATTTAATTTAAACATTCCATACTTTCGACCAAGAGGTATAAGTTCCTCAGAAAGTATACGGAAGGCAAAGAAAATATGGTATGAAGTGAAAAAAGGCTTAAGGGGGCTCAGATCTGGGTATTTTACCCTATTTGTGCTGTTTGTTGTCGGTTTGGCTGTTTCGAATAAAATGATGCTTGTGTGCATGATTGAGCGTCTAGTGCAAATAAGCTTTTTGCTGTGGCAGCATGATTGACTGCAAGATTGAACGTGTAGGGGCCGCTTAAATGCGCGACGAAATAGATATAAGGCACTATTCTGATAGACTTATGACACGACAAAGGTCACGTGAACTGAATTGGCTGAGATTCAGTTTTGCTTTTTCTAAATGTGTGAAAAAAATAATATTACACAAATTTTGTTAATGAAGAAAATTCGTATTAAAAAGAGTTAACGCAAAGCGCGACAGAATACGAGTACGCCAGAGTCGCAATTTTCGATTCTAAGGGAGTGTTTTTAAAACCACATAAAGGATCTATTTTATAATGGGGAATCGGTAATACAACTAAAATAGTTAACTTCAATTACATAAATAGTCAAAATCGACTATTTTTATAATAAACTTAATTACTTAGTAGTAAAATTTACTATTTTTTGGCTAAATAAACTATTTTTGGAATTGAAATTGCTTATTTTGTAATTGAAATTGCTTATTTTGTAATTGAAATTACTTATTTTGTAATTGAAATTAACTATTTTATTAGTTAGATTTACTATTTTTTTCTCTGCCTGTGCCTATGTGAAATTGGCTTGCAAAGTACGGAAACTCGAAATAAAATTTACATGAAAAAATTGTACTAAATGGTACCACAAAGGACCAAAAAAGTGTGTCCTCCAAGAACGATTTTGGTTTTGGAAGCGTCTTTTTTTGGCTCTGGAAGCGTTTTTTTGGCTCTGGAATCGTTTTTTTGGTTCTGAAAGCGTTTTTTTTTGGTTCTGAAAGCGTTTTTTGGTTATGAAAGTCGCATAACACTGCAAGCGTCCAGTGGCTTTTAGTTTTATATAGCACGGTTTTACACTACTGTGTTATATGAAAGTTATCTAGATACGATTTAACACGTTCACCGCTCACGCAGTTTTTTGAGTTTTTTGTGATTTTTGGAACATTTTTTCTAAGAGAAACTGCATGTCACATATTTGGGACAGATATCTAAGACACTTTAGCTTAGCCACAGTTTCCCAACCGGTGGGTGGTAACCCTCTGAGAATCGCCAAATATTTTTAAGCGGTGACGATGTGCAATTCCAAATCTTTTTTTAGGAAATCAACTTTTTATGAAATCAGCAGAGATTCAAATTAACTGTTTTTTGAGTGTGCTTCGATTTTAGTTCAAGGGTGAATCGAATTTGTAAATATTTCAGAAATTTGGTTCCGATTTTGGGTTTAGTTCCCCAAAATTTCAATACAGTAGAATCCCGATAATTCGTATTTCAAGGGACCGACGTAAAAATACGAAGTATCGGGATATTCGAATTAGCGGGATTACGAATTATCGGAATTTTTTCAAGGGACCAGCAAATTCATACGAATTAGCGGGATATACGAATTATCGGGGTACGAATTATCGGGATTCTACTGTAGTTTAGTGGTTTTTGGTTCTGGTTCCTATTCAGTAATTTTTGGCTTTCCTGATCATATCAGTTATATTTCTTAAGATACAGAGTACGGAAACGGTTTTTTGGGCAGGACTGTGGAGTCTTTAACCTTACTATGGGTGTACACGGAGCAACTTTCGGGCATCAGGATGCCGCAACTTTACCAAATTGTGGGAAAGAAACGAGTTCGGCAAGAGGGGAAAAGTTGCCACTCGAAGAGTGTTCTTCTCGTCTTCTTTTACGCACACAAACGAAGTCGCTCGTGTAGCACGTCAGCATGCATGTGTGCGTAATTTCATTGAGTCAGTCGGTGCTTAGCCACCGACTCGTAAACATATCCCAAATAAACAAAAATTGAATGCAAATAGTGAAATCCCAATTCCAGGTAGTTTTATTTTTCAGGTAGGTAGGAAAGGGTAAGTGCCATAACAAAATAACCAGTCCTTATTCTGCTATTGTGGGCAGTTTCTATTGTGGCAATTGATGTTGCCTCGGTGCTAGCTAGAAAGGGAATGAGCTGGAAATACAACACATATATGAGAACTACACACACATGAGCGATCGCTTGTTGTAAACAAGTTTTTCCTACTAAAAAGTGAAGAAGCGTGTACGTCGGAAAGGCATTTTGAGGACCAAAAGTTGCCGCGACGAGATGAACCGTGTACGGTGGCTCTTAGACTCCGACTCTTGAAATTTCAGAATATTCGACTCCGGCTCCGACTCCTACAGAAAAATGCTAACTCCGACTCCTTCGGATATAAAACTCATTAAATCACCTCAAACCCCAAATCAAACATTGTTTTTGGTGGCAAAACATTGAGGGTTTTCCGGCGACAATTTAAATAGTTTTTTATGCGAATATACGGATTTGTTAACTTTAAAAAAATCCGACCAAAATTTCAAATGATTGACAACAAAATTTTGTGTGATGTGCCGCCCCTTAAATGGTGCCATATCAATCTAACCCTTTTCGATGCCACCACTCGCAGCAAATCTAGTGTATATAATATCTGTGGGCATATTCCATAATAATAATTTTCTATGAAAATTTGATGACAAAAATTCCAAAAAAAACACCACTTCTTTATTAAAAAAAAACACTGACAATGAGCCCTTTTTTCTAAAACGTGATAAAAACTAGAAAAACATTCGACCATTCAAGGTTATTTGATCACGTTCAGTTTCTCAAAGGAATATTTCCTTATTCGGTACAAAAAACTTCATATAAAAAGCCAGATATCAAATTAGTAAAATTTTGCTAATTTTTTCACATTTTAGAAGAAAATTCCCAGGTCGACTTTTCTTTTGACGAAAGATATTTGTAAAATTTTTACATGATTCGATAAGTTCCTCATATCTACGTTTCTGTTCTTTTCGTGTTTCCTTGTAACAATAATAACATACAGAAATCGCACAAATCGCGCAAAAAATGCATTGGTATATCCACTTAGTATCGCTGTCTTCATTTTTCTGTACACTTTTTTCCATATTTGTATGTTTTTCTTTAATTAAAATTACAGAACTATGATCTGATAAAATTGACAATAAATATCAAGTCTTAAGATTCACATTCACGGATCACGACCTTGTAATTGACGAAAAAAAAATCAGATCAAAATTGAAGTGGCCCCGAAAAATCGAATGAGCCAAACACATTTAATGAAATTTAAGGGAATAGCTAGGATATTGGCGAATTCCCAAAAAAAAAAAAAAGATCGAATTTCGGGAAGTTAATATTGCGCAAGTCTTCTTTGATGCTGGCAACGCCATGACATCTGGGAATAATGTAGCTCCATTTACAAAAAGATTTACTTCGTGTACCGAAAAATAATTTCCATGAGAATTAAAAATTTGTCGCGAAAATGACTTTTACAAAGTGATTTTTTATTACAAAAAAGAAGCGTACTTCTTCGGGATCTCATTGAACCCATTAATAGGGTATAGCTACCGATTTACGAACAATTCATTAGCAAGGTGAATTTTTCAATATTTCGCACGAATTAAATTTCAATTCTACCTGTTGGTTCGATAGTTTCCTCAGGTTCCTCAGCTCGTTGTCTTCTCAGTGTTCGTCGCTTTTTAATGCAGGCCCAAACACTCACAATTACAACAGTCCCAACTAGGATGACATCCCAGAATGGACGTGAATTTACTTCTTTTTCCATTTTAAAACTATTTGTTTTTTTAAACCAAGAGTTTTTAGAACAAAACCTTTCATGGAAGACCAATCATCACCCTTCGTGTTGATTTATGTTTCGGAATACTTTCACTTGTGACATTGATGAAAAATCATTGGCTATGCGCACAAAAAATCGTTAAATATTTGTTGTAAAAAGTGAAACCTAATAAAATGGCCAGTTAACAATTTTTAGTTACTAAAAATTTAAAGTTATAAACCGACAACCGAAAGGGTAATCTTTTAGAGTTTGCACATTATACATTGGGAATAAATAAATCAATCCAAAATCAGATTACAGGCTTGTGTCTGTCTGTCTGTCTGTCTGTTTTCCTAAAACTCGGCAAGCACTGAATCGATTTGGAGGAATTTTTGCAGTAGAATCAGAGGTGGGAGGAGAGGGGGATCTGGTGGGTTGGGGGTGGGCAAAAGTTTTTTTTATAGAAAAAGATATTATGGAATGGGCTATTTTTCCTGAAATGCCCTTACAGTAATTTAAACATGTTTCTTTAAAAAATATATAAAAATTCAATTTAAAACAAACAAAAATTAACAGCTTACGTATGCCTACCGCTTTCAGAATCCGTACGAATTACAAAATGAAATTTTTACTGATTCTTTATATCAGAATTTTCCAATTTTCTTTTGTAGAGTTTTCCGATTTTTTGATAATGAGGTCAAAAGTTCAAGAAATGCGTCTTTAACAGGTACACAAATATATATTGCATAGCGAAATCGTTATCTATTTTTTATAAATTCGTTTTTTGACTTAATTTTTTAGGGTTTTTACATGTCCTTTAATCTCTGACAGGACATTATTTCGGTTTCTAACATGTGAAGGGGTTTTGACTTAGTTTTGAGCCAGAAGCCGGAGATGTTAAGTAAGATCTCACGAACTGTTATTCGAAAAGTTTACAAATATGGCGTCATAAAAAAATCAAATTCTTTCTTTATTTAATAACAATATAACGAGTACAACGATTTAAATCACTAACAGAGTATTGATGAATTCATTTCTTAAGAGTAAAAAAAAATGTTACCTGTTGAACGAACCAAACATTGGTTTCTTATATTCCGAGTTTTTTGTTTGGTTTTTATACATGCCCAAAGAATTAAAGTTATAATTACACAAATTAAAAACAAGTCCCAAACTGGACTTATATTTCTAACTTCTTCCCAATCCATGTTCGATTAAACTTTGATGTTAAGTAAAAATATTATGATTTCTATTTACACGAGAACCAAACGTTCTTCTAGAAAGACTTGTTGCAACTGTCATAAATAATACTTGGCTACGAAGATGCATTTTATTCCAGGAAATGCAATTTTACACATATAGATGCATTCCGGATATGCGCAGAAATTGTTTTACGGTCGAGAAATGAAATTAACCTGATGAAACGCAACTAATCAAAGGTAAAAGTGATTTATAGTGCCTTTAAGAAATGCAAATTTCTGTGTGTTAGAACTTTAAACAAAGGTATATTAATAGAAAATAAAATTTATGAACTTTTAGATAGAGTTGCGTATTTAAGACATATTAACTAAACTTGGTTGCCCTACCGAACAAAAATATCAGAAACGGATTATACAAAAATTTAAGCATTAAATAAATTTTGATCAAAAACAGCAGTCATTTGATAACAGAAATTATTGATACAGCATGGTTTTAACCAACCTTTAAGATTCGAGCAAGGAATATCCACGATCTTGGTACGAACTTAGTCTGAATCAAAAATTTTAATCAAGCAAATGGCCTTGGAATGATTGCTTAATCAAACTAAATCTTACATGATAAAAAATTCTTGCGTTCGATCGATATTAATTGATAAAGATTTGCTTTCGAAGAAAATTGGGAAAGTAGACTCGACGCTCTGAGCACATCTTCATTAAGGTATTATCCCACTTAAGTACAAATGGTCTGAAAATTGTGAAAATTAAAAAAAAAAATAAGAGAATCTACAATTGCCAGGAGCTAGTTGTCAAATACTCAATACGGCTCACCGTTTTCGAGAAAATAGAAAAAAAAGTATTCCATTTGTATGGGGGAGGGCGAAGGGGTGGATTTTAATGTATAAATTATGTAAAATCATATTCTAAACACATTTTACCGGAAATAACTTTAAAACTTTTGGGAAATATGTTATCCTTGCTTTAAAATGTTATCCTCGTTTCATTTTAACACCGTATTCGTGATTAGCGATCCCAAAACCCCCGAGTGACACTTTTCGGCCTCATAACGAGCAGGATTCATGGCGAAAATCCAGGTTTTAAAACATACAAACCCTCTTTACCCTCCGTTTGCCCCCTTAGCGGTGAAATTTCGAAAAACGCTGCCTAAGTGATCGATGGGACATACTGTGAAAATTTCAAATTTTCTACCTTCAGGGATTTGGGCTGGGCGTTGATGATTCAGTCAATCAATAAGTCAATCAGTCAGTCAATCAGTAAGTCAATCAGTCAGTCAATCAGTCAGTCAATCAATCAGTCAGTCAATCAGTCAATCAGTCAATCAGTCAGTCAGTCAGTCAATCAGTCAATCAGTCAATCAGTCAGTCAATCAATCAGTCAGTCAATCAGTCAGTCAATCAGTCAGTCAATCAGTCAGTCAATCAGTCAGTCAATCAGTCAGTCAATCAGTCAGTCAGTCAATCAGTCAGTCAATCAGTCAGTCAATCAGTCAGTCAATCAGTCAGTCAGTCAATCAGTCAGTCAATCAGTCAGTCAATCAGTCAGTCAATCAGTCAGTCAATCAGTCAGTCAATCAGTCAGTCAATCAGTCAGTCAATCAGTCAGGTTAAACGATTTTTTATATATAGATTGGATGTTAAAAAAAGCTTTAGACAAAATTAAAAAAAAAACTTTACTGTTATTTATCGTAAAAACTACTGTTTTTTTTATTGTTTACAAAAACCAGACGAGTTGAGAAGACATTTAATTCTTGTACGCGTTTGCTTGTCGAAAAATTGAAATCCGAATACTTAAGACCACGAATTTTGACAGATTAACGTAAATTCTCCGCCTACTAGGTCTAAAATTCGATGAATTGCTTCAATTTTGTTCACAAGTTTATCGTGTCGCTGTCTTCTCACACATTTATTTAGCTCTCTCTTACCAATGAAAAATTTTCAATTTATCATTTCAAACTAAATTTTCAGACCATTTGAATTTATGTGAGATAATACCATAGATATACTAGATAGCTCGAGTTGCTGTCTCAAATGGTCCCATTTCAATACAGTTCAGTGAATCAAAACGAGTCAAGTAAGAGCAAGATAACCGTATGAAAATAAATATAAGGCCCTATCACAGAATCCGATACGAATGGTTCGGATCGTAAACTCAATGTTGTTGTTAGTGTTTTATACCAACAACAACATTGAGTTTACGATCCGAATCATTCGTATCGGATCCTGGAATAGGGCCTATAGTCCTCTCATTTAAACCATGAGCTGTCAAAGGAAAATAGACTTTCGGAATGGTGTTGGTGACTAAAGATATTTGTTTACGCCTAAAGTTAGTCTCAAACTTGTGAAATTTGAATTTCGCGACCTTATACAGTTCAGTGGATACGTTCAAGTACGATAAAGAGGGAAATACTTTTGGGATCATTTTTCAGCAGAGCTTTGTATGGTGACAGTTGTTCTCTGTTATATAGTTCTGTGGATAATACCCTTACATATTCTTCTACCTTAAATGAAATATTTCCTTCTAGGATGACTTCCCAATAGATTTTTGTTTCTACCTATTTTTTATGTCTAGGCAAGTTTACCCAAAAACCGAAATTGCATTGAAAATTCGCACAACGCTGTATGCTGCTAGCGAAATTAACAGAAATAAATTAGCCGCAGATGAAAATCTAGGCGTCAAATCTTGGCAATTTCAGAAAAGGGGTGAATTGGCATGTTTTATCCCTTTTCACTACCTTAAGTGAATATCCGGTTGGCTTAAAATTCCACCCAAGTTATGGCCTACGTTCCAAAATCAATTCAGTCTCTAAATTGTTAGAGACGTAAAAAAGCCCACTTTGTTTTTATTTGTTTAGAAGCTCTTGAAAGTTTGTGACCTTGGATAATTGATGGTCCTGTCAATATCCAATCAAGTGCAATGAACGACTCCTGAACGAAAATAAAAACCATGCGCTGATGTTGAATGGCCAAAACGAAGAAAAACGCAATTATGGCTATTCTGGAATCCAAAGTTTAAACGTAAAATCAAACTCAGTCGATTCGATTCGCCACTCAATTGGTACTCTGGTATTCTGAAATTTGCAACGAGTAATTCTACCCTCAAAACGTTACTAGATCATACGTAAACGAACAGAAGTGAAATGCAGCGGATTCAAAAATACAAATTGAGGGGAAATCGAACAAACTTAACCCTACTTCGGATTCCAGAATAGGCATGAATATCTTTAAATAAGATGGAAATTTACAAATGCTTTGAAATTTGTTAAGAACTTTTTAAATTATTTCGCAGCATTTGGTTAAATAATCAGGATTGACGTCCGGTAATCTACGAGGCGGACGAAATATATTTCCACATTTTTTACACACAAATACCGAAAAATAAATAAACAATGCGAATAATATCAAATCGGTTATTGTCCCCTGAATTTCTGTCATCGTTGTTGATGTCTACCTGAGGATCGACACACCCTAAATTTTCTGATGATGGTTCATCTATCACAATAATAAATTAATAGCTAAAACACATTTGTCAATGCAATCACAGAACCAAACAAATTTTAAAAAACTATTAACACATTTTACACTTCAGCTACAAAATAGTCAGCCAAGAGTGTTGTTACACATTCGTCTATCTTAGGAGGACTCCAATTCGAATAATCTATCCACTTTTCTATAATATCAAAATGTGAAACTATCAAATAGAGAACATATTTTCTTTGGTTTCAATACCTAGATATGTGTATTTATATTTTCGGGAAAATTACCACAGAAATACTCGTATATTCTTTAAAACTTACCCGTTGGTAAACTGCGGCGTGGACGAAACAAATCTCGACATTTTCCACAAACAAATACCGAGAAATAAATAAATAATGCAAACATCAACAGATCGGTTATTATTTCTTGAATCTCTGTCATTTTGGACAAAATCTTTGAATGAATTTTCACCTTTTTGCGGTAACAATTGACAGCTAAAAGTCACTCTTAATTCAATTACATAAATACAAAAGAAAGCTTATCCAAGAAAATACAATTTCTAGCTTTCCCTGGAGAACTGTACAGCAAATTTTTTTACTTTAACAAAAGGAATTCTTGCACATGCGTCTACCTTTCCGGTGAAAAAAGAAAAAGAAAATCATTTGAGGAAATTCCATCTGGTAACGCTTTACTGTAGCACGTGAGTTCTTTATTTCCCCACAAATTATGCTACAGACGAAACATGATGTGCAACATCCTTGTGAGAGTCTAATCTCTATATATTCTTGTATAAAAGGCAACGTCTGTATGTCTGTCTGTATGTCCGGACTTGGCTCGAAAACCACTAGACCGATTTTGATGTGTTTTTTCCCTTTATGTGGCTTAAATCTCTGGTCATGTTATAGGCTATGTATTATTTTGCTACAGTCCCCCGTTTTTCCCCCACAATCATATATCCCCACGACAAACCTGTTTTTAAGTTATTTAACAGAATAACGCGAAAACCAATGGACCGAATTAGCTGAGAATTTACACAGAGGTACTATATACTCCGAAACTATTGATTAGCTTTGCGGTGGACCAATATTCTTCTCCCCTCTTACCCCCTCTTCTGCTATCTCCTAAAATACTGATTGGAATTTGATGCGATTTTCACTATTGGGTAGGTCGTTCATAAGGGAAAATGTTTACCAACTAGATCTAAACCCTCCTTGTTCCCGTAAACCCCCTCTCCAGCTATTTGTTAAACTACCAAACGGATTTCGATCGGAGCTGTTCGGGACGGAGCCTCTAGTATATTATATTCGATATTTTGGGTTAGACAAATACCAATCTATACATTCTGGAAATGTAAAACTGTTAGAGCATTGCCAACCAATTTCAAAATGAACCGCAATTTTTTCCGAATATTTCTTATTGTGGAGTGAGAGAAAAATGCAATATTATATTAATTTCATTAGTACTGAAAAATTTTTTCATTATAAAAATTGAATAATTAATGTAATATTGCATTTTTCTAAGTCCCTAAAACTCACCAGTTGCAAAACTTCGACGTGGATGAACGAAATCTGCAAATTTTCGGAATTTTTCGAGAAAGACATTCATCGTTGTTCCGTAACAAGATTCCATGAATTTTCCACACAAAAAGCGCATGTAATAAAAAAAACAACCCAACTATTATAAAACACGCAATTATTTTGTGAATTTCTTCCATTTTTCTCAATTTTTTCTAACCTTCAAGTTAAACTATCAATTTTCACTTTCACTGGAATAACATGAATATGGAGATACATTTTAAGAGCTTTTCCCAAAAGCCCCTCACAAAAAAAGTCAACAAATTTTTATTTTCAACATATAAATTGTGGCACATGCGCCCAGTTTTGCGGTAAAAGAATGGAACATCATGGGTCGAAGTTGACAAAGCTTTGGCAGCACGTGAGTTATGTTTTTGCGTAGGAAAATATGCTGCAGACAAAACATAATTTGCACACTTGGTTGAGAGTCTGGTCTATTGTGTTCAATGATTTGGGGAGGAAAAATTCCAGTTTAGATAATCGCCATGGTATCGAAATGTCAAACTGTGGTGTTATTACCAGTAAAATCTTTAATAAAAAAGAACGATATTTTTTTTTTTGCATTTGCAATTAAACTGTACGAGAAAATGCGACATAATATTATTGATTGAGGATACTTTTTCAAACATGATAAAATTACAATAATAAATTTTTTACGCGCAAAAAAAACATTTCATAAAAAATGTTTTTAAGCTTATTTAACGATTTGGAAGAAAACAAAATTAAAACTAAATCTTTATAAGAAAAAATCGAGGACGATAAAAGATTCTTGCTATGAAAAACTCTTTTCGAAGCAGTAACTAATTACGGAAATTTTCTTGAATTTCTCTTTAATTTTTCACAAAATTAAGCTTGAACTGGCCAAAATTTGAAATTTTTGAACAGATTTCAAGACAATACAAGATAAAAAAAAATTGAAAATTAAAAACTAATTATTTTACTTACAGGAAAAGACTGCCCTTTTTGGACGTGGCCTATCATAATGCCGAAGACAGTAAATAGTTGTAATGAAAACCACTAACAAAAACACTACAAACTCAATAATTGGAACAAGTATATCCATTTTTAATACAAATTGCGATCTATTTTTGAATCAGAAGCTAATACGAGTGTTGTGAAATTGTCTACACCTTAATATTTGCACAGAAAAATCTAAAGCGTTATCTACGAAAGTTAATAATCTACTCTCTATCTATATGTGACTAAATATGAAGAACGTCAAAAAAGGATTTCCAAAAAATTCTTCCTAAAACAGATGACTCAGTTTTTTTCTGGAATCGCAACGTCGCACACATGCGCAAAATTTTAATAAACAATGAGAGGATGATGAAAAATTAGCAGAGCTTTTATGCAGTATTTATGTGACACGTGATTAGTTGTGTTTACAGCTGTCAATCAAGAGAGCGTAAAAACCTGTAGAAACCAGGAAAATAATGCAAGTGGAAGGAGTTAAATAAATTCATTGGAGTAAATTCACAGAATTCGATAATGATGTCATACAGGAATATGTTCTATTTTTATTCAAATTGCCTCTAATTTATTTATTCATTTTTTTTTTCTAATTACAGTTGTAGCTTGACATTTAGTTTTTCGTAAAATTTATCAGCTTTTATAGTATACTAGCTTGTATACCCGTCGTTGCCGGATTAAAGTTTTTGTATAAGTTTTAGAATACGAAAACAAAAAAAATAAAAACCTTTCGGATTTTTTTTTCGCCTGCGGCGCATTATTGTCATAAATTAATGAGTTTTATCAAAAACACGGGCCTGTACGATAGTGGTAAAAAAAGTATCCACGAGATCGTCGAAGACAAGCCTAGTTCCGGAGGACCTTCCACCTCTTCAACGGACAAAAACATCGAAAAAATGAAGGAAATTCTACTCGATAATCGGCATTTCAGCTTAACCCATTCAGTACGATTTTCGAAATAGCTATATAAAAAATCAATCTAATATTTATAGGACTAAAAAATATTTTCTGTAAAAAATGGTCCTTGGGTTATTCAGGATATTTCTAGGATTTGTTGCCATATGGTAACACCTAATTTCCACTAATGTTTCTTATGACTTAAATAAACAAATTCCACAAAACTTCTCATAATTCTTGAAATTAAAATCATTTTGTAGATATTAATTTGATACTTTGAGGTTTTTTAAGCTAATCTAGTAAATGTTACCGTATGGTAACAAAAAGATTGAAAGGGTTAAGAGAGATAGTGACCTAAACATATCTCAAGAATCCGTTCATTCTATTTTGGCCGATATTTTGGACATGAGCCGCGTGCCGAAGGAGTAAAATTTTCTTCAAAAAGAGCACCGTAATCTACGCAAATGTTTGACCAAAAACTCATCAAATGTCAACGACCAAACACCGTATTCGCCAGATATGGCGCCGTGTAATTTTTTCCTGTTCTCCCGGTTGAAATTGCCCGTTTTGAGTAGATCGAAGCCATAAAACAAAATACGTAAAAGAAGCTGAAGGCTATACCGCAAAACGCCAAATGGGACCTACTTTGAAGGTGACAAAATAAATTTTAATGAATAAGTGAAAATTGTGTGTTTTATTTAACAATTCCCGATACTTTTTTGATAGAATGTATACAATATAGATTTGAAATTTTGTATACATAGTTAATTCGAATAAATCAAAATATTTAACACTATACGAAATATAATTTTAAGAAAAACAAAAGTATTATCAACGGCTATTAGGTAATATCTCAAACATTTTCAGATCTCCATAAACGATACATTTTTCGTTTCCTTTCTTACATAAAAGGTATTAAAATTACTTGAAAAATCGAAATCATAACGAGACCCGGGATGTCCCCGGAACATATGCCCATCGACTCAGTTCAATGAATCCACGACATATGTGGCAAAAAGCCAAAACATCTTAAGTCGAATTTCCCGTGAATATATTTGCATTTCCAAACAGATCAATTTGGCTTCAACCTAAGATACTTTTCCTTTTTGCAACAGATATATGTAAATGCAAGAACTAATCGATTTTAACACAGGTTATTGTATTTGAAAGCTGATAAAAATTGATAAAGATTGACTCCAATTGGGTTTCAAGGTATGGGAAAGTTAAGTAAAATTGATATTCTTAACACATTTTGTCTAAACATTTTCTTTAATTAACCGTTTTCGAGAAAAATGCAAAAACTTTTTGTAACTTGAAAGAGTGGTTCAACTTTTCACGTTTTTGAATCTAATGTTGAATTCCTAGTTTCTATGTTGAATTCCTAGTTTGTTCCTCACTTTTTGAGAACTATTGTATACCTACTAAAAAACCCCAATTTTTCATCATTTGTCACGAAAAATTAACTTTTTAGAAATTTTTAATAAATCACAAAAATTTTAATCTTAAGAATTTCCCCCAACAAAAAGTTCAAACAAGGTAGAATTTTTTTCAGGAAATTTCATAGAACTTCCCTCGATTGACATTGGCAATAAAATCTCAAATATTTATACAAGAATGATTCAAATGTACTTCGAGATTCGTACACAGAAAATAATTCTAAACAAAAACTATCTGGCTAATAATTACAAAGCTATCTAAAAATAACTCGAGGTTGGTGTTTTCATTTTAATCAGCAGATGAAATTAAATATAATCGACTGTACAAATCACATTATTTAATACCTTATGTGTTTTCTTTCTCACTAAAATCCTTTACTCACGATTGTAAATTGCTGTTGGACGGTTTTCCTTACAACACAAATAACATACGGTCGTTACAGCAGCGATTGCTATTGCAATTATCACTAAAACGGCATATATTTCCATGATTTTATGAAAGAGAAAAAAAACTCACTGCTTTTAGTGAATGAATGGCAAATGAAGAATTCAATTGAAGAACACTTTCTTTGATTTACAATAAACGCAGCGATCACCAATCACTTGATCACTACACCAAAATTTAACGGGAATACTGGTGTTCAAATACATTTCGATCAAAATGAAAGAAGATATTAAGCTTTATAATAAGGTATCTCTTTTAAAATTGAAGAGCTGCCAGGTATTATTTTTGAATATACACGCAATAATAACGGATCAAATTCAATTAATTAAATAATCCCCATGCCTGAATGAAAATGTAGTAGAAAATTTATTTGAAAAAGAAAGTACATTTGAGACGTTAAAAGCTAGAGTGGACCAACCCACATGCGAGTGAGTTTCTAGATAAAAATGTTTGGATGCACAAAAGAACATTTCAACATTGAGTAATAAAGTCCACACAAATTTTGTTTCCAAAAATTCACAGTCAATTATAGTACAAAAGTGAAAAAGCTTCAAAAATTCGATTATGTGGGTTGGTCCATTCTAGCTTTTAACGCCTCATTTATATCCCTCAAATCTAAGGCGCCGTTTACAACTGACACTTTATTTCGCGAATTTCATTGTTCGACATTGAATTTACGTTTCACAATCGATTATACTACGACACAAAATTCAGAATTTTGTGTCTGAAAACGCCCGAACTCGAATTTTTCCATATAAAGCCCTCCAAATTCAAATTTTGACAACTTTTACTAAGTCATTTGATTCTGCGATAGATAAATAAAATTCGCGCAACAAACTCTGAATAAAATTGCCGGTTAAATTCAAGAAAAAATCGCAAGTGGAAACGGAGCCTAAAGTAAAAGATTTTTGAAAAATATTAGTGTCCATGGTTTCCTAGATATATTTAAAGGAAATTCTAAAATGTCTCTTACACAGAAAGAAAAAATAGTAAAAAATAGTTAAAATTGCGTCAACCTACGAGAATATTGGTTTAACCAAGCTTATTCTTCTCAAAATTTACTACAAACGTACTTAATTCAACTATTAAATTGTCAAAAATGTTTGGATTAAGTACGTGTGTAGAAAGTTTTGAGAAGATTTTACCAAGTAAGCATAGTTAAACCACTATTCTCGTAGGTTGACGCAATTTTAACTATTTTTTTTCTTTCTGTGTAGATTTTTAGTAAAATGTTTTTTTTTTATTATAGAGGAGAACAATTTTCATTTTTTCAAAGATATCTGGAATGTCTGCGGCAGTTTCAACCAGGGTACAGAAAAATTCGATTCGCGAATCAAGAAATAAAATTCTTTCGTATTTGAATCATTCACGAATCGAATCGTATAAAATAATATTCGCGAATGAGGGGTCCATTATGGAATACGATCGTAATCGTAACGATCAGAAATTGTGTGTTGTTGTTAGTGTTTTATACCAACAACAACAGGTGAATCTCGATCGTTGCGATTACGATCGTATTCCATAATGGACCCCTGAATCTTTTCACAGAGAATTTCATGTTTTCGACTCTTTCGCGAATGAACTGAACTAGATTTTAAGTTATTGCATTCGATCGTGGGTGAATCGAAACCTCTTAGATTCGCGAGTGAAATTTTCGCGACTTAACTTTTAGATTCGCGAGTGAACTTTTCGCGACTCAATTTTTAGATTCGCGAGTGGAAAAGAATAGAAACGAATTATTCTTTATGATTTTTTTAGGTTTCCTTTTCGCAGAGATAGAATGGTAGTATTCATTTATTCGCTTGTCACTTCTAGTTTTAGAACCACCACCCTCAAATTTTCCCCTCCTCAAAAATTCCTACTTTTCCAAAAATTTCCCCATTCAACCCTCCCCTACCCACGTACCCTCCCTTTCCCTCAATCACAATCCCGTATCGCTTTCCCGACTCGTCCCATGTTCAAAATTATGACATATTTTCGTTTTAAATATTTCGTACAAAAATTTGATTCGTGAATCATTCTTATTCGATAAATTCGTGAACGAATCGTATTTTCGATTCTCCAGATTTTCGATTCGAAATAAAATTTACGATTAAATCTAAAAAAAAACATAATTCACGCAAGAATTATTCGCAAACGAACGAATCCTGTTTACCCAGTTTTCATCACAACTGCAATATCTTTAAACTTTTGTTTTTCAAATTACAGATAGAGGTAAAAAAAACCCAATTTTGAATTTAACAAATTGTGTAATTGAATAAATAATATTCATATTGACAGACGAAATCGACAATAACTGCTTGTCGTCGAAGGAATATGTTTGCAGATGGCAATGCCAGACGCTATTTGTTTACACGGCATTCAATAAAATAATTTTAATGGCATATTGGTGTACAGTGGCAATAGTAAATAAAATTCGTTTGACGGCGCCGCGTCTGCGCCACAAACTGTTGAAGAGATCAGAATAAAAATTCTCATTTCGTATCGAAACAGAAGACATTTTCTCAGACGTTTCCATAGAAACCTCGTCAATTAAGCCGCAAAAATGCTGTAGTGTGAACTTTTTCTATACGCATCTGTTCTTAAAAAAGCTAAACAAAAGAACAAGATGAAAATTAATATTTTTTTGGCCATGATTACAAAGCATTCTAAAATTAGGTAGCAGTTTTTTTATTTTATTTGCTAATCAGCTGATCACACGGTGAAAATTATAGTAGTAACGGGAAATCGACAGTTTTTAATACTTTTTCTATAAAATTTCAATTTTATGATTTTGTTATAATTTGCATATGGTCTGCGACATCCGAGTATGTACATAAGGCAAAAGCGAAGTATTATTGTAGAAAACAGAGGTTTTAACCCTCCGTCTACCATTGGGGTCAATTTGACCCCACAGCGATAAAATTTTTCTCTAATTCTAGTCGTAATAGTTTTTGGACTTTGTAACTTCTTGACATTGTTTTCTTGAAGTTTTTTCTAAGTGTACTCAGACATTTTAAATCATACTAATATATAAAAGTGAGTCGGTGTCTGTCTGTCTGTTCCTCTTTCACGCAAAAACGGCTGAACCGATTGACTTGAAATTTGGCATGAGTGTCTGTGGTAGTTCTGGTTCCAACATAGGCATACGGAAAAGTAGCGCGAGGGGTGGGAGGAGTAAGGGGAGGGGGTGAAGTGATTTCGAAACTTAGTTTTTGCGCTATGCTACTCTTTCGCGAGGAAACTACTGAACCGATTGGCCTGAAATTTGGCATAGATATTCGTCGGGGGTCCAGCCCCAACATAGACCCATTAAAAAGTTCTTAAGTTCTTTCCAGTTTTCTTCGTATTCTAAAACTTAGACAAAAAGCTTAACCCGGCAACGACGGGTATGCAAGCTAGTAACAACTAAAGAAAAATGGCTTATTACCGATTGGGGTCTAATTAACCCCAACGGTAGTTCTAGCAGGGTTTTTTTTCGGTAGACGGAGGGTTAAAAAAGAACTGTTTTTGAATACTTCTCTTTTTCAATAAATCAAATTTTAAAAAATCAAATTTTAATAAAAATATTAAATTTCAATAAAAAAATTTTTTTTTTGAAATAACGTATTTGTATTACATTGTAATTTGTAATAAGAAAATGCATTCAAAAAAAATAATGCGGTTACATTAAATTTTAATAAAAAATATAGATTACATTCCAATAAAAAAGTATTCAATAAATTTTTCCAAAAAGATTAAAATTTATCCCAAAAATTTTTACCGTGCAGTAAAATTCAATAAAAACAAAATATTTTTCTAACATTTCTATTAAGAATTTACTTACAACGACATTTTTTGCAACTATTTTCGTCGCCCCAGTAATATAGAACCGCCAATATAGCACCAATTCCTATCACTACAAGTACAAAATATCCATAGATTTCCATTGACAAAGTACAAAATACTAATTTAAAAAAATTAAACACAATCACTATTACTTTCGTATAAATATAAATGATGATATTGCAAATAAAAAGAAACACCAATTATTATTGACACGCACGATCGAATTCAAACAACTCCTAGAGCTATAAGAGAGCCAACTGTCCGCTTTCGCTGAAGAAATCTTTTATTAAAAAGATCAACAATCAGAGCCAAGTACTTCTCTTTAATTGGACAGAATTGCCAAGTATAGAATTTTGGGGTGTGTGGTAAAAAATAGATTTAAAATTAAATTTTAATTAAACAGAATAAAAAATCTCGAAATTTGAATATTTTGGTTCAAATCGATGTTCGAAAATTGTAATTTTAAAAACGAAACTTGTGATTTTTTTGAATAGTAGGCATCTCGAGAACTGTGAGCTTTAGATAAATTTAATATGGAGAGAAATATATCTTGTGCCTCAAACAAACAGGAGCGCTTTCTAAGTAGTGATAAGGATTTCGACGATATCCTTTCTTTAAAAGTTGCATTTAAGTATATATAGAATGACGGTAATTAGCCTAGTGGTTTTTACACCTTTTTATGCCGAGTACACGCCGAAGTTCACGAACTGTTCGTATTTGATGCAGACGCGGACTGTTCACGAACTGTTTGTATTTGGAATAGACGTTTGTGCTAACTGTTCGCAAGCTGTTCGCCAACAGTTCGCAGAGACGTACACGCCAAACCAATTTTTATTGATGTTCGCGAAGCTGCCACCAGCAGGGTTCGGAAATGTTCATTTAGAAGTACTTACACACAATTGAGAGGTGGAGGAGGGGTATATCCGACGGTATATGCATAATTCAAATCGGGGTTTGCATTCATGCGATTATTTACCATAAAATTCCCATTACCATAAAATTTTAGGATTTCTCCATCGAAATATCTGATGTAAATAGCATAAAACTTTTTCATACAAAATGTACGTTCTTGCGCAATTTTCAACCCGAAAAATAAAATAGTAGTTTATATAAAAATATGATTGTTTTTACAAAATCTGAAATATCTCGTTAACGGTAAAATATATCGATTTACGGTAAAAGGCAAAATGTAGAGAATTTCAATATCTTTAATTATTTTTTAAGTGTTTTTTTTTTTCGAAAAATTGTTAGTTTGCAGACAATTAGCAAAAATCGATTTTTTAATTTTTTGTTGAAAATATCACAATACTTTTTTTTATAAAAAAAATCCTAGAGTTCAAGAAATTCAAATAATATCTCAGTAATGGTAAAAGATAGCGGATAACGGTAAGAGACAAAATTGTGGAGAATGCTATTCCCTTCAATTCACTTCATATCCATCGCAAAACCGTTAGTTTTCGAGATTATCGCAAAAAATTGATTTTATTAAATAACGGTATATTCCGTTTACGGTTTGAGATACAGAGTTAAAATAAAAGACAATAATATAGGAAAATTTATTAGCTTCCACTTTTGCAATACATAGAACTACTGAAAAACGAATAACTTCGGAATAAATCGCAAAAAACGATATCGAGATTTTGGAAAAAGCCACCATTTTGGAGTTTTTTTTGACAACATTGAAGACTCTTTCCCACTCCCACCTTTTACACATTTCACACCTCAACTCAATGTTTTCCCAGTTTTACTTTGAAATGTTCGCTGTTACAGCGAAAACCGACGAACAGTTCGCGAGCTGTTACACGCAAACTACTTTAGTTGTTTAGCGAACTATTCGCGAACTGCTCGCGAACAGTTCGCCAAATGTTCGTTGGTGTGCACGAGACATTAGATGTAAGCGAAATTCAAAAATTTCCAAAGAAAATCTCGTTCTACAGAACAGACTTTTTTTTATCCTACATACATGTTTTATTTTAATGAATAAATTGAAGAATTCTGATGCATCAAAAAATATTAACGCTATATAATGAAAAAGAAATTTGTTAAAACTTTGAAATCAAAAAGAAATTTGTTAAAACTTTGAAATCATAGAAGTTAGAACGTCAAAATGCGTATTTTAAAACACAGAAATAAACGAGAAACGACGTCAAAAGTCATCAGAATCATGTAAAATCGGAGAAATCGTGAATCGGTACATTGAATATGTTTAAAAATTACATGAAATCACAAAACCACTAAAAAAATTTACAATTTGAAATCAAATCTAATCGCTAAGTGAGACTCACATGAAAAAAATCCCGATTTTAGGCGTCTGGAACAGTAATAAAACAGTGTATACGCAAAAGCAAGAACGAAAAATACACCAATAGTTGAGTTTATAATAAGGGAGGTCTTTCTTATATTGTCCATAATCGAATTATTCAGTACACAATGATTAAAACTACTGTTTATTGAAAAAGACGATATTGAAAATATTAAAATACGAGGGAAGTGAGTTTGACGCCTTGCCGATAGTTGGAAAGGTATTAGGATGAAAATTTGACATTTTCAGCACTTCCACGTGTGGGCACGTGAAATTTCCAGTAAATGGAAAAGGGGTAATATTTACTAGCTGGAATGTGGCGACATTTTAAATAGACAATCGTGAGCGGAGAAAGATTCTATATTGGATTTAAGGTACAGAAAAAAAAACTCTTATAACAACAGGTTTGTGTGACTGTTTGTATGTTCGCTTATAACTTGGAATCTACTCAACCTATTTGAGCCAAATATTTTGTAGAGCTTTTTAGTATCACGGGACGTTTTCTTAAGGTGCCGCTCCACATGAGAGTAATTGCCGGCGAGAACCTCTCGATAGCAGCTACTCGCAAATGGACACGTCTCTGAGAGTCGCTCGTAGAAACTCGCAAAAACTCGTGAGCTAGTGTCTGCGAGCTGTCAAAAGTGATTCTACTCTCTAGTCGACACGCACCCACTGAACTCTCGGGGAGTTTCTCGCCAGATACGAACGGCGTTTGAATTTCGCTAATAGCTCTCGAGAACTCGCCAAAGCAAGATGTCAAAAAAATCAAGATATTGGTCTTGAAAAGAGAAAAATCGCCGAAATTAACTCTCAAATGGACAACCTCCTGCGAGTAACTCTAGAGAGTTTTTGAGAGTTACTCGCGTATTTACTCTCATGTGGAGCGGCACCTTTAAACTATGTGGGAAATCAAGGCTAACCTTACATCTCGTCTCGTTTCTCCTTCTGCGATCTGTAGGTAATCATCACAACCAAAATAAGTTATGATTTTCTAATAAAAAAATAATGAAAACTAGAAGTTCATTATATATTAATCGATAGGTCTTAAATAAAGAAGACTCTGAAAAAAGACTTCTGTTAATCTTAGTCCCAGAATTCCACATCATTTCTGTCAAAGAAAACAACAAGTAGACCTTGGAAACATTCGTAAAAAAATATCCACAATTTTTTTTTGCGAATGCGAATATCCAAAATCGTGCTAATATTTGTAAACCCTCTGTTTACTACAATTATGTACTTAATAAAAACCGAATCCATCAATAAAACCACAGTGATATACTCTATTATCACTGTAGTTTTACACAAAATTTGGAATATTAAAAAAAATAATAGTATTCGTGTTCATGGTTTCACTTACATGAATAGAGTGTCGATTTTTTTCGTCTGCAACAGCAGAAGTAGAATAGTAAAACTGTAAATACTATTATAACTAATCCCCCAACAGCTGAATTAATAAAAACGTAAGTTTTTTTTAACGTGTCCATAATCAAATTTTTCGTTACTCAGTGATAAAAACTACTTTAAGCACCTAAAATGTTAAAACATGACTGAACTGAGTTCGACAGCTTGGCGCCGTTGGAAAAGCATGGAATGAGAATATAACAAGTGAATAAAATTTTTCCATTTCCACGCACGTGTTGGCATGACAACTTCCAGTAAATGAGTTTACTACGATTGTATTGAAAGTTGATTCTTATTGGATCCCAATATTTTATTAATCACTCACGTATTTAATAAGAGAAATATCTTTCACAAAACAAAATAGATTCGACTTACATAAATCGCTTGGTGGTTTTTTTCGTCTACAGCAAAAGAAATAACAAAATGCAAGTGCAAAAATAATTATAAGGAATCTGCCTATAGCCGAGTTATAAATATCGTTAGTGTTTAATCCGTCCATATTTGAATTTTTTAACAAGAACTCATAAGAACTGATTTAAGAGCCAATAATGTCACAGACCAACTAAAATAATTCTGACAGTTTGGCGTGTTTGGAAAATCTAAGATTGGAAAAAGGATAATTGAAGAAAATCTCCTCCTGTTTCCATATGTTCACTTCCAGTAGTCGAGAAGTGGAAAACAGTTATTTATATTTGAAATTGAGCTATCTTAATATTTTTGAAATGTTCATTTCAATACAGTGGACTCTCAGTCAAGTGAACTCTATAGAAAATGCCATTCGTTCAATTTCTTATTCACTCTATTGCGAGGTTTATTGGAACGTACCTTGCAATAGAGTGAAGAAGAAATTGAAAGCATGGCATATTCTATGGAGTGAACAATGCAATTGAGTTGAGTAACTCGGTACAGTGAACAATTAAGGAAATTCAATCCTTAAACGACATAAAGAAAGTGTCGGTTTATGTAATTTCAGTATATTTATGTATATCTTCTTAATATCCACTTTTGGAAATTCATATTTAGTTTTGTTTATGATAACTAGGGCTGCCAAAAATATGCACTAAAAAAGGCGAAATATGCGCATATAATATGCACTAAAAACGGCAAAATATGCACTTAAATATGCACTTTAAAAACATTAAAAATGCGAAATATAATATATTTCACCCAAAATAGTGAACGGAACTTGTTAAAATGTGGTTAATTCGACTTATGTGGAAAATAAAAAAATTGAAAAAATAATAGTCTGTAAAAAAGATTGACATTTTGACTGACAAAAAAATTTGTTTCTTAATTGCAACTGTTAAATTTTAAGATATTTCGAAAAGATGTTCAATACTTCATATTGTCTATGGTATAATCGGGGTTAAAGCTTGTAGAAAAATCTCAGTTGTTGCTACCACAAAATTTTCTTCCACAAAATCTACGACCCTGCGCAATTTACGCTATCCCTATCGTTTTGTCAACCAGAGACGACCTTAAAATGTACAAAATTTGAAATAACTTGAGAACGGTAAAAGATATCAATTTACGGTAAAAGGTAAAAATGTAGAAAATTTCATTGCCTTTAATTCGTTTTTCAAAAGTCTTTTCGGAAAACTGTTAGTTTGCAAGTAATTCGCAAAAATATATTTTTTACATTTTAATAAAAATATTTCAATAACGGTAAAAGATAATGGATAACTGTAAAAGACAAAATTGTGCAGAATGCCATTCTCTTTAATTCATCTCATATATACAGTAAGCAAAAAACCATTTTTTTTCGAGATAATGTAAAAAAATTAATTTTTTTGAAATAACGATTTATCTCGATAACAGGTTGAGATATCGAGTTATAGCTAAAGACAAAAGTGTGGGAAATTTTATTTTCTCCAAAAAACGCGTAGTTTGGGAGTAAATCGAGAAAAACGAAATTGCGATTTTTGAAAAACCGCCATTTTGGATACTTCCGGTTACCGGATTTCCACCAAAAGTTGATAGGATCGTCCCATTCCAGGACCAAATATGCCTATAAAATCTCATGGCTCTAGCTCTATTAGTTTTTGAGAAATCTTGTACACAGAATTACAGACAGACTGACAGACTGACAGACTGACAGACTGACAGACTGACAGACTGACAGACTGACAGACTGACAGACTGACAGACTGACAGACTGACAGACTGACAGACTGACAGACTGACAGACTGACAGACTGACAGACTGACAGACTGACAGACTGACAGACTGACAGACTGACAGACTGACAGACTGACAGACTGACAGACTGACAGACTGACAGACTGACAGACTGACAGACTGACAGACTGACAGACTGACAGACTGACAGACTGACAGACTGACAGACTGACAGACTGACAGACTGACAGACTGACAGACAGACTGACAGACAGACTGACAGACAGACTGACAGACAGACTGACAGACAGACTGACAGACAGACTGACAGACAGACTGACAGACAGACTGACAGACTGACAGACTGACAGACTGACAGACTGACAGACTGACAGACTGACAGACTGACAGACTGACAGACTGACAGACTGACAGACTGACAGACTGACAGACTGACAGACTGACAGACAGACTGACAGACAGACTGACAGACTGACAGACAGACTGACAGACAGACTGACAGACAGACTGACAGACAGACTGACAGACAGACTGACAGACAGACTGACAGACAGACTGACAGACAGACTGACAGACAGACTGACAGACAGACTGACAGACAGACTGACAGACAGACTGACAGACAGAAAGACATTTTTTAAATATGACTCCAATCGACTCAGGAGTGATCGGAAAATGTTTTTTAGGTTAAATTAAAAGGTTGAAATTTTTCATGAATACAATACTGTATTATACTGCGTAGAAGAAAGTAAAAACACATATTTATTTATTTTTAATATTTATTCTAGCTGAAACAGTTGAATTATAATTTGAATTGTACAAAAAAAATTTGGTTGTTCATGAAAGTTGTAAAATATGCAACTAAATATGCATTATATGCATTTATATGCATTTATATGCAAATATGCACTAACGTGTCAAATATGCGAAATATGCAACAACAAGTGACCTTCATTCGCTTCTAAACTTATTGATTCGGATGAATAAAAAACTCCCGGAGCCGAAATCATAACGAGAAGAAATATGCAAATGCATATTTTTGGCAGCCCTAATGATAACCAATCGTTACGGTGAACAATTTTGAACAATCTCTACGCGAGTTTACTCTATTTACATTTAATCCTTATTTTAAAAGTTTCAAAACAAAAAATTAATAGCTCTAAGTATGACTTACATTTATTGTAAAACGATTTTTTCTGTATGTAACACCAATAACAAAACAGTAAAAGTGCAAAAACAATAAGAACAGTTATAATAGCTGAATTGAAAATAATGTAGCCTAACTGAAATTCGTCCATAGTCGATTTTTTCACAAATTAATGGTAGAAACTAATTTAAGCACCAATTATCAAAATCAATTTACAACTGACGAAAATACGACAACTTGGCGCCTTTGGAAATAGTTATATTGGGATAAGGATAAATATTTTCCCCGCTTTCATGAATTGACACTTTCCAATACATAAAGTCAACTTACATGAGACTGGCGATGGTTTTTGCCATATACAACAATAATAATATAAAAAAAATACTGTGAAAATAACCGCGAAAAATCTTAAAACATCTTTATCAGTTATATCGGTGATTTTTCACTGACTCGCGTTGAAATCTTTTTTCATTTTTTAGACAAAATTCTTAAAAACCGGCTGAAATGATGCGATTTTGGAAAACATGATACGGGAAAGTGACCGGACGAATTTTCCCTCATTTCCATGCGTTGCCATGACAATATCCAGTAGAGGAATTTGCGCAATATTATGATTTTTATGATAAGATTCTTACCATTTAAGAGACCGGCTGCTTGCACAAATGTAAATTCTCACAAAGCTTTCATTCTCTTATTGCGAACTATCCACTCAGAAAATATCTAGAAATTCTAACCTCAAGGTTTTTGTTTATTTTGTTTTTCATATGTTTATTCAGTCTGTTTTATTTGTACATAAGTAGTATAATGATCAAAATATCTCCTATTTTTTCCAAAACAGTAAATGGCTAAAATTTTTAAAAAAAATATCACAATTAGCGTTGCACAGAGTCAAGATTTAATTGGGTTTCCAGCACAATTGAAACATATTGAAAATTGCGCAATTTGGTAACGGCAATCACAGTTAGTTGTGCCATATTTTAATGGTATTTTAAACATATTGATCGGTTTTTTAAAAAACCCTTAGAAAAACTGCAATTGGCCGGAAGGAATCTTCAAATACTTTCTATATGAGGGCAGACATTTTTATGAAAAAAATTCATTTGTTTCCATTTGGAGTTTGATGTATGGCACGATTATGCATAATCATGTTCTAAACACATTTTACCTTCATAAATTTTTGAATACGACTCACCGTTTTCGAGAAAACAGAAAAAAAAGTATTCAATTTGCATGGGGGAGGGGGGGATAATAATTCCATATTACCCGCTTAAATACTTAGCCATATCATATACGAGAAACGCAACCATGCAAAATTTCAAGTCCTAGCTCAATCCTTTCGATAGTTATGGTGTTCACGGACAGACGGACGGACATGCGGAAATCAAAATCGTTTTGATCATCCCAAACAACCTGGACAGCAGGATGGCTTCTGCTATTGATGGGTTACAGAGCCTTACAAATGTTGCAGTTCCATTTTTAGTAACTCCCGTAAAACTGTGAATTAAGTGGACAAGAAAATTGTAATGAAAAATTAATGTGTGGAGCAATGTGCAAAGTAAACTTACAGTATTAACATTTCTGCCATTTTTGGATATGTATTGAAATCCAAATCGCCGACGAATGGCGCAACTTTCGTGTTAAATGCAAACTTGGGGGGTTATCAATAAATTCAAGTCCACGTAGTGAATTCTATGCTTTAACATTTGTTGTCTATTTTTTTTTCGAGAGGTTGTTTGACTTGAATGGAACTACGCAACAGTTGGTTAGCACAAATTCACGTTGATTCGGGTCATAGGCAAGCGCGATAATGCAATTATCACGACTATGGCTGAGAAAAACGAAACATTGCGATGTATTTACTCTGCTCGCAAGTGTTTTGTTTAACTACGCTCTTTTTTCTAGGGCAAATTGTGCACACAACTGCACTTTTGGATCAATAAATAAATGCAGAACTTCTCGAAGGTCGTGAATAAAATTGGCTGCATTATGAAAATGTTTATTAAGGGAAAAATCTAAGATTTGTTTACGTAATTTCTCTGTATCTTTCTTTGATAGGCTCTGAAATTCCACACCTATAACACAATGCAATCTTATCTATGCGGGTTAGTCATGGAATTAATAAATGTTTAGTGACTTACTTGAATATATTGCTCCTGGCCGATTTCTTCTACAACAAAATCCACAAACGGAAAAAATGATAAAGATCACAAAAACAGTTATAATTATTGTAGTAAGATCCATTTTTGAAGTCGATCTACGATTATTGTCGAAATAGAATCAGTCGTGAGTTGTGCACCTTAAAATATTGTTGAAACTAGTCTTTTAGCACAAAATATGCTGTTTTTTTATTACAGTAGAACGCGCTTAAATGCAACACGCGTAAATGCAAAACTCGTGTAATTGCACACAAAATTTGTGCATGGAAGATTTTTAAGAATTTTTCATATAAATATACACGGATAAATGAAACACGCTTAATTGCAATACTTGCTTAAATGCAACCATTTTCACATCCGCAAAAGTATAAATTATATAAAATTTTACACGCTTAAATGCACATGTGCAAAAATTAAATGTAATTACACAAAAAAAAGTGATTATTGTTATTTTTATTTGATAAAATGAATTCTTAATTAGGTTCTTTGTTTTTGTGTAGCCTTGTTGAATTTAAATGTGTATTACAGAAATATTAAAGTAGCATGTTTATCTTTTACTCGCATAATTGCACATTAATGTGCATTTATCCGTGCTTCCGTGCTACGTATAAATGCAAAACACGGATAAATGCACATAAAATTCTGCGAAATTCGATGTGCATTTAAGCGTGTTCTACTGTATTCGCAAAAATCAAAACACCCCAACTTCGAATGAAACAAAAAACAACCGATTGATTGCGGCAATATTTTCAACAGTGTTGCCATTGGAAAATATCACTGGGAACAACTAATTTGACAGTCCTATGAATTGGTCTAAAACTGAAGTCGAATTCAATTCCAATGAACTCTAAAATCGATAATTTGCGAAGTTTGCAGCAAATTTTCGTATTCACATTTATCGACTTTAAATCAAGTTAGCAGGCTCCTTTTGCTTAAAATTTCGTCAAAATTAAAATTTCTTAGAACGTGATACTAATTCAAATGAAATTTAGCCAATGATTTTACTAGAAATTTAGCGATGTATACTTTTTCTCTGCTTTTCAAAAAATTTCATTGATAAACAACACCACAATACTCAAAAATTCTGCGAGTCACTTAAAATTATAATTATAAATGAACCAGCAGCAAAAAAATTCACACAATTTTTACATAACATTTATTGCTATCCTTTATTGATTTTTGATTTAATGAAATTAAATTAGACGAAGTAATATTTTAGCCAATCAAAACAATTTGCTCTTGAAGTTTCTATTAATATCGATACTTTGGAACAACGCTTTAAATTACAGGGCAAGTAAAAAAAAAATAAAAGAAATTAACGATTTTCAACAATATGTTAATTCGGAAACAAGAAAATTACCGGGAAAATTATCTGAAATTGATCCCAAAGTTTTCATTCAAATCTTCCACATTTCAATGAATATTCCAGTTCGATTTTTCTCAGTTGCTTAAGCACTAATTAACCCTTTCACTGATAAAAAATATCTAAGATAACAAATAATTTTAATAACAAAATACCATAATGGATCCTCACCTGAATTAACACAACGCCAGCCAAAACACACACACATGACAAAAAGTATAGAGAAAATGAATGAAACAACAGGAAACAAGAAAATATCCTCCATTTTAGTTTATCTAAATAGCAAGTATTTAAACAATTAAAAATTTATTTACATAAAGAAAAAACACAACCGTAACGTGATAATCAAAAATCACTTATGAATTTCAGATCTTGCAAATTCTTCTCGGTGAAACGATAAGAAAGCAATAATCTATTGATCTGTTATTGGTTACTGATAGTAAATTGTTTATCCACAAAATGTGTTTGTAATAGACAAATATTTTTAGAAGAAAAAATATAGGCAAATATTAAAAGTAATTTTTCCTGTTTCTAGTGTTTGGTTTTTTTCGTGCTTTTTATGTACTATAGAAAGCGTATCATATGACTTCAGTTGTCCATGGCGCCAAATAAATAAGCTAAATAGCTATATTAAATAAAATAAATAATTTTATGTTTTTTGCCAAAAGGTTTAGTATAAAAAATTATTGATGAAAACGATGAGAAAAAATCTTTGCGAAATTCTGTGTTAAAATTTCGCGGATTATAGCGGTTTTTGGAAGATGCAGTGTGTGTTTTCCTTTAATTTGCAGATTTGGCTCAGTTGCGGTATATATTTTGATGTTCTTGTTCTTATATATTAGTAATAGTTGAAGACTATAATTTAGAAAGCGAACATCAGTTAATTAACTATCCTACTGAGTAGGACAGTCTTTTAACTCCAATTAGAACAGTATTACGAAAATTAGAAGAGCTTTTTCTTCAGATTAAAGCAGTCTATAAATAATTTTTCAATTTACGACCTCAATTCAAAACAGATTTTAGTTATTTTAACAATTATTTAGAACAATGAATCGAATTATTAAAGCGGCAATTTTTATACGCCCCATTGGTCACTCTCTAGATTATAGGCTCTCTCATGTGGGCAGATCCGGCAGTAGTGTTTACACATAATACAAACTCCAATGAACATGTTGCATGGAAATCCGTTTCTTTCGAGTTCGAAAACAACATTTTTGTAGCGGAAAAAATAAAATAATCATAGAAATAACTATCAAAACAAAAAACGTACTAGAAAATAATAGCACAGCAAATTGCAAACCCTGGCAATTCGAAAAACACCGTAGTGGAGAGAGTCGAATACGATTT
This sequence comes from Chrysopilus asiliformis, assembly GCA_964034945.1. Taxonomy (NCBI): domain Eukaryota; kingdom Metazoa; phylum Arthropoda; class Insecta; order Diptera; family Rhagionidae; genus Chrysopilus; species Chrysopilus asiliformis. Next base: position 103,854,109 of record OZ035961.1, read on the forward strand.
TTAGTCTTAAGCCTAGTATGCAGTTCGAGTAAAATGAAATTTTAACGCGGTCTCCAAATTGGCACATTAAAACCGAAGTAAAAACTGTTTGTGGAGAAAAAACATTGACAGCCGAGCACACACAATTAAAAAACCACACTCGTTAAGAAAACTGGAAACAGAACCTCTATTATTTTCATCTGTCAAATTTTTACCTCGAATTTAATGTACCGAACAGTTAAAATGCTGGTAAAATCAAGTGGAGACTTTCTACACCATCTAGTGAGGCAACATTGCAACATGAGTTTTTCACATCATTTTACCAGCGAACTGCGTACCGCTTGGTAAAATTTCTGAGGTTAAATTTAAGCGCAGTGTTAAATTTGTATGGAAAATTTCATTTTACTCGAACTGCGTACTAGGCTTTACGTCTCAATGCCCGGTGATGATTAGTGAAATTTTCAAAGTTTTTTGCGCTTGTTTTTCCGCTTGGCAGCTAGTTTCTCAATCTCTGGCTCAGGCTCTCTAGTCCAGTCACCGGATTTTAGCTTTAATTATCTGGTAACACTTATTATACCATTCAAAGAACAACAACCAGAAATTAGTGCGAAGTTTGGTTTTTTCATGTCTTTTTTATTTCACAAGTTCATTTTCTATTTCAAATCATCAAGTGGGAAACGGATTTCAAACTATATAAAGATTGACCGTTCAAATGGAAAGCAGGAAAGAAAATACAGAACAAGAAAACACTCGTCCTGTTGTGAAAAGAAGACGACCTAGAAGAAAAAGAAAAAATCCAAAGGCACAAGCACAAACCTACCAGCAACCTTCAACCGAGGAAATACGTAAAAAAAAGGCAAGGTGGGCGAAATTTAGGAAACCATTGCAGAAAAATCATACAGAGGTAAGAAAATTCGGGCAAATTTAATTTTAGTAGATCATTTGTTTTCCGGTTAAAAAAATAAAGTTGTGACCGAATTTCACAATCTACTTGCCATGCGTCCGCTAGAAATCGAAATTCGAAGTGTCATTCGAAAGTGAATTTTACTGTGAAATGAAAATCTCCGCCAAGAAAATCAATTCCCCCAATTGAATTAATCAAAAAGCATAATTAACGGTGATTCATAGCAGCAAAGAAGTTCTTTTTTTTCTGTAATCTTCATTCATTGACGGTAAGAAGTTGCAGCAGTCGAGTAACAAAAACGCCTTGAGAGTCCGCGAAAATGGAGGAAATCTGGCTACCAGCTTGCATAAAATTTGGGGCTGCGGAGGACAGGGCGCTGAAGTGGCTGAAACGCCTCCAAGAGAAAATGTCGACGGAAACGCATCGCTTCTTTCACAATTGGAATGAATTGATATTAAGAAAAAAGGAATTTCTTCGCGATGTCGGTCCATATGTTATGTTCGCCGTGCTATTTCAATACTATGAGTTCGATGTGAAGCGCAACTTCATCGAGGATAACTGGTGCATGTTCCTGGAGTTCTGTGAGGACACGGGAATCGAGGATGTGAGTATTCTTCGTGAAATTCAGTCAAGATGCCATTCGTTTTCGCTTCAATTTTAGGTCGTTTTAAAGAAAAAGGTACTGAAGATGTTGGGAAACGATTCACCCGAAGAAGTTGATGGAATCGAGGACGATATCGCCGTATTTCAGGACCTAGACCTCATCATACTTGGGTAAATTATGGATTTAAAATACTTTAAAAAACTTAATGAATTGTTGTGAAGGTCACCACCACATGAGTACCAAAGCTATATAAAACTATTGCGTAAGGAGTACTCCCATTTAGATGATGCCAGCTATAAACAAATGCGTTTAAAAGTTTACTAAATTTTCTTTCACAAAGCTTTGTTGTAATGCTAAAATATGTTTTAGATCCTTCAGACATTCCTAACAATTCCAACGATTTACACAACAAAACGATTCCAGGACAAATTTGAGCAATCTGCCCGCAGTAACATCAAAAATGAAATCGATGAACTAAAAAAGTAGTCGAAAATCTTTAAATACCAGAAACCAACGCATAGATAGATAAGGAAGAAGCAGCGCTAATTAACTCATATCCATGCTTTTTGTTTTAGATGAATTTCAAACTATGAATTTAAATAACATAATATGATATCTAATTTGATTTGTTGCCAAGCACAAACCGAGAAAATTATCCCATGTTCGAAAGCTAAAACTGAGAAATTGAAAAGTAGAGTCCGACCGAAAGTCAGTTTTTGGCCCAAGCCGAAACCAAACTTCGACCTTTTTCTTAAACTTCGGCCGAATTTCCATCAATAGTAAAGGAGAATTTGGACACTTGTACTCTAATTGTTACCCTACAACGCGCTTTTAGATATTTTTTTTTAAACCTTCGGCTTAATTTTTGGCGACGCTTGGCCGAAGTCGATTAATCGGTCGGACTTGGCTGAAAAACATCAGAAATTCTAACAAATGAATCAAATTAATGTGATGTGTAAAATTTAATGTTTTATTGTAAATGTAAATTCTTTAATTAAATATATTTTAATTGTAAAAAAGTTGGATTTTATTATAATCTAAGTAGAGGCATTTGGCCAAGTTAACATTTTACTGAACCAAGTGTAGGAAAAATTCTGAAGTAGATCAAAATTTGCCAAATTTAACACACACCATGTTAAAGATTCTCATGCTACATTTACACGAATGACAAATTTGTCATTTTTTTCTTGTCATTATGTTAATTCCCGTGTAAATGGCATAATTTTTGTAATTTTTTCTGTCAGAAAATGTCAATCTCTCATAAAAGAATGAACTTGTCCATTCTTTTATGCCAGATTGTCATTCGTGCAAACGCAATATTAGTTATGACAACTTTAGTATTCAACTTTTGTCATAACTAATATTGCGTTTGCACGAATGACAATCTGGCATAAAAGAATGGACAAGTTCATTCTTTTATGAGAGATTGACATTTTCTGACAGAAAAAATTACAAAAATTATGCCATTTACACGGGAATTAACATAATGACAAGAAAAAAATGACAAATTTGTCATTCGTGTAAATGTAGCATTAGTTCTAATCAATAATTTTCGTGGGGTGCTCTTGAGATCGGATGATCGGACGGTGCGTCATAAATTGTATGAAATAGAAGATCGTCCCCTCAAGTTTGCTATATTGTTTTTCAAAAAGATTTTTCATGTTGGTTCATCATTTATTAATTAATGTTAAAGAAATATTAATTTTTAAAATTAAGTCTTCAGTAGGTACCATTTTATTATTATTATTGTTATTATTTGAAATATGAAAAAGCTGAGTAATTTTTTTCAATTATGTATGGTTTTTTTACACAAATTTTATCGTATCTATGGTTTGCAATCCATGTAAAATAGTAGGCGTGGCGGCGGATCAGAAGAATGTTAAAAGACACTATTCTGACGCTGAATTTTGTTCTATTAATAATTTGTAATACTTTTAGGAGAGTAAACTGTTTTGGTAAACAATTTTTTATTTCTTACCGATATTTATGAAAAATAAGCATGTATACAACAATACCCGATTTTAGTCTATAAACTATAAAATAATGGAAAGAAGTTACCCAGTTTACAATTAAATAAATAAAAAAATCTGTGGCCGGATCGAGAGTATGTAATGACAGAGTGCTCGTCTTTGTAAAATTACGGAGCCCGCCCCTCGCAGTGATCAGTGTTAAACGGGCAATTTCTTGGAGCAATTAATGAACGTTTTTTCTGGTTAAAAAAAATGCCCTAAAACACTTCCATGCTTAAACTGTTTCTTTGATCAATCAGCTGATATTTTGTAATTGAATTAAAAACATATTTGGGATGTAAAATTCCGCCTCAAACAATTTTTTTTTGTTTTCTCAACGATTTACGACATTATATTTACAGATTTTTGGTAAATTCAAATAGTCAATTTAATATGTTAAAGGTTGTTTCTGGACTAACAAAAGTGTATCAAATACAGTATTAAATACAAGGAAATCAATAACCATTTCGTGGATATTTAAATCTTAAACTCAAATCTTTCACCAAAACGTAAACAGTAGGGCTATTCACTCTTTATCGTAGTTGATCGTAAACTCGTAGAATCGTAGAATCGTAAATAAAATCGTAGTTTTTTGACAGTTCTCCATACAAATTTTTTTTACGACGAAAACTACAATCTACCACACCCGAAGGTATGGTAAAATCGTAGTTTTTGTCGTACTTCTAATAAAGTGAGGTTAAGGCATGCTTTGTGACATGTCAACTTGGTGCCAACTCTAAAATGGACATTGGAAAAGCAAGTAAATTAAAGTATTTATATGATTTAGTATAACTTAAGAGTTAAAAAAATGCTTTAAACAATTTAGGTAAAGAAAATAAATAAAAGAGTCAAAAATTTACGACAAAACCCACAACCTCTAGTAAAGCGCTGCTCACGCTTCGTTGTACTTTTCCATCGTAGATGTACAGTACAATCTACGATTTTACTATCTACGATCAAGAGTGAATTGCCCTAGTATTTATTAAAATCAGGGATGCAAAACGAACAAGAAAATAAGTGGTAATAAAGCACATTTTGTTATGTAACGAAATTCACATTTTGTTTCTTACGTTATTTCGTAAAACGTTTTTTGCGAATATCTCAAAATCGGTACATCTTCTCAAAAAAGTGCAAGAACAAAAGTTATTTAGGATATGATTCTACATAAAACTCCCATACATCAAAATCCGATTGGAATAAATTTTAAAAAATCTTATTGAAAAGTTTGACTTCAAAGTGGAATTTTGGTATAACTGTTCGAATTTTGATACGAATAGCACCATACGGGTTTCCAATGATTGCCAGATTGGCAATTATAGCTTTTGTTATGTTTTTATATTGTATTCTTGCTAATTTTTTGTCCTCTGATGAATAACTCTGATCAAAATAATTTGAATAGTTCACAGCTTTTCTAATTTTTTTACTTTCCTCTTCTATTGAAGATAAGTATTTTATTCATGACGGAGACCGACTCGAGAACGGATCAGATAGAAACTTTCAGATCAGTACGACATCCGTTTCAGGCAAAATTATCCGTTTCAGGCAAAATTAAGATGTCCGTGCATCTGTCTGTCGGTCTGTCCATTGTACGTATCTTAAATAACTCGAGAACGCGTTGAGATAGCGACTTGAAATCTTTTATAAATAAGTTTTACGAAAATCAGTTTTCTATAAACTTTTGTAAAAGTAACGGTAGTTATAACGGGTACCTCCCGTGCAATTCTTTTGAAAAAAATACTTTTACGTATCTTAAACGGTTCTCAAGATGAATAGACATTTGTTTTGTTTTTGAGTTTATTGCCTTTTATCAGTCGTGAAAGTTTTTTCTGTTAAACCTGAATTAGGTCCAGTACAACTGTGGCACTGTGTTATCATCGTGAAGGTTCATGTTTCGGGCTCAGGGGAGCCTTCGTCAGATAGAGTTGTGTCAACTCCTCCTGCTCTTTATTACAGAAATTGTTTATTGGATGGATCATAGGAACTTACAATAATTCTCGAGCCGGAGATTTTCTAAAATAATTCGCATAGCCGAATTAAAATCAGATGGTGAATATATAAACTTCTTGTAAGTTCCTATGATCCATCCAATAAACAATTTCTGTAATAGAGAGCAGGAGGAGTTGACACAACTCTATCTGACGAAGGCTTCGTCACTCCCCTGAGCCCGAAACATGAACCTTCACGGTGATAACACAGTGCCACAGTTGTACTGGACCTAATTCAGGTTTAACAGAAAAAACTTTCACGACTGATAAAAGGCAATAAACTCAAAAACAAAACAAATGTCCATTCATTGGAATCACAGTCGAAAACCATTCGCATTTGCAATAGTAAATGCACAAACAACGGTTCTCAAGATGTTTGAAAAAATATTTATTAGATATTTTTCCGAAACTAAATATTGCAGAGGAAAGTTTTGTGTTGATCACGACTGATATTTTTTTTTCTTAAATTTTGGATAAAAATTCTAGCGATGACTTGATCGTCACTAAGTGCGCGTTTTCACAACTTTGGTTTTCCATAAAACAAGAATTCTCCAAATGATTTTATTCTCTACTTCCATGATATCACAACCCAGAGAATTTCATGCGTGATATCATTAAACGTTTCCTTTACTAAAATGTTAAAAGTTTCTTTGCTAAAATAGAACTAACACCCAGTCATTTTTGCAAAATGAAAATTTCGTTCACTGAATAAAATCGTGTAACGAAAAAACGAAAAACCTTTTTTTGATTTTCGTTATTATAACGGAATTCAATTTCTATAAAGTTTTAAAATTCGTTCGCTATTGCGTTACAATAACGTTTTGCATCCCTGTATAAAATAAATTGCTGAGCAGAGTACATTAGGACTATAATAGCATTTAAACACTTTTAATATATCAGAAAATTTCAAATTATTCGTCAATTTTTTAAGTATTTATCGTCTCGCTGTTACTTTTGAACTGTGCGAGATTTTCTGCTACCATTTGAGATAGCAGATAACGCATCTAGATTATATTAAATTTGTGGTTGATACCTACAAGAAAATTTGAATTTATGCTCCAATTTCAATTATTTATGGGTTGGATTTGGATTTTTTAATGTCGTATTTACTTAAATCGAATTATGGAGAATTTAGTTTAAAAATCTGAATTTTCCTGGTCATATAAATGTAGGTAGTAAAAGTCGAATAGCATATTTAAAAAAAAAATGTTCTACTTTATCAAAACCTAAACAAAAGTTAAAGAAATTTCATTATATTTTCGAAAATTGTGAAAATCAAGAGCATTTTACTAAAACTACATAAAAACTCATTGTATTTTCACCAATATTGAAAATATTTAATAATTTTTTCCACAAAACGAAGTATTTGCTGATTGTATCAAAAAACATGTTGAGATAAGGCAGGGGATGGAGAAAATCTTTGGATTTACCTTCAAAGAAATTCAAATTGTTTCCTGTAAACAAAAATTATGAAAAAAAGTTGAAGAATCCAAAATGTAAATTGAAAGATTATTTCGACATCGAATCGCGCAAAAGAGGTTTTACACTCTCTGGCCACAAAGTGTGAATGATTTCATGTACATTTCATTTATAATTGTATTTTGTATCATAATCTATTTTCATTTACATTGAAACGAATTTGTATTTTAATAAAAAAAAATATTTGAATGATTTATAAACACTTTATTATTTATTAACTTTCATTTGGGACAGGATTTTTTTAGTTTATCATTTTAAAACATAAAAGGAACCTTTCTTTTCACGGTAGTTGAATCAAAATTGAAAGTACCATTAAGCAGCTTCGAGAAAATCACGAAGTTTTTATTTTCCTAGATAAATTGCGCTATTGACTTGGTGATTTTTGTGTTGTTTTATTAATATAGAACAGAACAAGGAAAACGGAACATATTTTCAACATACTAATAGACTGAGTCAAAAATTTAAAAGTGGTGACGTGCTTTTTGGAAGCCAATTCTTTTGAAAAATGTGTTTAACCTACACCGCATGGTTTATAATGGTGTTACATAATTGATTTTCGCTATTACAATTACCCTGCTCAAATTTTAGCAAAATTTTTAGCCTTCATTGAGACTATTAACACAATAAAACATAAACTCCCGATACAAGAATTGTGTAACTTTTATAAAGGGTGTTTTTTAAAGCCCAATAGAACTTCAAATTTTAAAAAGTAACACAAAAAATTAAATTTTAATCAAATTTTTTTTATTTATTCGAAAGATCAATACATGGCATTAACATTTGAAAATGATTTCGGGCATATGACCACCGTGGCGCGGCTGCTCTTGACGAAGCGCATTCTGGACGTCCAATTTTGGGCCACTTTTTCGAGCACTGCTGGCCGTATGTCACGAATAACACGAACAATGTTGGCCTCCAAGGCGTCAATTGTTGCTGGTTTATCAACATAAACCAGTGACTTCACGTAGGCACACAGGAAATAATCGAGAGGTGTCAAATCGCACGACCTTGGAGGTCAATTGACAGGTCGATTTCTCCAAATCAAGTTATCGCCCAATTTTGATTTCAATAAGTCGATGGTTGCGGTCACCGTTTGGCACGTAGCGCCATCCTGTTGAAACCACATCTCGTCCGGATCAATGTCATCCATATTTTCAAACAAAAAATCATTGATCATGATGCGGTAACGATCTCCATTGACCGTAACGCGAGCTCCGGCCTCATTTTTGAAGAAATAAGGACCGATGATGCCACCAGCGTGTAAACCGCACCAAACGGTGCATTTTTCTGGATGTAATGGAGTCTGTAAGGTCTCTTGTGGATTAATCTCACACCATATGCGTCAATTTTGCAAAAATGAGCTTCATCGCTGAACAAAATTTTGCTAAAAAACGTCGCTTATAAGTGGCGCGAATATACGACTAATTTTCAAAGTAAATTTAGATAATTTGGCAGCGTTGTTAAAGCGTGAGTCTATTCATGATGATTTGCCAGAGTATACTGATCATAAATGTCAAAAAGTGAGCGCAGTCATAGATTAATACAACTACTATAAATGGGAAAATTCTAAGAAGACATTTTCGGTTCGAAGAGTATGAGAAATTTTTGTTCTACCCGCCTCATTTCCTTTGTGAAGATAGGAATTGATTTTGTGTGTGTGTGTCGTATACAGTGGTGCCACATCTCGGATTTGAATACGTTTTTATTGAATGCCTAAGTCATTTGAATACATAAGCATATACATCTTACATATTGGCAATACTGCGTCCAAAATCAACATCAAAACAAAGTTCGGTAATAATAAAAAACAACGAAAACAGATAGTTTTGTGAATTTATTTCAAAATTTGCGAAGTTCAAATGTGAATATCGGTAATATATACGGGTTTCTTTAAGTTTTGGTGATTTTCTGCTCGCAAATAATATAAAAATATACGTTTCTGCCGGTGCTGGAACCCTAAAAAATTTTCTTCCGGGATTTTTCTTATTGTCTGCTAAACATTCCCTAACAAGGCATTGAAGAAACTCTTTTGGGGACATTTTAGTGTTCATTTGTGGCAAAAGTTATTAAAAATAATCACTGTTAACAGGTGAAATCAGGATATTTGTGGTGCATATGACGTATTGCATTGGAGACATTAAAAATGTAAACATTCCGCTGTCGGGAGGTCGTTGGTGTTAGTGTCGTGAACAGCTTTTGTGTGCTCTTCTTGCGTTGCATTTATGCCTGTGAGGAAGAAAGAGATTTCCCACATTGCGAAATGGTGTTTTTTTAAATTTTTATCGCTTCTCGTTTTACTCGCATTAGGTAAACGAGAATTTGCGTTTAATTCCCATCTATAGTAATTGTATTAATCTATGGCGCAGTATAACAGCTCGTTTGACAGTCAACCCTTTCGTAAGTTCTATCTAAGCAAAAAAAAACACCCTTTATAATGGCAAAAATTATGAAAAAAAATGTTCAAATTGACCATTTTGTCCAATTTTGTGATAAACAATTTAAGTTTGTTTTTTTTTGCCAAAAAAACGAAAAAAATAAAATTGATGCCAATTTGTCAATTTTCAAAAAAAAAAAAAAAATAAAATCCTGTGTACTTCCATAGACAATCCATCTGAGAAGCTACAGTTAAAATTTCAAGTAAATCCGATGAAAATTGACAAAGTTTCTGACAACGCAAGTTTGAAAAACATACTTTCAAGTAATATAGTGTCACGGCGCCATTTTGTATCAAAAATTGAAAAAAAAAATTTTTTTGTATACCTCAATATACATGTGTAATTAAGCCTCAAAATATCATTTTAATCCATTCGTTAGTAATTGAGAAAAAAATGCCCAAAAAAAGGTTCGTTTTTCAGCGCGCTTGGGTAGTATAACCCTTTAAAGCGCTCTGAAGTTTCCGAGAGGGGAATTACCCACCCATCGTGTGATGCCTTAAATTAATAAGTGTGGCGAGAGACATACAAGACTTTTGATTTTTGGTCTTACAAATCAAATAAAAAGTGACTAAAATATTATAAAATTAAAAACAAGCTTTAATTTAAAAAAGTGTACTAAAAATGAAAATAGTATATTACGCAACAAGGGGCTAAAGTCAATGATTTCAGGAGTGTGAAGTTAGCTGCACGAGCGAAGCGAGGCAGAAGTAAATATTTAAAAGAAACAAAACAATTATATTCTATAAATTCGTTTTATTACTAAGAAATGTTGGTCAAAACAGATTTTAATTTTTAAATTTCTCTCTGAAATAATAAAAAATCAACATAACAAAAAATAGAAATCGGCAATGCTCAACTAAATCATACTGCGCTCGTGCAGCTAACTTCACACTCGTTCAGTGTTTTCACAAATTTTCGGTTAGAAGCATATATGGCTGTACTGCTTACTCTAGTGTTTTCTGCCTATGAAGTTTGTCTTCTGTATTCTGTGGTACGATAAACACGTCGCGAAAACACTTTCGGTCAGCTGATCGCAGTTTCGCCCCTAGGGCCAAAAACGCAACTTTTTGCCAGCTACGGAGGCATCGAAAGGCATATTTTCGATGCATGTGTTATGAAAAATATTTTTTTGGGTGCTGTGTATCAGAATTAAAAGCGAGATAAAATCATAAAAAATAAAATAAATATTTATCTCACTTTTATTTGTGATACACAGCGCCCAAAAAAAAAAAAGATTTTCTAATACATTTTTCAAATATTTTTTATTTTTGAGACCTGTAATTTCTATGTAAAAAAGTTGGCGTAGAATCGAATTTTATTTTCTCAAAATTATTGCTTTTTTCATAGAAATCAATTATAACGGCCTCCGCGGCTTTTAAAAATTTGGTTTTTATTTTTTTTTGTGTATACCTGCAACCACTTTTTTAAAATTTTATAAGCCTTGTAATAATTACTCTATTTCGTAGCGGCTATAAAAATCTAGTATGTGTTGTAAAACGGCTAAAAGAGAACTTTTTAAAATTTGTAATAAATTGATAGATTTCAGGTCCAAGTACAAGTCCAGCTGCTATCCGGGATAGCAATAACCAAATTCAACCTCCTGAGAACGTGAATACTACTAATAAACAAACCGAAGTAAGTAAACATTTCGAAAATTAAAATGACTTTAAAACTACTTGTAAAACGGATAAAAGAGAACATATTTTACTGAAACTTTTTAAAATCTGTAATAAATTGATAGATTTCAGGTCCAAGCACAAGTCAGGCTGCTATCCGTGATAGCAATACTCAAACTCAACCTCCAGAGAGTGTGAATAATAAGCAACCCGAAGTAAGTAGACATTTCAAAATTTGTTATAACGTCTGTTTTAAAATGAAATAAAAACTAAAAAAAAATCTAATTTAGCCACGCGAAAAAAGTGTGAGGCAGAAACTGCGTCAAACAAACAGAGGTAAGCAGCGCAGACAGCGTCACAAAGAAATAAGGAAGTTATTTTCGACAATTAAGCAATGTGGGCTAAGTAGTAATTTTGGATTGTCGTCTTTTCAAAATAAAAACCGTTTGAGCAACACACATACTCGGCCAAAGTTTCAGCAAAAGTCAAAATCTCCAGAAAAGCGGCCACGGTTTCAGAATAAGTCAAAAACTTCAAGGCAGACAATTGTAAAAGGCACACAACCAGAGCCAGAAATCGCAGAAGAGATTCGGAAAGAGCAAGAAATGGCAGAGGAAACTATTTTTCGGAAATTACAAAAAATCATAGATGGAACTGACAACCAGGTACCAATGGAGGACGATTGCATTATTATTGAACAGAAACCAGAAATTATTAATTTGGACGACACTGCTGAAGATCTTAATCAGCCCGTTGTAACGAACGACAATATAAAAAATGAGCAAATCGACCAAACTACGTCAAATTCGTTAAAACGCAGTGCCTCTTTGGCTAGTTTGGAAGAGGGAGAAATTGATGATTCGCCCGTAAAAAAAACTGAAAAACGAAATCTTGCCGATTCCTTTCCAGTAATTTATCAGGAAGATCTGACAATTGTGGTGCACCAGAATCCGGTGAAGAACAAAAAAAATCTACCATCAAAACATCAACCACTCCGAGAAGTGGTAGTCATTAATGATGCCTCACCATCGACATCAAAAGGAGTGAAAGCGGAAAACTCATCAGAAAATGATGACTCTGTTCTTTTTGTCGGCGAGGAAATCGACGTAGAGAGTTTTAAGCCGCAAATGAATTTTGATACAATGGGAAAAGCACCCGATTTTATTTCCCTTGCAGCTTATGGTTATTCACCCCCGAAACAACCAAAAGAGGCTAAACAAAATATTAGGAATGTATCCACAAGAGGCATTTTGAGGAGTCTTGCAAAATTACAAAAGACAGGTCGTAGTAATGTCACACAATTACCATCACATACGGCAATTTCAAGTCTTGAAAAGATGATATCCACTGTTTACAATTCAAATATTTCTAATCCCAACCGAGGAAAGGTAGCCACTGGAAAGCGTATGGTGCTCGTCGATGGCAGTAATATCGCAATGTTGTTAGTTTCAATGATTTTTTTCCCATTGTCATTCATTTTTCCCAGTAATTATATTTTCCTGACTAAAATTTATATTTTTTTCGGTTCATTTTCAGTAAATCGAGCGGAAGAGAATATTCGATTGATAGCATTGAACAGTGTGTCCGACACTTTACGAAACTTGGGCATAAATGCAAAGCTATTGTTCCAAACTATCGACAACACAACAACACAAACAAGGAGAAACTTAAAGAAATGTTCAATGCCAATCTAATCGTCTATACACCATCGAAAAATTTACCCGGTATGAAGGTAGCTCCATATGACGACAGGTAAAATTGGATTTTTCTTAAAACTTGTAAATTTGTTAGGTACGAAAAGTTTTGTTCATAACATATTAAGGCAGAAAAAATCACAGATAAATGTAGCTTAACAGATAGACATTTTTGTATTCGATTTTCCACAGCTCAATCGAATAAAATTATACTAGTCGTAGCTCCCCATGCTTGTGTTGGTAAAGAGATGAAGAGATGTTCGGTTCACTCTCATCTTATTTTTGCGTTACCAGCTCTCCTATTCGAATGATCCTATGCGAATGATGGCTGGCGTCACAGACGAATGAGAGAGAATTGGTTTTTACGATCCACTCACTAATACATCCAACAGGGGAGCCACGGAAATTTAGTGTTTTGTATGAAGCATAAATGCCACAGAAACCGTAGTGCAAATTGTTTCTCTGTCTATTATACTTCTCTGTGGTAAAATCTAATCGAACCACTTGTCCCCTTTCTCCGTACAAATAGAAAATGTTCTTTGAAAATTCGGTTTGTCTGAATACAAAATATTTACGATTGCCCTGTAGCAATTATAGCTTTTCTTAATGTTTGAAATTGAATTTCGGTGTACGAAATCTCTGAGCAACATGATTCAGATTTTCCGCAACTTTGTGCTATTAATTGTACATTTTTTTAGAAAGGTTATTTTTCATAATTACTTTTGATTTGCAGATTTTTGCTTCAGCTGGCTGATGAATTAGACGCGGCGGTTATATCCAACGATAATTATCGTGATCTCTTTAACGAAAGTCCATCATTCCAGCAAATAATCCAGACTCGTGTAATTGGTTTTACATTTTCGGATGATATATTTATTGTGCCTAAGGATCCGTATGGTAAAAATGGTCCCACATTAGATCAAATTCTTAATGTATCATAAATTTTTTTTTGTTATTCAACATCAAATACTGGGGTAGCTTCGTGTACATCAGAATGAGTGTCGGCCTGTTAAATTATTTTTGGTTGATTAAGATTTCGACTGATGAGTCGAAAATAAGTTACATGAAGCCTCCCCTGTACATTTTTTTTGTTAATTTTTATAGAATTAAGTTTTTATTATTCTTATACATCACAGTCCTCGTCAAAGCGAATGTGAATTATTAAATTTTTGTGAAAACAAATAAAAATAAAAATAAATCGTATAAGATAAAAATTAATCCATATAGGATTGAATAATACATGGTTATAGAAAGTCATAAAAACTTAAAGAAATTAATATATATCTTTTTTAAATTTATACGGGAAGTTAAACGGTTGCATTTGCATATGAATTTTATTGGAATACCCGTACTTATTTGTAATCAAGAAATATGTATAACTGAAGAATAATTATTTTAGTTTCTATTTTTTATTTCACTTTTTAAATACAAAGTGTAAAAGTTTCAGAAGAAATAAATTGTTTACAAACACATTTAAAATAGTTTTACTCTTCCCCTATCAGGATTAAAATATACAGTAGTAGGACCTCGGTATAGTGAACCCTAAAGTAGTGAATCATTTGAAATAATAAACACGCAAATTTTTGTAATTCTGTGCTAGATATTCGCATAGGCAGAATTTTTAGAAGCTCGCAATCTTTCAATTACTTGGGCGGAACAAAATCATGTTGATTCTTGTGATCTGCGTGTATTGAGGAAAGTAAGAGAGAAAGCAACAACGATGTATGCTCGAAAAAAAGTTGTTCAAAAGAAACTTACTCAATATTTTCGTACAAAATAAAGAATCAATCAATCAAAAATTGCTTTTTGCCATTTTAACTATATTACAGAGCATCCATCATAGTGGACCTTGAAATTGTGATCGTGTGCAATATAGTGAGCGTAATGATTTTTTTGAAATAACGGTATATCTCCCAAATTTAGGAAATTTTATTGTCTCCAACTTTTTTCATACATAAGACTGTTGAAACATGCGTAGTTTCGGAGTAAATCGCGAAAAACAAAATAGGGATTTTCAAAAAGCCGCCATTTTAGGCACTTTCGATTAACGGATTTCCATGTGCCATTCTAGGACCCAACATGCCTGTAAAATTTCGAGGCTCTACCTATATTAGTTTTTGAGAAATCTTGAATACAGACTGACAGACGGAGACATTTTCGTAATAAAGGTTCAACGAACTCAGGAGTGCACGGAAAATTATTTTCAGGCAAAATTAAGAGGTAATGATAGTTTATTATATTTCGTATAAAAAAATAAAATGGGATGATCAAAGCATTTTGACTGTTTTATTTAGTACTAAGTACTAAAGTACTAAAGATTCTGCAGGTATTACAGTCAGTGAGGTTTGGAAACAATTTTCAATATTAAATTGTGTCGAAATTATCGGCTTCTGAAGATCTTTCCAATGAAGAAAACAAAAACTTCACTCTGAAAGGTATAGAAAAATATTTGGACATGGCGAAACAGATGGAATCTTACTTTTTAGAGAACGATCCTCTGCCGGAGAGAGCGGGAATATTTAAAAGAAATCTTCAAAATTGCTTATCTGCCTATGAAGAAGTTTATAAAGATTTGCAAAGCAACAGCAAACAATCTCTAATGACAGATTTTTTCAAACCTAAAACTACCGAAAATGCAGTCGAACTTGTCGATGAATCGAGCTCTACTTGTCGATGAATCGAGTAAAACTTTCTCGACCAACTATAATAAGTGACGATGAAGAATAAATTTGTCAGCATAACATTGTTTCTTTTTGATTTTTAATATTACTTATTAAACTTGAAATCATGATCTTTTTAGTTTTTATATGATGTTGAATTGTATTTAAGTTTGTCATGAAATGTTTTTATGTGCATATAGTAAAAAAATCATCAAAATCTTACACCATAAATTTGCAGTTTTTCTCTTTTGAGAACCGAACCTCCATTTTTATATGGAGTTAGTCTCTCCTACAACGCGATTTCCTACGACGCGGCATTTTCCAGGAACCTAACTACCGCGTTTTAGGAGGTTTACCTTTACAATAAAACGTTAAAATTGGGAAGAATTTTAGTTAGTCTTTACTGATTTTGGAAGAAAATTGTCCGCTTTTGTGAATCGTCAACATCTCAAAAAAGTGAGCTAGTTTTATTTTTTAGTGAATTAAAACTTCAAAATTGAAGAATGTTGTAAGAAAAGTTACGATAGTCTTACACGGAGGCGTCAAATTGTTTTATCAACATCCACATCCCTTCAAGTTTACAGATAGGCTATTTTTTTTTAAATTTTCATCACCTTTCGCCCTTTTGGAAAACGGACAAAACTGAACTTCCTCCATTGAAACAATATCAATCTTGCAGCACTCTTTTAGGTTGGCAGCGATAACCAATAAAAATCTTATCTTAGAAATTCCGCATAAAAAAGTTCTCCATCTTTATTTGTCCGCTAATTGAATTTTAATCCGTTTGAGTTAAGGCGGATAGCACAGCTAGCGATCGTTTTATATCGCTACGTCACAATTAAACGATTCTCATACACTATCCAGCAAATCAATTTTCAGTTTTCTATGATTTCGTTATCAGTTGAGTTTGTAATCACTTGAAACCCCATCGTCCAGGTGGGTTTGTGGGTGTCATTGCCGCGGTCACCAATCATTGCAAGTGGAACAGCCGAAGTGGACCTTAAACGTCCCCTGTTTGGTATTGGATTCCATATGACCAGGACTGCAATAAGCGGTGGGGCAGAACGGAAATAGTTAAGGGCTTCAAAATGATGACTCTATTCATATTTCTGCCAGTTTGCGTGTTTGTCAGTCTAGCATTGGCCGTGATACTCGTAAGTAGAGAATTTTGATTTTTAATATTTCTCAAGTGGCTTTCTAAATTCGTTATCATGTGCAAGAGTGTTAGATCAAATTACAAAAAAAAAATGATTTGAAAAATTGATGGCTAATGTGTGTTTTATTTAATATAAATTTGTACTTTTGTTTTGATATTATTTCAGTACGCGTGCTCTAACAGTGTGATGAAACGGAAACGGACAAATCGGAGTGAGTATTTAATTGAAATCGAATTAAAATTATACCTATCGCTGAACTATAAATGAGTCACTGTGTTGTTATTTGTTTAATTTATATTTCTGATCAACATCGAATTGTTTGTCCCTTGTTTTCTATTTATTTATAATATGGGAATTTCAGCAACAGTTTTTTCGAAAATTTTTGAGCGGGTTTAGTTTCTTAAAAAAATAAAATTATATTTAGCTACCTTTATTGATTGTAAAAAATATGAAACGAACTACTAGAAGCAACTAAAAATGTCGGGAACAATAACGATACTAAGACGCCCTCATCTTAGAAACTTTTTTCGGAATAAACTTTTAGAATTTTGTGTCGCCGAATAAAGAGTCCGATGTAAATGGTCCCTAATATTGATTCAAAATGCAATAATTGCGAAAAGCGAGTAATTATTTATTGTCCGTTGAGTCAAACGACTGAGGGCCTATTGTGAAATACGATCGTAATCATAACGATCGAAACTTGTGTCTTGTTATTAGTGTTTTCTACTAACAACAACAGGCAATTCCCGATCCTTAATATCAGGATCGTATTCCATAATAGACCCTCTGTTATTTTTAAATTGTAGGGCAGTGTAAAATTGATATATGGCTTGCAAATACAATAGATAAAGTAGGAAGAAAACCTGTACAGTGAAACCTCCCTTGAAATAACCGGACAGAAATCTTAGTTCCATGAATGTCGGCTGATGATATTTTACTGTATTTTATGAGAGATTTTTCTGTACATGGTATATGAAAATCTTAATAAAAATTTTTTGTGAAAAAAAGGTCTTAGGACCGTTTGCGCGTACTATTCTTAAAAAATTAAGTTGCGGTTAGCCTACTTAAATTGTAGAAATTATGGGACTTAAATAATTTAAGTGGTACATAAGTTGCTAAGTTTCGTTGGTGCAAATTCGACTTAATTATATATAAATACACAGGGTTTTTCGGAAAAATATGATCAGACGGGAAAGCAAAAAGAACAATTGTGGTGGTGTTAGTTAAGATGCCCAGATTTTTATCAGGGGCGAAGCTAAAAAAATTGACTTTAAAGCCGAGAGAATACTTTAAGGCCGAGATGATAAAATCTTGAAATTTTTAAAACAGACGTAAAATATTGTCATCGGACTTAGGCACTTGGCACACCGAATGCGAATTCGCACCGCATTGCGAAAAAGTTCAAGTTTACCACGCGATCTTATATCATATGTCATCTACATGAGCTCTAATTTCGCGGAGACCGCATTGTAATAAGAGCTATAAAGGTTTTATTTCTTGCATTTTTTTTTAAAAACCGTTTTTTTTTAAGTAGAACTAAAGTTAGCGTTGAAACCTGTTTTAATTCAACAATTACGACGATTCCGGAAAACATAACCATTTGAGCCCTCAAAAAAAACTTACATTTAAAGAAATAAAAGATTGTATTTAAAAAAAAAATCATCAATTATGTACTTATTTGTCGTAGGACCTTCGAATACCACTGAACCTGATGGAGATATTTTCACGATACCAACACGCCATCAACTTGAAATTATCTACCCGGAACTGATAGCACCTTCTCGACAGCCCCAAAGGCCATTGCCGCATTCGCAAAATCCACCGCCATATATTGTTGATTGTTTACCGCCAAGTTATGAACAAGCGATTGGAGATCGTCACCCTTTGCCCCGAAACAGCAGTAAGAGGAGAAATTCAATTGTATAAATAAGAATTATTATTTTTAATGATACTTAATTTAATTAAATATAATATTTAACTTCAACAAGCGAGTAATAAATAAAAACAACAACAATTCAAGCAAAAATTGTAAAACTAGTTAACGTCTAAATGTCATAAGGATTCCTTCCAGAGGGACAGGCGGATCACACGCTCCATAGTTTTGTGGTTGAGATGGCGGGGACGTTGTAGGGTTTACCGTTGATTCCCGAGGGGGTGGGTTCCTTTCGAATTCCTGGGCAGCTGCCATTGCTTCCTCGTACGTCGGGAGTTCGTCATTTTTCTTTACGTCAAAAGTGTTTTGAGAGTGGTAATCCGGTGGGTTTGTGTAAGGAGGAAGACTAGCCTGATATTGATGTGTTTCGTGTCCAAAGATAATATGATGGTCAGGGATTCCTGGCAGGCTTGGATTCCTGGCAGGCCTTGCATTTGGATTTCGCAGCAAAGCCGGATCGATTGGGGCATTGTTTCCGGGTCTGCGCGGCTGATTCGAATTGTACGTCGAAATTGTGTAAACTGGAGCTGTAACCATGAAAGAGACTCCATAATTTAATTTTTAAGCTGGTCAAAGTTCTACTTACGATCGTCGTAACGAGGAGCGCCCTGGATTTCCGACATTTTCTTCCAACACCGTCTCAATTGAATCTGTAGGAAAATAACGAATTAGCGCAGTGTTTAAACGTTTTGGTGGTTTTCTTGAAAATGCGGTAATGTGTTGTTGGTAAAATACGTCACACATTTAGGAGGGGGAGTCGACATTTGTGTGATGGCGGTACTAAACTGTCGTTACAAAAATTTCGAAAAGTAGGACATGTGGGGAAAAATTTCGAAAAGTAGGACATGTGAGGAGGGATTCGTAACGGCGAAAAGTGGAGTGACGTATTTTATGGACAGTTTCTAATGCAAAACGATATTAAATTTTTTTTTTTGTAATTTTGGATTTTAAACTAATTTTTTATAGAATATTTCTTTGTCTTCCTATAACAGGGTTCAAATAACATCATTTAGGGTATTTAAAATTTATTGCAATAGTAGCTTATTTTATTTTTTTTTCCAAAAATGATTCTAACGAGACATTTGATTGATCTACGATGAATATAAGAACAATACCCTGATAACTTATCTTATTTATCATTTAATCGATATTTTACATTAAATAAACATGGATAACATTTCTCTTTTGATCATAATCATAAAATCAATAGAAATTTTTAAAAAAGATGCACAATGCAAAGGTTTTCTTTCAGCTATTTGTGGAAAATATCAATAAAAACTGTATTTAGTGGCGCCCCTTACGTTTTCTAAAAAAAATTAAACCGGAAAATATTTTATTGCAGCTTTGTTTTTTATATTGTTTTTATTGAATTGAAGATTAGATTAAAAATTAGTCACTAACAATAAACTCAGAGAGAAATTGCATCTAAAATCCGATTCAAATAAAAAGAACTTAAATTACCACTGTATAAACTATGAAAAACAGCACAATAAGTATCCAAGCGTATATCGATCCGTCCATAATTTATCCTTTTATTAGAATTTTTTGCGCCAAAATAAAATTCGACTATAAATTTAGCTATTAATCACTGAAATTTGCTTATTACGCGCTGCAAGTGACTGATAAAAGTAAAAACTTTTCTCTAGTTTTCTACAAAAGCCAGAAAACATTTTCCCTAGTGTCTGAAATCATTTATTGATAAGATATAACTTTTTGTTGAGTAAAATATCGTCAAAATAAAAATAAATATCGAATTTATCAATAGAAAAATACTTGAATCTATTGGAGATTAGAAATATTTTTCCTCAATCGATTTTCTAACTTTTCGTTTTTCTGATTGTTTTCGGCTTTATGGTGGGTGGTTTCCTGGGTATTATCATTGTTTTAGTCTAAGATTATAAATTTGGAAATTATTTTAATAAAAAAATGTAAAAATTATGTAATAAAGAAATGTTTTGAGAGTCTTACATCTTTTGTTTTCCACATGCGTTTGAATAATCATGAAACTGCTTGTATTCAATAAATCACTCTGAGATCTGCCACATTGGGTATTGATTTGGTGAATAAGCCTGAATTTCATAATGTTATGTAGATCGCTTACTATTCTGGATGCGAGTTTTAATAACTGCACAAGATTTTAACCCTTAAAAATATGGCCAATATTTTGATATCTTGAATTCCATGTAAATTCACTTTAACAAGTTAATTTGAAATTTCTCCAGAATCGGATTCGTCGACATCAAAAAGCTCCAGATGAGGTTTTTTCCGGAAAATTTAGGGAAAAGGATAATCACGTTATCCTTACAGGACGTTCCGTTATCCTTGCATATTTATTAATGCCAGAATCGGATTCATTTATCAATCATACTAATATATAAAAATGAGTTGGTTCTGTCTGTCTGTTTGTCTGTCTGTCTGTCTGTTCACGCAAAAACGGCTGAACCGATTGACTTGAAATTTGGCATGAGTGTCTGTGGTAGTTCTGGTTCCAACATAGGCATACGGAAAAGTAGCGCGAGGGGTGGGGGGAGTAAGGGGAGGGGGTAAAGTCCTTTCGAAACTTAGTTTTTGCGCTATGTTACTCTTTCGCGGGGAAGCTACTGAACCGATTGGCCTGAAATTTGGCATAGATGCCCCAACATAGACCCATTAAAAAGTAGCCCGATAGGTGGGGGGGGGGGGGGGGGTAAGGGGAGGGGGTAAAGTGAATCCGAATGCTGCATTTTAGTGTCTTTTTGTTAATTTTTGATAACCATTTTCCGAGGAGAAAAAACTATAAAGAAAAGCAAATACCGCTCTACTCTAAGCTACCTAATTTCCAGTCACGCTTTTAGCCGGGCGAAGCCGGGTCCAAATTTTAGTTTAGAAATAAAGGGCCGCCGATACTGTGATTCGCCTACGATCGAGGAAATTGTGGTGGCACTAGTTGCGTTTTTTTAATGTTCTAGAACACAGAACATTAAAAAAACGATCCAGAGTAAGTGGGAAATTTCATCGAGGTCGAATGGCAACTAACTTCACGTTGGTTACATCAGTAGGCCGTTATTGCTATATTTTCTTGATAAAATCACGATTCGCTATCTCCCATGATTAAAACTATTTCGCTGTAGAAGAGAACCAACAAACCACCAACACAAAATCCTCAATTGAGAATAAAATGTCAGATTTATTATGTTGAAGTTAGCAGCATTTTATTACCGTACATTACCGTATAAAATTTCCTTTTGTTCCAAGCGCTGTTCGAGATGAAAAGGTGGTGCAGGATTTTGTATGGAAAGCTTGTTCTGAACTGCTTCAGAACATTAAAAAAATGCAACTACTATTACGTACGTACAATTGAACAATTTTTACATGTTCTAAAAAAATGTCAACTGTAGTAAGCTTACCTTTTTCAGTCCAACGAAAAAAACTGTTTCCTAACATGGAAATTGCTAAAAAAAATGTAATCATGTTCCAATAATGTAATTTTTATTAATTTTCTAAACAGTACAAAATCTCAAGTTCAACTCACCTCAATCAGAAAAATTTCCTTTTTTAAATGCAGTATTCTTCAGTAATGGGATTGCCAGTAGGTTTAACATTAGCAACGGCATTATGTCTCATCATCGCATTAGGAGTAAGTTGTATTTGTTTTGTGTTTAAATTTTTTTTCTAATGGCTAACCTTAAGTTAACTTTAAGATGGTGCCTTGGAAAGTTGTGTGAGATCATTGCATGGAACAATCGTAAGTTGGTATTTTGAAATATTTCAGTTTCTAATCAAAAACGATTACAGTGAATCGTAGAAGAGCGAATTCCTTGTCTTACGAAGATTGGGTAACTTCTTTAGAAAGTCGACCTCAACGGTTCAGAGAGCCCAAAGCAGTTGATGATGACGACAAAGGTTTAATAATTTTTTTTCTAATCCTTTTTCACCATAATTGAATATTTTCCAGAGGGGCTGCCATCATATGAGGAAGCCGTTGCTCGATTTAAGATTGAAATTAAAGATCACTTTAATAAGGTTTTAAATCAACAATCTAATAATGTAGGAGGCATCACTAACATCTAGGATTCAGAAACTTTTGTTTTACAATTTTTTAAGATTTGTTTTTATCAGAATAAATTTTACAAATGAAATTTTTTTTGGCCTTTTCAAAGTGTACTTTTTTTTAAATTAACGACTTTGGGACTGGGATATATTAATTTTTTTTATCTCAGATCCATAAAAGAATCATCCGGAGAATAAGAAAAAAATAATATAGCAACTTTTTCGTTCTTTCAATTATCTTTTTCCTCAGAAATAAAATCTTTCTGTCATTTTTACCTCGTTTTTAAATATTATTACACTATAAAGCTTGGCCAAACCGTAGCGTTTTAGTGCGAAACTTGCCTTTACGAGGCCGATCATAAAGTTATTACACCACAAACCATATAGGGCATAAAAAGGTGAAAAACTACAACTTTAATATGGCCTTAATTTGGCTTCTGGACGTTAGGATTTCGAAATTATTTTTAAGCCTATACAAAGATCTAGAATTGGAAGATTCATGGTAGGATAATCCAAAAAATTAGCAAGCCTTTTGTTAAAACTAGGCATTGGTAAAAAAATCGTCTATAAAATCGCGCATCCTTCTATTATTGTTTTTGAAATCTTAGTTTAGTTCTTTTTTTCGCAGGGGTGTAAAGACCTGAATTGGAATGTGATCTGTGAAAGGTTGGCCTCAATTAGTCAGGAACGCATCAAATTTTTTATGCTTTAGAGACTCAGATAGTTTAAATCCGCTATCGGGATACATGTTTCTTATTAAGAAAACATATATCCCGATTCTGATAGCCGTGGCACTTTCCTAAAATATCTGCGACTTCATTTCAAAATTGATAGATCTAAGTTGGTGTTTTGATGTACCAAGTGTTTTGCGTTGCTACATTGCTAGATTTTTAAAGACAACCAAATAAATTTAGACGTTTTTCCTTCTACAAAATGTAGATATTTGCACTTTATTATTTGGCTGAGAAAATATATCGGGTCTTTCAACAAGGACATAACAATTTTGTATTTACATAAAACACAGAATAATTGAGATATCGGGCTGAAATTTATTCCAGGTGTAGTGGACATGTTACATTTAAGTATGAAATTCGATGTCTTTCATATGGCCACCGCGAGCACGTTTGCTGATTGATTCTTTGGAGCCAATTTTCCACCACTCTTCCACACATATCGGCCGGAACGTTGGCAATTTGGCGTTCGATATTGTTCCTGAGCTCCTCTAACGTTGTTGGCTTGTTGGCATAAACCAACGACTTAACATGACCCCATAAAAATAAATCCAACGGCGTTAAATCGCATGAGCGAAGTGGCCATTCGACCGGACCATTTCTCGAGATTACACGATTACCGAACTTCTCCTTCAATAGATCAATTGTTTGACCAGCTGTGGCATGTAAACCTAAAAAAAAACCTTAAAAATAAAAATGTAAACCTTGACTGACGTTTTAGCATTGCCAGATCATAAAAAAAGTTTTAGGGTGCGTTTTTATTAAAATACAAAATTGTTATGTCCTTGTTGAAAAACCCCTTACAATAAGTTGGTTCTTGAAGTAAAAATATCTAAATTTGATTGACTGTTTTCAAAAATTGTGCTTCTCTTACGCTTCTATGGTGTTGGCCTAATATTCATTTTGCACCATTTTGCCTATACAGCTGTAAGAAAACTTTCCGCTTACCATATTCATCACATTTCCATTTTTCTTTCTAGCTACGTTTTTTTCTAAGTTTCATCGAGCTCCCAGAAAATAGGGGTCCTGTAAAAACCAGTTTTAAGGCACCGTTTACATCTGACACTTTATTCGTTCCGTAAATTTTGTTCTTCGATACAAAACTTATGTTGCATTAGCGCGGTATTACACTTGGCTTATTTAAGCCGGCAACTTTTGGGCTTAAATAAGCCAATGTGCTTACATTTGGCTTAAATAAGCCAATCCTGTTTGCATATGCTACACAAGTTTACATGTGTGTGTGTGTGGACTCAACATCAGTCGTCCTTCAGTTGCCCGACAGTTAGTATGGGAAAAACCATTGAAATTGCTGCTGCTTCAGATACCCTGCTGACGGTCATAAAGAAAATGATTTCTCCCTACTACTTTTCCCAAACCGGTTCACACGCTTTGCATGTATGCAGAAAGTTGTCGATGAGCCATGATTTCGAGTGGCAACTTTTCCCTTCCATCTCTGCAGTCGTTTCTCCCGAAAATCGGCTTAAGTAAGCCCGAAAGTTGCCATGTGTAATACCGCGCTTACATTACATTTATGTTGCATTACGTCAGTGGTTCTTAAACTGGGTTCGATTGAACCCCAGGGGTTCGGTGAGTCAGTCTCCGGGATTCAGCGGAGATCAAAACACACACTTTTTGTTTTTATGTGAAAATCATGTTATTTGTTCTTTAATGGTTTTGTTCATTTTGTGCACCTATGTATGAATATATACCTATGTTTTGAATTTGAAAAAATCATATTTTATTTTTCCAATTAAGAAGGGTTCAGTGATCGCGCATATGAAACTGGTGGGGGTCAGTACCTCCAACAAGGTTAAGAACCACTGCATTACGTGCATTACAAAAATTTATTCCTGAAAACGCCGGATTCGATTTTTTAAAAAATATAAAACAGCCGGAATAAATTCTGTCAACTTTTGCTGTTTAAACGGGGCCTAAAATATCTGAAATTAAAAAAAGAACTAAACATCGACAGGAATAATAAAAGACCAACTTGTTTCAAGCGATTTTTTACTTTTTTATTCTTTGTAAATAATTTTATAATTTCTTGTTGTTTGTATTTAAATGTTTTTTGTTTGTTTGTTTGTTTTTATTTATTTTTATTCATTTTTTCTCTTTCATTAAATACATATTACATTAAGATATTACAATTTCAACTTTTATTTTCAATTTCATTTCATTTTTTTTTATTAATTTCATTTTTTTTTCAATTTTACTGAATTAAATAATTTATATATATTTATAATTATTTACTCGTAACTATATATAATAAAATTGTTAGATCTTTATATTAAATTTTATATAATGTTTATACAAGTTTTTTTTCTATTCATCTGTTGTTTCCCGTTATTTTTGTTATTGTTGTGGTTTTGAAGTAAATTCTGGTGTCAGTAGTTCAATGTTTTTAAATATTCTTTTTTTTTAAATATTAATTTTAATATTTTTATACTTTTTTTTAATTATTTTACGTAAATTCAGAATTGAAAGTTTTTGTTCGTTCGCTTTTGAGCAATAATTTTTTTTACATCGTTTTAATATTTTATGTTTATTTTTAAAAATTAATGGAATCTGTTTTCTACAGAAGAAATGGAGAGAATTACCATTAAGTTGTACTTTACAACAAAATCTAATTTTTGTCTATTATCAAACTCTGCCCTTCTTCTTTTTATCTCTTATTAATTAATTAAATCGTGTTTAAGGAAGCTTTTTAACCATCTAAATTACTTTCTAGAATTTTCTTTAAATCTATTTGTGGTCATTTTCAAAATTTTCAGATCGGAAAAGGAAACTTGAAAGGCGCATTGGATTTAAAAAAAAACCATTTTTGGTAAAAAAAAGGGAGGGGGGTACAAACCAGTAAGAATCAATCCCTGTATAACTTTCGTCAAATTTCTTTTTTTTCACGAAAATTTCGAGCACGAAATAATTTCCTTTTGGGTTTTTTAAGCTAAGGACCAAGGGATGAAAAATCTAGCAATTAGCAAATTTCGCACCAAATTCCGTAAAATTTTTATACTAAAAACTACTAAATTGATAGTAAAGGGTCTTTCAACAAGGACATAACAATTTTGTATTTTAATAAAAACGCACCCTAAAACTTTTTTTATGATCTGGCAATGCTAAAACGTCAGTCAAGGTTTACATTTTTATCATGGTGAAGTTCACGAACGAACAATGCCACACAGCTGGTCAAACAATTGATCTATTGAAGGAGAAGTTCGGTAATCGTGTAATCTCGAGAAATGGTCCGGTCGAATGGCCACCTCGCTCATGCGATTTAACGTCGTTGGAGTTATTTTTATGGTGCTATGTTAACTTGTTGGTTTATGCCAACAAGCCAACAACGTTAGAGGCGCTCAGGAACAATATCGAATGCGAAATTGCCAACGTTCCGGCCGATATGTGTGGAAGAGTGGTGGAAAATTGGTTCCAAAGAATCAATCAGTGCAAACGTGCTCGCGGTGGCCATATGAACGACATCGAATTTCATACTTAAATGTAAAATGTCCACTACACCTGGAATAAATTTCAGCCCGATATCTCAATTATTCTGTGCTTTATTTAAATACAAAATTGTTATATCCTTGTTGAAAGATCCGATAAAAACATTTACTAGGTTTTAATAGCAAAATTTTAAAAATCTGCAAAACAAATGCGAAATTTTTGGCTGAGGTTCTGTGCTAACAAAACAGGGTAAAAAAGCTTACATTTTTGTGTACGGAAAATATATTTGGTGGCATAGCTAAGGATGGTGTCGCCTGGATGGATATTAAAATTCACTGCCCCTAACGTTTTCTTGGCGAATATTCGAAGATTTTTGTGATTTCCACAAACCAAATTTGCCACTCATAAAAGAAACATTGATTCTACAACTTTTTTGCTGCGATTTTATCGACATTGCCTTTCTGTATAAATTTAAATTCACCTCATAGCTGTTGGGACACGGTAAGGATTAAAAATACTTTGTTTTCTTATTATTGTTCTTCTTTTCTATGACACTACATATCAAGACGAAACAGTTCCTCACCTTGCCTTAATGTTGCCAGTTTCTGTCAGAATTAGGCGGACTATTTCAACCAATCTGAACATGGTCTTTGAACTCCGTTTTCAGACCGTATGGGATAATATCTTTAAATAGGAGAGGCAACGATAGCAGATTTTTTTATATGACTGAAATTTTGAAGATTTTTAAAAAATATTACCGGGGGAAGGGTTAATCCTACAACAGTTAATTACAGTTAAAAAAACTGGTGAAAAAAACAAGTGGGGTGTTTCCAAAAATTTGTTTTTATTAATTTAAACTTATTTTTTTAACGGATTTTTTAAACTCATCTTTTAAATGAGTTTAAATTTAAAAAAAAATACAGTCCTCTTTTAATTTTGGGTATTCGGTGTTTTCGGTAATATTAAAAGACTGAAAATATTCTGCTGTGAACATCCCATAGCACAGATTTGAGAACAGCGCTTTTATTTGATACGTGACCAAATCATGAACTGCGAATTTGATTGTAAAATATGTCACATATCTTTAAATCCATGTTTGATGTATTCTTTTGAATTTCTATTGTGGCAACGGCTATCAAAATTGAAAAAATTTGCAGTCCGATGAGATAACCAGCGAGAAAATTTGACAACTAAAAACATTACTAGCGCCACCCGCGGTTGATTCTTGATACCGAATAACCGGGCCAGAAAACACGACTCAAGGCATGTCTACAATTACCGAATCCGGTAATTCATTTTTACATGAACCAAATTACCGTCTCGGTAAAAATCTGTTAAATTTGACTGAATTACCGAGCGGTAAAATTACTGGCAATTTAAAAGAGGACTGTGAATACCCTGAATATTTTTTATAGAAACAAAAAAAAAACCTCAGCTATGACTGAATTATCGCACAAAACACCACATTTTCGCAATGAAGGACTCAGGGCAGTTTTTAGATTTCAAGGTATTCGCATAAACCGAACTACGACTTATTAGAATTTTTTGAAAAAAGATTTTTTAAATATATTTTTAAACATTTTTATTTATATGTAATTTTATAAATGTATATATAAAAAAATAATAAAATTTCTTATTCTCTAAAAAATCGTTTATATATTTTGTTTTCAGCATTAATTCATTTCTATTATAAATTGAGATACCTATATAGTGCCAGCCAGCAGTTAATTTGCAATAAAAACTCGTAAAAATACACAAAACAATCGAAAGTGTATCAGGGCACCAATCATGTATTCCGACGCGTCTCTTTCTTTCGACTTCGACGCAGCTTTTAACTCTTGACTTTGCCATATCTGCAGCTTGAAATTTCGCGGAATCGTCACTATGAATCGAAACGTGATTCTGACTGTCACTTCAGCAAATTTGAAGCTGCCGATATGGCAAAATCAAGAGTTAAAAGCCGCGTCGAAGTCGAAAGACAGAGACGCGTCGGAATACATGATTGCTGCCCAGATTTTTTAAAATTATTTTTCAAAGATTTAAAACCAATCCATTTTCAATTGTTTTATGAAATTTTGTTGAGAATTCGACATTTTAACAGAACGATAAAACGTTTAATATAAGTTTATTTTTCTTTTAGTTATGGAACTTTTTCATTTGATTTTTAAATTATTTATTTATCTCTCATTTATAATAATTACAATCTACATTAAAAGCGATCTTTCAAGTTAATTTACAATAAAAAAAGGGGATATATTTACTTGGAAAATAAGAAATATTTATCATTTTCTTAAAAAATACGATGTTTGTTTTATACACACCGTCACCTTATTTATAATTTTTATTCGATATACGTGATTTTATACATAAATAAATTTAATTTCTAGTATAAGTAATGCTTCAAAATTGTTTTTAATTTGTTTTTCTTGTTTCAAAAAGTGTTTATGACACAATCTTTTGTATTATCTTCAATTTGGATTCTGTGCACCAACGTGAGGCCACTAAATGGGTTTTCCTGCGCAAGCCAAAATTATCGAAATGGACAGAGAATGTCCATGGAAGGGTGGTAGTTTTGGCTGACCAAGAAAAATTTCCACTAATAATCTTGTCTTCTAAAGACAGATTTTTTTTTACCTTTTGACTTTGCTTGTTTTTTTTGCATATAAACTAGAAATGTAAAATAGAAAAAGTGGAAGGAATTTCTACAGAAATTTTTTGTGTATAAATAAATGAAAAAAACAAAATGCATTCTTAAATTAAAAAAAAAATAATTTGTATGTAAAATTCTTCTTTATTCGTTCGAGTCTTCATAAAATTTTAAATAAAATAAATTATTTGGTAATAAATTTTCTTTCTCGTATATCTAAATTATGTTCAATTGAATTTCCATAAAAAGTTTTAGTTACCAAAGAAAAAAATCTTATAATTAAAAAAAAAATAAAATTTAAAATATTTTAAACAATTTTTCTGCTGTTTTTCATTTATCTCGATTGGGTTTTTTGTTCTATCGTAGCAGCAAGAGTAGTTAATTTTCTTCGTTGGATTTTTTTTTAACTAGAATAAATCTTGCTGGAGTTTTGTTCAGTTTTGTCTGAACTAGGAATTAGCCGCTTCCTTGGCGATCATTAGACCCTAAAATAACCCCTTCTTTTTCTTGTCTTTCTTCTCCTTACCGTCAACGGTCCTGAAAGAAAATCAATTTCGATTGTTTTTTTTGTTCTATTTCTGTTTCTAATTGCTTTAAGTTTTGTTTCTTGCGTTTTTTTTAGTTTTAATTGTTTAGTTAGCCAAAGAATTAAATGTTTAATGCCATGACATTTTTAATTAAACCCATAAAAAAGTATGATTGATTTAAAAGCTTTCCAAATGTAAACATGTTAAAATAAATAATACTAAAAATGATAAGCTGTAAATTTTTTTTAGTAAAAGCAGTATTTATGTTTTAAAATTTGTTATTTGTGATTCAAAATTGTTGTAAATTATTTCAAATTGACGCTTATGTCAACCGTGGCGTTAGCTGTTAACATATATAACCGATGCTAACGTCACGGTTAACAAATTTCTTGCCAGGGAAGACATTAATGATATCAAATACGGCGGAGGTATGTTCCAAAGGTTGCTGGCGCTCAGGCGGATATTGAAATTTGCCATCATTAAAATTGGATTTATTGGCAAACAGTTACAGGCTTTTTTGTGACTAAAACAGGAGTGATATTTCGTAACTTGTTTCAAGCGTGTGTTTCGAGTTAGAAGAACAAGAAGTATTCGCTGTCTCTGTTTTGACCGAAATAAATGACAGAGAGAAACCGAGATAGCAAATATCACTTTTCCTTCTAACTCGAAACAAACGCTTGAATCAAGTTACGGAATACCACTCCAGAACCTTTTAGTTGAATTTCCAGTCATGGATTGAAATGAGCCGCCTTTTAAAGAGTGCACGTACTTTCGCTTCCCTCTTGCTACGCTACTGGGCGATATAAGTTAGATTTGACAGTTAATACGTCACAATTTTCATTTGCGGCGGATTTTTTTTAAAGATACGATATCTATTTTCACTATTTTTTCAACTTGATAAAGTTTTTCTTTAAAAAAGAGGAATTTTCATGTACAGTAGATTCTCGTCCTGCATAGTTTTTGATAGTGCAATTACGCAGATGCACCATTAGCTTTTTATTATCAAATTTCAACCCGCACTATAAAAACTACAGAATCTCGCAATTCTTGCCATAATTTTGTTTTGTTCAAAACTACTGCACAGAACGAGGGTTTGTTGTATCCAGAAAACTACAATTTTTTAGTGCGTTTGTTTCCGAACATTTTTTCTTGGATCCGAATCCGTGGAATATTTTCAGGTCCCATAAAACCTCAGCGCGTGTCGTTTTCGACAAGTCTTTTGCCTGAAAACTGCCCTGAGTCCTTCGTTTTCGACGAGTATTGTTGTTAGTGCTTTTCTATCAACAAAAACTAATGCTGGGTTTACACGAATGACAGATAATGACAATCTGTCATAAAATAATTGACAAGTTCATTCTTTTATGAGAGATTGTCATTTTTCTGACAGAAATAATGACAAAAATGATACTATTTACACGATAATGACAATTTATGACAAAAAAAAATGACAAATTTGTCATTCGTGTAAACGCAGCATAAAAAACGACACGACAATCGCAATACAAGTGTTTGTTATCACTTAACCCTTTTTCTGTGGGTTTTAAAAATACTCTGTATACAAATTAATGATGTTTAAGCTATTAGTATTCATTTAAAACAAAAAAAAAATTTAAAAAAAAAAATTAAAAATTTTAATTTTTTTCAAATATGTCCACTGTGGTCCAGCTTTTTACTCAAAAAATCAAAATTGGGTCAAAAATGCACTTAATGGTGCACTGAATGAGAATAGAGTGTTGAAAATAAATAAATAATAAGACAAGTAAAATTTTGGCATCAAAATACCGAAAGGGTTAAGATAGATGTTCAGAAAATTTTTCTTTAAAATTCGTCTTTTTTCCAGTAACAAAATTCTGCGCGACCAGTTTTCACTAGCAAATGACTCGCCGAAACCAAAACTTTTGCGATTAATTCTGTGGAAACGAGGCATAGGGTATTTTTCTATTGATTAAAACGACAGAATTTTCCAATTAAATTTGCACACAAAATTGTTTATTTTAAACTCTAAAATATAACGACGAGACGAACACAAAATTTACGGTAAGAAATGAAAATTTTCAATTGATTTTACCAGGGCACCAATCATGTATTCCGTCGCGTCTCTGTCTTTCGACTTCGACGCAGCTTTTAACTCTTGACTTCGCCATATCTGCAGCTTGAAATTTCGCGGAATCGTCACTATGAATCGAAACGTGATTCTGACTGTCACTCCAGGAAATTTGAAGCTGCTGATATGGCGAAGTCAAGAGTTAAAAGCTGCGTCGAAGTCGAAAGACAGAGACGCGTCGGAATACATGATTGCTGCCCAGCACTCTGTAGATTTTTCAACAAAAGTATTTTTTAATGTCAAGAAATGTTGATTGTTTTTTATTCTATTACCATAAATGTTGTGTTTGTCTCAATTGTTATCTTCAGAATCAACCGAGAATTGAAATTATTTGAAATAATATTCTAAAAAAACACCACATCAAAAACATCAACGAAATCAACCGAGGATTGAAATTATTTGAAAAAATATTTTAAAAAACACGACATCAAAAACATCCTCAAATTCAACAACAAAGTAAGAAATCAGATGTTTTACTCATCTGAAAGGATTTAAAGAAAAATGTTAGATCAGGGGCCTTATTCTAGAACTCGTACCGAATCAAATCTCTACCGAGTGGTACAAAAAGCGATTCTTGAACTCGGAAACGAGCGATTTCTTGCGAGTAAATACTCGGTGACGTTAGCCTGCCGAGTGAGGTCAATATGAATCTCAAACTATCTTTTGAGAGATATCGCTCGTTTCCGAGTTCAAGAATCGCTTTTTGTACCACTCGGTAGAGATTTGACTCGGTACGAGTTCTAGAATACGGACCCAGGTCAACGCGTGACCCAATCTGGTGATAATTGAGCACAAAAAAAATATGTTACTGATTCAATTCTGAAACAATTGAATTGAAAGATGCTTAATCTTACAACAAATGACGAAATAATATGAAGTGGTATGAAAAATTCTCGAACGGTGTCAAGCCTTTAAATTCCGTATCCAATAATTGATGTACATCAGAACGAGAATTTAAAAATTTGATTTCTGTTGCACATCGATTTAAATACGAATTTTGACAAAAGTTGAGGATTTTTACATTCAATAAACATTTTTATTATTCACTAAAAACTACCATTCCCGAAAAAGTTTATTAAACAAAAAATAATCCTAAATGATAATAAAAACTATTATATTATGGTCATATTTTTTTTATTATTTTCAGGGTTCTGAAAATGTTCTTTTGTATTGTGTAGCAAAAAACCTGTTTTTTTATGATGGATGTGGATTAATGGTTCTGGCATGCCTCTAGCTTTTACTAAATATGTTAGGCTTGACAAAAATTAAATAAAAAAATATAAACAAATAAAAAAGTAGTATAAAAGTAAAAAATGAAGATTATTTTAGTATTATATGGATATGTTTTAAATATTCCGGACGTATTAAAAAAAAAGAAAATATAATAAAAATAGTAAAGATGAAAATTACATAAATATAGGATTAACAATACTGGGATATAATAATCATAATAATATTCATGTATATGGCTATAAACTATTTTAATATTGTGTAATAATAAAAGTGATGATAACAACAAAACGGAATACATAATAAATAAAATGTTTGTAAAAAAATATATTTTTAATAAAATAAATGCAAAATATTTTGAACATTGGAGTATTAAGTATTATAGCTGGTGACACAATTTGGAGTAAATTTAATTGAATTTATTTTCACATACATCTTAAAATAATTACTTAAAAAATAATTTTGTTTTGACATTGATTTTTAAAGAGCATTTATTTCGTGCTTTTATTTCACGTGTACCATTCGAAAATGTCCTACCCATAAATTAATCCCGAGAAAGTGTCGGAGATTGCCTAATAAAATCGCCGAGTTTTAATCATACGTCTATATTTAAAAAATATAATGCAGAATAAAAGTTACACAGACCGGCCCTAATTTTGGTGTGATTCCCAATCTATAGGTGCCGCTCCACATGAGAGTAAATATGCGAGTAATTCTCAAAAACTCTCGAGAGTTACTCGCAGGAGGTTGTCCATTTGACAGTTAATTTCGGCGATTTTTCTTTCGCTACTAGCGAAATCGAGCTTCTAGCTTCTAGCGTTCTCGAGAGCTACTAGCGAAATTCAAACGCTGTTCGTATCTGACGAGCTACTCTCCGAGAGTTTAGTGGAGGCCTGTCGACTAGAGAGTAGAATCACTTTTGACAGCTCGCAGAAACTAGCTTGCGAGTTTTTGCGAGCGACTCTCAGAGATGTGTCCATTTGCGAGTAGCTGCTATCGAGAGGTTCTCGCCGGCATTTACTGTCATATGGACCGGCATCTTTATAGTGATTCGGCTGGGTCAGCTCTAGTTTTTGAGACCCAATTTATGAAACGCTATCTCAAAAACCAGAATTGACCCAGTCAAACCACTTTAAAATTCAAAGTCAACGACACAAATGACGTAAAAATAATTCTAATAACGAATGCACAAAAATAAGTAAATTTTTGTCGGCCTGTTGTTTTTTAAAAAAAAAATCGTTCAAATAGGAAAGTGTTTGACACGCTAAAGGATCTGTTGATGGTTTCTAAGGAGATCTCCTTACAATACGACGTTTCCCGAAAAAAAAATTTCTATCTTCATAATACACAAAATCAGCAGGGCAGCAATCATGTATTCCGACGCGTCTCTGTATTTCGACTTCGACACAGCTTTTAACTCTTGATTTCGCCATATCAGCAGCTTCAAATTTCTTGGAGTGAAAGTCAGAATCACGTTTCGATTCATAGTGACGATTCCGCGAAATTTCAAGCTGCAGTTATGGCGAAGTCAAGAGTTAAAAGCTGCGTCGAAGTCGAAAGACTCTCGAGAGCCTGATTCAAAAAGTATATGTTTTTTTTAGAGATTCATGATTAACCCTTTATGGACCAGGAAGTGAACAACAATAAATCTATAACCATGACTTTTTTTCATTGAAAATGGTTCCAGAAAGCATTTTAAAAAAAAAGACATGAACTAATTTTATGGAGGGGTGGTATTTACGCCTGTGGTATATAGAAATATATAGAATGTTGATACTATTGGATAAGCAAAAAATATAAAGATTTAAAGTTGGTGGTACTTAAAAGTACCGACGATCAACAAAGGGTTAAATATAGAAATGCGTATGATTACGATTTGTATGCTCCATACCATCAAACTCCACAGAAAGATGTTTATTGTTCAAGTTTAAAATTTTATAATAAAAAAGTGTTAGCTATTTGAGGTTACGTTGTTACAATAAAAACCACGTGTGTCGACGGCAGTGTTCCCCCAATATCTGAGTAGCGATTTCAAAATTCTATTTC
Source organism: Chrysopilus asiliformis (assembly GCA_964034945.1). NCBI lineage: Eukaryota > Metazoa > Arthropoda > Insecta > Diptera > Rhagionidae > Chrysopilus > Chrysopilus asiliformis. Next base: position 103,889,319 of record OZ035961.1, read on the forward strand.
AACAATGAAAATTAAGAAAACAACAAAGTCTTGATTTTCACCAACAACCCAAAGTTCGTTGAACATATCTTATAACATTAATTTGTTTTATCAAAAAAAAATATGACAAAAAGTAAAGTTATTAGCATTTCGTTTTTCTTTTTTGCAATTTTGAATCGTTTTCAATTTTAAAGTCGTTCGTTTTGTTACAGTGCTGGGTTGATAGTGTGAATGACCATGTTCAGATTGGTTGTAATAGTCCGCCTAATTATAACAGAAACTGGCAACATTAAGGCAAGGTGAGGAAGTGGGACTGCTGATGGGACAGCCCCACTTCCTCACCTTGCCTTAATGTTGCCAGTTTCTGTCATAAGTAGGCGGACTATTTCAACCAATGTGAACAGGCTCAATAGAACTACTTATAGGTTTTGTATTGAATAGTAGGCTCTATAATGGGAACAGCCTTACAAGTTCACATCACCAGCAAGCACTTTATTTAGTTATTTATTGGGTACATGTAAAACAAAGCTAAACATTCTTTCATTCAATGATTTTATTTTCAATTCTTCTTTGAAATTCTTACTATTGGTCGTTTGTGTTTGATATTTTTTTTGCCTTTCAAATGTTTGACTAATGATATATCAGTTTTAAGTATTTTCACTTAAGTAAAATATTTAATAATAGTTTCAATGCCACTTGATAATATCTTATTGATAACATAATAAACAGCTGTAACTATACTTGAATCCATTAAGTAACAAATATATATTTTTTACTCGTAAGTATATTTCCTACATTTAAAATTGTGCATTTCATTGATATAAGTATGTATTCAGTTTCATTAATTAATTCTGATAAAAATCCTTAACTCGTATTTTAATATCATTTTCAGAATAGTAAAGTAATATTAAATTAGTGCATTTCAATACAGTTTTGATTGACTATCTAAATGGAAATCATGGAGAAATTTCAATCAATCTAAATACAGATTTGTAAAAGAGGTAATAAAAAAAATGTGTGATTGAGAAGGAAAATTGTAAAAAAAAACTTCATAAAAAAGTTTCTTTTATTTGCAAATAGGAGACAATTAGGTTGATAGTCACGTAATATGTTTATAAGTGGAGAGAAAAATTATCAATCCAATAAAATGCATGCCAATGAGTATTCATCCGATTTAAATTCTATGAGCTAAGTAGAAACACTAGAAAATACTAAGGATTTTTTTTTACATTTTTATTAAAAAATAACTAAAAGTATAAAATGCTTTCATGATACTCTATAATTAGTAAAGTACTTGCATAGAAAATAGTTTTTCTTTCAACTCGTAACTAATTTTAATTTTCCATTGATATTTTTATTCATTCAAAAGCAAATAAAAGTTTTTTTTATGGATTTTTAAAAAATATGTTTACATTTCATTTTTGCCTCTATTTTAACATAATTTAAATACAGATCGTAGTTTAAAATGCTAGTAGTTTAGAGAGCAAAATATTTCATTTTTCAAAACTAAAAAAAGGTTTTTTTTTCTTTCCTTCAAAAAATTTTCTTCGTTTTAAAGAAGTAGAAATTCTAAACCTAAATGGAAATAAAAAAAAATTGATTTCTTCGTTTTTTTATCATATTATCAAAATCAATTAGCAAAAATTAATTTTCTTGCAAAGTTTTATTATTATTTTTTATATTTTTCTCGTGTTTTCTTCTTTTTGTACGACACCTTCTATATTTATTAAAGTTTATTCATGATGTTCTTGAGAATTAGGTGTTGCAGCTGAATTATTAACGTTGTTCGAGGCGGAGAAATTCGCTGAGCCCCGATGGTTATCAGGGGCACCGAAACTTGTATGACGACGCAGTAATGATCCGAAGACACGACGACCTTTTGATTCATCGGAGTTTCGTGATGTTAATGATGCGGTCCTGGAAAATGGTTTTCTTTGGTTTGGTTTTTCGTATTTTCTTTCATTCTATAGAAGTTTTTAATCTACTAATTTTTTTTAAGGGAAATTTTTCAATGCGTTTCTACGGATAATTTATGTTAACATTTTTTTATACAAAACATTTTTAGAGGGCAATTTATTTTTACTTTTCATAAGAGTAAACGAAATTTAGTTGTGTGAATAGAGACAGTCTTTAACACCTTGTAGATTGTGTTTGGTAAATAATTAACTAAAAAGTCTATGAAAACAGTTTCGATATCCCCGCCTAAAAGAAAGAAATTAATATGAAGGCATTTTTAATCAAGAATCGAGGCAAGAAGTGAAATGTTAGGCGAGTGATTAAAAATTGAATCAACCATAACTTCAACTACTCGTTATATCAATGTATGAATTTGGTTTTAAAAGATTGTTTTTTTTTCAATTCCATGACAGCTTAGAAAGAATATTGAAGAAAAATTAGAAATGATTGAAAAACTAGCCAAGCATGAACTAAATTCAATGGGCCAAAGTGAAAATCTTATTATTATTATTTTTTGTTGCAAAATACGAAGTGAAGGGGCGGGTGTTTCTAAAAAATATGCGGTATGATAGTAAATAAAAAAGAATATTAATGTTGTTTTCACATTATATAATTTTTTTTTGTCGAAATGGCGTCACCAGAATAGCGAGGACTGTGTTCACACTATCAGCTTTTTAAATTTCTACGATAGACAGACAATTAAATCGAAATATAAGGATTCTTTTATACATATAGGGATTTTCTTTTAAAAATGTTTTGTATAAAATATAAGTTTTTTTTGAATTGATCTAAAATAATTGTAAATACACCTTTTTGTTTGCAAATTTTTTAAAAAATATTTTATAATGTGTTGGCAACACTAAACATTAAATGTGCAGCTTGAATTCACGTGTTAAAAACTTACAGTGGAAATTTATTAACACAAAATTTAAAATATATCGTGTTAAAATATTTCAATTAAGAAAAATATTTTAAAGTTCTAAACTTGGAAAACCGTTTTGAATAAGAAAAGTAAAGTAAATTTGAAAATCTATATACAGTTGACCCTAAACTGTCACATGATTCCTACTTATTTAACCTCACCCTAAGTTCCCACGCCTGTTGAAAAACGCTTGGACGGAAAAATCCATTCCCGTTATAGGGATTTTCCACTTACTCAGATCCCACTAAGAATGTACATAAAAAAGTTTGTCCCAAATGCCTCATCGAAGCCCAAACCCCTGGAGCTAGAAATTTGACGCTCACTAAAGCTTGTCGCGCAATAAAGCCTAAACCACAATTACGTGTGCGTGCGTGCGGCATTATTTAGTTCTGGCATCTAGGAGATGTCACCGCGTCTAAAAGTAGAGACAGAGTCTACTCTACGCGGCACGGACGCGGCAACGCATCTGAGCAACGCGCAATTATACTTTTACTCATATAAATGCGTAGTTTTTACTTTCACCGCGTGGGTGTCGCACGCGTAATTGTGGTTTAGGCTTAACGCGCAACGCGACGCGGTGACAGATGGTAGTAGAAACTTTAGTTTTATATGAGTTGGTCTATAATTGCGCGCTGATCAAACGCGGCAGCCGCGTGGCACCGCGAAGAGGAGGTCTAGTTTCTACTTTCAGACGCGGTGACATAACAGAGATGTCACAAGTGGTGAATTATGATACTTTAATATGAATTCGGGAAGCTCAGTATATTATGTCTGCCATCTCCAAACAGTTATTTACATATTCTGAGTGTTGTAGTAAATATTTTTATCAAGTGGAAACATGGAAAATAACTTTGAAAACGTATTTGAAACGGAAAATGAAACCCAAAAATTAATAATCTTCAAATTCTCTGCGATTTGTAGTTTATGAAAACACAAATTGAGCTGTCACCGCGCCACTGCCACACCGCTCCAATTGTGGGACAAGCTTAAGGAGCGGATTTTCGAAATTCCACACCTAAGAACGTAAACCGGGTTGGCGTTTTAAAATATGGGATTATTGGTGTTTTAAAATATGGGATTTTTGCCATGAATCCTGCCCGTTAGGAGACCGAGAAATGTCACTGGGGTCGCTGATTACAAATCTGGCGTTAAATCATCAAAATTCGAAAAGGAAGATCCTGTAAGGCTAAGGCAAATATCCTTTTTCTAATTTTTCCATGGGAAAATTGGCATTAAAGGGGTTTCGGAGTCGTTAATCACGAATCTGGTATTAAATTCGAAAAGGAAGTCTAAAAGGGTAACGACTTTTTTTCAAAAGTTTTAAGTTATCTCTGGGTTTTTTCGGAGATAAAAGAACTGGATGTCATATGAAGTCCCAATCTATTACCACATTTTCTACACTTTATGTGAAAATAACACACCAGTATATTCGATTTAATATTGTGTTCAAAAAACTGTTTTTTTCTGAAACATCTTAAGAACCATTAAGGTGCCGCTCCACATGAGAGTAAATACGCGAGTAACTCTCAAAAACTCTCGAGAGTTACTCGCAGGAGGTTGTCCATTTGAGAGTTAATTTCGGCGATTTTTCTCTTTTCAAGACCAATATCTTGATTTTTTTGACAGCTTGCTTTGGCGAGTTCTCGAGAGCTACTAGCGAAATTCAAACGCCATTCGCATCTGGCGAGCAACTCCTCGAGAGTTCAGTGGGTGCGTGTCGACTAGAGAGTAGAATCACTTTTGACAGCTCGCAGAAACTAGCTCGCGAGTTTTTGCGAGTTTCTGCGAGCAACTCTCAGAGACGTGTCCATTTGCGAGTAGCTGCTATCGAGAGGTTCTCGCCGGCATTTACTCTCATGTGGAGCGGCACCTTTAGAACCGATTTTTACGTTAGTAAAAAATGTAGAAAATTGTATACACTTTAAATGCATTTTTCCCACAAGCGCATAGTTTTCGAAAAAATTTCAAAAAAGAAAAGCTTTCAAAAGTTTCATCTGGAAAACCACCCGGCCGATGGAACTGAAATTTTTGATTAAAAATTTGTCACAAGTCATGTGTAATCTTGCCAGGCCCGAAAATTTTCTCCCGTTAAGATTCGCGTGGTATCACAATGGGTCATTTCTAGCCTAAGTGTGCCTTTTTGGCAGCCATTCCAACCTAACCTAACCTAACCTATTACTAGCAGAACTGACAGACAGAAAAACTGGTCGAATCAACTGTAAAGCGAAACTTTACTCAGAATTTCTCGCTGCCATTTTGAGAAATATCTTACATATATTGGTTTACGCCTAAAAGGAGAAAGTATGCAATTTTATAAATATTTTTTCTATTACGGCGATTATATTTGCAAATTTATGTACACTTATTGGATTGAAATCCATGATTTTTTTTAAACATTTCAAAAATTTTTTTTACTAACATAAAGCGTTGTTTACACCTGAAACTTTAATCCGCGAATTCTATTGTTCGACACTAATTTTACGTTTCACAACCGAGTACACAACGACACAAAATTCAAAAATTTATTCCTGACAGACGCCCGAACTCGAATTTTTTCATATAAATATAGATAAATAAAATTCAAGTAAGAATCGCAAGTGTAAACGAAGCCTTAAGATAAATCACATCTTTTTGAATTTTTATTAAACATCGTGCGATGATTGCTAAACGAATTAAAAATTTTGCCTCCAGTGAAACACATTGAAATATAATAATTTACAAAAAACTGAACCAAAAAGGTGTATGTAAAATCTCTTTTCCAAAAACTGGTATAAAAAAAATACCATTGAAATAAACTTAAATTAGGCTTAAATTTTTTTTAAACAAATAGGCAAATAAATTAAACAGAAAGAAAATTAATTTTAATAAATAGAATAAAGAAGGCAAGAGTCGAAGATTTATCGAAATAAAATGAAAAATAAAATATATAAATATGAAAGTATTTATTTTTATTTTTGCATTTTTACTTGGTTTATATATAAAACTTTTTCTTTAACAACAACAATAATAATAGTAATCGTAACAATATTAACAATATCAGTTTGTTCATTTTTTGTTTTAAATTAAAATTTCTTTAGTATTATATCCCAGTTTGTATGAATTAAAATTTTTAAAAGTCGTTTGTTTTTCTGTTGATCAATGAAAGCTACATTAACTCTGATCGATCGACAATGAAAAAAAATGTCACTTTATTTTAAAATTGAAAACATTTTTCTAACACGATTCGATTCAATTATGAAGAGATAATTTTCAAACCAAATGAAATATAAAAGCAAAATATTTAAACGGAGAATGAATATAAAAATAATTAAAAAGTTATTAGCAATAATTTTTTAAAATAATAAGAATAATAAATTTCTGTATTTGAGACAGGTGTCAATTATTTGAATATTTTGTGAAGTAAATCAAAACACGAAATGCTTTTTTTGTTCGATGTGCGAAAATTTGTTCGTAATTTTTATAGAAATCAAATATTAAAAAACAAAGCGCAATTAATGTTAAAAATATGATGACGGTTGCGATAAATGATCGGATGATTTGATGAATTTTTATAATTAAAAAGAAGCCAATTTAACAAAAAATAAAAATTTGCGAAACAAAAATAGTAATTTTATAAAATTGTGAGTGGCGAGAAATATTGGAAAAATACAAAATGAAAGTGAGTAGAGTTACTGGAAATATTTTCAAATTAAAAATGTATGCGGTACTCACTCTTTGCTGTTGGCTTCTAAACTTCGCCTTCGGAGTTCATCTAATGTGATTCCATTCGAATCCTCCCACTCCTTCTTCTCCTGCTCGAATGCACGTCGTCGGTCTTCCAGTTCACGTATTTGGATCTCGAGTGCCTAAAGTGAATTTTTTAAATTAATTTCCGGTTAAATATATTTTAAAACCGCGGTTTTCCTCGTTTTTTTCAATTTGCATCAAATTTATTTCTAACTGTTGTTTTATCTATTCTGGATATTATAATTTGTTAAAAAAAACATCTAATCTAACTTCTCCGACATTTTTAACTCTGTCGAACTTTCGCAGGAAAAAAATCGACAAGGATCAACTAATTATCGTAATTCCAAAAGTTAAAAAAAAACTCTCCTAAGGGGCATCAGAAAAAATAAAATGTTTCACTCTTTTTTTCACAACGAATACAAACCTTCTTTCTTTCTTCGTGTCGTCGTGTTAATTCTAATTCGGAATCCTTTAATTTTTGTTTCTTTTCTTTGACTTTCATTTCGAAAACTTGTTCCATTTCGGCTTCCATTTTCTTCATTTTTAAATCATGTTCGCGTTTCTCCTCCTCCATTTGGGCCAATGGATTCCTGTAAACAAAATTAATGATGCTATATAGTGTGATACTAAATAAAAAAAACACAAAAAGAGGACAACGAAAAACTTGTGTACCCAAAAATGATTATATAAAGAAATGAAAATAATAATAAGAAACATTGGGCAAACACGAATTAAAAGGGTTAATTCGATTTAAAGATAACTTTCTTAATTAAACGATAATTTTATTTATCCTTCTGGTTCTAGAATTACAAAACAATGTCAATCAAGTAGCTCGAAGCCTAAGGTAATAAAATAAATCCATAGCCAACGAAAGATATTCTCAGCCTATAAAAGCGATATAATCAAAAAATAAATAAAATTATAAAATCGTTTAATTTTTTATTAAAAGCAAATCCTAATAAATACTATGAAATAAATTTTTATTTGTGTGAATTTTTAAATTTCTTTTGTCAGTTTGAATTTTTACGAAATCAATTAAAAATCATGACAATGAGTATAATTCTATAATTGTTTCTTTTTTATTTATTTGCAAAATCATTCAAGTTATAACACTTTCGTGGCGGAGAATTTTCCCCCCGACGGAATTGAGAGGGCAGGGCAGTGTAAGCCTTTGGGGTGATAGTTTGTTTGTAAGTTAATTTGTTTCTAGCTGCGTTTTTAACAGTTCATACATTATACAGAAGTCGCAGACCGAAATTAAATCTGGGCACCAATCATGTATTCCGACGCGTCTCTGTCTTTCGACTTCGACGCAGCTTTTAACTCTTGAGTTCGCCATATCAGCAGGTTCAAATTTCCTAGAATGACAGTCAGAATCACGTTTCGATTCATAGTGACGATTCCGCGAAATTTCAAGCTGCAGATATGGCGAAGTCAAGAGTTAAAAGCTGCGTCGAAGTCGAAAGACAGAGACGCGTCGGACTACATGATTGGTGCCCTGGATCTGCTAGACACAATTCTAAATAAAGTGCGAAAACCGATCACTTGAGGTAGTTGGCCTGTAAATTCCCTCAATTTTCACAGGGCAACACAAGTCTTTGACAGATGTGAATTTATCCCTAAGCGAGGGCGGACACGGAGCAACTTTCGGTCATCAGCATGCCGCAACTTTACCAAATTGTAGGAAAGAAACGAGTGCGGCAAGAGGGGAAAAGTTGCCACTCGAAAAGTGTTCTTCTCGTCTTATTTTACGCACACAAACGAAGTCGCTCGTGTAGCACGTCAGCATGCATGTGTGCGTAATTTCATTGAGTCAGTCGGTGCTTAGCCACCGACTCGTAAACATATCCCCAATAAACAAAAATTGAATGCAAATAGTGAAATCCCAATTCCAGGTAGTTTTATTTTTCAGGTAGGTAGGAAAGAGTAAATGCCACAACAAATTACCAGTCCCTTTTCTTCTATTGTTGGCAGTTTCTATTTTGGCAATTGATGTTGCCTCAGTGCTAGCTAGTAAGGGAATGAGCTGGAAATCCAACACATATATGAGAACCACACACACATGAGCGATCGCTTGTTGTACACAAGTTTTTCCTACTAAAAAGTGAAGAAGCGTGTACGTCGGAAAGGCATTTTGAGGACCAAAAGTTGCGGCGACGAGATGAAAAAAATTTAATATCTTGAATTCTTCCTCTGTGTGAAAGTATGAAAATGAAAGTATCTGAATAACGGTAAAAGACAACGGATAGCGTTTACAGAAAAAATTATGGGAAATATAATTCTCTTCAATTCATAAAAACGTAATTGATTTTTTTTAAATTAACGGTATGTCTCATAAGGATCGGAAATACCAAGTTCTAGTGAACAACAAAAATCTAGAAAATATCATTGTCTCAAACTTTTGTCATACAAAGGACTACTGAAAATTGTGTAGTTTTGAAATAAATAGCGAAAAACGAAATTAGGATTTTTAAAAAGCCGCCATTTTGATTACTTCCGGTTAACGGATTTTCATCAAAAGTTTGATAGGGTTGTCCCATTATTCCAGGATCCTGTAACATGCCTGTAAAATTTCATAGCTATAGCTCTAGTAGTTTTTGAGAAATCTTGTACACAGACTGACGGACAGAAAGACATTTTGTAATTGTAATAAAATGTCTTTCTGTATGTCAGTCTGTGTACACTGTAAGGAGCGGGGGTGAGAGGGTGGGGGAGGGGATCTTTGTTAGTGTGACGGAGATACTAAACTTCTTTCAAAAAAAAAGTTTGACGAGGGAAGGAGTGGGGATCAGAAGACTAAAATCAACTTCACGTATTTTCTGGATAGCCCCATGTTTAAATCCTGTGTTAAATTCCTACAATATGGTCTGAAAAAACGACACCGCCATTAACCATAAAACTAGCCAAAGAATAATTTCCAGCGTTTATCTAATAAAATAAACTCTAAACTCAGCATTAAGCATAAAATTAACAAATTGTAACTCGTACCGAAACAAACAGCTCTTACCGAACAATTACAAAAACCATGTTTTTTTAATTGTCGTAAAACATAAAAAACACTGGAGTGATATTCCATAACTTGTTTCAACCGTTTGTTTCGAGTTAGAAGAACAAGAAGTATTCGCTGTCTCTGTTTTGATCGAAATAAATGACAGAGAGAAACCGAGATAGCAAATACCACTTTTTCTTCTAACTCGAAACAAACGCTTGAATCACGTTACGGAATACCACTCCTGGTAAATGAAATCAACCAATTGGCATAAGAATGAGGAGTAAACTATACTTGTGAAGTCATTCTTCTAAATAAAATATGAGAAAAAAATATTTGGGGGGAGGGATATGACCAACAAGATTTATTTGCTAGAGTTCTATTAGGGCTAGACGATAATCAAAACAAACGAGGAAATGAAATAAAAAAAACATGAGAAAAAATAATGGGAAACTTAACGTCTCAGTGTATATCGTTTGTAGTTGTTTTTTTTTCTAGTATAAAATGAGATTTAGAATGAATCAAAGAAACTTACCAAACAGTCATAAAGCTATTCATAATTCCTTGAGGGCATAAACTAAGAGAAAGAGATATATATGTACAAACACAACAAATGAACAATGATGTTTAATGAAATTTTTCGATTGGTTGATTATTTTCTTAATCAAAAATTTTATTTTTTACTTCTCTAAAACAAAATATATTCACATTTCTGATTTTTAAATAAATCAAAAAACAAAAACACAATATTTCAATTTTGTTGTAAAATTTTGAGGGTGTAATTTTGATGGGAGGAAATGGGGGTGATTTTTTGTTTACAATTTGAAATTCTTGACGTTTAGAGAAGAAAATGTAGACAAGTTGTATTCACAAAAAAACAAAAAAAAAACGGGAATAAACTTTTTATCGTGAAAATTTAAGAAGAATTTTTTTTAGGTGTGAAAGACAAAAAAAATTGATTTCTGAAGGTTTGAATGATAAAAAATATTTCATTTTTTTGTATTGAACTTTAATGATTGTGTTTGTGTTATATTGAGTAGAGATGAGATAAATAGGGAGTAGAAAAGACACAGCATTAAAACAAACAACGCAAAACCCTTGAACAATAAAAGAAAACTATAGAAAAATCAAAAATTCTTAAAGTAAAAGGTGACGAAAACAACAAAACTCTTTGCTAATCAAAGCAAAAACCAAGACGTGATAAAAATTTCAATAACTATTGGGAATAGAAACTTCTTGAATAGTGAGAAAATTAACATTTCATTGCGGCTGTTGCTACTTTTGTGTAGGATTTCATTTCTTGTAAAAGAAATTCAATATTTTTTCTCGTGTAATATTTAAAGACTATTTGATAAAAAACTATGCATATAAAAACTTGAATATTCAAACAGAAAAAACACATCAAATTAAATGAAAATAGATATTTTCATTTTTCTTAAACAATTCCTTGAGAGCTGTTCAATTTTCTTTTCTTCAGTTCTCCTGACGTTCGATTAAATCGTTATTTTACTTACTTGTTTGTTAATCTGGCTTTGCCATCATTGCCCAGACCAGCCAATTTTCTACATCTGTAGTTTTCGTAGTGCACATTGTTGGTAACATCCTTCAGATCCTGTAGATGTGTCCTTATGACCATATTCCGTAATGCGATAAAATCGCAATGATCCAAGTTTTCAACTGTTTCACGGTTCAAATGAAGACCACACAATTAATAAAAATTCCATACAAAATAGAGAAAGAGTTTATAGAAATTATATCGAAATGAATTCAATTTATTGCCATGCAATGTAATAATAATAATAGTATAATTATTGTAGATGTATTTTTTATACCTTCAGCGATTCCCCAGGGATATCTTCGACCGCGAATTTTTCGTCCATCGACTTCGATCATGGAATTCGCTCCAACAATAGCGAACGGGACGCGATTCCGTAACACACGTAGCGCTTTGGCCTCATCTTCATCTTCTAGTGGTTCAGGGAAATCGTATATTTTGATTTTATGCTGTGCAATTTCATTGAGAATTTGCTTTTTGAATAGTTGCACCTCTTCGGGTGTCATTGTGTCGGCCTTAGCAATTACGGGTATTATATTTACTTTCTCGCATAATCGCTGCATAAATTCAACATCTAATGGCTTCAGACCATGACCAGATGGTGCTATGAAATATAGACAGGAATGAACACGATTATCAGGTATTGCTTTGCGATGAACACGGGATTCAGCCGTTAGATATTCTTCGTATTTCGATTCAACAAAGTCGATTATTGGTACCCAACTGTGGAAGAGATAATAATAATGATAAAATTAATATGTGGAAATCAAAATCATTTTAGTTAGAAATTTATAATTAAAATCCAATCGAGTATGCAAAAATTCAGCGAGTAGTCAATTAATGGTAATCGATCAATCAATTTAAAAAAATGTCTTTAAGTTTTCAAATGTCAGACCATTTGGAGATTCAGTGATGTTGGTTTTATTCAAGGACGGGTCAATATTTTTTTTAGCCAAACAAATAATACAAAATATCACACGTAATATGGTTAAAAATATTTTTAACAGTTCAGAAAAAAAGTTCTGGTAGGAAACTATAAGAAATCTGGTATGAATTGAAGAAAACAAAAAATCCTGCTCGAAATATGTCTTGAGAAAACTTGGTAAAAAATGATCGTTATGAGCCTGTTCACATTAGTTGAAATAGTTCGCATAATTATGACAGAAACTGGCAACATTAAGGCAAGGTGAGGAAGTGGGATTACTGATAGAGTAGTCCCACTTCCTCACCTTGCCCTTATGTTGCCAATTTCTGTCATAACTAGGCGGACTATTTCAACCAATGTGAACAGGCTCTATGATATTTTTATAGGTAATGACAGCCAAACAAAAAAATACACTTTCCTAAAATTATAGGATTAATTCCCCATTTTCAGGGAATCATTGCAGAAGAGTTCACTGTCTTGTATATTGCTACTTGGATTTCTGTCCGTGTAAGTACTGAAATGTAAGTTGTGAGAGGAATGCGAAAGAACCAAAAAAATAGAGAGTAATAGGGCAGGGGAATCAACCCCTGGAAAGTCACCTAATGACGAAATTTACATCAAAATTCATTAAAGGGTTTATAACACAGCCTTTACACGCGTCTGTAGAGCTGACACAGTCGCTGACACAGTCTCGTGTAAATGCTTACTGGCACTAACAAGTCTGTACTGACGGGACATTTTTGTAGTCAGTAATTTGACATTTCAGACTTCTAAGATGGCGGAAAATGAAAAATTTGAGGTAAATCTATTAAATTATTATGAATTCACTATTTTTAATTCTTTTTTTTTAAACTTTTAGAACTCTCAGACTGGCGAAAGAAGACTAACTAGGAACGAGATAATTAAAATAATAAAGCATACGAGCAAAATTCATGCCTCTGAAATACGAGGGACTGTAGCTGTGTTACAAACGAAGTCATTTTGAAAATGAACTGGCTGCCAGTTCGCTAAATGTTTTCTAATTCGTTGTCAGTAATTTGACTTTTGGAGTCTGTGCTACTGACAGACTTTATAGTCGCGTGTAAAGGCCGGGTAAGATAATGCAATCGGAAACGCATGAAAATATGTATAGGCAATTATTAAAAAAATCAGGGAAACTTTTTTTAATGTTGTGTTATTCACTGAACTCAGTGTGCTATGCCACACGCTTCCTGCTTGCACCGGTGTAATGTAATGAAGAGTTGTCGGGGGAAAGAAACGAAATCAACCTATCCGAAAAGTAGTGCACCGTCGTTTTGTGGGAGGACACATGCACACATACAAAATCCTGCCGTGTGGAGTTTAGGAAATTTTCGATTTTAGTAGCCCGTCAGCCGGTTTTTTAACACACACATTTAAAGAAATGTGAAAGAAGGAAAGCGTAAGAAGGAAAAACCGAGGGCACTTCACCGTGCAAATAGGAGGTGTGTGGCATCGCACAGTTATGCACTTTACATCGCGAAAAATAGTGCCTTCGAATTAATGCCAACTTTTGCGTTATTTGAAACCAGTGTGCGTCGCAAAAATCAGAAAAAAATTGTATGAAATTCGGCTTTTTTTAAAAAAAATAATTTGAAGTTGGGCACGTATCTGACGTCTAATTTACTTATTAGTGATAATATCGGAATTTCAAGCAGGATAAATGAAAAATACGTAATTCTATTTAGAAACAAGCGTCCTACCTGGCTGCCGAGACTGTGATTTGTCTACGTTCGGCAAAAGTGTGGCGGGACTATAAAATGACACAGAGACAGGCATCAATGAATATTTCATCCGAATCACTTTAAATTGTTTATGTTTAGCTTTCCATTTTTACATGCAAGCCATTCAGAGCAAGATATTGAACAAGATGTGGCAAGAGGCACAATTTTATCTTGCGCACAGAGAAGAAAAAAAAACCTAACGACCTTTTCCAAACACTTCACTTGCTAAAAACTCGGACATACAAAAACTGTAAAATGTGTAGAAAACCATGACAGCCAGCCAGCCAATAGAAAAAAAAAACCTAAACTCAAAATCAACTCCATTGCTAATTAAATGGAAATTACATGTATTGCCGCAAAGATCGGCTCGGGCAGGCCATAACAGTCGCCAGACATGGCTATTTTTTATTGACATCCAGCTAGCCATTAGCACATGACTATGACCAGTGAATGAAATTAACCAATTGGCTCCATGTGCGCGTCGATCATTCGGGTCAACATCACTTAAATGATGGCAATTTAATGAATATTGGATTAATTTCTTTCTTAAATATGATTTACAGATGCGTAAGAAAAATTCCAAGTTAAAAAAATTGAATAAAATGCGGAAGTCAATTTGGCTCGGAAGAAAGGAAAGGGTAATGGGTCAAAATTAATAGAGTTTGCAATTATTTGAGATTTTGTTTTGAAGGCCTTTAGAAAACAGTGAAATTTTAAGTTGAATGGTAATTTTTTTATGGAGATTCTCTTGAAAAGTTTGTGACTTGAAGGAAAATTAGCAGTAACAATTTAAGGAAACTTTTTTTTTGTAAAAAAAAGCCTTTTTTGGACCCACAATTTGTTTTTTAATCTTTAGACGGGCGGGGATAATACAATCTTGGCAACTTCAGGCCACATGTAGACTTCAAATATATAACAAATATTCAAAACAAAAATCTATAATTTTAACTGGTAAGTGGTTAAAGCATCGTTCGATTAGAATTTGGAATCTACTGAACCGATTTAAACTAAATTTAAGGGTGAGCTTCTTATTATTGTGGCGAGAGTAAACTAAATTTTAGAGAGAGCTTCTTAGTATTGTTTCCTTTAACACGTAGTCTAAGTTAAGGGAAAGTTTCTCTTCCTTGCGCTATGTCTTCTTACACTTTTCCTTCTTACGCCGCCGTGAGATTTAAAGAAATTTTGATTCAGTTTCCACGACTAGGCAAATACCAAAGATAAAATTTACACAAAAAAAATTCCGTGCCGAGAAGGAGGCGAGATGGTGCAAAAATGATCACTAAACCATATATAAGTTTCAAACAACTGCAACGAATTGAGAAAAAGAAACATAATGACTTAGATTACATGCCTTTGAAAGATTATTTAAACAAGTCAATTAATTAGACCTTTCGGGCACCAATCACATATTCCGACGCGTCTCTGTCTTTCGACTTCGACGCAGCTTTTAACTCTTGACTTCGCCATATCTGCAGCTTCAAATATCCTGGAGTGACAGTCAGAATCACGTTTCGATTCATAGTGACGATTCCGCGAAATTTCAAGCTGCAGATATGGCGAAGTCAAGAGTTAAAAGCTGCGTCGAAGTCGAAAGACAGAGACGCGTCGGAATACATGATTGCTGCCCAGGACAATTTTAGCATAAAGGATGGCAGTTCAAGACATTGGGAAAAGCGCTGCTTAACCCAAGACGTTAGAGTGAACAAAATATCTAGTTTTCCTTCTCTGGCATTTCAACTTTGACACCCAAAAATTATCGACTGCGCAATTTTTGTAATATTTATTTTAATATTTATGCTAGTGGTAAATTTTTGAAAGATTAGTTTTAAAATTTCCGAGCACAAAAAATAATTTTTCTCATATTTTAAGAACAGAACTAGATACAAGATTTACCAACTTAAGTATTAGCCGTACTGCCCGCGGATGGCCATAGAATTAGTGCGGACTGGGAAGCGGCAAAATAGAGGCAAAATACCTAGTTTAGGTAATGAAAACGAAAACTTTAGACAAAACTCACCAATTGCTATTATCGACCGCATCGCCGAATCCAGGTGTATCGACAACGGTTAGTGTTAAATTGACACCGTTTTCTTTGAGCAAAACTTTTGTTGTTTCCACAGCGACTGTTTTCTTAACTCTATGCGATGGTCCAGGATGTTGATCCTGATTGTAGATATCGGACAGAAACATTGAATTGATTAGCGTTGACTTTCCTAAGCCACTTTCACCTAAAAATTTGTAAAATTACATTAGAATATGTGAATAAATGACTTCGATAGTTCAATAAAAAATTAATGATTTTAAATCTCAGTTTTTACAGATTCAAAAAATTTGAATGAGTTTTTTTTATGGATTGAATTGGAATTTTCTGAATTATATTGAGAGTGACTTAAGGGAACACATCATAGTAATTGGCATTTTTTTAAATTTATAAAATTTTTTTACACTACTAATTAAGAGCATTAACAGCAGATTTCTGCAGAATTTCAGATTAAAAGTTAAAAGTTTGCCCGAATTACAGGGTTTGACGCGTTGGCAACTTATCTTCCGCTTTTCTCCGAAAAACTTCGCCAGTCTTCATAGTTTTTCCACGTGAAATTGCCCCCAGTTCATACTTTTTCAACATGAAATTGTCTCCAGAAGGGGGTTTCCAAATTAATATTCAGTGATTTTTTTCAAATGTTAAATATACGCATTTGGGACATTTTAATTTTTTTTTCTTTTAAAGAGCGGCGTGTTTTCGAAAAAAAAAAGTTTTAATTTAAAATTTGTTAGGCTTAAATCAAAATTATATTAAAATAGAGAAAAACTGCGTTTAAAATTTTTTTTTCGGGGCAGAATAAATCGGAAGAAACGTTTTTTCTGTAAAGCGTCATACACCGATCTCTATAAATGATCTTTAATGAAGGAATTCCGAAAAAATCTTGAATATAGTTCAAGAAATGTCGTTGATAATGCATTAAAATGTACGTGTTTTAATGCATTATTAACGACATTTCTAGCATGTATGTGTGATTTAAAAAAAATAGCAAAAAAAACATATTTTTTCGGCCATTACTATGATGTTTTACCTTTATGACAAAGTCACCAAATAGAATGCTGAAGTTTACTTAATTAACTCTCAATTAAATTCCCATAAATCTATTCGTTCGTAAATTCGAATAATAACGTATATTTAAGCGTCATAATAATTACAGTTAATCGGAAAAAAAAACTCAATGTTGGACTTAATATTAGTAATAAAATTAACATAAGAAAAATGTAAAACTAACCGACAACCATAAGAGTGAATTCGAAGCCCTTTTTAACAGCTTTCCGGTATACTTGATTTGGAAGATTGGCAAAGCCTACATAGCCATCGAGTTCCTTTGGTTTAGGTCGAATTATTTGGATCTGTTGCTTCTCCTTATCGTATCGGTCATTAGCGATTTTATTTGAATCTGAATGGCCATTAGCGTCCATCATTAGTTGCTGTTGTTTCTCCTTCAATGTCAAATTGTTCAAATTATTCGCCAAATTACTAACATTCGATCCGGAAGTTGTCGTCGTCGTTATCGATCCCATAACAACCGTCGATGAATTTAATTGTGTACTCGATGTATGATTCTGCTGCTGTGATCCAACATTATTCGTGTGATTCATACCAAGATGCGGTTTATCATTTGATGTTGGTGTACTATTTATGGAATTATTCTAAAATTACAGAGGAATAAATTAGTGTGAACGTATTTTTATATAAATAAAAAAATGGAGTATGAGTACAGCTAATATGACATAAAACAAAAATTATGAATAAATATTTGTCAGCGTAAATCACATTTTCTTAGTACATCTCAATACTCAACATGAATTTTTGAAAGTGGAAAAACGCTCTTTTATTTTTCTCCTAGCTGAAAAGTTATTCTCTGTATTTGTTAAATTTTTAATTCTACTTCGATTTGAGAATTTGCACCCGACTAGCATTTAAAACAATTTGCGAAGTGCAAAAATCGCTTTTAACAATAAAACTGTTTTCCTCAAATTTCCAAACCAATTTCGTTTTAGCAAAATAAAATCCAATATTTATGGTTACCTGTGATGTGGAATTACTATTCACGTGGTTATTGAGTGTCGGCGGATTTGGAGGTGGGCCCGATGGACTACTGTGTGAATCCGCTTTGAAAAACATTTCGCGTTTCGATTGGATCTGCAAAGAATAAATGAAAGAAAAACTTAACAAAAAATCATAATTTACGGTATCGGAAATTTAAAATAAAATTAATTACAAAAAAATGAGTTTTTCTTTTCTTTTCTTTTTTTGTGGTGGACACATTCGACGTTATATACATGAATGGATAAAACGGAATGAGAAAGCAACGACGATGACGACCAACAATCCGATTCAATTTGTGACATCCATGTTTTATGCGCCTCTATGGTAGTTTTTATCATACTTCATGTTTATGTTTTATGCTCGTTTCAGGTACAAAGTGTACTTTTCGAGAAAGAAATTCCGTTTTTAATGCTCGCATGTCTCAAGACCATTTAAGAATTTCGCTGAGCGTGCATATGCGTAGAACACGAGCTGTCGAGAAATTTGATAAAGTGGTTTGAGTGTATCAGAAAAAGGGGAGAAGGGAATGATATTTAGGAAGTGTGAGCAAAGTGAGGGAAGGCATTTCCATTTGACTTCTGAGACCAAAATCACATTATTTTTTCTTACATTTTTTTCCCACACAGACCAAAAAACTGTATCGACGAGGGGACTAGACCAAATATTTTTATCTAAGGGTCCCGTGAGTATCGTTGGGTAATAAATTTATCCATAAATCCAGTTGCGAAGAGATAGAAAAAGTTCTTAACCTAGGCAAGGTTTTCATAGCCAGGGGTGTGTTCCGAATTGTTGAAAACAGTTCGGATTTAGTGTTTTGGAGAACGAGTAAAGTTTACTTCGTGTAAACCGCATGAATTTTGGAACGATTTTCAGTTAACCGCGGTTAGTGATGGAACGCGACCCAGCCAAGGGAGAATAGAATGACTTAGAATAGAATGACTAAGGACTGGAATTGACATTGAAAGCAATTTTGAAACTTTTGTTTTTTTCTTTGGAATGACAAAGTTTTCATTTTGATTTTTCATAAAAAAGTGAAAAATACTATTTTAAAACATAAGAAAAGCTACCATTGCCAGGGGCCAATCGTCAAATACTCCATATAAGGATAGACAAAATGTTTATTTAAAAAAAATCATTTGTATAGGAGAGGGGCAAAGGAGTGGTGTGATTACATTTTGATGTTTGGAACGGTTATGTAAAATCATATTCTAAATACATCTTATCTTTATAAATTTTTCAATACGACTCACCGTTTTCGAGAAAATAAAAAAAAACATAATTTGTATGGGGGAGGGGAGGAGTGGTCCAACTGGATTGTGATGTATAAATAAGTTATGTAAAATTATATTCTAAACACATTTTATCTTTATAAATTTTTCAATACGATGCACAGTTTTCAAGAAAACAGGAAAAAAGTATTCCATTTGTATGAGAGAGGGGAAATGCAGTGGTCCGATTGGATTTTGATGTATAGATGAGTTATGTAAAACTTTATTCTAAACACATTTTGTGTTTATAAATTTTTCGATACGACTCATCGTTTTTGAGAAAATCGATTTTTTTCAATTAAATGCGGGTGGTCTTTTGATTTTCAAATACCCACAAAAAAAAGTTGTTTTAGGGTCCTTTTTGGCCTCCCAAAAACCGTGCTTAGTGTCCTTTTTGGCCTCCAAAAAACCATGCTTAGGGTCCTTTTTGGCCTCCAAAAAACTATGCACCTTTTCGTTTATTTGCGTCTCGTGATAAAAAGAGTTGTCCTATTTCAATGAAGTAATCATGGCTATTCTGGAATCCGAAGTTAAAACGTAAAACCAAACTCAGTCGATTCGATTCGCCACTCAATTGGTATTCTGGTATTCTGAACGAGTAATTCTGCCCTCAAAACGTTACTAGATCATACGCAATCGAACAGAAGTGAAACGCTGCAGGAATACAAATTGAGACGAGATCGAACACACTTAACCCTACTTCGGATTCCAGAATAGGCATGAATATCTAGAATTTTACTACTCGACGAAAGAAGGCTTCCAAATTTTATTTCACTGGAATTGGATAACTTTTTCCATGAAAAGAAACGAAAATTTGCATACTTTTTGGAAGGACAAAAAGGATCTTAAACGTTGCTGATAAAAAAAATTCACATTTTTAAACATTTTTTCACATATGTAGGTTTCATCAAGATCTGAGAGTTACGCCTTAGAAGGTTTACTTGTTAGTTGTCTTGGGTCAGTTTTATTTTATGATAATCAGCGGCGTAGGTAGGAACGCCCGCAAAAGGAGGACAGGATTGAGGAGAAGGGATCTCATATTTTCAAAGCACATTCTACCAATAAAATTTCTTATTACGCTACTGGTGGTGCATAGAAAACGAGTTTATTAAAAAAAACATAAATCAATTGAAAAATCTGATTGTCAACAAAAGTCAATTGTCAAAAATATTTACCACAAATGAAAAATAACTAAAACCTATGTTTTTTTTGTAATTAAAACCTTAATTACTGACGTCAAATTACACACAAAAATCCGAGCTGGATAATCTTACAAGCATAAGATAAATATTTCCTAATGGCATACGAAAATAAATGGAAAGAACTAATGACCACCGTAAAACTAAAAGAAGCGAAAAATGCCTCAAGTAAGAGAAGGGAAGAATTCTTAAACATAATTTTGTGTGGTCATCTGGTCATTACACGATTTTCTTATAGCAAAATAATTTTTCTTTTTTCTATGACATGACAGCAAAAATTCGGCGGTGGCCTGCTCAAATTAAGATTCTGACCACCTACCAAATGAGATATCCAAAAAAGAAAAAAAATTGACAATCCTCCATCCCTTCCACTACACAGTAGAATTTTTTTTGCAATTTTCTCGGAAACATTTCATTTTTAAGATTTTACATAACTTTTTCATACATCAAAATCCATTTAAAGACAATTTTTATAAATCCAACTGAATTGCATGATTTAGCCTGGAATTTTTCAAAATCGATTTCGATAGAGTTCTATGGGACGATAAGAACTTTCCGATACAAAAAACGGCCAAAAAGTTGTGTTTTGAATTAGAGTTAAGTTTCTTATATGTAGAAAAGAAAGAAAATGTTCATAAATAACAATACTTTACTATGTTTCGTATAAATAACAACACATAATAACACTCAAAGGGAAATTTTGAATTTAGAAGTATGTATGTTCCAACAGTTCCACAAGTAATGTAATCAAAGTCGCGTTTCGTCCTAATAAATGCTTAATCTGTTAAATTACTTGAAAATATGGCCTCGCCTACCGGCACGAAAGTTACAGGAACGCCAAACGTACGGCAGGAAAGTAATAAGAGATTGTCAAACCGCCCCCTCTCTCCCAATCACTTCACCCTCGCTAGGAAGAAGAATGTGGATCTAATGTTCTGGTGTGTGATCAACGAAAAGTGAAAATTACATAGCAGACATTTCCCCAGTAATATCAAACACACTGTCGGGAAACTGGCAGGCCGCCCGTCCAATTGTACCCTGATGGGTTCACCTTATCTTGTTTGCTGTAGAACCGCGCCAAATTACGGGCCACGTTTGGAAAAGATTGAATTTTCTGCGAAATGTTTATAAATTAATTGCTAATGAAACCTCGTTTTCGCAATGAAATATTATTTATGTGGCAATTTTATAAACAATTAGCGATCAAAGAGTATTAATTCACAATACCAAAGAAAAGTGAGACAAATTCGAAAGGAAACAAATAAAACAGAAATTTACATTTGTCATTCGTTACTGGCAGTTTATTTCAATTTGTTTTGAAGAAATTAGGAAAAATATCTGATGTGAACAGCACATGACTTTCTTATACAAAATCTACGTTTATAAACAATTTACCTGACGAATAAAATATTAATTTACATAAAAACATAATTTTTTTTTACAAAATATGAAATATCTCGATAACGGTAAAATATATTGATTTACGGTAAAAGGCAAAAACGTAGAGAATTTCAATACCTTTAATTCTGCTATTGGCTATTTTTCTAAAAAAACCGTTAGTTTGCAAGCAATTCGCAACATACATTTTTTTAAATTTTTGATGATATCTCCATAACGGTAAAATATACCGAATAACGGTAAAAGATAATATTATGGCAAACATTATTGTTTTCATTTCAATGAATGATGTATAAACCACCAAAAACCCGTTAGTTTTCGAGATAATCGCAAAAAACTGATTTTTTAAAATAACGGTACATTTCGATAACGGCTTAAGATACGGAGTTCCAGTAAAAGACAAAGATGTTGAAAATTTTATGGTCTCCAACTTTTGTTATACAAAAGACTACTGAAGAACGCGTAGTTTCGGATTAAATAACAAAAAACGAAATTGCTATTTCTAAAAAGCCGCCATTTTGGTTTCTTTTGGTCAACGGATTTAGGCCAACAGTTGATAGCATTGTCCATTCCAGAACCAAACACGCATGTAAAATTTCATAGCTATAGCTCTAGTAGTTTTTGAGAAATCTTGTATACAGACTGGCACACAGACTCAATTGTCTAGAGATCAGCCCCTGCAAAATAATTTTAAAAAAATTTGGGATGGAAATTTTCGTGGATGAAAATAGAAGAACAAACCTTTCCAATGTGAGAAAAATCAAATCGCAAGATAGACTGGTTCAAAAGTTAGACCGGGGATATAAAAACCGCCAATTCTTGCATCGTTCTTTCAAGATATTATGAAATTTAGCTGCAGCAATCACAATTTTTTTGTGCAATTTGTTCTCACATTTTAATTAGTTTTCATTTGTCACTAATTCTCGGCATTTTCAATTTCTAATTTTGTGACTGCTGAGATAAGACACCGGAACAGTTGAACGATTTAGGCCCGTTTGCGTGTACTATCCTTAAAAAATTAAGTTGTAGTTAGCCTACTTAAACTGTAGAGATTCTAGGACTTAAATAATTTAAGTTGCACATAAGTTGCTAAGTCTCGTTGGTGCAAACGGCACTTATACAAATTATTTCGGTAAACTTATCTCGTTGTATGAATACCCTTACAATGTTCGTTAAAATGTTTACAATGTTCGCAGAGGCGGCGTCAATACATAAAGTAATGATCGACAGATTGTTTTGGGTACACGAAAACCTATAAAAACAATTTTTAAATCATATTCAATCTTTTTTTTTTGCAATATCAAAATTAATTCCGATTTAGGCCATCAACAAACCATTAAAAAAGCTATAAGGGGTAATACTAAACATTTTCACATATGTTGTTATTCTGCCTTTCCCTCCTACTTGTGAAAATTACACAAAAGATTTTCTTTTCACAAAGATACTCGTATTTTAAAGAATTTATCTGTCATGAGCACAAAGTGATAAAAAGCATTTTGTGAGCGGAAGGAACATCACTCATTTTAATTCTTCAACAGAGTTTGAAAATTGTGCCATAAATTTCAAGGCGAAAAATATTTCATAACAGGAAAATTCCTACATCGATCCACCCTTTTCGTCCTGCGTGAATTCTGTTACGGATGGATGCAATAATGATGATTGTTGTTGTGCATCAACCTACAATGGATCTCCATCAACAACCAAGGATAAGAACAAGACTGATATAATGTAGATTTTAGTGCCAACGGAAGTCAAGCGAGCTTCGTCGTGTCATTATCATCGTTTATGGGATCTTTTGCTTGGATTTTAGTATTTTTCTTATCCTCGAGAAGTTCCACAATTTTCTGCCATAAAACTTTGTCTTCATTATGAATCCTTCGTTCGTACACGGCAAAAAATCCTGGAGTATTTTTCAATCCAAAAATTATATTGGCGAAATCTTAATCCATATTTTGGATTGGAATTTAATGCATGCGAATTTTTGAAAATATTTTAGCCTTTTTTGCAGTCATATTTGAAAAGTTTTTTATTATGTATCGAACTTAAGTACTTTTAACATTAATGTCTACAATTTAATCAACATTTTAGACTTTAATACTGAATTAAACCAAAAATAAATTTAGAAAAATTTCCAATCCATATTATTGGATTAGAATTTTCCATTGGATTACATATAGGTCCAGCGTAATCCAGTTTTGATTGGAATTCACTCCAAGATTTTTTACCGTGTACGTTGCCATCGCAAAAGATTCAGAAGCACCTAAGATTATAACGGTGATAAATAAAGCTCTTTCCACAGATATCCGAATGCCTGTGTGTTCTTTAACCGAGTTTTTAATCACTAAATGAGATTCAATCTAATTTTTCATTATAAACTTCAAGTGGGAAAATCATTAAAATTTATAATTAGCATGAAAAATCGACTTCGATAAAATTATTCTCAAAGTTAACTAATTGTGAGCCATATCGAGTTTCTTTTGATCTTTTGGCGAGTAATTCTTAACCAAAACATCAGCAAACGGAGAACATGTGATGAAATAAATATCACTTTAGGATGTGATTTTTGTAAATCGTTTTATTACACATTTAGCATTTTTAAACGTTTGATTTGTCCGCCATTAACACACAATTCTGATTTAAAATTGATTTATAGATCTGAAAAGCCTCTTTCAAGTAAATCTCATAATAACTCCCTTGTACTTTTGCATTGAGAATTCTTCATGCTTGTAAACGAGTTCTGTATAGCTTTTGTGATAATCATAAATTTTTCATGAAGATTGTGTAACCCGAATTGTGATTCATTGATTATTCTATTAATTTATTTTTCAACAGGTTTTCCATCAATTCCATTCGTCAGCTACCCTTCAACGTGAGATAAGATTAGATTAACAAACTGAATCAATTAATTGGAGTCTATTTTTATCAATTCTAGTGTAAATAACAATAAAGTGAATATTAATAAATCGTAGTGTAAGCTTGACTAAACTTCACAATTACTTGTTATTTTCAACACTTGATGTTTCTGGTGATGTTAAAGCCATATTCAGACGTACAGTCGATCAAGTAAAATTGTTTTCTGGGCTATCTTTAAAAGATTAGTTGTGATCAACACAAAACTTTCCTCTGACTGATTTTGTTTCCGAAAATATGTAAAAATTAATATTTTTTCAGATATCTCAAGAACCGAAAAAGATACGTAAAAATTATTAAACGAAAAAACGCAGAAAATTTTATATTCTTTATAGATTTATAGAATTTTCGAGAAATTTTCGAAAAACTGTATTTAAAGCCGGAATACAATTGGCCCGACACAACATTTACGGCGACAAAGTTGTCCTCCACTTACAATTCCGCACACTTTGTTGTTATAAACGTCATTTGCTTTTCATTTGATTTTGGCAGTCGGACTGTACGCCACATATAGCATTTTTTGTTACCAATTATCATACATTATAAAATTGTGAAATTAAACAACACAGCATACGATTCTAATACTTTCTTTAAATGACGAAATTTAAATTTTATGACATCTCCGTAAGATTTGATGAAATTTGGTCAGCGAAGTGACCGTTACAAGATAAATTCGATTCAAAACGGAGAGAAATTATAGGACAGAATCCTACAAAAACAGGAATATACGAGACAGGGACATTTTTTGGTAATGACTCCCAAACAAAAGGGAATTCATGCCAAAAAACAGGAAATTTTCCCAAAGTTATAGCAATAGTTCCCCATTTTTTAGGAATCATTGCAGAAGAGTCCACTGTATAGTCCTGGCTTTGCACCGTCGGACTACCGTTTGTTTCGGTCTCTGCAACACTCTCTTGCTGCACGCAGAGAAAAAAAAAATATAAATCTAACTACTTTATAATGGGAAATCGTGACTATCACTAAAATAGGTTATTTCAATTAAAAAATAGTTAATTTCAACTGAAAAAATATTCAATGTAACTACAAAATATTAAATTTTACTACTAAATAGTTAAATTTCTTATAAAAATTGCCGATTTTGACTATTTTTGTATTTTAGTAATAGTCACGATTTCTCATTATAAAGTAGTTAAATTTACTATCTTTTCTCTCCGTGTGGTGTTAAGGTGCCGCTCCACATGAGAGTGAATACGCGAGTAACTGTCAAAAACTCTCGAGAGTTACTTGCAGGAGGTTGTCCATTTGAGAGTTAATTTCGGCGATTTTTCACTTTTCAAGATCAATGTCTTGATTTTTTTTGACATCTTGCTTTGGCGAGTTCTCGAGAGCTACTAGCGAAATTCAAACGCCGTTCGTATCTGGCGAGCAACTCCCCGAGAGTTCAGTGGGTGCGTCTCGACTAGAGAGTAGAATTACTTTTGACAACTCGCAGAAACAAGCTGGTGAGTTTTTGCGAGTTTCTGCGAACGACTCTCAAAGACGTGTCCATTTGCAAGTAGCTATCGAGAGGTTCTCGCCGGCATTTACTCTCATGTGGAGCGGCACCTTTAAGCCGACTTCAAAAGAGGACTGTGGAAATTACTTGGTTACGGGTTTCAACCAAAAACTCCCGAAGTTCTACAGTGATGGAATAATGATTCTACTAGAAAATTGTAGAATATGGCCAAATAAAACGTATCGGGCCTTTTTGACAAAACTTTGATTAAATCAAATCCCATACCTTTTCCCCAATTCAATATTTTGTAGTTGAAATTCATTATTTTAATTTTATTCCCAATTTCCACTTTCAAATAATCATATTCAGGGTATTCACAGTCCTCTTTTAAATTGAGGGTAAATTTACCGCTCGGTAATTCAGTCAAATTTAACAGATTTTTACCGAGACGGTAATTTGGTTCATGTAAAAATGAATTACCGGATTCGGTAATTGTAAACATGCCTTGAGCCGTGTTTTCCGGCCCGGTTATTCGGTATCAAGAATCAACCACGAGTGGCGCTAGTAATGTTTTTAGTTGTCAAATTTTCTCGCTGGTTATCTCTTCGGACTGCATTTTTTTTCAATTTTGATAGCGGTTGCCACAATAGAAATTCAAAAGAATACATCAAACATGGATTTAAAGGTATGTGACATATTTTACAATCAAACTCGCAGTTCATGATTTGGTCACGTATCAAATAAAAGCGCTGTTCTCAAATCTGTGCCGTGGTATGTTCACAGCCGAATATTTTCAGTCTTTTAATATTACCGAAAATACCGAATACCGAAAATTAAAAGAGGATTGTGAATACCCTGATTGACTATTTTTTCTCTGAGTGTAGGGAGGAAAAATGTACGACCTATACTCGATCAATTTTTTTTTACCAAGCCAGGATATAAAAGGCAATGAGCTCAAAAGGGAAGGGGGAAATTTTTTAATAACAAAAGCTTTCTCTCCCCTGAGTGGTTTTTTTTTCAAATGGAAACAAAAAAACTGCACTATTATTTTTCGATCAGTTTAACTTTTTAATTTTGAACGTCAGTCTGAAGTCACCATAAATTATTTATCAAATACACGATATATGTTACATACTTTTCAATGCATTTTCATACAATACTCAAACCAATCCGCTAAAAAAATATCATGGTTTCCGTGTATAAAATTCTACAACAAAAATTTTGCGGTGAGATAAGATTTCATATCGAATATCGCTGAGAAGGTATTAAAAATTAGTGATCTAAGGAAACAAGCAAAATATGATTGACATAAAAAATTGAATTTCTCTTATCAACCTAAAAATATTGCTTCTTATGAACCCAGGAAATTTTATTGGAATTACTTTTTGATAAGGGTTTAGATAGGGATTCCGAGAGAAAGTATTAAATTGGACAAATACTAGGAAAAACGTCGATATATTTTGATGTATTATGGGGTTATTGACCCAAAAGAAATCCCCCAGCAATTGGCGAACCTTTTCTAAAAATACCCAAAAAAGTCTATTTGATTTGAAAAAGTCGAGTAACTTTTTTCATTTACTCTTGAAATCAAAGTTGTGCAATCTTTTGGAAACTTTTCATTACTAGTGCCTAGAAGAAATCTAAAAATATGGTCATATAAAATTCTGGTGAAAAAAAATTTGAATAAAAAAAAATTCAAAAAAATCGGACAAATATTGTGTCCTTGGAACATTGAAAAAAAAATCGCAAGTTATATCTTATCAGGATGAGGTTTAAAAGCCGTTCACATTAGCGATTTCTTCTTGAATTTCTCCCGAAATTTTATTCCGCGCATTTTCTTTATTCCTCACAGAATAAATTCATTTGACAAAAGTTGTCAACATTTGAATTTAATCCGGCGATTTTGTATAAAAAGCCAGTTCCGGTGTCTTTCAAGAATAAATTTCCGTAGCGTAAACGGTTGTGAAACTTGAATTCGGTATCACATAATATTATTTGTGTCACATATCAACCACAGAGCTTCTATAGAACAGAGGTTAAAATCACACTGAGCGACAAAAATATGGCGTGAAATATGGGATTTTATCATTAGCTCGAAAGCTTTTTTATGCTTGTGCTGATGATAAAATCCCATATTTCACGCCATATTTTTGCCGCTCAGTGTAAATTTTAACCTCTGTTCTATAGAAGCGTATCAACTACGTATCAACTACGATCTATTAACGGATATAAACGGCATCAAAAACAAAAACTTTACCATTTTCTCTTGATTTCCACGCTTTTAGTGAAGCCATACCGAAGGTAAACCACCAACACATTTTTTTTCTTGTGTGAAAATATTTCTGAATATTTTTTTGTTTATTTACACCACTTCTCCTCAAAAGGATAATCATCGACGTTAAACTCGACACCGCAAATTAAACAAAAATACAAAAATATTCCGTAAGCACTTGGAAAGTTTGGAAATATGCACGAAATTATCACAGAGAAAAAGTTTTTTTTTAGTTTCCCCTCAAACTTAAAACGAATGAAGTTTTAAAGTTGAAAAATATGCAACTCTAGACGTATCGGTTTCATTTAATTACAAAAAAAAACTGCAAACAAAAACCTCGAGAATTGTGGTTGAAAGTCACTTGCTAAATTCATGAAACACTGACAAAGGCGGATACAAGACAGGATTCAGAAACGGATTTACGGTGAAGTTTTCCAACCAAAAACCACTCAACAATTTAGTTTAGCTAAAGGACTTCCAAGGACGAAAGGGGTAGTTTTCCTTTCCTTCTTTCTGATTTGCGACATGCATGCAAAATCTGATTCTACATGAAAATAGCAGATTTTCATATGTTCTTGTGTTCCACTTCTACTCCGTAGTTCAACGGCAACCTCGCTTTGTTATTTTCTCTCGACATATAATTCTCATTTCAAAAGGATGTGAGAAGAAAGAAAACCGGAACAAGATTTTATCTAAGGACATATTGTTACAAGGTGACATCCTGCTTTCACCTTAACTGAATAGAATTAGCTACTCGAAAATTTCAACTTTAAACGAAGTTCTTGACAGAAACGGCAACGTCGTGCCATCAGGTCTACTTCCCTGTATGCGGATTGTGCTGAATAGAATGAAAAATCAATTTTAAAGAAATAAAGTGTGATTTGTCAATGATATTATGGTTATAAGGACGAGTATCTCTTTGAAATTTTTAAAAAACTAGGTCAATTACACAAACAAAATGGTTTGAATCATTATCCAGTTTTGAAGTGGGGACATTTGCATGTTTTCTTAAATAAACGCGAATATTCTTTAAACAAAATAATTAAATAACTGTTTATTTTATTATTTTTTTAACGAGAGTCATCGACCAGAAAATAACCAGTGCTGTGGAGTCGGAGTTTACTTGCGACAGCAAAAAAAAAAAGAAAAAAATCGGACCACCAAAAATTTAAAAAGTTTTGATTTTTTTTTACCGAAAATGTAAAACATTTTTTAGTGGACCTAAAGTTCTAGAACCGTATTTACAAACCACCCCTTTTCCCCATTCTACACCCCAAAAAGGAACCTCTCTCGGTGAAACTTTTTTTGTGGGTCTCCTACAGATAAATAAAAAATTGTGAATCATTTTCGACAATTGAAAATTTATGGACGGACAGGCAGAGATGCAAACCGGTCCTTCTGTTCTTTCTCGTAGGATAAATCTTTTTTCGACAATCGAAAACTGCAGGATTGAAAATGTTAAAACCTTTTTTAGGCGACTAATTTGAGACCCTCTTGGGTATGATGCTGACTTAACGATCACCGAAGCAGTATTTATGTGAACGGCGACGATAGCGGTTGACATATATTATAACGATATATTGGGAGTATGCATTGAAAATGAGCGTTTTGTATTGAGACTCATAATTCGGCAGGTATATATCCGATCGGGCTAAAATAAATTTTACCTGAAAGCTAAAACCCTAGGCTGCAAACGTCAGTCCAATTTCAACTGCCGGAGTGTAAAGACGTTTTTATCCGAAATTTTAAAAATGGCTGAGTTCGTGCCTACAAAACCGTTTTTGCGGGGAATTCTTTTACATTACTTCCACCGAAAGACAACAGCAGCTGAGGGGCATAGAATATTAGTGGAAACATACGGCGACAATGCTCTTTCAGAACAAACATGCAGAAGATGGTTTCAACAATTCAAGGGTGGTGATTTTGATTTTGACCTCGAAGATGAAGAACATCCTGGTGCTGAGAAAAAGTTTGATGATACCGATTTGGAGGCATTACTTGGTGAAGATCCATGCCAGACACAGGGAGAGCTTGCGGAAACATTGGGAGTAGATCAATCAACAGAAGAACGGCCGCAATTCACCGACAGACACGACAAAGTTATTTTGCAACATCACAACGCACGACCCCATGTTGCAAGTGTTGTAAAAAACTACCTGGAAAACCTCAAATGGGAAGTCCTACCCCACCCGCCATATTCACCAGACATTGCCCCCTCCGATTACCATTTGTTCCGATCGATGACACATGGCCTGGCTGAGCAGCGATTTTCTTCTTATGACGATACCAAAAAATGGGTCGATGACTGGATTGCCTCAAAATACCAAGACTTTTTCCAGCGTGGAATCCGCATGCTACATGAAAGATGGGAGAAGGCCGTAGCTGCCGATGGACAGTATTTTCAATGATTTGAGTCTGATAGTTTTCTCAAAATAAACTGTTGATTTTTATAAAAAAAAAACGCTCATTTTCAATGCATACTCCCAATATGTCAACCAAAACGTCACGGTTGACATAAATGCCAAGATGCAGTACGCCGCTCTGCAGTACGACGACACGTAAAATAACTATGGTATTCGTAATTTAAAATGACAATTTCAAAAATACGTGCATCTAGTTTTGATGCATAGTGAGTATGACATTTGATCATTAATCCCTGTAAATATTCTAACTCGAGTTAATTCGAGCAGCGTCCGATTTTTAACCGACTTCCATAAAGGAAAAGGTTCCCAATTCGAGTCCTATGTATTTTTTTCTATGTTAAACATTTTTAATACAAATTTTACAATTTCCCAATCAACTATCAAGTGCAAGAAAATTTGCATATTTCTAACAAACAAAAAACTTTATGTTATTAAAACTCTTTAAATTACCACGAACTCTGAAACTCCTTTAAAAAATGAATCGTACAAATTGTATTCTAAGTGTAAGGGAAATAGAACAACCCAAGGGAATTAAAAGTAGGAAATTTATACCATCTTTTATTTGTCTTTCATAGAATGGATAAAAACGCAACCCATTCACCTCGTTGACAAATGAATAGAATGAAGGGAATCGCAAAAGGGACATTACCATCTCGGACTATTTAAAAAGCAATAACAGGAGTGTGGCAAGCTGGGAAATGAATAAATGGATGACAAATGCGAATCCGTGCGGGATATTTTTCCATCATAAATTGCAAGTCTTTGGGGAGTGGATGAATGCGAACAATGGAAAATAGATAGAATACTAGGCTACCAAGTTCGTTGACATCGAATATTCTGAATAGCTGTCATTGTATTTGTATTTGTGATAGACGTCGTACATTCTTCCAGGATATTACCGTGTCGTAATCTTGAATATTGCATGAAAGTTCTTAAAGGTTTCAGCACTTGTTATTCGAGTGCTCGCCATAAATATTTAAAAAGTAGAGCCTCTTAACTTGATTCGACTCGAATGAGGATAACGAGGTTAGGAACGAAATGAATCCGAATTTCATGCTTTTCATAAGAGTCACATCAGCGTAATAAGATTTATGTGTCTCGTCTGGATAAATTAATGTCTCCTCCTACCCCTCCAATTCATATATTAGTTCTAAATTGAATGATGTCTGCCAACGGAGCCTTTGACCCCATTTCAGACTTGAAATCTCTGTCCACATGTTGGCCATAATATTCGCAAACATGTGGATGGATTTGCTGAATGGTTGCTAGTTTGAAAAACAATTTCGTGAAATTTCTTGGAGCCAAAAGAGCGTACAACAAAAGACGTACTGGCCAAGCGTCCAAATGTCATCCTCAACTCATCTATCATGGATCCTTGGGAAAAGGTCACAGGCCTGGAATACGAGACTAATGACAGGCTGGCATACTTAATTGAAAATATCAGCCGTTAAATTGTCCGGACCAATGAATAATTGATTCGCCAGCTTAATGAACTTGGAAATTAATTTCAGTTTTAGGCAATCTTGTTGAATGAATTGAATTTTTATTAATTATTGGATCAGGCCAATTTCAAAACAATTAACAACTCTGATTTCCAGAAATTTTTCTAATAGAATAATGATATTAAATTAAAGAATTCGGATATTAATTTAAGTCTCGTTAAATTTCGTAGAATTTACAAAATATGGAAAATCGACTTAATTTTTTTTAGCAGAATAATTCCACGTTTCTTTTAATTATAAAAATTTCTAGCCGAAAGCCACCAACCCCCCTAAACAAACAAACTCAGCCAAACATGTGTGTAAAATTTCATTACTGTAGCTCAAGTTTTTTTTTGAGAAATTTAGTACTCTGTTACAGGGATAGGGAATGTCACATCCCACCGCACCAACGATGGGTTCATTTTTCTTTTAATTATTTTTTCACCGAAAAACCTTTGGTTTGCAGGCAATTTGCAAAAATCTAGTTTTTTAATTTTTAATGAAAATATCTCAATAACGGTAAAAGATAGCGGATAACAGTGAAAAAGTACAAAGAACTAGAAGAAACAACGATGAAACTCCACTTACACCAATTGATAGAAGTAATGATACCTATATTTATAGGAGCATTACTTATGTCAAAGGTGTTACAGAAAGAATAACTAAAACATTAAAAGAACACACAAAAAATACAATGTTAGCATACAGAAACAAAACAACATTACGCGATATATATAGTAAATTAAAAGACCCTATACCTAAATTGAAACAAACAAATGTCATTTATAAAATTCCATGCAAAGGAAACGGAGAAGATAACATAAAGTGCAACCTAAACTATGTTGGACAAACCAAACAACATTTGGAAAAAAGAATTAGTAACCACATAAACGACTTAAAGAGAACAAGAGAAAATAAAATATCTGATGACATACCACACACAGCCTTAGTTGAACATTACAAAACACATAGACACGAACCAGATTTTGAAAAGACAGAAATTTTAGCGACACAGAGTAACTACAGCAAAAAGACTCACTGTCGAAGCCCTACACATATACAGTGAAGACACTTACAATATAAAACGAGACACAGATCACATCTCTGCTGTATATTGCGCGCTCTTAAACGACAGAATAGAAAATAAAAGAAAAAGAAAAAGAATTCTCTCTGACGATGACGAACACAACGATGACAACAAACGTATACGGTACTGAAACTGAGTGAACAATACTAAGAAAGAAAAAACTGTTGTTGTGCTCACTGTGATTTAACAGTCAGCTGTTCTTCGAGAATACATTTTTTAGTTAAATTAGCCATTTTGTGACGTCGTGTTTAATTTATTATATTTGTTTATTTATTTTCATTATTCTTGGATTTATTCTGTTTTTAAGTTTACAACGTGCTTAATGTTTTTATTTTTATTTTTGCTGATTATGAACATAAGTGTTCAATTTCTTATTACACCGACATTAACATAAACACGACATGCAATTCCTCCAATAAATAATTTGTAAGTAACAGTTAGACTAAAGCAACAACAGACATTATATTTTTTCACAATTTTGATGATTTTGTATTGTATTTAGACATAAGGCTCCTGAAGATGGTCACCATCGTGACCGAAACGTTGAGCAGCTAAAATAAAATAATAATAGAGAAATAAAACTACAAAAAAGGAATAATTAATGCGTTTCAATCAACACCATTGAAGCTAATTTTGGACCGATTAGCCTGTCGAACATACTATAAATAAAAGAATACGGTCGATTTACATAAAAAAAAAAAAAAAAAAAAAAGAAAATTGTGGCAAACATTATTTTTTTCAATTCATCTTAATATATGATGTATAAACCACCAAAAACACCATAATTTTCGAGATAATCGCTAAAAC
Source organism: Chrysopilus asiliformis (assembly GCA_964034945.1). Lineage (NCBI taxonomy): Eukaryota > Metazoa > Arthropoda > Insecta > Diptera > Rhagionidae > Chrysopilus > Chrysopilus asiliformis. The sequence continues at coordinate 103,923,507 of OZ035961.1, forward strand.
CTGATTTTTTTAAAATAACGGTATATTTTGATAACGGCTTGAGATACGGAATTCTACTAAACGACAAAGATGTAGAAAATTTGGTTGTCTCCAACTTTTGTTGTACATAAGACTACTGAAAAACGCGTACTTGCAGAGTAAATAATAAAAAACGAGATTGCGATTTTTAAAAAAAGCCGCCATTTTGGTTTCTTTTGGTCAATGGATTTCGGCCAAAAGTTTATAGGATTGTCCCATTTCAGGACCAAATATGCCTGTAAAATTTCATGGCTCTAGCTCTATTAGTTTTTGAGAAATCTTGTACATAGACTGACAGACAGAAAGACATTTTTGTAATAATGCTCCAGTCGTCTTAGGAGTGCTCGAGAAATGTTTTTAGGCAAAATTAAGATGTGAAAATTTGTCATGAGTACAATATTTTTTATACCCGTATGGTGAAACCAAAGGGTATATTAACTTTGCCTTACCGTTTGTAACGCCAAGATCCCATCATCGCACAAAAAAATGAATTACACCAGTGTGTTTAGAAGGACAAAAATATTTAATTTTTGCATGTCCGTCCGTCTGTCTGTCTGTGGCGCGGATTGCGGGCGCACGGATTGAGCTAGAGACTTGAAATTTTGCAAAGATTCGTTTTTCGTAAAATGCGAGGCTAAGTTCGTTAATGGGTAAAAATGGACCATTAGGGGGGGTACCCCCCATACGAACGAAATCGTTTTTTGTGAATATCTCAAAAACTGTGTATCTTATCAAAAAAGTCCAAGAACAAAAGTTATTTAGGATGTGATTCTACATAAAACTCCCATACATCAAAATCCGATTTGAATAAATTTTAAAAAAATCTTATTGGAAAGTTTGACTTCAAAGTGGAATTTTGGTATAACTGTTCGAATTTTGATACGAATATCACCATACGGGTCTCCAATGATTGCCAGATTGGCAATTATAGCCTTTGTTATGTTTTATACTATAATATAATAAAATATAAGAAAGTAAAAACTTATAAGAAAGTAAATGACGAGAAGTGAAAAAGTTTGTTAAGGAATATTTTTAGGTTAGGCAGGCAGATCTTCTAACACACAGGGCCGTGGCGGGGCAAAGCGGTGGGTACCCAGGTTTCATTCGTTTTCTGTAATTGCAATTAATTACAGAAAATACGTTGTAACTTTTACATTCTTTTAGCGATTACACATTTTATACGTAAAGTTTACATACCATGAGCAATTTTGCAACACAATTCTATGAAAACTTTCAACTTTGAAAGTCGAAATTGGGGCATAATTTTCAACAGTGTATGATTAACTTCGTACCCATAATCTTATCGGAATCATTAATCTGAGCAGCAACAAATGTACCACAATTACAATCCATACTTAATCTTAACAATTTCTAAAATGAAATACAGAAATTAATTCAATTACGGACTGTAAACACGTCCTAATGTCACCTCTATCGTCTTCTGTCATCTACGTGCACGCAGTCCCTACGAATTTCTCAACAACAGCAATAATAACAGCAATGATCGGGTGAAAAAAAAGTATGTTGGAAACAAATTGATGATGCCCTTGTTTGGGTAGTAGCCGCCCAGAATATCACCTAAAAATACACGGGAGGAAAAAATTTGGAAAACTTGGTAATGAAACCAGAAATAGACGGTTTTGTCAATCGATCAAAGTCAAATTGAATTACGAATCGAAACCGAATTATGGATGGTTCCATTGTCAATACCATTTGCTATCAATCGAGCAATAAGGGAGAAAAATCGAAATATCGACTGAAAAGAAAATATTTTGAATTTAATTCTGCAAATTAGGTGTAAAAATTTGTTAATATTATAAAAATATCAGATGTGATCAACACAAAACTTTTCTCTGCAATATTTAGTACCCGAAAAATATGTAAAAACTTTTTTTTTTCAAATATCTCGAGAAAACGATTAAAGACACGAAAAAACCGTTAAAGGAAAAAATGCTGAAAATTTTATTACACTCCATATGATATATCGTATAGGGGTATATAAGATTTAGTATACCGTTTGCAACTCATCGAACCAATTATCGGACATAAACATAACAAAAGCTATAATTGCCAATCTGGCAATTATTGAAAACCCGTATGGGAATTTAAGTGAACGGTGAACAGTTGTATCAAAATTCCACTTTGAAGTCAAATTTGCCAATAAGATTTTTTAAAATTTATTCCAATCGGATTTTGATGTATGGAAGTTTTATGTAGAATCATATCCTAAATAACTTTTGTTCTTGGACTTTTTTGATAAGATGCACCGTTTTTGACAGCCCCCCTCCCCAACCCCCTCCGCCTCACCCTCCCCCTCCCCCCACCCCTCTTCACACTAATGATCAAATTTTGTCCATTAACGAACTTAGCCTTGCATTTTACGAAAAAAAAACGGATCTGCGTAAAATTTCAAGTCTGTAGCTCAATCCGTGCGCCCGCAATCCGCGCCACAGACGGACGGACGGACGGATATGCAAAATTCAATTTTTTTATCATTCTAAACACACTGGTGTAATTAATTTTTGTGTGTGATGACGGGATCTTGGCGTTACAAACGGTAAAGCAAAGTTAATATACCCTTTGGTTTCACCATACGGGTATAAAAATGAACTACACCAGGGTATTATCGATGACGAAATATTTTGATTTCCGCATGTCCGTCCGTCTGTCTGTCGGTCTGTCTGTCCGTCTGTCTGTCTGTCCGTGACCACCATAACTTTCGAAATGACTGAGCTAGAGACTTGAAATTTCGTACAGTTGCGTTTCTCTTCAATGGCAAGGCTAGGTTCTTGAACGGTCAAAATCGGACCATTCCTTCCCCCCTCCCCAATACAAACGAAACAGTTTTTTGACATTTTCTCGAGAACGGTGAGTCATATTGAAAATTTTATAGAGATAAAATGTGTTTAGAATAGGATTTTACATAACTAATCTATACATCAAAATCCAATCGGATCACTGCTTCCCCCAACCCTCATTCAAATGGAATACTTTTTTCATGTTTTCTCGAAAACTGTCTATCATATCGAAAAATTTATAAAGGTGCTTAGAATATGATGTTACAAAACTTATCTACACTCCCCCCGCCATGCAAAAAAAAATTGTATGGAGGGTACCTGTTAGAGCTAATGTTGATAGAAAACTACGATTTTCGTAAAACTTATTCACAAAAAAATTTAAGTCGCTAGCTCAATGTGTTCGCGAGTTAATTAGGATACCTACACGAAGAGAAAAAAAAATAGTAAATTTAACTACTTTGTAATGGGAAATTGGGACTATCACTAAAATAGTTAATTGTCATTACAAAATAGTCAATTTGACTACAAAATAGTAAATTTTACTACTAAATAGTTAAACTTCCTATCAAAATCGTCGGTTTTGACTATTTTTATTATTGAAATTAATTATTTTTGTAATAGTCACGATTCCCCATTATAAAACAGTAAAATTTACTATTTTTTCTCTGTGTGTATAACGGACAGACCGACAGACAGATGCAAAAATTTGCCAGAACGGGATTTCGAACTGATCAAAACGCTTTAATCTGCTCCCGTTCTCGAGTCGGTCTTCGTCATGAATACAATACTTTCCTTCTATCTATAGCAGAGGAAAGTAAAAAGGGATAAATTTTGTATTTTGATTTTAGGTGCATATGAAGGTTTTTCTATCCAGTGATATTTTTTCGATTGATATGTTGGACAAAAAATCTTATTTTGACAAAATTTAAAAGGACGTCTCTAGACAGTCGAACTCAAGTTTTACCCTCTCTGTGTAAAAGACATTTTTGACCAGGGTTTTGTACAAAAAAAAAACTTTATTCACCATTTTCGTTTAGTGAAAAGAAATTTATTTGATTTTTTTCCACGATTAAGTTTGCAAACAGGGCTGAAGGATTTTTTTATCTTACCGAACTCAATCCAATCCCGTCATGTTGATGATGATGATGATGATTGTTGGTGCTGACGGTGGTATGATTACCATTTTTTTCAACAACATTACTACCGAAACCGCCATTCTGTTCGAGAAGACGTTGGCGATTTGCCAGACGATCCAAACTTGCAAGGCGGTACGATCCACCGATTCCCTCCTTCAAAGAAATAAAACATTTGTTATTCCTTCAAATGTTCGTTACTTTCATCCAGTGTGCAGTTACTATTTGGATTTTCTGCTTTTCGCTTACACATAAATAATTTTCAAGCAATTTTGAACGAGCGTACACAGAGTTTAAAGCGATTTGGTTTTTATCTCCATTACTAATTTACTGTGCGAATTTACGTGAATTTAGCGATTAGTTACAATTATTTCTTGTTAAATATTTCTTAAATTCTATTAATTTGGTTGCTGTTATTGTTATTTAATTGCTGCGGGTTACCCAATTTTAAGTGCTGTAAATTTACCATATTGTTTTGAAAAAAAGCGTTGAATTTTGAATCAAGCGGTTCCAAATTACACTGCATATAGTTTTGAAACGGCACAAGGCGAAAAATATGTTAATTATTTGGTTTGTTTTTTTTACAATATAAAAACATTAATAATAAATTTTTGTACAAATCATGGTTGGTTTACGAAATTTTTAGGGGAAAATTAAAAAAAAAAACTGATGTGAAGTATAGCACATGATTTTCTCATACAAAATTCACGTCCCTTAGCAATTTTGTCGGGTTTTAGTGTAAATTGCTCAGGGACGTGGATTTTGTATGAGAAAATCATGTGCTCAAAATATTAGCTTATATGAAAATCCTAGAATTTAGTTCCGGCTTCGCCTGGCTAAAAGCGTAAGTACAACAAAACCTAGGAAAACAAAATTCAGTTGGTTATAAATTAGATAGCCTGCGAGCTTTTCTTTAGTTTTTTCTCTTCGGAAAATTGTTTTCAAAAGTTAAGAAAAAGACAATAAATTCCAGCATTCGCATTTCGATTCATTTTACCCCCTCCCTATACTCTCCCCATCTTTGGGTCTATTTATTTGTGTATTTATGTTGGCGCTGAGCCACCGATGAATATATATGCCGAATTTCGGGTCAATCGGCTCGATCGTTTCTTACTGTATTTCACCAGTGATAAATTGCAAACATTTAGTGTAAACTTTTCAATATATTCTACACAATAAATTGCTACAAAACATGTGATGAAGACACTACGAGTAACTTTGCTAATTTGAAATTCCAGTGCAGTTTCAGTTTGAATAACTTTTTGGTGATTTATTTGCGTCTAACGATTTTTGTGTGAAATGCAAAACGCTATACGCTACACGAATGACCATTAGTTGACTTTATTCGTTTGTTATTATTAGGTACAGAGTAAAAACGAGTGGCATTCGCTGCATCGCATATTAAGTAGATTCTGGACTGGCCTGCCTTTGGATAAAGCTGGGAAGATGTCTGGGTAGATGCTAAGGCACAAAAAATGTCACGTAAATACACTAAGGGGTGGTGGGTGGTTGGCTAGAATTGAATGTGCTACAGTGGAGGAGGTACAAAAGATGATAAAATATATTCATGAACGTTTTTCTCGTTCCTTAATTCTTGATTGCCAAGAAAAATGTCAAGATAACAAAGAATCATAGATGAAAAAATAGAAACCTTGCCACTGGGGCTAGAAGACATTCCAGTGATAGTCAAGATCAACATACGAGAATAGTAAAAGTATCCAAGGTGGATTATGTGACAGATTCCTAGGTCTAGGTCTAGAGATTGCTGGCTAAGCCGCATAGGTGTGGAGGATAGCTTAGCTCTAGTTTAGCTTTTCATCATATCAATGGATGAATTTAATACCCGAGGGAATTTCCGTCAAGTGATATGCGGGATAAAACTTTTGTGCACATTTTCATATCCACGTTGGTGTTTTGGGGCTTGTTCTTTGTAGAGTGGAAAAATTGTATCCAACTGGCGATAATGACAACAGCATAAACACACACCGATGTATGAATAAATAGAAACCCAAACATGTCCGAAGATCATGGAAAAAGGGAGATATTTTTTCTTATATTTCTCTTGTTGTTAATTTCAATTTGTTTTGCTTTTGTGGTTTTTGTATTATTGTAACACATGGATCAATAAGTCCCGAGACTAACAATGAAAACAACATTTTTTTTGCAAAATTTTTTTTTATTCATCAATATAATCACCTTTGAGGGTGATACAATCGATACAATCTTTGCCAGCTGACTGCTGCGTTTTCGGACGCTTCGGACGGCTTTCGCCAGCTGTGCGCCACTCAGATGACTGCCGCTTCGACTCTGGAGTGTAGTGATGTATCCATGTTTCGTCCATGGTCACGTAACGACGCAAGAAATCTTTTTTATTGCGAGTAAATAGCGATAAACAGCTTTCTGAATCATCGACTCGTTGCTGTTTTTGTTCCATCGAAAGCAATCGCGGCACCCACTTGGAAAAAACCTTTTTCATGCTCAATTTTTCATGAAGGATAGTAAATGCACTTCCATATGATATCTGTGTTATCTCAGCAATCTCACGGAGCTTCACTTTACGATCTTTCATTATAATTTTTGTCACTTCACTCACATTTTCCGGTGTAACGGCTTCCACAGGTCTACCCGAGCGTTCCGCGTCATTTGTGTCGGTACGACCACGTTTAAACTCGGCAAACCACCGACAAATCGTTGCTTTTGATGGACAAGAGTCCGGGTAACATTTTTCAATCCATTGTTTCGCTTGCACGGTGTTTTTATCCATTAAAAAACAATGTTTTATCAGAACACGAAACTCGGTTTTTTCCATTTTTTAAACAAACTACAAAACGACTTTACTCCAACCTCGATAACTCAGCTGTTTCTGGTCCGATCGACTTAAAATTTTGACACGTTTCAAGCAAAGGTTAGTACTCTAGAAAGACGTGGTTACTAGTTTACTACGAGCGTCATATCTGGGTTAGTCTCGGGACTTATTGATCCATGTGTTATACGTCACGTACGTACGCGTGCAATATTAACGAAATTTTATATAATTTTATTATTATTATTATTGGTATTAATAGCGTTTTCTAGGAAATTTTAATTCTTATGAAAATTAAATACCCCTGCAGGAAAAAAGGTGCTTTAAACATAAGAAAAGCTGTAATAATTGCCAGGGGCCAATTGTTAAATAGAGTATTTTGCAAAGTAGTTTCAAAAAAGTACTTTGCGCGTCGGACATGGCTATTGAAAAACAAAATAGAGCCACTGCAGTTTCAAAGTACTTTGAAAAACTACCAAGAAGCCCTTTTATACTCTACTAGCAGACCCTTCGTTGCCATCTTAAAGCTTTTTGTACAAATTTTGGAATGCCAAAAAACCATAAATAACCTAAAAACTTTTGGGAAAAAAACGTTTTCCTCACAGGACCTTCCGTTTCGAATTTTGAAAATCTAACACCGGATTCGTGATCAGCGACCCCGGAAACCCCCTTATGCCGATTTTTCCCGGGAAAAAGGATATTTGCGTTATCCTTACAGGACCTTCCGTTTCGAATTTGAAAAATGTAACATAGCTAAAACCTTGCTCCTGACAATGCAGATCATTTTGCAAAGAACCGCGTAAAAAATCGGTCCAGTAGTTTTTGAGTTTTGTAATCTCAGACAAACAGAACAAACATCCATTTTTATATATATATAGATATGATATATAATATAGAAGTATTTTAGATTTAGTATACCGTTTGTAACGCATTGAACTAATCATCGGAAACAAAAATGAACCACACCAGGGTATTAGGGATGATAAAAGATTTTGATTTCTGCATGTCCGTCCGTCTGTCTGTCCGTTTGTTCGTCTATCTGACCGTTTGTCCGTGAACACCATAACTTTCCAAAGGATTGAGCTAGAGACATAAAATTTCGTATAGTTGCGTTTCTAGTGAATGACTAGGCCAAGTTCTTGAACGGGCAAAATCGGACCATTCCTTCCCGCCTCCCCCATACAAACGGGACAGTTTTTTGCAATTTTCTCGAAAACGAGACATATTGAAATATTTATTAAGGTAAAATGTGTTTAGAATAAGTTTTTACATAACTTATCTATACATCAAAATCCAGTGGGACCACTCCTCCCCTCCCCACTCCCCCCTTTCTCCTCCCCCACACTTGTATACTTTTTTTATTTTCTCGAAAACGGTGAGTGTTATTGAAAAATTTATAAAGGTAGAATTTGTCAAAATCCAATAGGACCACTCCTTTCCTCCTCTTCTACACAAATGGATTTGTTAAACATTTTGTCTGTCATCATAGTTTTTTTTTCTAAAAATACAGTTTTTTGTATATCCACATTTTTTTTTTTTTTTTTTTGAAGAAATACAATTTTTTGAGAATTTCTCGAACCCTATGCGCTTTTGGGGAAAAATTAATATAAACCAAATTTAAAGGATATAAAATTTCGTGCAATTTTTCCTTTAACGGTTTTACGTATCTTTTTCAGAGATCTTTGAAAAAAAAACTATTTTTCACATATTTTTTTCGAATATTGCAGTTTTGTGTTGATCACAACTGATATTTTTAAATGTTTAGAATGTTAGCGAAAACAACGCCCATAACACTCATTATTCAAATTCGTAGAAAATGAAAATGAAACCTACAAGTTTGTTGACTTTCAAAATATAACTGTCCAAATACTCAATACCAAAGAAATTAATTATAATTTCATAATTTAAAAAAAAAGTATTTTGCTATTATCATTGGATAATCGAATTTTGTTTTCATGAAAAACCACTTTATTACGAAATTACTGTAATTTCAAACTTCTTTTAAATACATTAAACTAATTTGAGCCAATTTAAAAGCCATTAACAAGTTGGAAAAGTTGAAATTGAATTTTCCGTAATGTTCATTATTCATTTGGGTCCTACATTTATGAGGTAATTAAGCACTAAAAATATTCATTTCTGCTTGAATACAAATATGCATGTGGATCATTTGGGCATTCAAATTAAAACCATAAAGCGACACATTCAATAAAACCGAAAATTAAATATTTTCGTAAAAAAACGGTACGTCCCTTGAAAAGTAATAATGGAAAATTTGATGAAAATGAGTAGGAAATATTAAACGATTTTATTGTGGAAGTAAAATTAATTTCTTGTGTTGAATTATTTTAAAATTTTTGAATTTTTTTTGTACATAACTGGTTTCATTTTTGAGGAATTTAATTTTAGGAAGTTAGATACGATTCAATTTTTAAAAAATCAATTTATATTAAAGGTTTGTTATTATGTGACTTTACGTCAAGCTGATTTTCGCCATATCAGAACCTTCTGCCCTTTTCCTCTGTCATACTATCCTAACCCTTGGAGCACAATGAACGCAACCAAGCCGCAACTAAAGACGCTTCGAACTGTCACGAAACGCAGTTCAGGAGCGGTTGAGCACAATAGAAGCGCCGTATGTTGCGTTGTGAGACAAATACAGAAAAATTAAAAGTGAACTAAAGTGGAAAAATATATAAAAAATGGGAGAATTTGGAGCGATAATTTGCTTTGTTGGTCTTTATCTTTGTTATTTGTATGTTATTGCACTAAGGCTATCAATTTTTCCTCGAACGACATTTCCCCAACCTCACTTTATGAACTGTCAACGCAGACTTGTTGCGTTAAAGTTCAAAGTTTGGCAACTTTTGCGTCGATGGTTGCGTTCAATGCCTTCACTGTGCTCACTCAAAAGCATTTCTGTGAAATAAACTCGTAAGTGACATTTGGATGCGTGATGGTTGCGGCTTGGTTGCGTTCATTGTGCTTCAAGCGTAAGATTTTATGTATGTTTCTATACCGCATAAACAAAGCTTTAAAAAATTCGCTATTCGGTCATGGTCCGCAATCTCCGTAAAACTGTAGGTGCGGACAGTGGAGAATAAAACTCCGATTGAACTTCCAGGCTCTGTGTTGGAGAAGAAGAATCTCTAGTGCGTTAAGTTTTTCTCGCCTTTCAATGATTTTTAAGGTAACTGGATTATTTATTTGGTTTAAAGATACGCCGCAGGTGAAATTATTTTATTTCATACTTACGTGATTTTTTTTCTCTAAAATTGTGACTGTTTTAAAATTTTGTAATCACGGTTTTGGTTTGTCGTTTGACGTCCCTCCTAATAGTCCTGTCCTAGCCCACTATAAGATCCAGGGTTGTTATTATTACTCACTGGGTTTATTTTACCACTCAGAAAACCCCAAAAAATCGCACTAAAACAATTAAAAACCCACAATAAAACCAATAAAACCCCAGTGGGTTGACATTTTAAAAAAGAAAATCTCGGGGTTTTCACAACCCTGATAAGATTAAATGGTCTTTAAATTATATCAATGTGGGAAATAGATAGACTCATCTGTGGAAAAGAGATCGGACTATTGACATGAACACTGCGCAAAAAGTTGGGCAGAAAAAACTGTATTGTATTTCTTCTGCTTACACAATTGAATTGAAAACTTGAACCGAAAATATTTTTCGAGCATAGTGGCGCTGAATTTAAAAATTAAATGGCGCTAAATCCAAAATTTTGAAATTTTTGTCTAAATTATCGGAAAAACTATTTTTGTTTTATTGTTTACATAATATTAGACAAATTGAAAAGAATATTTACAAAATGCGTTTGATCGCCCAAAAATGAATGTCAAAGTTTGGTCTTAAACGTTAAGATCACGGATTTAGAAAGGCAAACGTAATTTTTTCGCGCATTTGTTCTTAACTTCGAGAACTTGCGTCCATTTTAAGTTCAATGTTGGTCTGAAGTTTGCCGTGTCGCTCAAAATTTTGATTTATTTAGGCGATTTGCATGAAAAATTTCCAGTCCCTGCGTCTTTCTGCAAAAAAAAACTCGGAATTTTGTATCGTCAAGGTGCCGGTCCACATGAGAGTAAATACGCGAGTAACTCTCAAAAACTCTCGAGAGTTTTTCACAGGAGGTTGTCCATTTGAGAGTTAATTTCGGCGATTTTTCTATCGCGAGCTCTCGGCGAGTTTCTAGCGGAAAGCACTTTCGTGAAAACTCTCAAGACGTGTCCGTTTGCGAGTAGCTGCTATCGAGAAATCTCGAGAGGTTCTCGCCGGCATTTACTCTCATGTGGACCGGCACCTTAATATAAATAGTTGTGAAACTATAGCGTGGCAGAATAGAATCGGCGGAATAAACTGTCATATGTAAACGGCGCCTAAGAGAATGGAAAAATTGTTTATTCCTTATCACAAAATATAATTGTTGTTCTTTCATCGAATCAAAGCCAAAAAGAAAGCAAATCGTTTATTCTGCATAGTTTATCACTTTCTTAAACATATTGGCTTTGATGGTTTTATTTACAAAGCGGAGACGCTGATAAAGACGGCTCGGTTTAAAAATAATTTTAATTTGTTTTCCATCGAGAAACACGAAAGAAAAATTGGTTAAAAAAAAGAGTCATTAATGGTTTAAAAACAAGTGTTTTTACTTGTGGATTAATGGTGTTGGAACTTTCAATGCCTCATAAGAAATCGATCAATACCTCATTAGGGTTAATCCGGAATCGTTGGTAAACAGAGCGTAATAGAAGTGCTTTGCGATTATAAAAAACTCTTAAGTGATTTTCCAGCTTTTTCTACCACTATTTTTAAACGGTCCGCGATAACGAGCCGCAATTGGGGTAAAGAAAATACTCAATTTAGTTTGCAGGTAGAAATTTTATTCCCCTTTAGTTAAAACAGATTCTTTTGTAAGTTTAAAAATTGATCCGATTTTCGATGTCTGCCGGTATGTTAGATTCCTTCAAATGTTGGCCAATGTGGAGTGACACACAGATTTATGCTCGAGAATGTTGAATAAATGAAATGTTTGACATGCAGTGATTGTTAATTTTTGCGTCATTTCCTGTCATAATTGTATTAACTCCAATGCAATCATCTGACTTCCAACTGATGAATGAATGAGGTCGAATGGCACATTTTCTACAATTTTGACGAAGTTATGCTATGCCAGCTATTCCAGTGGAGTTCATTTAGCAAAATATATCTTGGAAGGCTGTTTGAATGGGGCGTCATTTACTTTTTTTTCATTTTCTAGCACTAGATTAGATTGGAAGCTAAACGACAAGTCGTTCCGGGACGCATTATTAACTTAATTGATGGATAAATTGCTAGCAGGGGGTCTGAATTAAATCACCTTTTGACCTTATTTGATGTGGTATGGCCCTTAAATGTTTGAATCATCAAATATCTAGTGATCCAATGTTGCCATCATGGATGGAAGTTATTTTATAGAGCAAGTGGATGGGACACATTTCGATGTTTGAAATGGAAAAGGACACGTTTGGATGTTGAGTGATTAATTTTATGCTTGTTTCATGACCGAGAAATGATCCAATGATGCTTTGTAAACAGAACAAAATAATTCCATTAACAATTGGGTGTTTTGTTTGATTAGCAACAAACAAAAGGTGAATTATTCCAATTGTAGGCCTAATTAAAGATTCTCTTATATCCTGAGATATTATTAAAAACATTTAAGTGCCTTGGTTGGTTAGCAGGACATGTTGGAGAGGTAATTTTTAATTGGTTTTAATTTTTTTTCTTTTCTTTTTATTTATATACTAGTAGACCCTTCGTTGCCAGCTTAAAGTTTTTTGTATAAATTTTAGAATGCCAAAAAACCATAAATCACCTAAAAACTTAAAACGACTTTTGTCGAAAACGACAAGTCTATCAGAATCGGGGTATACATTTCGTATAAGAAAGTAGAAAATTAGAGAGGTTACTACGACAAAGACTCAGATTTGTCTTACAGAAGAAAAAGTGCAAGAAATGTCGAAAAATTAAAAAGGCTTAGAAAGTTTGAAGTTTTTGATGAAATCTTCATAAACACTTGCTTCAAAAATCGTTTTTTTTAAATCTTTTTTTTCATCGATTGCCCTTGGAAAAATTTTCGAAAGATATCAAATCAACTTTGATACTGAATTCTGAAGGAAATACCAAAAACCGGGAATGTCTCCGTTTTAATAACACAACCGAAAATATTTGCTTTTCTTGGGATGACTCTCAGAATCAATGTGACTACAGTTAGCAAATATGAAAAATAATATTGAAAATGAAAAGGAATTTATCTCAAAAGCAATGTGTAAAGGAGCGGAAGATCCTTAGTATGCCCTAAGGGCCGAAAAACTGTAATTGAGTGTCAGAGCATAGCATAGCGGAGGAAAAACATGAGACCCATCGGAAAAAGAAACAATTTCTATTAAGGCGTTGTAGGCTGGGAGTAAGTAAAGCAAACCAAGCCGGAGAACGGAAGGAAAAATCTGACAAGCGAACGGAAAGCAATGAAACCCGGAACTTAGGAACCTGAAATTTCCCAAAAAGGTAAGCGACGCTCCATAATTTTGCTATTTAACTTGACATGTCGATTAACTATCGATGAAACTGATTGGAGTCGATAAATTATGGCCCCAACGTGAGAAGTGTTTTCCACGTCTGATGGGTCGGGTCCAATAGAGGAACGCCGTTCTTGATTGTAAAGTAGTTTTACTTGTCAATTGGTTGAATGAATAAAATGGGAATAACAAGGAAATGCGAAGGGAAAAGGGATTTCACTCTAGAAATTATGCACATATTTTTTTCTGTTTCTCATAAAATTCATCCTTGGCCACTCATATTTCCACCATATCGACGTCTTTCCCAAAACATCACGCAACATAAAAAAAATTCTTTCTCTCATATATCGATATCGGTTTTATTTTTGTTATTTTTTTTCTGTCTATTCGTTTATTCTGTACAAACATGACATGCATAAATAAAATTTATGAATCTCAGGGCGGTAAACCTAGCCATCAAAGGGCTTTTCCTTATTCGGCAGAATACATCGGAAAAAATTTGGATAAGGAACTAAACACGACGGGAAACATGAATAAAAATATTTGATGTGGTCATCAAAGGAGTTTTTTATTGCGGCAACTGAATACTAAAATAATTAGGTAAAATTTGTTAAATAAAATGCTTTTTAGATACACTCGAGATAATTCGAGCGGAAGAAATTAGCCAAAAATACGGTTATACTCGAGGTATTTCGAGCAGACACTTTACAAAAAAAAAAGAAATATTGAAATCCATTCACACAAAAAATTGTTTTCGCTTTACTTTTGTGCGCTCTCTTACTGTAGGCGCGCACCGCGTTAGCGTGCATGTAGAATTGTTTCGAAGTGGCAATTCCAGCTTTTAAAACACCTTTAAACTAGTATATTTAAGTGGCAATAGTATTTCAAGTAGATTTAAGTAGAAATAAGCAAGTAGTAAATAACTAAGTCGAAATACATTTCGTTGTCAGCCTCCATTTTCGTTTGCTCGCGTTTTAAAAACTAAAATTGATAGTTTAGACCCATTCTACAAGATTTCCAACGGGGTGCGCCCCTGAACTTAGACCTCGTTTACAAGACTAGCCACTGTCTGTAAGTAAATGAAATTTCAATTGTTTTCTCATCAGCATTAGTCTAGAACTGCCAGTCAGAAATATGACATTTGGTGTAAAAACATAACCTCAAAAAAACGTCCCTGTACATGAGTCAGGTGGTGTGGCGCAGCGTATGCGCTGACTCTAAAGTAGAAGTGACGGATTTGCGCAAAGCCAAAAATTTTTACGCAACCCTCGGAAGTTTCCGCGACGATTTTGACGTGTAAACAATCCCATAAGATTACACAAACGTCAAATACGGAATTTTCGAGAAATTGTGAAATCCAGCTGGAAAATAAGAATTCCTTTTGTACCATTTTAATTTTTCACTAATCCTCGACATTTTCAACTTCTAATTTTGTGGCTGCTGGGAAAAGACCATACAGCAGCTGATCGATTTGCACAAATTAAGGTAGAACCAGAATCGTACGTCGATGCGTCCGTCATGCGTGCGTCCGGTTGACAGTTCGAGTAGAATCAACGGGCTGCTATGAGTACTCCCCTAATAATACGTTTTCCGATGCGGCAACCGCATAGAGTAGGTCGAATTTCTACTTTTACATGCGGCCACGCACGGAAATGTCATTTCGCAAAAAATTTTGTTTACGATTTAAGCAATTTAAGTATGGAACAAATTGAAAGTAATTGTTTCGACGATAAACTAATAGAAGAAGTGCAAAACAATGAATTAACTCCAGATTCGTTGCCGTACCCAACTGTCACCGCATCGAACTGTCAGACGGACGCATCGACGTACGATTCAGGTTCTAGCTTTATTTAAAGAGTGCACTCTGCGTAAAAATACGGGATAACGACATATGAAATGATTAGTGTTGCCATGTTGCCCTAGAAAATGATTAGTATTGCCATATTGCCCTACAAAATAGGACAAAATGATTGGTGCTGTCACGGATGTGTTTTTTTTTGACATCTGCGAATGCAGTTCTGGCAATGATACAAATTGCGTATCATTGCCAGAGTTGCATCAGCAGATGTCAAATAATGAACTATTTACCGATCAGTAGCCATTAATGTAGATGAGAATTTACAGTTTTTTTGTTAATTGAAGAATTTACAATATTTCACCAAAAAAAAATTTCAACTGAAAGTCTGAGAAGGATTTTGCAAGGTTAAATTTCCTGGATTTGAAACCACCAAAATATTTTTAGCTAATTTTAATTCAGTTTCCTTATTCTCATTGTCACACTACACTATCTTATCGCCAACTTCCGCAATTGTAAAGTTCAAAAAAATAATAATCGGGGAAAACTTAAGTCATATATTATGAGAAGAGGAAGAAATCATAATCTTTAGGGTTAGGTGTCAGAGGAATAACAAGACATAATTTTTATCTGAGACGGATTAACCCGAAAGTTGAAATCCACTGAAACAAAAGAGGAACAACAGAAAGGCCAAAAAGGGTTAACTAAAACACTGGATTGAAACATAAAAATAAAATCAATGTTGCTGTGATAAAAGATGAATGACTTTTCAGAATTTTCTGCTTTCAAATTTCTATGTTGGATCTCGGATTTCTTTTCTGTTTTCGTTTTGTAGGTGGATGGGTGGATTCATGTTGAGGAGGTGTTAACATAAATATATCAAATATTTATTCATAATAAATACATGTACAACATCAACTTATATGTTTTAGATAAAGAAAAGTAAACCACAAAAAAAAACCAAAATAAATTTTTTCAATGTTTGATGTGTGTACAAACGAAAAAAAAAACTATGTTGAACTGAAGATGGGCGAAATTTTGAATTTTTGGTGAAATGAAAGATACGCGCATGCTTCGCTATACATCGAAAAATATTCAAATATGAAACTAAAGTTTATTAACATTTATGCAGCAATCATAAAAATTAAATAACATCATAAAACATGAATATAGAAAACATCCATCAATGATCAAGAAAATGTAACGAAAAACTTTTGTCTTGCTTCAAATCAATATAAGTGAAAAATCAGTTTTCTTGTGTTTAGTATTTTTTGAGGGTAAGTTTTTTATGGCCAAGGGTATAATAATTGAAAAAATCACTTTTCCAATTTATGTCTTTGCTCAAGGATGTCATGTTAATCGGAATGATTTTTTATGTGTAAAGCATTTGAATAGGACAGAACTATGTAAGAAAAATTGAATGAATGAAAGACTTGTCGCCTGGCTGTCTCTTGCGAAATAATTCAGATTTTTTTCCACATTTTCTTCTATTTTTTACCTTTTAAAAATTTTCTGAAATTCTTTATTTATATTTTTTTTTAAACTTTAATTCAAAAATGTATCAAACATTTTTTTTGTGATTCTATTTCGCATTTATTTCTGATATACAACGCGCAAAAGTTTATTTTTAAACGCTTTTATTTAGCTAGCTTTTTAAAAGCTTATATGTAGCTTGCTTTCGTATCTGTCTGTCAGGGTCAAATCTCGTAATCTAATTTTGACCCACTTTCACTCATCTGATTAGCTTGAAATTTTGCACATATACGTAAGGCCGATGCCAGTACAATATTTTTATTACTTCGTTCTTGTAATAATAACGGAAGGTCCAGTGAAAAAAATCTCATCTGGGATTTTTTTGGCGCCAATGAATCCGATTCTGGCATCAGGAAGTCTGTAAGGATAACGACAGGTCCTGTGAGGATACCGTGATTATCCTTTTCTCCAAATTTTCCGGAAAAAAACTCATCTGGGGATTTTTTAGGTCACTGAATCCGATTCTGGAGTCAAAAAGTCCTCAAATATGTCAAAGGTAAGGATATATATTTCAAGACTAAAATGTGAATATAAGCGTAGCGAAAGACAGACGTCATCGTGTCAAAAAAATTTCTAATACAATAGTATTTCGAATAGAATTATATTCAGAGTATAGAGGCGCTCCGAACGATCATGTGTGCGGGGGAGGTTGTGTTGGTGAAGGTCAGGAAGACAAAGGAAGACAAAAATGCTTTACGAATGAAAAACATTAAAGCCGTTCGTGTCGGAAATGTACCGTTATAAAATGGTGGCTGTTTAAAATTGGAAAAATTGTAATTTTTAAATCGCTGTATCTTTCAAACGAATAATCCGATTGCAACAAAATTTTGTGTTATGTGGCAATCTTTCGATAAAAAAAATGGTATGGCAACTTGTCGATTTTTAACTCTAGTAGACTGTAAAATATCAGTCTGTGAGTGTAAGTGAAAAAAATCATAATCATAAAATTTTGTTGCAATCGGATGATTTGTTTGGAAGATTCAGAGATTTAAAAAGAGCATTATTTCCAGCTATTTAAGCAGGGAAGAAATTGTTATGAAAGCTCAATTGAGGAGGTCCAGTCAATTGTTATGAAACCTCAATGGAGGAGGTCCAGGCAATTGTTATGAAACCTCAATAAGGGAGGTCAAGGATGATAATGATAATCAGGGTATTCACAGTCCTCTTTTAAATTGCGAGTAATTTTACCGCTCGGTAATTCAGTCAAATTTAACAGATTTTTACCGAGACGGTAATTTGGTTCATGTAAAAATGAATTACCGGATTCGGTAATTGTAGACATGCCTTGAGTCGTGTTTTGCGGCCCGGTTATTCGGTATCAAGAATCAACCGCGAGTGGCGCTAGTAATGTTTTTAGTTGTCAAATTTTCTCGCTGGTTTTTTGTTAATCTCATCGGACTGCATTTTTTTTCAATTTTGATAGCCGTTGCCACAATAGAAATTCAAAAGAATACATCAAACATGGATTTAAAGGTATGTGACATATTTTACAATCAAATTCGCAGTTCATGATTTGGTCACGTATCAAATAAAAGCGCTGTTCTCAAATCTGTGCTGTGGGATGTTCACGGCAGAATATTTTCAGTCTTTTAATATTACCGAAAACACCGAATACCCAAAATTAAAAGAGGACTGTGAATACCCTTCAAATGGCTGCTATTTTTTCTTAACTCGTCATAGGCTACTCAAAAATATCGAAATTCGGCTTCCGCTAAGGTAAAATCTTACCCAAAGAAAGTTTGACGAAAATGACTTTTGCCAATTAGATTTCAACCGCAAAATGATTACTTTTTCGTAACAATTTAATTTTCTACCCTTTTAAAATTCGTTCAGCTCAATTCGCAAACATCTCTGATGAACGCGTCCTAATTTAAAGCTTTTCCAGGACGCAAATAATGCATTGAACTGTTTCCAAAGGATTTTGTATTATAAAAAATATCTCAAAAAATCGCACGGTTAGTAATTTTTTTTAATTGTTAAGAGATAATGTTTTTGAATCACTAAATACAAAATACTGACAAATTTTAGCTTTAAATAGAACGTTTTTACAGTAACTTTGAATGCAAGATTGTAAGAAAATGTACAATCTTCGAATTTCCAAAAGAAAAAAGATGAGTTATGTTTATAATGTATTTTGAAGAGTAAAATAATTATTTAAATGTAAAACTCAATAAATCGTGTATAAAAAATCCAACTAAATCGCTTAATATGAACGTTCAAATTGCTTGAAAATATAACGAATAGTAAATAACCCAAAATAACTTTTCAAAATCATACATTCAGAAAATTTAACTTTAATAAAAATTAATTTAAAAAAAATATCATACAAAAAACAATCATTTAAAAATGAATGCAAATAACAATGAATTAACTGATGTTGAAATTTTACAAAATTTACATTGATTTATACAAACTGTAATTCACAAAAAAAAAATTTAAAAAAAAATCTTTTTACCTTTTCCCTGTCAGCTCGATCGATTTTGGCGAATTCGTTGCGATCGCGATCGATTTTACCGAAACTTGAGGAATATTTTGGTAATGTCGGAGGTGGAATTGGGCGTGCAGCGATCGCTGGCTTCTCACTGGTCGCCGAATGCGCCTTATTAACACTGTGAATGCCGGCTGTAATGGTGCCAGGTCCACCTATACAACTCAAATTAATATTTGTTGTATTTATGTAATTTTGTTTATAAGCACCAGGTGAGGAGAGAATCGGTTTAGCTGGGGGAATCGGTGGTCCACCGCCAATGCCGCCTCCACCCCCTGATGTGGGCGTCGTTGACGCTGATGTTTGCTGTGATGCTGGAGTCGGTGCACTCATTTTCTCATAATCATCAACAACAATAACACTTTAGCAAAAAATAATAAAAACACTTCAGAAAATCTTCCTTTAACTTAATTTATTTTTTAATTTAAAACACTTTTTATTTCCTTTCTGCACTCTTTTTCATTTAGCACTTTTGAATTCCGAATTTCGGAAAATTTTCATTTAAAAATTTTGGGGTTTTCCCTAAATTTTTAAAAATAGGTTTTTTTTTTAAAGCGAACTGAAATATCAAAAAAAAACGGATGTTTAACAAACATTTTAGGAATTTTGAGCGAATTTAATTTCGTTGTGATTCGATTTAGCGCGGACGCGGATTTGAACCGGTTTTTCCGAGAACATTTCCCGACATTTCGGTACGCGGTTTTCCCAACTTTTTTATGCACTTGATTTTTTATTTAATTATCTGGATGTAACGGCGGCTCATTCTGTTAATCGAAGTTAATTACCTCCAACCGTTTTGGTTCGTTTTTTCAAATGGCGGAGTCAATCAGCAAAAACCCTATTGTGATTGTGAAAGCAAATGTACCTCTTTTTTATTAATAAAAAAACGGAAGTAGGGAATTTGCATACGTTATTATGAAAAAGCTAATGTCGTTCCATACTCTTTTTTTGATTAATTCAATTTCCTCAACCGTTCGTGTAGCACTAAAGACAGAAATTAGAATTTTGCAGCCCACAATGGCGAATTTCCTCTAATTTTTACAAACATATCGCATCGGTCTTGCAATTTAATAGGAAAAATAGTTTAATGCATCCTAAGCGGAAAATGGGATAAAACCGCCACAAAAAAAAATGAAGGCTCCGACGGGCAGAAAGACAATTGGGTCAAAAATATTTATTGGGGAGTCTGGATCGGGTTTGATGGCTATTCATGCACATCAACATCGTCCAGAATTTAATTCCGTTTCGATGACTTTCTGTGGTGCACCAAAGATTGGAGGTCGAATCAATCTGATTGTGAGGGAAAACCGGGAGTTGGGAATGCCGATACAGCAAGTTTTCATTGAATTAAAAGAGGTCAACAACAGGGGGTGGACCAATTAGTTGTCGAATAACAAAATAGTTGGGAGCTAATTTTGCGGCAATATATCTAAATTTGCTTTAGATGTTACCGACATTGTCTGGGGCCAGGGAGAGAATGTCCATTGAGTTATCAATAATAGTTCTGTTCCTTCTGATTAAACTAGAAAGGCTTATTTCCATTCAACTGTGAACGATGGGTTCTAGTATCGAATTTAGCTTTAGTTACGCAAAGCAAGATCACGGCTGACGTGAAAATTATGAACGCTTTAACACATTGACTGCCACGGCAACATGAGTAAAGTTTCCCCGGAAGACACGCGGGTTTTTATGAACGTGTTGGTTCTTTGGTACTAAAAACGAATTTTTCGAATAACAAAATATAGCGCGACTAGTGAGAAGGCCTATTTTACGGACAAAAGGACAAAAATTCTTAGTCAGTTTTCTTTCAACAACATAATTTCTAGAATCCTTTTTTAGGAACTTGCAAAATAAAACTTTCTCCAACAAGAAAAACAACAAGAAAAATTGATTTTTTCCCTATAGGAATCTTAGTTTTAAATCTACTCAATTCGAACATGTTTAAGGATTTCTACTCGAATATCATTATTAGATAACAAAAATGATGATGCCTACAAATTTCTTGCCATACTAAATTAAGATAGTTTCCTTTTATAAAATTAAAGAACCTCTCCTTGATTGTAGCCCATTGTCCTCATCATTCAAATCGATTATATTCAATCTACACTTCAGCCACTTAACCTAAATTTTTGTTCTTTCTTTAGAAACACTCAATAGATATAAGTGTGTGGCGTTTTAGCGTCTGTCATTTATGTAGGATGATAGAAAGATGGATGTCTTCTCGAGAATCATCAACGAAAATAGGCACACAACACTCGAATCTTGTCATGTGGACCCAGAATAAACTAATAAGTGGCTATCAAGACATCGTTTTGTTCTTCAATTCAAGAGAGAGGCCTATTTTATATATATAAAAAAATCTGATGTGAACAGCACATGACTTTCTTATATAAAATTTTCCCGTGCAATTTACACTATAATGCTGGGTTTACACGAATGACAGATAATGACAATCTTTCATAAAAGAATGGACAAGTTCATTCTTTTATGAGAGATTGTCATTTTTCTGACAGAAATAATGACAAAAATGATACTATTTACACGATGATGACAATTTATGACAAAAAAATGACAAATTTGCCATTCGTGTAAACGCAGCATAAAATATTAGCTTATATAAAAAAATCATTTTTTTCAAAATCTTAAATATCTCGATAACGGTAAAAGCCATTGATTTACTGTAAGAGGCAAAAATGTAGAGAATTTCAATACCTTTTATTCTACTATTCATTATTTTTTCCAAAAACCGTTAGTTTGCAAGCAATTCGCAAAAATATATTCTTTTAAATTTTTAATGATATCTCGATAACGGTAAAATATATCGAATAACGGTAATGGACAAAATTATGGGAAACATTATTCTCTTCAATTCATCTCATACATTAAACCGCCAAAAACCCGGTTTTTTCAAGAAAAACGCAAAAACCTGATTTTTTTAAATAACGGTATATCTTGATAACGGCTTGAAATACAAAGTTCTAGTAAAAGACAAAGATATTGAATATTTTATTGTCTCCAACTTTTGTTATACATAAGATTACTGAAGAACGCGTAGTTTCGGATTAAATAACAAAAAACGATATTGCTATTTCTAAAAAGCCGCCATTTTGGTTACTTCCGGTTAAAGAAGTTTATAGGATTGTGCCATTCTAGGACCAAACATGCCTGTAACATTTCATGGTTCTAGCTCGAGTAGTTTTTGAAAATCTTGTACACAGACTGACAGACAGAACGACATTTTTGTAATAATGCTTCCTTCAATTGCCTTAAGTGTGCTCGAGAAATGTTTTAGGTAAAACAAGGTCGGAATTTTTCATAAATACAATATTTTCTTATACTACGTATAAGAAAGTGAATAACAAGAGAGTCGATGATGTTTCATTTTTGACCAATGTAATTAGGATTTTTCTGGCAAAATATGCTTTTTATGGTAGTTGATCAAATAGGATTGTAATAAAATGTAACAATAAATAAAATTTTCGTAATTAATTCCTCGAAAAGATTCATCCCACATACAGAATGCACTCTCAAAGAAAAAAAAATCACGAAGAGCCAGCCATAGCATGCCTCACGAAATTCAAGGACCTTTAGCTCAAGGACACGATTTCTCACTGAGAGTTTCAATGCTTGATTTATTCACGAAATATGGCGTTGCTTGTGAAAAATGGCTTTTCTTTGAAGTTAGAAAAACTTAGGGAATAAAATGCTGCCAAATTTCTAAAAGCGTTTGAATACCGAGTTTTGAGGAACTTTGAAAAGCCTCTGAATATCAAATGGAACAAAAAATTTAAAATAGGAGGGGAAAATGATGTTTGATGGATGACTTTCGTAATTAGTGTAGAATAAAAAGCTGCTTGTGTTTTTCTAATTTTTATTGAGATTGAATTGGGATCCGTTTTGCTTTTGAACAGGTAGATCACACACCTCAAAAATTTAAGGAAAGTGGAAAAAATGGACAAACAGAATATTTAATGGATTGTTTTTAACAGCAAGGAAACGTTTTTTTGGAAGTGGGTGGTGTGGAATGCGATTAATTTTTCTGTCAAACGATCTATTGTTGTTGCAGCAATTTTATGAAATACTCTATATTAGGACAATAAAGAAAGAAAATCAATTTGTATAGGAGAGGGGAAAAGGAGTGGTCCGATTGAATTTTGATGTATAAAAGAGTTATGTAAAATCATATTCTAAACTCATTTCGCCTTTATAAATTTTTCGATACGATGCAAAGTTTTCGAGAGAATCGAATAAAAACTATTTCATTTGTGTGGGGGAGGAGGAAGAGATGGTCGAATTTTGCCCGTTCAAGAACTTAGACACCATCATTCTAGAGTGCTATCGTGACCTTTACTGGCAAGAGATTGAAATGAAACCTTACAAATGTTGCAACTCACTTATGGTTTGCAATCCATGTAAAATGGTCGGTGCGAACAACATTAAATTGTCTCACTTTACGATATAAGAGGCGTCCATCAAATACGCCACATTTTTAGGGAGAGAAGGCTTATGCGATAGTGTGATGACAGGTACTGTATTTCCTAGTTTACACGAGGATTTTTTCAGGTGCACTTGCGCAGATATTGTAAAAAAGACGATGATGGAGGCGAAGTCTAGCATATGCCATCTAAAGCTTTTGCACTGGTATGGAATTTTTTTTTCGAGTTCTATGCCATTCGACTATTGAACGCCAGCAGATAAAAATCTCCTATGTAAAAAAAAAATGTGCAACACAGCAAGCAGCAGTTGTTGTTTCTCTAAAGCCAGCCATACATTATGAGACTTGTTGTACAACTTGGTTCGGTTGTAGGCAATGTTGGATCGTGTCCAACCGGTTGTAGTATCAATTTTAAGTTCGACAAACGGTTGGATAAAATCAAAACCCTGTTGATTTTTTGTGGGCGTGGTTTCCTGTTGTACAAACCGTTTGCCTGTGTATGGATGTGTTGTACATCCTGAGTTACAACTTTAGTTGATATCGTTGCATCGTTGCACGACCGCTGTCTTTGCAAAACTAATGTTTGAACTAGTTGTATGAAATGTCTCTACGAGTATGGCCTCCGCCAATACAAGTTGTACAACATAGTTTTAGAATAAGTCTCATAATGTATGGTCGGCTTAACTCAACACTCAGAAAAATGAAGTAAAAATCGTCGTCTTTAGTACGGCGTAATTGGCTTCCTGCAGGAAAATTTAGCTTGTGCTAGACGCGCGTTCACCTGCGTTAAGAAAAGTAAAAATGTGTCAACCTGTGGCGGGAGAAATTCAAAAATTAAACTTGCAGCAAGTAAAGTAGGGCATGTCTGAGCTAGCTATTTCGAGGATGTAATGTCATGTAATGGATAACTCGGTCTGCCTGCTACAGGTCAGAGTTGACTTGTCAAAAACGTGGACTTGGATCGACTCTATTACATTTCTGAAGGTACCCATCTAAATAGCGAGCACAACTGACGTTGGGCCACTCACTATATGGCGTATTCGAATGTCTTGCTCTTTTTGCTCGGAAGTTGCCCGATCTAGATTTTTAAATCGAAGAGAATATTTTGACAAATTTTTTCTAACAAAATTGTATTGAATAAAGTATATAAAACTTTGATTCAAATTCGCCAATGAACTTATTGTATATCATGAAAACAGATATGGCATTCCAACGCTCAGGTAAGCGGATATGCTTTGTTTATTTTACCCAAAAGTTGAAGGATTTGAACATCTTCGTGTGTTCGACGGTGTAGAGATGCGAAAAAGCTTGGTCTTATGCTACATTTACACGAATGACAAATTTGTCATTTTTTTCTTGTCATTATGTTAATTCCCGTGTAAATGGCATAATTTTTGTAATTTTTTCTGTCAGAAAATGTCAATCTCTCATAAAAGAATGAACTTGTCCATTCTTTTATGCCAGATTGTCATTCGTGCAAACGCAATATTAGTTATGACAAAAGTTGAATACTAAAGTTGTCATAACTAATATTGCGTTTGCACGAATGACAATCTGGCATAAAAGAATGGACAAGTTCATTCTTTTATGAGAGATTGACATTTTCTGACAGAAAAAATTACAAAAATTATGCCATTTACACGGGAATTAACATAATGACAAGAAAAAAATGACAAATTTGTCATTCGTGTAAATGTAGCATAAAACATGGAAATTGCGAAAAAGCTTGACGAAAGAGAAGGGGGCGGTTCGAAACGCCTAAAATTAGCGAAACATATTTTATGGATAGTCCCTAAAGCCATTAGAGAAACAAATACCGACAAAAGGGCGGTTCAAGACCGAAAAACACAAAAATTTGGTTACACCAAAACAATTAATTCTAATTTAGCACAAAAAATAACTACAGTATTTTAATACAATGAAGATTTTCCCTTCAGTGCCTTAATTTTTAGGTTAAATTTGATTTTGAAAGAAAATTGCGTACCATGTGTCAAGACATCGAAAAACCACCGGTGATTAGGGTTAGAGATCCAAGTTGATCGAAAATAAATATAAATCTCAATTGTCAGATAATATTTCGCTAAAAGGGTATTTCACCTCATATTTTATTCATTTTAAATTTATCGATTTCCGTGCGAATGAGACTTTCAGGAATATCCTCCAGATTCACAAATCATGAGACGATTTTTCACATTAAGTAATAAAATAAGCCTATTAAACATAATAAATTGAAATTGTGGAGAATTTCACAAATATTCCAGCCATCTGTTTGTCCATCACTTTAAAAACCGACTTCAACGGTGATATCAATTAATCAAAATGATACTGAAAAGACTGTGGTAAAAAGACATCGCCTATTCAAATGTCTAAAATATGTCACAGACGAAAATCGAAATCACAGTGGAGTCCATTAACAATTCAAGGGCCCTAATTTCTTGTATCAATAGGCCACTAAACAAATTACAAAAAAATAACGAGTTGTTGGAATTGTGTCCCAGTCCGCACTTCTAATTTGTGATTTGGTTATGTGGAATCCAATTTGTCTAAAACGAATAAAACAGATTAAATAATGAATTTTACGGGATTTTAAGACATGTAAATTGTGGCTGACAGTGTATTTCTAATTCGATTCTAATAAAAAGCCCACGATAAAGATGCTTTCAGAGTCTGTCTGGTGTTGCATCTTTCACGTCTTCCATGGGGAGTTTTTTTTCGACAAGCTTTGAAACATGGAAGATGTTCCGATGCAGTCAAAATCGATAATGAAACACATGCATCAGCTAATGTATTCCAAACGCCCAACAACAAAGTCTTAAAGATCTTAAACATATTATGTGCATGCATCACCATCGGTTTGGCGTTTTCGAATTTGATATGATGAGGCCCACGGGATTTGGTTCCATGTCTCCTCACTCCAGCACAAAATAACATCGTCGCAGATGAAAATGCATGACATCTGGAGCGCATTAATTAGCGCCAAGAGGCCAATTCAATGCACAGATGATGAATGCAACCAGAAAAGGGCAGACGATGAATATATGCATTGATACCGTCTTTCTATACAACGTGGTGATGCTCCCTTTGATCCGGAACAACTGCATTGACAAAATAGGGGTGCAGCACCAGCAGCAGTTCTGAACGCATCTTGACATCTGGGGTCTCGCCCCTGACTGTCTGCCTAATGATGTTCCACGAGATTCGTGTGATATTTGCACGCGAAAAACCCCCTCAACTAAAATAAAAACACAGACTCGATTTTTTTTTGGGGTTAAGTTGCATTTCCGCTGCACAACGCATTGAAAAACGCGTCAATGTGTTGCCATCTCAATTGGCTGATGAGGGTGCAGTGGCAAAAACACGAAATTCTTTTTATTTTAAATCAGAGAGGGTGAATTGCATAATGGGTTGAATTGATGAAGGTTTTTTTGTAATTCGAGAACATATCGAAGACAAGTGGCTATTTTTTTTTGTAAATTAGGGGAAGTGTAAAATGCAGTCAATTGCAAACCTTTCTGTTTTTATTTTTATTGCCGAATCATTAACTTTTTTAAAAAATCGGAAAGTGCTGGGAGGATTCTGAAAAAAAAAAACAAGAACAAGAAGCTGTTTTATTTTGAGTGGCAAAAATAAATGATTTATTGGAGGAAAATTCAGTTTTGAGAGCAAAAATACGTCCAGGATTTTTCAGACAATGTTTGAATTTTTCGGAACGTTCCCAAATTTTTCGCAACTGCCTCGGATTGCCGCCGTTTACTTTTCTACACAGTTACAGGATATTCGGGAAAGACTGTTTTGTTTTTGCCAGAATCCGTAATAAAAGTCATGCAACCCAGCCAATAGTAAAAACTTTTAAACCGTACCTACTTTAAAGATCTTCCTAATATAAAACTCATACAACCAAATCGCGATCAGATTCCTATCTCATCTAAATTAAATATTAAAAAAAAAAACCAGCCCAGAAGCATTTTTTTGCTAAATTTTCAGTTTTTTTTCATTCAATCACGATTCACAAACAAATCTTCTATTTTAATCTTTTTATGTTGTGCCAAAAAAGGTCAAATTCGCCGGCTCCAAAACCGGTTTTTTGGCAAAATTTTGATTAGGTATTAATTTTTTTGTTTTTGATCGGTCGGCGGTGATTCATTTTGGCACTTTTGATTTTATTTGGAATTCTTTTCTTAAAATTCTAAGTGGAAGAAGACGTGAAAAAAATTTGGACTGATTTGATTTCTTAGATTCTCACCACCGCTTTCTGTTTCTTTTAAGGTAAGTCATTCAGTATAAATTGGAAGAAACGTTTCTGAATTGTTTCCAAAATGCGTTCTTGATAAGTTGAATGAATTTAAATTCAATCGAGTTGAGTGACTTATTAGATTACCGCTTTCGGCTAGTAGCATCTCATGTTATTCGAAGAAAGACGTGCAATAAGAAGACACAGGAAATTGGAAAGACTTCATCGATTAATGTTTCCGGAAGAAATTAATATCAACGCAGGGCAGCCAGTTTGAATTTGATTGAATTTACGAGAATTTATTGATATCAACTTCTTTCAGAGGCTCTGAAGGTGCGTTCACAGAATAATCTGAAACTAACAAACTTTCAGTTCTTTTAAAGAGCGCTTAAGGCAACAAAATTTACATTCAAAATGCATTAAACATATAATAGAAGTTTTTCCAACCTGAATGAAAAAAAGTCCTAGTGTAAACACACTCAATGGCAGGGTTGTGTTTATTTTCCCAGCCCAAAAATGATAGGTGACAATCACTATAATATGACGCCTTATGCGATTCCACCCCCTACCCCCCTTATTCCACAGGTTTTATGGACAATACCTGAAATTCTTTTCGGTTAATGGAGAAACAGGGTTAAAAAAGAACCCACGGGTTTTTCACAACCCTGCTCAATGGGGTCGAGAATATGAATTCATCTACACCCACTAAACTCGCCCAACTTTGCACATACTGCAACTAACAGTATCTCATGTTAGTTTCGTCTAGTTATTTGACCGCAGCATTACAATAATGTCTTCCACTTTTTCTTTTGCATCTAACTCGACTCCATTTCTAGCTAATTTCGCTTCTTCCCATTTACCGAACTAATAATAATTGATTTCCAGCCAACTTTCAACCGTCAGACGGCCGTCGCCGCTATTAGAAGACTCCTCAAGTATTCATTTCAGATGGAAAGAGGTCTTATTATTCTGGAGATTTGCGTCGAGTCGACCCGTTGATGGTTCAAGTTCGAGATGATTAAAAAGTTCCGGAACCTCTTAAGGCACCATCAGAAATAGTCATCCAGCGGAGGAAAGACGCTAATTTAGATCTCTTAAACCGCATAAAGAGGAAGATATACAACTTTTCCCTCAACATGTACTGAGAATAACTGAGGTCACCGCGACTAAAATCCGAGGTGGGTGATTTTAAAACGATCAAAAACTTCCTTCGATTTATGATTTGTGGGCACGTAAAGATGGCAAAGAGATCATCGAAGGAGGAGACTTCACATCTTCCAGGTTGATGACACCAAACGAATCATTTTTGCTTCAACGCAGAAATAGTGAAATCACAATCGACCAAGAGTTTTGTTTTGTTTTGTTAAAACTTTAAACGCCATGGACGACAAGAAACAATTTGTCTGAAAGACTTGTCGCTGTAAATGGCGATAATGGACAGTTGAAATGAACGACCAGAATTATGTCGTAATTAAGTGGCTTGGAAGCGAATTAATTTTTCACAGATTTTCTCAAGTTTCTTCATCTTTTCTACTTTAGGAAAGAAAAATTGCCGGTCAGATTGGAGGCGCAAGCGTTTTTCTCTCGCTTTGGTTGACTTGAAATGGCCCAAGGTTGATCGAAAAATACTCGTATCTGTGGACAGAGTTAAGAAAGATACAAAGATATTCTGATTTCAATATAATCAAGGTCACATGGAATTATATTTATTGATTTTTCTTGAATGAAATTAATATCTTAAGGGAACAATCAAATTTATTTATTTGTTTCCTTACTGGCGACGTACACGAGGCAACTTTCAGTCTTCAGCATGCCTCAGCCTCGCCAAATTGTAGGAAAGAAACACTGACTTTTGTAAGTTATCGCTTTACATGCTGGAAAATATTTAGCCCTGTACGTTGTCTTGGTTACGGTCTTTCGCAAGTTGAAAGTCATATTTTGGTGAATTTTTTTCGGAAATATTCCGGTTAGAGGGTTGAAATTTTGTGTCCGTACAAACGCTTTAACCGATTGATCTGAAATTTTTAATCGGAAATTCATCTCTGAGCCTAAACGCGCACTGCCATGGAAGTCATGTGGAATGGTGCGAAACTTGCAATTGAAGTTTTTCAAACATGTAGAATTTGATCGGCGTTGCCATGCTGGTTTTTACGTATTTCAAAAACTCTAATTGCCACTTTATGTTCGCCACTCGCAGACGCCGCCATAACGAGAGACAAACCAAAATCGTTTAAGCATGCCTGAAATGCAAACGAAACACGAGGTCATTTGGTCGCGCCATGGCTTTTCCATATGGATTGATAGGATTGATAGGCATCGTGATTTGGCCATTATTCACACAATCAGGATAAACGATAAATTTGGTTTATTTCTCGTTATCGCGTCGTGTACTCTCTATGTGTGTGGTGAGCATTAGAGATTTTTTGAAACTATTAAAAAATGCGCCGCAGACGAAAATTTCATTTAAATATAACTTGCATATTGCCTTCAACTCTGAAGCGCCAAATTTAACTTGATTTTTTTTCGAAACGGTATAAACTGTGCAAAAGATTGGTTCAAGCACCTCAGTTGGCGTGGTCCCTGGGAAAATGCATCATTGGTCTCTATCAAACATGCAAACCAATTGTTTTTTGAGTATGGTCCGGTTTTGATTCAAGGATGAATCGGATTTCTGGTTTTTGGTTTCTAAAGTTTGAAAATGTGGTTCTTGTTTAGGTTTCTAAAATTTCAAACATGTGGTTCTGGTTTAGGTTTCTCAAATTTCAGACATTTGGTTCTGGTTTTACTACTTCAAAATTTTAATGGAGAAATTTGGTTCTGGTTGGGGTACCCCAAAATTTCAATGGATCAGTGGTTTTTCGTTCCTGTTTAGTGGTTTTTGGTCCCTGTTCAGTGGTTTTTGCATTTCCTGATCATATTAGCAAAGATTAGATAACTAAAGATAAGAAACAACAGAATTTTTCATAGAACTTTTAAAATGTATGTAAAATACTACAGAATTGTGAATCTCAATCAAGTTACTCATGCAATTTAAATATTTTTAATTGATTTTTTTTTCAGTTAAGAGTTAAAATATAAGGGAAAATAATCATTTTGCAAGGCATACTAAAGATTCCATAATCATTTTGCAATGCATACTAATGGATTTTTTTGGGACCCAAAAATTTGCTCTAGGATTCTTATCTTTATTTACCTAATCTGTGATATCTTACTCTTACTAATATATAAGAATGAGTTGGTGTCTGTCTGTTTGTTCCTCTTTCACGCAAAAACGGCTGAACCGATTGACTTGAAATTTGGCATGAGTGTCTGTGGTAGTTCTGGTTCCAACATAGACCCATTGAAAAGTAGCGCGAGGCGTGGGAGGAGTAAGGGCAGGGGGTAAAGTGATCTCGAAACTTAGTTTTTGCGCTATGTTACCCTTTCGCGGGGAAACTACCGAGCCGATTGGCCTGAAGTTTAGCTCCAACATAGACCATAAAAAAAAAAATTTGAAAAAACTTAACCCGACAACGACGGGTATGCAAGCTAGCTAGTCATATTTTTTGAGCTACATGGCACGTTCTTTTTGAGTATTATATTAACGTAGAAAAGTACTCTAAATCTGGTTAGTATAATAATTTAAAAAAAATGCTATCCCAAAAATTCAGATATTAACCGAACCGAACTAGTAAAAACGCTTCAGGTTTTTGGTTTGGTTATACAGTGCTTGTTTTAAAAACTGGTTTGGGTTTTGTTCAATTCGTCCAAAGTTTATCATTAATTCGATGATTTCGGATTAGTTTAAAAAAATCGGTTTGCATCTCTGGTCCGTATGATTATCCATCCATCTACCATCTAAATGATTACCATCGCAGTGCGCGTCTAGGCTAACATAAGTCTTCTGATATACACCACCCCATAACCAATCAGCATAAAAGAAAGAGTGGGAGGAAGACCAAAAAAATATCGGAGGGATTGAAAGATATAAAATTTTACTCTGCTGAAAAATCTTTTTGGGTTAGCTTGAAAAACAATCATTCCAAAATTTTCATGAATTCAATTTTCACTTGATTGTAAAAGAAAGCACATAATTGACTTTGGAAATTACCGATTATTATAGTCTTCCGAAAGAAAAAATCCTCAAAAAAGAAATTTAAAAAAATGCCGATAAATGGAAATGTTTTCTTAAGTAAATTCATGCCCATCCCAAAAGTCAACACAAGTGGTTGATCTTTTAATTTCTTATCATTCAATATTTAACCGAAAAGGTCTCTTTCCCTTTTTAATTTTCCTCTGATTCTAATTCTTATTCTTGTATAATTCTATATACAATACTCGTACAAGAAAAAATTATTTTGGATTTATTTTCATATTTCTTGGTATCGTTCACTTCAATGGTGCCACTCGAGTAATGTGGGGTTAAGAAGGCAACAAATAAATAAATACGCTTTGAAATGAAAAAAAAAAAAAAATCTTAAGACGATTTATGAATATGATTGAAATGTTTTGTCGGTAATGTTTCTCTTGGGAGCGGTTTTTTTTAAAAAGAAATCATGATTTAAATTTTGAGCGACGTAATTTTATTATCAAGAAAAAGTCTTTATTCTTAGGATTCTTCCTCGTCAAAACTGATTTAAGAAAATTCAAAGCAAGGACATTTCGTTACTGAGGCGATGGATGTTTTTGAATTTCTAATTCAGGAGGAAAATTTAGTCCACAAAGTTAGACTTTCCTGAAAAATATTTTTGGGAAGCGTAAATATTTTTTGGTGGTCAACCGGAATTTTAATTAAGGGTTTTAGTACAGAAAAATACTTCAGCAAGTTGCAAACAAGTCTTCAGTGGAATTCTTACTAGCATTTTTGGTGTTATGGTACGTATCTGCCACTAGAGGTGTATCGAATATAGAAGCACGCAGCAGTTTAATTGCCCGATTTAAGAGTGCTAGACCACACTTAAAAATGCTACCCAAAATGTTACTATAAGAAATTATTGTGTCCGCAAAAAACAAATAGCTCTAATTGTTAATTGTTACGATAGTATGTTTTACAATTTCTTGTGACCTTTTTATTTCTTTTGTCTCATTTTTTTCCTTTGACTTTTTCTTTGCTTTTATCAATATCCAAAGGTGTTTTTATTTATCCATCATTACCTCCGTTTTGCACAGGTTTCCAACATCTAAACTGAATTATCTTTTTTAATCTTATTTATCCTTGACACAGGCAGACACATTGCAGTAAAAAAAAAACTAATTTCCCAAATTTTGTTTATGTACACCGAAAAACCACAGCAGCATCCTGTTTTGAGGATTCTCATCTGCTTTTTTGTCTTGCGTTCCTTTTGCCTTGAACTTTTGCACTCGGGATTTCTCTCCAATACAGCGAAAGAAACGAACGCTTTTAACATTTCGTCCTTTTACACATTTTTCAGTGGAAAAGCAATTTTTTTTCTTTATCTGATGATACTCGAAAGAGCGGCAATATAAAGAGATGGTGAGAGTGAAAAAAAGAGTCCTTCAGCGTTCAAATTATGTCAGCAAGATCAAGTGCCCGCCTTGACTGACCCCATCTGATGTTCGTGTTAGTTGTTGGTTTGCTTGTTCGGTTTTCCGCACATTATCCTTCGTCCTTCATTCGGTTGTGACGGACGGACGTGTGGGAGGTAGGACATTGCGCGACGAAGGAAACCATGACAATGATGGTGGCGCTAGCGGCACCGATTAACAGCACAAATTATTCACGCACAAAGAGAAGAAAGAAACGACCCTTAAATAAATATAAACTTCTGTTCTCGAAGGACATTTTTCCGGCGCGGTACGGATTTTGCATGTGTTTGAGTATCACTGATAGGCGCCCAGCAAGCACGCGAATTTTCTGGAAAATTGCCTTCAATGGGCTTTATTTTTCTTTCGATAAAACCTGAAAAAAAAAACTGATTATACCGACTTTTGGCTGCTCAAAAGTTTTGTCGTTATATTCGGCATATCCCTGTCTTCTGACTAGGCAATTTTTTAAATTTATTTTTCAGGAATTTTAATAAATTAGACCCTTGCAAGTACGTGTTCTGCACAGGGTTGTGAAAAACCCATTTTTTTGGGAGGGGGAGGGGGAGAAATCACGTAAGGTGACATATTATGGCCTATCATTTTTTCGGACTTCAATAACAACTGTCCAAATGTTGGCCAACATTTTCGAATAAAGAACGACAACTGCAATAATACCACTGCAGTGATTCCATTTTGATCAAAATTTATAAAACTTTCTTACTGACTGGTGACGGTCACTGTTACTTGTACGCGATTCCACTCTTGGTCAATCGTTTTTACCGATTTCCCGACAAATCGTTTCAGCTCAGTTTGGATATGTTTCCAAAACAGTATAGGGGATTTCGTAAATTACGTCACGCTTTTTTTGCTGTTTCGAACATCCCACCTCCCCCCACTTGGTCACGATTCGGAAGGTGGGGTGATTTGTGTAAAAGATAAAACCTTAAAAATGTGTGACGAATTTTATCAACATTCCCTAAAAACGAATTTCCACACTTCGAATCCTTCATTGCGCGTATTTTTTCGTTTTTCCTAGAAAAAAAAAAACATTTCCGCAATGGTTTGTTGGGACCGCTACAGATAAAAAACTGTGTGTTGCCACCTCCGCACTTATTCACCCATTAAAAATTGGATCATTCATTCCTGGCATTCGCCTTGCGGACGACCATTTTCTATCCCACTTCTGACATGAATCTGGATTTTTTGGCAGAAATTCTTGGGATATTTTTCAAATGGAAACAACCCGATTCGATCGAAAACGAAAACAGAAACACTCGAGAAAGTGTGCTTCCCCAAAAATCGAGAAGCAGAAGTGGACCATCACCAGCAGACGAGGTGAAGCGAAGCGGAACAGAAGTGGGATAAGGCAACAAACAAATGTGTGGAATAAAGTCAAACAGAGTCAAGGGGCTCCGTTTTTGTGGAGTAGACTACGATGGCAAGGCAAATAATGGCAAAAAATCGATAAACGAAAAGCATTTTCTACACACACTTCTTTTGGGCTACATTCTGTGGCATCCGGTGAGGTGCTACGCTACTGTCGCCACCACTTTCGACAGGCACAAGGAATACAAATTTCGAAGGCGTACAACAATGCAGTTTAAGGTGGGGATGCCGAAAAGGATTTTTGGTTCGGTTAAATGCACAATTAACGAACGCCTTCGTACACACTCTGCACCCTCATTGCATTATTTGCGTTTAATCAATTCAAAACACTTCATCAAACGAGAGTAATTTTACGATGCTTAAAAGAGATACAAATTCGAAACAAATGATAATTTCCCAATTAATTTACTGGAATGAATCATTTTACTTTCACTGCACGCTTGAGTCGTCGACCTGGAGGGTCCGTGGATTTTTTCTGGACCATTTCGGAGACTATACAAAAACAGAAGAAATCGAATTAAGAACCTGTTAAGACATCTAAAATCCACATAAAGATTTTATTTTTATAGCTTTTTTGCTACTCGAGATTCTGAATGGTACCGAAAACGATCGAAGCCGCAAAGTCCCTGACACCAGCGAAGTACCAAAACAGGCGACCGCCCGACAAGATTACCCCGAAAGAAAAGAAACACAATAAAAGAACTTTTTTTTAAAAAAATATACACCGTCTGATGCCAGAAAGAAAAGAAACACAATAAAAGAACTTTTTTTTAAAAAAATATACACCGTCTGATGCCAGAAAAAAAGACATAATAATAACTCGTTTTTGTGGACTTCTTTTCTTGTAATCTCGTGGACCCCGTTTTGAATCTTTATTTTTTCGCTGAGATTTTTCTTTTCTTAAGGAAGCTCTCCGGAGCCTCTGTGCTTCCATCGGCAATATGTTCACTCGAACGGAAATACCGCGAAAATCAGACGTAATTTTGGGAAAATTATTTTTGGAAAACATCACCATACCCGAAAATAGTAGAATTCACTCGAAATCACTGCGAATTTTCACGTTTTCGAATGGAAAAGCGTCGAAAATGTAGCTGTGCCACAAAATAACAGCAACAACAATAAGGAATTTGATTAGGAAAACTTTGCGAATGAAATTTGAGCGTCTACCGACAGCGCCACTCGATTTAGGAC
Source organism: Chrysopilus asiliformis (assembly GCA_964034945.1). Taxonomy (NCBI): domain Eukaryota; kingdom Metazoa; phylum Arthropoda; class Insecta; order Diptera; family Rhagionidae; genus Chrysopilus; species Chrysopilus asiliformis. Next base: position 103,959,417 of record OZ035961.1, read on the forward strand.
TTGGGAGTTAAGAGCATTCTTTGGTCGACTGCACCGAAATAATTCGAAAACATTGTCACAAACAAATACCACGATACCAGGGGGTAAAAAGGATACTAGGGCGGGGGAACGGATGTGAGGCAACACCATATCCTTTGAGGATTTTGCGCATTGCTAGTGAAATTCGAAATTTCTCTTTGGTGCCGATTGTCAATTTTTTTGTGATTTCCTATCACGGAGTCGGTAAAATAGAAATCCTTAATGCACATAAATGTCCAGAGATTTGAATTTAGGACATTTTCATATCAAAATTTAGGACTTCTCATGCGTGTAATTTGAAAGTCTTGCCGTTGGAATAATGGGAACGTAATATGGTTGCTATTTCTTAATAAATTTGTTTGTATGTTAAGATTTACAGCCGTATTTTGGCGTTATGACACTTAAGTCACCGGTCATCAGATTTTAAAGCTCTTGTGACCGAGTTGTGATTAGTCATCCGTCACTGAAAGTCACCAGAATAGGGCTGCTAGTGGAATTTTGCCCATTTGAAATTTCTTTGAATTCCTTTTGAGTATGACACAAAACACGAGTGACTGAAAACCATCTGTAAAAAATCAAATATAATTTGTTTTATATGAAAATAGTGGGTTGAAATTTTGAACGGTGAGATATACCGAACCAGGTCAAATTTGAGTAGAACATACGATAAAATGGTTCATATCCATTTTTCTTGGTTCAAAACTTGTGCAATTACGAAACTTTAGGGTTTGTTTATTTATCCTGTAATCTAAGCCAGTAACTCGAATTCCGGTCATTTAAGAGTTTCCTGAGATCAGTACTTTAAAGACAAGGATTTTTTAAACTGAACACGTGCGGCAAACTCATCCCAAGTTGGCCAGACACCTTCGTGTTTCAAAAATTTCAATTGAGACGTGCAGTCGCAGTGTGCGCCACATTTAAGGTGAAAACAGAATTGCGGCTTTTTGGGCTTTGGGCTTCGGCTTCAGCTTTGGACTTTGTTGGCTTCGTCGGCTTCAACTTTCATTCGAACACAATTGCAACTTTGACAAATAATTCATAATTCTTCATATTTATTCATATTTATTTGATAATTCTTCTTTTTCGCATTTCTGTATTCCTTGTTTTTTTATTATAAAGAATTTCATTTTCTTGCACTATATTTATCAACTTTTCTTCAAACATTTTCAATGACAATCATTTACTCACAAAAAAAGTTAGGTTAAAGTTGTCAAAGCCGACCAAGAGTAGAGAGTAGAGCTACTACGACTTCGACTTCGGCTTCACCGGCTTTGCAACTTTGCTATTGTGTTCCATTACGTTGAAAAGCATTGAGTCTACAGAACTGTCAAAGCTGAAGCCGAAGCTGAAGTCCACAAAGCCGCAATTCTGTTTACACCTTTATCAGCATGAAAGGTTAAAGGTAGAACCTGAATCGTACGTCAATGCGTCCGTCATGCGTGCGTCCGTCTGACAGTTCGATGCGGTGACAGTTGGGTACGGCAACGAATCTGGAGTTAATTCATTGTTTTGCACTTCTTCTATGAGTTTATCGTCGAAACAATTACTTTCAATTTGTTCCATACTTAAATTGCTTAAATCGTAAACAAACTTTTTTGCGAAATGACATTTCCGTGCGTTGCCGCATGTAAAAGTAGAAATTCGACCTACTCTATGCGGTTGCCGCATCGGAAAACGCATTATTAGGGAAGTACTCATAGCAGCCCGTTGATTCTACTCGAACTGTCAGACGGACGCACGCATGACGGACGCATCGACGTACGATTCAGGTTCTAGTTTAAGGGCAAAAACAATTGGCACGACACGGCGACATTTCAGATTTTAAACTCATAACACCCTATGTTTCTGTGTACAATCAACCCGACCAACTTTGTCGTCGTGAAAAGTTGAATCGAATTTAACTTTTGTTGGTCAGCTCGCTTCATGGTTGATTCAAAATGAAATCTTATGGAGACGGCATAAAATCTAAATTTCGTCACTCAAGGGGAAATTAAACAAAGTATTAGGAAATATAGTTCGTACGGTGTGTTGCTTACGTTCACATCTCTATTATCTATCATAATGGGTAACAAAAAATGCTATATGTGGCTCACCGTCCGACTGTCAAAATCAAATGAAAACCAAACAATGTTTATGTCTGGAGCCCAATGAACGCAACGCGAACGCAGAAACTGTCACTTACAAGTTTGTTCCATAGAAATCATTTGAAGTGAGCACAGTGAACGCAACTACAACGCAAAAGTTTGCAAACTTCTAACTTTGCCGCAGCAATTCTGCGTTGACAGTTCATAAAGTGAGGTTGGGGAAATGTCGTTCGAGGAAAAATTGATAGCCTTACTGCAATAACATACAAATAACAAAGATAAAGACCAACAAAGCAAATTATCGGTTCAAAATTATCCGTTTTTGTAATTTTGCCAGCTTTATACCACTTTATATTATGTCATTTTTACTACTTCACGAGATGCCATTGGGCTCTGCCGCTGAAATGTTGCGCTGCGTGACAGTTCACAGCGTTGGAGTTGCGTTCGCGTTGCGTTCATTGGGCTCGAGAGGTTAGAACAACAAAGTGTGCACAATTGTATGTGGAGGACAACTTTGTCGCCGTAATCTGTCGTCGTAAATGTTGTGTTAGGCCAATTGTATTTCGGCATTTGGGGTATGTTTTTTAACTACATTTTATATTTTTTATCAGCAAAAACGTGTTTTAAAATGTTCAAAAACATTTAATTACGCAGGGCAAAAATTTTAGACTATTTTCTTAAAAAGTGGGGATTTGATTCTATTTTTGAGGCTGTCTAGAATAAAATACGGCACACTAATTTTAGGCTTTTCAGTAGAGGTCAGACTTTGGCCGAACTTCGGCCCTTTTTACAAGTTTCGGATGAAGCCGAAGGTTTGCTTTTATAGCTTTTGCTAAGATAAACGCTTGCCGTCAGGAAAATGCAATTGGGGTTCAATTAAAGTAATTTTTTTTATCGTTAAAAAGAATTGAAAAACTTAAAAATTTACAAAGCCAAAACAATTCTTACACGGAAAGAAATAATTTTTGATGCAGCCATCATATTCTAATTGCTGCAAAAATATTTTGTTTGAGATAAATATAATTTGGTTGCTGAAATTTTACGAAATCTGAAATATCTCGATAACGGTACAAGATATCGATTTCCGGTAAAAGGCAAAAATGGGCCAAATTCAGAGGTCGAAATTTTTCCTGGATACAATACTTCGAATACGAAAGTAAAAATGTATTTCAAAGTGCCAAACAAAATCTGTTTCTATAACCGTATTTTAATGAATTGAATTTTCAATATTTCTGCATGTTGAATAAAAATATCCTTTCATATGGTAAGATAATTGCATCTACACACTGGAAGGATTTCCTTATGTGTGAATTCCAATATTATTTTTATTTCCAAAAAAAAAAATTATTCCATTTGGAGAAATAGTACTCGCACGCTACAGTATGAACCGATAATACACAACCAAACAAAAATCAAAAACAGCAAGTTCGCCTATCCGGTTTATCCTTTTTTAAGAGATTAATTTCATTTTTGAGTATCTCTTCCGACATAGGTTTATTTCACTTACGCACGCGATTAGCCAGTATAAAGAAAGGAGACAAAACACACTGTGAACTCACACTATTTTCGGAAAAAGGATATTTAGAAGGAAATTATTCTTCTCTTAAGTGTAGGTTCAACTGCGATGGACGAACAACAACGCACTAAATTTCACTTTCGAGGAATTTCGGTTAACTCCTGCTTAGTAAAATGCGAATTCTTGGATAAATTACGGATTTATCAAAGAACGCACACGCACGCAATGATGCAAGAAAATCGACAGATCAGCGAAAAAGGAGCAGAGACCGAACGCAGCAAAAATCTTAATCCAATTTAGATTGTTTGGCAGCGGCGGATGGGCATTTTTCCTCTTCGCTTAATCTTTACAAATCGAGATTAATTCACTTCGCCGGATCCCGCAGAGAAGGCGATTGTTTTTAATTTAAACGCACTCGAAATGAACGTAATTTGCGGTGGGCAGCAGCAAAAACAACAGACCGGAGAGGTAAGCTCGAAAAAAATATTTACTTCTATTCTTTTTTACTTCAACTGTTTACTTTAAATTAATCGTAGCTGAAGTTTTTCTTCTATTTTTTCTTATAAACCACGCGCACCGGCGACTTCACGTTGCAAACGTTCGTTCACTTGCGAAGAAAACACAAAACTCAAAGCGAAGCAATTCCCAATGCAAAGTCAACTCGACTTCGGCTTTTCCAGTTTGTGTTTGCTACGAATTAAGGGAAAATGGAATAAAATAGGCTCCAAGTGCTCTTTTTCCAGTCGAAAGAGAATAATAAAATACACATTTGAACATTTGTTGGCATCGAATTTGATACTTTCAAGGGGCAATATAATTGCGGTACAAGTTCAGGGCAATTTCTTCAGCGTGGAAAGAAATTGAAAAGTGGAACCTATGAATTGTTCTCTTAAGACACGCACTGGAGGGTTAAGAGAATTTTTATTTGAAAAGGAAATTACTCACGCGTGAATGCAGTTGGGTGCAATACCGAACTGAAAAAACTGCAGTTTTTTGTATTTGAGGGGGAGTTTTAGAATATAAAATGTTTTCCTGAACGTGGGGAAATGGGAAATTCTTTGAGATCTCGAGCACAGGGTGGTTATTAACAGTAAGAATCTTTTCTAATAGTTGCTACGTGTAAAAAGCGCTAACAGATGTTCTTATTTTTCCACAAAAATTACTGCAAAAGTTTGAAAATTTAGACAATGAAAATAATTGTTAAAATGTTCTCATATTTCGCTTTACGCAAAACTACGCGTTTTTCAGTAGTCTTATGTATAGCAAAGGTGGGAGACAATAAAATTTTCTACATCTTTATATTTTACTAGAGCTCCGTATCTCAATCCGTTATCGAGATATACCGTTATTTAAAACAAATCAGTTTTTTGCGATTATTTCGAAAAATAACGGGTATTTTTGGTGGTTTAGTGTATGAAAGGAAGTGAAGAGAATGTTTGCCATAATTTTGCATTTTACCGTTATCTGATATCTTTCACCGTTATCGAGATATCATCATTAAAAATTTAAAAAATAAATGTTTGCGAATTGCTTGCAAACTAACGGGTTTTCGAAAAAAAGGAATGGAATAGCAGAAAAGCTTCGTAAACCGCATAAATTTACCACCATGCAAATGAACTGTCAACATTTTTATGGAAAATCTTTTACGCGACGTTTGTAAGTTTACGCGACGAATTTTGGTGTGTAAACAACCTCGTAAACTTACGCAAATGTAAAAATACAGAAATTTCGAGAAATTGTGAAATTCAGCTCAATAATAAGAATTTATTTTAGGTCATTTGTTATTATATTTAATTTAAATTTAATTTTTTACTGAATTTCGGCATTTTTAACTTCTAATTTTGTGGCTGCTGAGAGAAAAATGTAGAACAGCTGATCGATTTACACCAAATTTTTAAAGGGTGCGTTCCTGAAACACTCCCCGTAAAAATACACAACATCAGACAATTTCTGGCATTTTGTAAATTAAATATATTTAAAAGTTTTAAACCTATTTTTACGATTACAATTCTTAAACTCACCCTGTATATTTGAATGGGAAATATTCTTCCTGCGACCACGCCTAAAGGGAATTTCTTCTCTTTTTTTAAAAGTATTGCAATTTTCAACACCAGTCAAATATAAGAGAAAGCTGTACTAAATAAAAAGGGGAAGTTGGTTCTAAAATATTACCCACTGAATTGCTATCAACCCTATTTAGCATTGAAAGAGCCGAAACATGCATCGTCTCCTGACCTTTCCAATACAAGATGCTTTTTACTTGAGAGATCCTTTTTATTAGAAACAGAAAACAAAACAACATGGGATAACAGTTGATCAAAAAGAAAACTATCGGTCAGGGCATGTTTTTCTTATGCATTAATATATTTTTTTGGAACCATGTTTAATTTGATAGTGTAGAAAAACATTGAAAATAGGTGGTATTTCTCCGAATTGTAAGTAGCTAAAATTTTCTTGTTTTTTGTCGTTATATGACAAGAAGTTTGACGATAAAAAATATCGGGTAAAAAAATAGTTTTGAATAAAAAACTTCGATGCCCAAGTTGTAAATACAAGAATTTCCCTAAAATGTAGGCCAAATAAAAAAGGAAAATCCAAAGACTATAGCCAAATAAACAAAGTACGACGGCTAAGAAACAAAACCTCGATTCAAAAAAAGAACAAACAACGAAAATTTGTCAAGTGCCAATTTAGACACAACAAAAAAAAAATACCATGAAAAATAAAAAATGCACTTCCAACTCATGACAACTTTTAGGAATGGTGGAGTAAGACAAAAAGGAAGCTAAAAGAACGGACAATTTCAGATGATAAAACTTGAAGATTCTTCACCTCAAGAAGAAGAGTGCACAAAATTTGTCTCCCGTTGTTTGACATCACATTTTTATTTTTGCAAGCAATTTATTGGAATTCGCTCGGCTTTTTTGTTAATTTGCAGCAAGTCTGTCAACTGATGGCAATTTTTTTTGACCCCTTGCGGCGCATTGTTGTCAAAATTTGCTTGACTAATGACTTTTTAACTTTTTTTTTAGTATTGAGGAATTCAGTATCAATTCCAATTTATTTTAATAAAATTTCAAGAGTATTTTCAATAAGAACAAACAATTTTGATGGCATTGATTTGACAAATTTGTTTTATTGTTTTTCGAAATTTGTTGATTTTTTTACTTTTTTATACGAAGTATAATAAAGTATTGTATTCATGGATAATTTCCACCGCTTTCTTTTGCCTAAAAAACATTTCCCGAGCACTTCCGAGTCGATTGGAACATTATTGCAAGAATGTCCTTTTGTCTGTCAATCTGTCAGTCTGTGTTAAAAATTTCTCAAAAACTACTAGCACTAGAGCCACGAAATTTTTAGGTATGCTTGGTTCTGGAATGGGACGATCCTTTCAACTTTTGGTGGAAATCCTTTAACCGAAAGTAATCAAAATTGCGGTTAAATATTTGCAAAATTGGTCCGGCAGTCAACGTGTTAAAGATACTGTAAATTTTTAGCTTTTTTGTAAATTTTTTTGAAAGATACTGTAAAAATTCTGTAAATTTTTGCCTTGTACCGTATTTTTTTTACCGTTATCGAGATATATCAGATTTTGTGAAATAAAAATTCATATTTTTATATAAAACAATATTTTATTCGTCAGGTAAATTGTGCAGAAACGTAGATTTTGTATAAGAAAGTCATTTGCTGTTCACATCAAATATTTAACTGATGTAAAAATAAACCAGAGTCCAGAAAAACAACGTATTTTCGATTAACCCTTAGAGGCACAGAAAAATAGCAAATATTTTCACCCTTCCGGCACTCGAAAAAATTTTTTTTTTTTGATTTTTTTAGTGGTACCATTTTAAAGTATCATACGGCAATGAAAGACGGTTTAATTGGTGGTACAATTTTGATACCACCGTGCAGTATTTGTTACAAAAAAGGTGGTACATCGCGTGTACCACCAAGCCTTTAAGGGTTAAAAGCGATAGAAATTGTTGGTATGAGTATTTTTTACCTTAGATTACATCTTTGTAAAAAAAACTCAAACAAATCTAATAATTTATCCAACGCCTTCGTCATCTTTTAGGAATATTTTCTTCAGTTATAACTTCAAAGTGTACGTGATCGAAATTGATAAACCAAGATGGTTGAAAATTTATTCGCTAACTGTAAATACGTCAGCATTATAGTGTTTTGATGCAAAGCGTAGAGCTTAAAGTAGAAATAGGAAAGCGTATAATAACAGCAGGAAGTGTGAAACATATTCGTATTTAGAACTACGGGTAATTCCAATATTTTGAATGGGCTAAAATAAATTAATTTAAACAAAAGTTGATAAGATTATGTTTAGGGTCACAAACTTCAATAGAAATGTTTCGTTTTAGGTTTTAAAACGGAACAAGTCCAATTTGTCTTAAAACTTACAGTCAATTGACATGAAATAGATTTTTTCCCAATAATTCTATTGTAGTGAATAACGGTTTTAGTTACCTGGAAATGGTTGCAATAAACCATTAGAAGAAAAAAAAAACGGTTCTAATCAAAACAGCGGTGTCCATTTTTAGACTGTCAATTGACATTTCGTTGACGAGAAACAACTCTTAATCTGACATTTCTTGTCGAATGAATCTGCCAGAAGACCCTTAAACAGATAGTATACGGAATTTTACACACTCACATCATAAACAAACGGATGAAATTATCAATTATTACCTAGTCGTAAGTGTTTTCGAAATAGGTGACAGCAGGTAATGGTCAGGTAAATATTTTTCTAACTTGGCGATAGTGATGTTAACTCACAATAATATTGCCGTAGAATGTTGCGGTCTTCTAATGGACTTGTCATGTTGTGTTAACACGTCAGCCCTTTTCGAATGCCAACATAACTGATTCAATGGTTTTCGGTTTTTGTTTCAATTATGCTTTGACTTATGTCCATCTAACTTTCGAAATGGACATCGCAACGTAACGCAGACATAATGCTCAATGGAGTTTTTCCGGTTGTTCTTTGATTAAATGATTTAAATTAGGGTTAAGCGTTTGTAATTTTTTTATAGATTTGGGTTGTTTAACGGCCTCTATGCGGACATTTGTAATTAAAATCTCCCCATTTTCGTTGGGTAACCGTTAATAAATCACCGTGTGGCGACCTATTTTGATTGTCACATGGGGAAAATTATCTAAAATTCTAATTAATATGTAATAAAAAAGTATTATATTAAAGAAAAATTTCGATCTCTTAAATTTGCGTTAAAAAACATTTCCCGAGCACTACTGAGTCGATTGGACCATTATTAAAAAAATGTCTTTCTGTATGTCAGTGTGTCTGTCTATCTGTCAGTGTGTCTGTCAGTCTTTCAGTCTGTCAGTCTGTCAGTCTGTCAGTCTGTCAGTCTGTCAGTCTGTCAGTCTGTCAGTCTGTCAGTCTGTCAGTCTGTCAGTCTGTCAGTCTGTGAGTCTGTGAGTCTGTCAGTCTATCAGTCTGTCAGTCTGTCAGTCTCCCAAGTAACCAAATAGGGCGTACAGTGGACGTCGTTTCCACAAAGTCCGACCAAGAGGGCGTGACGTTGGTGCAAATGTCGAATTGGATTCGACGTCGATTCGAAACGAGTTCGAAAGTGGGGAATGACGTGATGTCCGCTTAGCGTCTACTCAAACGTCCGCAAAGGCGAAAGTTCTATTCGGACGTCAATTGGTCTTCGTTTGGGCGTTGGTAGCCATCGGGAATCAATCTTCTCTGTTGACGACATTGCATTCGCTACACATCATCGAACGGAAATACTTATGTCCCTCTTATACTTACATGAATTGCTGGGCGAACAAAGATGTGTAGAAAGATAAACGACAGCACAAAGTTACAGATGATAGCAACGAAATAATGGAAACTTGTTATATTTACTTTTCGTAAATGGACTTTTCATCATGTTATATGCTGCCATTTCAGTTGCAACTAATTTTTTTTTGACAAAATGCTATCTAAAATGCTTTATATTGAAATGGGCCATCTAAATATTTTGTTTTCAACAAAAAATTTCTTTAATTTTATTTTTCGTCAACATTTTTTTTCCCCTAATTCAATAAAATTTTGATGCCAATGAAATTGTGCTGCTTCAAAATTGTCTCCCATCTATTTTTTATGCGATTTCCTCCAGTGATTAGCTTAAAATAAGAAGTTTAATTTTCGAAGGGAAATTATTTGAATCAACATCAATGTGGAACATGGCGGATGAAAACATGTGCGCCCTCAAAGACGCGTCAGCTCATTTTCGCGCCCTATTAGACGTTAAGTTCTAATGGGAGGGCGTGAATACCTTCAAATACGCCTAAAAGGGCGTCTAGTGGAATTCAAGTCTGTTAGGGCGCCAAAATATTTTTTCAGAGATAATAAAAAATGTCAACTGTTTTAGTGAGGCAAAAGAACTTGAGACAAAGTGAGACAAAGCACAAAATTACTCTCTTAATAAGCCCCATATCCAGGCTTCCTCTCTAATTAGAGGACAAACTTCTCGCACTTGGTTTTCTGTCTTGCTCTAATACGCCCAATAGGAATTCTACAGTAGAAATTACGCCCTATAAGGCGTCAGCTTGATTTAGATAAGGGATTGACGCCCTTATAGACCGATAATGGACGTACTGTCTGCCATACGCCTTAAAAGTCCCACATCGCATGAAGGCGTCACAAAGTCTCAATGCCTTATATAAGACGTTTAGTTCTTTTCAGGTCTTATTGGGCGATACTTCCATTAAGGTTTAATTTGAGGGCGCTCGGTCTTCTTTTCGTTCAGACGATACGCCTTATTGGAAAAAACGTCTTTGAGGAATTTTAATAGGTAGTGAAGTGGACATCTCGACCGAATATAAGGCGGCCAGACTTTAGTGCGGTCGCCGATTACCAATTGCGTTACTTGGGCTGTCAGTCTGTCAGTCTGTCAGACTGTCAGTCTGTCAGACTGTCAGTCTGTCTGTCTGTTAGCCCGTCAGTCTGTGTACAAAAGTTTTTCGCGATTATTTCGAAAAATAACGGTTTATAGGTGGTTTAATGTATGAAATGAATTGAAGAGAATGTTTGCTATAATTTGGTATTTACCGTTATCCGATATCCTTTACCGTTATCGAGATATACTAACGGTTTTTCGAAAAAACAGTCAATAGCTGAATTAAATATAAAAGTATTGAAATTCTCTACATTTTTGCCTTTTACCATATCTTTTACCGTTATCGAGATATTTCAGATTTTGTAAAAGAAAAATTCATATTTTTATGTAAACTAATATTTTATTTGTCAGGTAAATTGTGAATAAACGTAGATTTTATAGGGGCTGTGCTCCTTTACATTTGATGGTCCATTAGTTATTTACAGGGAAAATGGCTGGCTGGGAAGAAAATCTCAACAAATGAAAAGGGTTATTTTGAGGACTTGGAGAAAAACTACTATTCGGAAGGTTTAAAAAAATGTGGAATATCGTTGGACGAAGTGCATTGAGCTGAAAGAAAACTATATGGAAAACTTCATCAAAAAAAAAACTTTTTTAAATCCAAAAAGTATCTGACTTTTTACTCTACGCTCGTATATCGGATATAAAGATGCCCTTAATTGACAGTAAAAAATGTTTATTTTAAGTTTTTGGACATAGAAAAAAAGTTGCTTAAAAGTTCTTTTAATGGCTTTTTACATAATTTTTGCAAAATCCAATTTGCTATACAAAAACAAAATCAAGTGTATTTATGATTGCAAAATTAAACTTTTATGTTGAATGAAAATATTTTCACATGAGTTTGTGCATGTTTTTCACATTGCATTAAAACTTCATCAAACCTTAAAATAGGAGTGCAATACATTTTTGTAAATGAATGTGCCCATTTTAAAATGTTTCAAAACAAAAATCAATAAAACGAAACAAGTATGAAAACTAACACAAAAAGCGACAAAACAACAAAATTGCCCAACAATAAAAATGGCAACCAAATGGTGAAAATTTCAAGCGCACAATAAAAGCATATAAGTGAGTCGTCCATTCCTCTTTTGATCCCTTAAAATGCGCAAACATAAAGAAACCTTTATGGGATAGAATATTAGCATAAAAAATTACTACTCACCGCTATTTTGTCCCAGGATAACAAGAAATTCAAATTTTTCCACACACGAGCAACGAAAGCAAATACCATCCATCCAGACGTTCAATCATCCAGAATATGTTGCAAAGTTTTTTTTTTTTAGTTTTTGTTATCCACATAATGTTATTTCCCATAGATTACGTCCATCAGGTGAAGACCAATTTAGGAGCACGTTCAATTTGCAGGATCGCCAATTACCGGAAAGTAGAGAGAAGAAAAATATTTATGTGAAAAACTTTGTAATATGAAAATCCTTTGAGGATTGAGTTCAAGTGCAAATTGACCAAAAGATCCATTTCGATGTCAGTCAAGAAGAGTAAAGAAATTCTTAGTCAAGTTCTAAAGTCCACCTTTGAAAATCATACTTATGGTACGGAGCAGCAGCCTAATGTAAGAGCATAGCTCCATGCTTTCTTAGTGAGTTATTGGCTCAGTGAGTTTTATGGAATCCGAACACGTCAAAGTGACTTCAAGGCGACGTCGGCCAAGCCAATGTTGACATGCAGTGCATATCAAGACGGTGTAGTCCCTCTGTGCCTCACCACCTACCTTACCCACATTTGTTTAAATATGTTTTTCATATTGCACATCGCATAAGGCATCTGGTAATAGAGGCAGGCAGGCCCTGAGGAAACATTTTTATGGAATTGGTCACTTAAACGGGATTTACTTGTAGAAACTTGTCAAGAATAGGGGAAAGTGGATTCGCGGGGGAATTTGTTTCATGCTATGAAATTATGTGCAAGTTCGATATGTCGTTCGCGTTCGATCGATAGCAATTGCAGCAATTCAAGTTCTATTTTTTTTCACACATTTTTTTTTTCAATTGAAAGCTTTTATGGTCTTTTGTTTCGAATGCAGTGGAAATCATAAAATTCTTATGTCATTCACTTTTTTTGATGGCATATTTCTTCAATACTACCTTTGTGGTATTAAACATGCTTAGATCGATATTTACTTTAGATAAAAAAGGAAATACAGTGAAATCTGTATAAGTCAGAATTTCATGGCATCATAAAGTTCGTCTTAGGCAGATTTTCGGCTTATACAGGTTCGTTTGTTATGAAAAAAATCACTGGACTTTGAAATGTTTTCGGCCGAGGCAGGATTGTGACTTATAAGCGCCCGACCTGGTGGCTAAGACTAGGATTCCCCTGCATTCGGTGAGAATGTGGACCTAGCATAATACCAAATTTTTAAAATAAGAACAAATAAAGAGTATGCAAAAAGAACCCTTTGTAGATGAAAACACGTCTAAATTTGTTTGACTGGTTTTTGAAATCTCGAATTTCGACGAAGCAACGAGTTCGATATTCTAAACCTCCGCTCAAACTCTTGCGAATATACGCGAATCATATCCAACGCGAGTGAGGCGAACGTGTTGTCTGGATCTGCTGCGATTTGCGCTACGCTTGCTCTAGGCCTTAATCATGGACTACCCATAATATTAAACATAATATACCTATGTAAGTGGAATGCGCCCACCTCGGTGGCAAGCATGCAGAATGGTTTCGAAGTGTCAATTTGAGTTTTAAATATTAAAACTACTATTTCATACATGCATCGAAGTAGATTTAAGTAGAAATAAGCAAATAGTAAAGTAAGTCAAAATACTCTTCATTTCTTAAATTTCAATTCTTCATTATTGCCAACGAGGTGCGCACCTTCACTAAGGAAATCGGATAATATATTGGCAAGAATGTGGACGGCAAGCTAACAGTGGCTGAAATCTAACTAATTGCTAGCTAAACATTGATTTGCACACATTGACCAAGAGTTTGGGCGTAGCACAACATTTGGGCCAATTTTAAATTGACCAAAATCATAATAGACCCCAAAAAATCATTATTTCTTCACAATTTTTCGTATAAAAAAATCGAATTTCCAGTAAAATAATTAATAATAATAAATTTTATTTGACAAAAACGTTTTTAATAAAACCATACACAAAATTAAAAACGGTCTGTCGAAGTATAACAATTAATTAATTGGGTAAATTTCCCATTAAGTACTTAGAAGAAATCCACAGCGTTTTCAATTCCACCTCCTAAATTTCTCGCATAATAAATAGGTAGGCACACGCATATAAGCCGCCCATTTATTGCAAATGAAGATCTTTAAAAAAAAATTTATTGCCGTTTTAATCAAAACACGTCAAGCGATAATTTCCTGAAAAAGAAAAACCAACGGCCGCCACGAAAGTCGAGTAAAGAAAACTGATTTTTTTTCTACTTTTTAAGCATAAATCATAATTTACATAATAAATGAATTAAGCGAGCATGATTATTATGATATGATGAGCACAAGGAATTTGTTTTGATCTGAGATAAAGGTGGGTGGAAGTAGTGGATATGGAATATTGCGATAGAAAAAAACTTACGTGAATTACTATTGCTGCTCTTGAGAATGTTATTATTATTACAATTATTGTTACTGCCAGCATTGTTGGTGCTACCATTTAGGCTGCTATTGTTATTATTGCTCAACATTAATTCCTTCTTGGTCTCAATTTTAATTGAGATTTTATTATCGGCTTTAATACTCATCTTCAGTTGGTAATTTTTTTACGTTTTTACTTGATCAAAAATCTAATTTTTCTTTCGTCGCTTGCTTGATTTATTTAAAAATTGTTCACTTTGAATTCTCACAGGTCGTTTAAGAATTGCTTTCGTTCGGTTTGTTGTTGTTGTATATGTAGGCAACAATCGCCTTCGTAGACACTTTAAGAATCTTTTACACTCGTTGAAGCTGTGATAATGATATGATGATAGCTCTAGACTAAGTTATGATTTATGCAAATTACTGTTATAGGAAGAACACAAAACACTACAGCATAAGTAATAAATTGAAATGATGTAAAAATCACGAATTCATTGCGCTTGGAATCATTTGGCTACGCGGATAAAATTTTGTGGGAGTTATGAGACTAAGGCTCCGTTTACACTTGCGGTTTTTTCTTGAATTTCTCCGCGAATTTTATTCATCTATCGCAGAATAAATTCGTTTAGTAAAAATTGTCAAAATTTAAATTTATTCCGGTGGTTTCGGGCACTTTTCAGGAATAAATTTCTGAATTTTGTGTCGTAGTGTAAATGGCCGTGCAACATGAATTTAGTGTCGAAGAATAAAATGGGCGGAATAAACTATCAGATGTATACGATCCCTAAGATTGATGACACGAACAATCATAGAGTTAAAGAAAATATGTCTGTTGAGTAGGTTGCAGGAGGTTCAAGTTAAAGAATTCTTTTTTCTTCCATAGAACTCAGCCAGTTATGGAGGAAATTGTTTCAACCGCGTGATAATTTAATAAAAAAAAATTTAAGAATAAATTTTTAAAAGAATAGTTTCAAGAGAGAAAAGATGTCGGAAGTGTGAAGTTTTAATCTTCTACAAAAGTCAAATACCACTCACTCACTAACTCATCGAAGTATCTCTCGAACCACTAAACCGATTGTTACGAAATTTTGGGAACAGATTCGTCTTATCTCATAGGTGTCGCTAAGAAACGGTTTTTCAAAATTCGAAACGGAAGGCCCTGAAAGGATGACGCGATTAACCGTTTTCCAATTTCTTCTCCGAAAAATTGGCTTTAGGGGGTACCGGATCACGAATCTGGCGTTGGAATTTCAAAATTCGAAACAGAAGGTCCTGCAAGGATACCTTAAATATTCTTTTTCTCATTTTTCCTCGCAAAAACTGGCAATAGGAGGTTTTCGGGGCCACTGATCACAAATCTGATGTTAGACTTTCACAATTCGAAACGAGAGGTCCTGAAGGCATCGTGGTTTCTTTTTTTTATACCCGTATGGTGAAACCAAAGGGTATACTAACTTTGCCTTATCGTTTGTAACGCCAAGATCCCGTCATCACACAAAAAAATGAATTACACCAGTGTGTTTAGAATGATAAAAATAATTAATTTCTGCATGTCCGTCTGTCTGTCTGTGGCGAGGATTTCGGGCGCACGGATTGAGCTAGAGACTTGAAATTTTGCGCAGATTCGTTTTTCGTAAAATGCGAGGCTAAGTTCGTTAATGGGCAAAAATTGACCTTTAGGGGGGGGGGGGGGGGGGTACCCCCATATGAACGAAAACGTTTTTTGTGAATATCTCAAAAACGGTGTATCTTATTAAAAAAGTGCAAGAACAAAAGTTATTTAGGATATGATTCTACATAAAAGTCCCATACATCAAAATCCGATTGGAATACATTTAAAAAAATCTTATTGGAAAATTTGACTCAAAGTGGAATTTTGATACAACTGTTCGCTGTTAACTTAAAGCACCATACGGGTTTTCAATAATTGCCAGATTGGTAATTATAGCTTTTGTTATGTTTAAGTTATTTCTTTGTTTTTTGGTGCAAAAAAACTTATGCAAAAAACTTTGACCCGGCAACGAGGGGTATGCAAGCTAGTTTATAATATGGTGAAAAGGGATTTCAAAAATTTTGTGCTTTTATGCATATGGAATACTAAAAGTACTAGTTAATCTCTCTGCTGGCTTGCCTGAATATTTTGTAGTTGGATAACACAGACCAACACTAATTTTAAAGGTAAGTTAAGCCCAATTCAGACTAACGATTGTGATTACAATTGCGATTACAATTGCGATTACGATTGAGCTTCCTTGGTCAATGAGATCAAAGCTTTCATGAGCCAATCGTTGAAAGCTTTGATCTCTTTGGTCGAGAAGCTTCAATCGTAATCGTTAGTCTGATTCGGGCTTTAGACCGGCTTGGACAGGTTTCATTGAATCACTTCTAATCAGTGTTGGGGTTATCTGGTTAATAATTATCTAGATAATCATCTAGATAAAAAAAAATGTTATCTTTATCTTATCTAGATAACACCCCAAAAAAGTTATCTTTATCTTATCTAGATAAAGGAAAATCCCATTTATCTAGAGATAATCGTTACCACCGAAAATCAAAAAATTAAATCTGAAAAAATGCTGAAACGAAATTGTTTTCTGCATACTTTTGAAAACCTAAAAACTTTTTTTAGGAACAGTTTTATACTTGGCAACAATTTTTGTTTACGGACAAGGAAGCGAAGTGTCACTCTTTCCCTCGCCTCTCTTCTCTTGTCCATAAAAAAAAAAGTTCTGCCAGTAACTGTTGCCAAGTGTAAACCGGGCTATGAACGAAATAAAAAATCATAACGTTATAAATTTTCTTACGTAGCAAAATTAAACTTATATTTCGTGACGTTATTTCGTTTTGTATCGATAAAAAACTTAATTTCGTTACGTTATAATGTTATTATTCTGTTACACATTGTATTGAAACTGAAAACAAAAAAACGCACTGTAATAATAGTTTATCACAAAGTAATTCAGTTCAGTTTCCATAAAAATAAATTGTATAACAAATAATAAAACTCAGCAAAAAGAAAATACAAATAAAAACGGAAAAAATGTGATTATTAAGTTAAAAAATCAATAAAAAATACAAAAGACAAAAAATCACACAAAAGTTTTGTTCATTAAAAAAACTGTCTCCACAAAAGCGTGATTTTGATATCAAAGATATAGATTTTTTTTTATAGAATTTCGCTCTACTTCTGGAGTTATACTAAAAAGAAAAACTTTTCGCTACCAAAAAACTTGCTTAGAAGATTTCCATTTTTGTATCTCCAGAAATAGAGTGAATATGGCCAAAACAAAATCCGATTTAGAATCAAAATACGATTAAAAACTACTCCAATATTTTTGATTATATTTTATGTCTGTGGGGTTATACTTGATGAGCTTTTGTGGGAAATTTCACAAAAAATAATACTGAACAAAACAAGGAAATACTAATAAACAACGAAAAAACGTAATATTTTTTTCGTTTTTCGTTATGGTAACGGAATTGAATTTCTATAACGTTCATTATAACGTAATTTTGAAGAAAAGCCCGAAAATCATTTCGTTATTTCGTTACGTTACGATAACGTTTCTTATCCGTTTTCTTTTATTATTATTTCGTTTCTTATTATATTTAAATTGGAAATCAAGAAAAGCAAAAAATTTTGTGCTATTTTTTTTAGTACGTAATTTTGAATTTTGTGCAATGTCAAAATAAATATTTATCTAAAAATTATCTAGATAATTTGGCTTTTTATCTTATCTTATCTATTATCTTTCATATTTTCATTATCTATTATCTTATCTAGATAAACATTACGAGCATTTATCTTTATCTTTATCTAGATAAAAAAATAATTATCTGGCCCCAACACTGCTTCTAATTAATTGCGCACTCACGTTTTTTGATATTTCAAATCCCCTTTCCATTTTTCCCATCGATGTACGCCATTAAAAAAATTCTTCCGTGTAAAGATTCAAAATCTAGAAAAGATTTCAAACTTAAAGGCTTTTCATTCTTTTCTAATTTGTTCAAAAACCGATAATAAATTTTATATTATTTTTTTCATGTAAGAAAAATAGAAACCGTAAAATGCCATCCAAAAATATTGACAAAAGTATATATTTGAAAAAACTCTATTTAAAGAGTGATCGCCAATTTTTTTGCAAATATGGAAAAGTAAGAAATAAGAGAAGTAAAATAAAAATTTCGCAAATAATGGCGCCTCATTAGAGGAATGACTAATTCACTGTGCCAGATAAAAAGCCTTAGGAGTTTATCTTTTTCGCAATGCTAAGCGTGATGCTTTTAAGCATGCAAACAACCACAGATTACTCATAGATGTTATGTTTATAAATGGACTAAAGATCAACGTCAATAACATTCAAACGCCACAAATTAAAATACAAATATCTCGTTTCCGGAAGGTTTATTATGGAAAATTGCTAAGATAAAATTATTACAGATACAATGGATTTTCTATAAAAACATTTTGCCCCACATTTGATGAAATGAATAAAATCTAATACAGAGAAAGCTCCCTTTCCGGACATATTAGGGATATTGATGGAATCTCGCAAATGCCTTGTAAACAGCATAAATCGCGTAAGTTTACCACCTCATAAATGAACCACAGAGCTTCTATAGAACAGAGGTTAAAATCACACTGAGCGACAAAAATATGGCGTGAAATATGGGATTTTATCATTAGCTCGAAAGCTTTACGAAAGCTTTTTTCTGCTTGTGCTAATGATAAAGTCCCATATTTCACGCCATATTTTTATCGCTCAGTGTCAATTTTAACCTCTGTTCTATAGAAGCTCTGTGAATGAACTGTCAAAATTTGTGTGAAAATCTTTTACGCAACCTTCCCAAGTTTACGCGACGAATTTTGGTGTGCAAACAACTTCGTAAAATTACACACACGTCAAATACGGAAATTGTGAAATTCAGCTGCAATAAAAAGTATTTTTTTGTGTGATTTGTACCCACATTTTAATTTATTTCAATTTTTCACTGACTCTTCAACTTCTAATTTTTTTGTTCTTGACGAGAAAAAACTGCCGAGTAGCTGATCGATTTACACAAATTTTTTGAAGGGTGTGTTCATGAAACGCTCTGCGTAAAATTACGCAATGCGTAATTTAATCTGGTGCAATGACTACCCATACTACATATTTGAAAATTGCGTTCATTGAACAAACCGCGTGAAAATATGCGAATAGGCAATCGCGGGATCTGCATATTGAAATGTTAACTTGGCTCGTAGCTTGAAGCTCTTACTTGAAGCTTTAACCAGAGCTTTCTAAGTTATGGCATCGATGATTTAGAAAAGTTCTGTGAAAATATGTGAAGCGCACTATCTTGATAGTCTTACTCGAAAGATGTTCGTATGATAATCAAAAAAAAATTAATTGGGAGTTTTTGTCTTGCTTTTACTGTATATAAACATATCCTACTGTATTTATAAGAAAAAATATTGCCGAACAGAAGATATGTTGGGAATTCTTCTACTGAAATACAAACAGTAAAAAGTGAGGAAAAAAGAAAAAACAAGAGAGAAAAACCTGCATAACGATATGTCGAATTTTGCAAGCTAAACAAATCCATGCTGTCCAAATCCGTATATGTATGTACAAATAAATCGCCACTGACTAAAACTGATATGTTCAAAGTCAACTTATTGTTGTCGTAAGACTTTTTTGAGGCTTCTGGTCGTCTTTAAAAAAAAAATATTTCGTTGGAGCGTTTCTTAGTTGGTTGTTGTTGGTTTCGTGGGGTTTTTTTTCACTTTTTTCAGCATTAATGCAATTTCACTTGTGGTAATTTTTTATCCTCATTAATTTCGCTGCGTTTTTTTACACAAAAGCTTAACCTGAAGAAACCCAACCTGTAATTCAAACACTTTAACACGTTTTTTTTATTTCTCGTTACTTTATTTTGCTATTTTTAATTGCGATTGATGGTGTTAGAATTTGTATTATTCACAGGCGAAATAATTCAGGCTGAAACTCATTAACCGAGTCAGCTAGAGAAATTTAATTAATAGTAAACGCACTTCAAAGACAGTTATGAAATTTTTATGATTTACTATTCAGAAAGATTGTGGATTTTATTGCACGACACTGGAGTTTTAAAGTAATTGAATTAAAAAATTAAGTTCAAAACTAAATCGGAAGAAACTTTAAAAATTTTAAAAAATGACCCCAAGATGTGTTTTACTTCCGGGTATTCTTTCCAGAAAAACATTCAGATATAAACACACGGAGGATGTTTATTCATATGACGAGAGAAACGGACTGAATTTTCCTACGCAAAGAAATAGTGCTTGAGTTGGTTTGTAGAAATATGTGGAAAACCGCGGATTAAAATTACCCCAATTACCCCTGCTATGGAAGCCACCCTTGCGTGGGTTTGTTCTTCTTCAGTTCTTAGCAATTTCCCTTCTTTTTGGTTTTGCATTTTGCCGCTTTGTGCAAACTCTGCTGAAGATGCACTTTTCTGATGCATTCAAAGGAAAAACAATAAGTGGTGCACCTTTTATCATAACACGCGAGTGTCTAACCCCCATGCCTATGTTTAGTTAAGATTCATCTATCTTTTAGATAGCGCGCTTTTGTACACTTCTACAACATCGGAATCGAGGCTTCTTGCGCTTTTATTTGATGGGAGTCCGATACGCTCCGGTGCATTTGGAGATAAAATATTAAATGCACACGGAAAATGAATCTAAAGTTAAAGGGGAGTTTGAAAAAAAGTTAGAGGGGAAAGGGGAATCTCTTCAATACCACATAAAATGTGCTTAGATTTATTTCTTCATTAGAAGAATGAAAAAAATCGCCGAGGTGAATTTTATTGAATTTGAAAGGCATTTTCACAATGGAAGTAAACATAAGAAGCAACAGTCAGCTGACCATGCGATTTTATTGAAACGATATTAAAAAGCGGTTGGAATTTTATTGACGTCAATTACTGGCGCAATATTTCAAATGAGTGGGGAAAATTGTTGCAAAGGTGATCAATGATGTGTGAAAAATTTGTAAAATATATTCCTGAATAAAAATAATATCAGTTGTGATCAACATAAAACTTTTCTCTGCAATATTTAGTTTCGGGGGAAAAATATGTTTTTACAATCTCGCGATTTTTTTGAAAAAATATAAAATACTAGCTTGCATATCCGTCGTTGCAGGGTTAAGTTTTTTCAATTTTTTTTTTTTTTGGTCTATGTTGGAGCTAAACTTTAGGTCAATCGGCTCGGTAGTTTCCCCGCGAAAGGGTTAGATAGAGGAAGAGCTAAGTTTCGAGATCACTTTACCCCCTCCTCTTACTCCCCCCACCCCTCGGGCTACTTTTTAATGGGTCTATGTTGGGTCTGGACCCCCGACGAACATCTATGCCAAATTTCAGGCCAATCGGTTCAGTAGTTTCCCCGTGAAAGAGTAACATAGCGCCAAAACTAAGTTTCGATATAACTTTACCCCCTCCCCTTACTCCCCCACCCCTCGCGATACCTTTCCGTACGCCTATTGTGGAACCAGAAGTACCACAGACACTCATGCCAAATTTCAAGTCAATCGGTTCAGCCGTTTTTGCGTGAAAGAGGAACAGACAGACACCAACTCATTTTTATATATTAGTATGATTTTTTTAAATAAACCGTTAAAGATAGGTGAAAACCGTTAAAAGAAAAAATGCAGGATATTTTATTTTCTTTCAATTTGGGTACACGCATTTTTTCATAAAAGCGCATAGTTTTCGAGAAACTTTCAAAAAACTGAAGTTTTTTCAAATATTTTGAGAATCGTTAGAGATATATAAAACCGTTAAATCAAAAAATGTAGAAAATTTCATATCCTTTAAAATTCGGGATATTCATTTTTTCCCAAAAGCGTATAGATTTCGAGAAATTTTCAAAAAACTGTTTTTTCAAAAAAAAAAATTGTATGGGAGGTACCCGTTATAGCCAACATTACTTCTTCAAAAGTTGAAGGCGATTTTTGTAGAACATCTACGAAAAATTTCAAGTAGCTAGGTCAACGCGTTCTCGAGGTATTTAATATATGTGCACGGACAGACAGACAGTTGCACGGACATTCTTACAATTTTGCGTGAAACGGATTTGGTACTGATCGGAAAGTTTCTGTCTACCCCCGTTTTCGAGTCGGTCTCGGTCATGAATAAAATACTTTCCCTATATGGCAGAGAAAAGTAATTACAGGCAGAAACTTTCGAAAAAAATTTATTATGTGGTGTCAATGTAGAATTTAAAAGATTTTTAAGAAAATTTTTTTCGGAAAGCTAAAAAAAAGATTTTTTTGCAAAAAAAAAATTTCAATTGTAATATGAAAAAAAAACTGTCATAACAATCACAAAGCTGAGCACGTCACAAGACTTTTACTTGGAAAAAAATCAAGAGATTGCAAAAGGCTGTTGGACTTACCGGGCATCTACACTTACAATTTTTTTTGCCAAGAAATATGTCGCCAGACAGAGATTTCATGACATTTTATTTCTCAAGATGCCTTTGAGAAGGAAACAACTAATCGCCCTTCTTGCAAGCCATGCAAAACATGAAATTTTTGAAGCAAAAAAAGAAAAAGCAGGCGAAAAGAAAAAGTCCCAAATATTATAAAAATCCTCTTCCAAAACCTTTACAATTGTGTTGTTTGTAAAAATTAGTTATTCATGTCGAGTGAATTTGAATTGAGAAATGTCTATATTGTAAATATGCTATTTCATATTTGCATATTTTATATCCTAAACTAGAATTTTAAGAGGAAAAAAACGGATTCAATTTACAAAAAAGCCTTCAACCTGGCAGCCGAGACTATGATTCTTCTATGTTCGGAAAGAGTGTGGTGGCACCATTAAGAATAGCGTAACTCTTGTGTAAAAAATTAAATGAATAGCTGAACCCTTTTTGCGGCATTCAGAATATAGATTTTATAAAGTATCGAACTAAAAAGCTTCGCTCACTTCGTTGTCGAATAAACCGTTTTTATGCTAGCTTTTAATGCAATCTTGTTCAATTTTTTTAACCCATAAAAATTCAGAAAAAAATACGAAATTATTTGAATTTTGAGTCCTTATCTGGTGAGGTCAAAGCATTTAATATCCAAACAATGTCAACTATTTTCTGTGATAAGAACTTTTTTTTTATCTTAATGTTGAAACTCGTCTCTGCCAATCCAGAAATTATTCCAGCCTTTCAAACTTATCAGCGAAATGTTGCAATTCTCAGTTTACATAATTTCGAATATCAGCAATGGTAGTTAAAATTCTACAAAGAGCTGTTTGTTATCCAAAGAATTTTAAATGGCACTCATGACATGGTGATATTTTATTTAAAATTCCATCAACTGAAATAACGAGATTCCAAATGATTCCATGAATTTTTTTTTAAACACATTTTAACAATTTATTAACAATTTTTCACACTTTGCCAAAATTTCAGCTAAAACTGAAAAAGTTCTTGTAAAATTTGCGATCGTCGGCACTTTAATTTTTCACGTAGCAATTTTAAACCGCGCGATCAACGCGATACAAGTGAAAACCCAAAACAAAAAATCTAAATCGTCTGAACCGTTTCCAATGAAATGTCAAACGCGACTAAATTAACGTCAGCGACTCCGCAATGGGAGAAGTACTGAAAAACACCCTCAGTGCCTCCTCAGTACACGCACCGATCGTGGCCGCAATCCAAACAAAATCATGGAACCAACATGAAAATAGATCCCATGGGGATCGCGAACTCCCGAAAAAAGCAAACAAATCCATGAAATTTGTTTTTAAATTTCTTTTGTATCGTGATTGGTGGGGAGCAGAGGTTGTTTTCAAGCAACCTTTATAGTAAAACAATAAGAAAAATTGAATTATCCGGTTTTGTATTTTTGGACCCTGGTGAACTTTTTCTAATTCCGCTGGTGTCCCGCAGCTACTCGCCCAGTGTGAATATGGCTTTGGCAAACTTATTATTTCGGAGTCGTTTCACCGACTTTGCATACTCAAAAGCATAAGTCGCCAAAACGAGAGCCAATTACCACCGCGGCCAGCCGAGAGTCAAAGTCTCCAAGACGTTTGTGACGCACGCGACTTGAATGCAATTTACGCGACTTCATTTAGCATGACCCGGGATTCTTCTTATATGTTTGTTAACTTTGGCTGGAAGTCGACTTGGCTGAAAGTTCTGCCAAGTTAGGGTGAAATTGCCCTCTTTATGCACTTGGATTTGGAATTTCACTTCACCCGCATATCTTGAAGTATGGCCCATTGTGCCTGTTTTTCCTCTATTCTTCATAAAAAGACTACCAAGTTATCGAAAATTATGCAAAGAACAAGAAGATGTGACTGCGCATATCTAAAAGATTAAAAGCCAGTACAGACCAAAACATTTTAGATGAACCCAAACAAAGGCGATGGATTTATGTCGGATTTTCTCACCAACATGATTTCCACTTCTGATGGGGTTCGTTGTTTTCAAAGCTAAGTGAATTGAGCACTTAATTTATGCGTAAACATAATGCAGTCATGCTTTAGGCTTGTTTGCGGCCATGTGAACATATCCAATATCCTATATGTCACACGCAGAAGAATAGTTAGACGCTATGGTGGTTTAAATACACGCGGCTTAAATTGAACTTCCTGAGGAGACCTTCATTAAATGTATGTGCACTTGATTTTGTATTAATTTTGGGAGGCAACGGGGTCAGTGAGTTGACAATTTATGACGGGAAATGTAAAATATTCAAAAATTGACAAAATCATATTAATATTGTAGTTTTAAAGTATGCGCAAAAGCTTTAAAGCTTAGGGGCTTTGTCCATAAAATACAAGATGATTTAAGGAGGCGGTGTCAGTGTGATGGCGATGGCGATGTACTAACAAGGGTCTCGAGGTGCCCCCACCCTTCCCCCGATTTAATCGAATATGCTGATATCTGTTTTTTGGTGTTTAAGTGGACTATCTGGTGCCCAGAAAATTATACAATTTTCAATTTTTCGTCCATTTCTCCGAAACTATTTGGCCGATTTCAATGAAATTTCACACGAGCAAGAGAAAATAACTGTGAAAAAGAAAAAAAATACATGGGGGTGGGATCTGGTAGGGTCTATATACTCCCTAATAGGTAGATCCCCCTTTTTCGCCTTTCCTATCTTCCTAAGAGATAGACTCCCCTTTTTTCGGCTCTGCTATCTCTAGTCGCTAGCCGATTTTCTTAAAATTTAGTATGGGTGTGTGTTCTTAACAAACGAAATCGACCTGTTTTGGGATTTTCCTCAAAATTACCAATAACGGTGATGCGTTCTGCCCAAGGGCATCTACCCCTACCTACTGGGGCATCTATCCGGGCGGGGCATCTAACCGTACCAAAATTCGATTCCTTTTTTTCTCCCTCTATTCTTTTCCCATTCGCTCCGGGGTTCCGAAAAAACGATGCACGATTTTGCCCCTAAACTAACTTTTGAATCAGTGAAATTTTCACTTTGGTTGAGGACTTCTTGGAAAGGGCACAGTCTTTAGTTTCATCTATATAAAGCTTCAAGAGCCACCGAATTGCAGGGGGATGGTGAGGGGTTAACGAACTTTCTCATGATTTTTCACAGAAATCATGGCCTAAATGGAAGTTGTGCCCCTGAGTTAACTTTTGAAGCCATGTAGTTTTCACTTTGTTTGAGGACTTTTTGGAAAGGGCACAGTCTCTAGTTTCATCCATATATGGCTTCAAGAGCCACCGGTTTGCAGGGGGATGGTGAGGGGTTAACTAACTTTCTCGTGATTTATCACAGAAATCACGAGAAAGTTCGTTAACCCCTCATCACCCCCCTGCAATTCGGTGGCTCTTGAAGCCATATATGGATGAAACTAGAGACTGTGCCCTTTCCAAAAAGTCCTCAACTAAAGTGAAAACTACACGGGTTCAAAAGTTAACCCAGGGACACGAAAAACGCTATTTCTTGCATGGTTCTTTGACAGAAATATAGCTGAATGATGAAAAAATCCTATAGATTAAAAATTATGTAAATATTTTGAAGAATGAGAATTTTGCAGCGTTTTTCCGAAAGGTGCGGAATCTATTCGTACCTTACCCTATCTGGAATACTCTGACCGCCAAATTGTCAAGGCGTGTTTGATAAAGAATAAAGTTCATGAAAAAATTAACTGGGGTTTAACATTTCTTTTCATCCTTTGAGAGTTATATCAATCGTTTGAGTTCAATAAATTCCATGACTAAAACGAAATTCTACAACATTTAAAGATTTCCCAAGTGAAATTCTCCTCGGTTTTGACGAAAAACAAACCTTTGAAATATTCTAAAATAAAAACATCAGACGTGACAAAAATACAAAAAACACACCTGATATGCATTCTTTTTTCTCATCGAAAAAAAAAATAACCAAAGAGGAAAATTCCCTCAGGATGTGGAACGATCCCTATTGACACAAAGAACACCCGCTTCTGAATTATACGTAAAAGAAAATTTTGCGAAAAAGGATTTCAGAGAGGAATGTGAATCTACCGGAAAATGAAAAGATATTCATGTATACAACAAAAAAAATTTAACATGAAAACACGCTACCTTTCATTTGACCCCATTCTACTTTCCTTTCATATGAGAAAACATTTCGAACTGCCTAATTAGGCGCAAAGGGGAATTCCGGAAGCGCCCTTAATGGGTAAAATATGAGTCAGACAGCCTAAAGGGAAACGCCCTCGTCTAATGAAGTGCACGAAGTTATGAACAATGAGAAAAATAGGGGATGAAGTGTTATGTAGGATGCACTTACTTCACAGTAAGGATTAAACAGGATTGCAATTAAATTGAAGTGCACATTTTCGCTCTTCACGACTTCGTATATCGGATGAGAATCACATTAAAGGGGGAAGTCGGAAGTGAAGTCAGGGACCATGCGTTCAATATGAAAAAGAAATTCCATCAATTGGCGACTGGTGTTTATTATTATTTGCTGCTTTTGTCTGGCATGGCAGATGTTTACTGACCTAATCCAAGATCGAAAATTGTGAGGGGTTAAAACATAGCCCTGGACTCACTAAAATCATACCATTTGGGTGGCCTTTTATTGATCCGTAAAACATTAACTCTGACTTTGATGATGACACCGAAATTGGTTTTGCTGTTTACTTGTATGCCATCAATGAAAGTGACTCAATTACCAATGAGTGTCTTTAATGGCAATCGTCGGTTCGAGTTCGTGTTCACATCCACAGGATTCTGCTGTTGCCTGGGCGAAGGGTTTCAGAGAGGAGGCGGTTGTAGGTATATAATTTAGTCAATTTAATTTGATTACGAACTCAAATTCAGCTTGGAATTGATTTGTATTTTTTCGAAAATGAAAAACGTCCTATTTTTTTAAATCGTTTTTCTAACAGATTTTTGATTAAAAAATAATTTCCATAAAAACCACGAAGTTTTTCACATTCCACAATTAATCAGAATCCCTGCATCTAAGAAATTGATTCGATGATCACATCACATTTACTATTGATGGACTTTATGGTGATTTTTTTCGGCTGGAGACATAAAATCAGATTTCATTGGGGATATAAGCATGTTATGATTTGGGGCAACGGCGCATAACCACATGTGAAACACATTTCGGCTAGTTCTGATTTCTTCACTAATTACTGACATGTAATTAACCGAAAAACATCACGAGAAAACAAAAACGTTTAGGTAATTTTTCGTGGTGGCTTTTTTGTGAATGAAACCAAAATAATCACGATTTTTTTATGATTTTTTTTTTGTCAAAAATAGAAAACATGCGTGCAGGGTTAAACTTTTTGAGTCTAGACACGCAAGAGGAAAAATGTAAAATTTTATCAACTTGAACTTGCCAAAAGTTTGACAAAAAAATGTAAAAGAGAAACTTATCGAGCTTTGATACATCAGTTCGGGTTGATTATGTTCAGTAAAGAAAAGAAAAAATTTAAAAAAAAGCTTTTATTAAAAAAATGTTTGACTTCAGAATCAGATTCAACTACCCCAATACCCCCAGATGAGATTTTTTCCAGAAAATTTGAAGAAAAGGATAATTACGTCATCCTTACAGGACCTTCCGCTATCCTTGCAGGACTTGCAGGTATCATTACAGACTTCTTAGCACAAGAATCAGATTAAACGATTCGAAAAACCCAAAGCTGGTATTTATTTCCAGAAAATTTAAGGAAAAAGATAAGTACGTTATTCTTACAGAACCTTCCGTTGTCCTTACAGAATTCTTAATGTCAGAGACGAATTTAGCGACCCAAAAACCCGCAAAACAACTTTTTTTCCGGAAAATTTGAGGAAAAGGATAATCACGTATTTCTTACAACACCTTCCCTTATACTTACAAGGACGAAGTAAAGAAAATATTGTATTGTCATCGTACTTACGTATGTGTGCAAAATTTCAAGTCAATCAGTTAAAATTAGTTTGCAAGATTTGACCCTAACAGACAGACAAACAAACAAAAACAAGCTAAATAAAAATCTTTTACAATTGTGCCGCCCCACATGAGAGTAAAGGCCGGCGAGAACCTCTCGATAGCAGCTACTCGCAAATGGAGACCAGGGTTGGGACTTGAGGATGTGTAAAAGGTACTATTTTTGCCCAAAAAGGGTACTAGATTGAGATAATGTGGTACTAGATTTTTTTTAACTATCGTGCAACCAAAATCGTTTTTTTATGCTTATTACACAGGAGTCAAGCAAAATCTAAATCTCGTAATTTTAGAAAAAAAATCCTTAACTCATATGGATTGACTTTTACGCTGTAAATATAACCGTTCTCCGTTAAAAAAAAACACTCTAGAAAAACTCGAAAAAACCAATAAAAATTGTCTAGATGTATTAGTTTTAAATTTTCGCTTTTATTTCAATTTTAAATTTTTGTATAAACTCCGTTTAAAAACTTAAATTTCGAGAAGTGTTTTGAGCTATTCCTAATATAAATCATATTTCCATGGCCTACGATTGATTTTCATATCTCCCTTAATAAAACGAATTCAGTAGTCTTTAATTAAAGAGTTGTGGCGGGATCATTTAAAAAAGTACTTTTTTTCTTAATGCATAAAAAAGTGATGGCCTTTTAAAGGGAGCTATAAATTCAGATAAAATCATTTTTTATATAAACCATTAAAAGGTACCAGATTCATGGGCTGTGGTACTAGGGTACTAAATGAGTCAAAAAGGTACTAGATCTAGTACATTGGTACTAAAGTCCCAACCCTGATGGAGACGTCTCTGAGAGTCGCTCGCAGAAACTCGCAAAAATTCGCGAGCTAGTTTCTACGAGCTGTCAAAAGTGATTCTACTCTCTAGTCGACACGCACCCACTGAACTCTCGGAGAGTAACTCGCCAGATACGAACGGCGTTTGAATTTTGCGAGTCGCTCTCGAGAACTCGCCAAATCAAGATGTAAAAAAAAAATCAAGATGTCAAAAAAATCAAGATATTGGTCAAGTTATTGAAAAATCGGGGAAATTTACTGCCAAATGGACAACCTCCTGCGAGTAACTCTCAACAGTTTTTGAGAGTTACTCGCGGATTTACTCTCATGTGGAGCGGCACCTTAAGACTCACGAATAGAGAATATTTTTCTATAACAGCATTTAGGGACAGTTTACAATTGAAATTTTTATCAGACTTTCTCTCCTAGAACTTATTCCCCGAAACTTATTCATTTATATCGCTGACAAAATTCACTTCGCAAAAGTTCTCCAAATTCTCATTTATTCCGGCGATTTGCTGTAAAGATTGCAGATTAAGATTGCTGATTTTTTCAGTATTTAGAGAAATTTTTGACAAAAAAAAATATTTATTTGATCGAGTTTCTAACTTCTTCAATATACAACAAAAACTTACCTAAAGACCTGTGTCCACATGGAAGTTTATTTGCAGAAGTCGCTTCTAGCAGAGACTTCTGGAAGTTTTTCCCGTGGAAACACTAACTGCAAGTGAACTTCCAGAAGTTGTGACACCAGAAATCTCTTCTGGAAGCGACTTATGCAAATAAACTTCCATGTGGATACCGGCCTTAACATTTTAAGTATGTCTTTCACACCTTACAAACTTCAGTTAATTTCATTTCGTTACAAAAACCCGAACTAAGCCAAAAATTTTTTTTTACAAATTGAACCCAACGTTGAACAAACAAACGATATAAACCATTTTAAGACATCATTTTCAACCATCGATTATGGTCACGTTTTTTACATTTGAATGTGGAAATATTTTAATTAGAAATCCATCAATGGACAATGGCATTTTTGGCACATGTACTAAAACTCAACACTCTGTTACCGAGGATGATTAGGTAATTCATAAATTACAATGAAAATATGTCTCCATTTCGCCTCCAACCATAATTTCATTTTCAAATGGGGTCCATTGTTTGGCCAAAGCTAAAATTATTACAAATTTGAACTTCAGCAGAACAACAAATACTGATAAGGAATCTAAGTCAAAGGCATTGTGTCAGTGACACTATTCGGTTTTCTTAAATACATATTTTTAGCATTACTTCTAGTTTTATTCAAATTTTACAAATTTGTTATTAAAATCGTACCGTTCAGCTTTCGACCATTGAAGTAACGTTCAAATTTCGACCATTCGTAACATATTTCAAGATATAGCATAAACTGACGTCAATTTCTGCAAGATTAAAGCCACAAGGAATTTCTCAGAATCACTTGAAAATTTCACTTAGCGTTGACTTTAATCGGATGTGAATTCGCTCTGATTCATCCGATTGAATTGCAATTAATCACGCTTTTCAATTAATTCAAATTTCCATGACGTTCGTTCTGCAATTTTCTAATGCATTTCCAGTGTAATTATGATAGTTAGCACATTTTTCCTGTGGCAGTTTGAAGCTGAATTTGATCGATCTGCATACGAGTTTTACGTCAAATGTCACTCTCAGTGAAATTATGTGCGAAATATTTCATGTGTACATAAAACAAAACCATTTGAAACGGTATTAATTAGATTTTTGGTTGATAATCAATACAATAAAATGTGATGTATAGTCTTAGAGCAGGGGTGTCCAACTTGTTAGCTTTCCTGGGCCACATTGGGAGAAGACAAGTTATATTTGGCCAGAAATAAAATATACTAACCCTAAAGATAGCTGATTAGTAAAAAACGTAGAATATATGTATACATTCATACTTAGTTAACAATTTTAAGTAATTTAAACTTTATTAATTCATAAAGTTTGTAAATATATCAGTTTTTTTTTGGCCACATTCAAACACGTCCTGGGCCGCGGGTTGGACAAGCCTGTCTTATGCTACATTTACACGAATGACAAATTTGTCATTTTTTTCTTGTCATTATGTTAATTCCCGTGTAAATGGCATAATTTTTGTAATTTTTTCTGTCAGAAAATGTCAATCTCTCATAAAAGAATGAACTTGTCCATTCTTTTATGCCAGATTGTCATTCGTACAAACGCAATATTAGTTATGACAAAAGTTGAATACTAAATATCTGCGGATTTTTACACCTGATATTCTAATGGCGCAATAATTCAAACAGGAACCTGTATTGGGGGTTAGCAAAAATTCCGTCCTTTCTGTCCTTCAATTTTTGACCATCTAACTTTAATTAGCACCCATACGCGTTTTTCGGTAGTGTTATGTATGGCAAAACATTAAGAGTGACTATTGAGTGCTTGGCAACTCTAAACGAGCTAGCTGAGTTCTTCAATATCAAATTAATCTGGGTACCTGGACACAGGGACATTCCGGGTAACTTCAAAGCGGACGAACTCGCTAGATACGGCACTACACTCCAAATCATGCCGGAAAAGGAGTATTTTGGTGCACCATTAACAACGTGCAAATTAGTGATTCGGGAAGAAGCAGCTAGGCTTGCAAATCAAAGGTGGTCCTCAGGCACCTCGTGTTACGCTACCAAACTTATTTGGCCAAAGATGGATAAAAAGCGTACATGCAAGCTGATTCTGCTGCACCGAAGATATATTACCATGATTGTAGGCGTGATCATAGGACACTGCCTCATAGGGAGACATGCGAGTAGACTTGGTGTCCCCTTCTGTAGAAGCTGCAAAGATGTAGAGGAGGAAGAGACTGTAGGTCATCTGCTCTGCACCTGCCCAGCACTGGCTCGCAGAAGGAAATCATTTTTAGGATCCTTTTTCTTTGAAAATATTAATGAATTGGAAGATGTAAACATCAACAATCTCCTAGGCTTCATAAAAAGCTCACACTGGTTCGAGTAGAGAAGAAATAAATATATGTGGTATCACAATGTACCTCATTGGTCTAAGTGGGTCGGAAGACCGCCACTCTAACCTACCTACCTACCTATGTATGGCAAGGGTTGAAGACAATAAAATTCCTAAATTTTGGTCTTTTACTAGAACTGCGTATCTCAAGCCGTTATACAGATATACCGTTATTTATAAAAAAAATAATAAATTTTTAGCGATTATCTCGAAAAATAATGGTTTTTTGTTGGTTCTATGTAAGATAGATTAATGATAATGGCATTCTCAACAATTTCGTTTTTCATCGTTATTCGTTATCTTTTACCGTTATTGAAATACTTCCATTAAAATGTAAAACATAGATTTTTGCAAATTGCTTGCAAACTAACGGTTCCCCATAAAAATAATTGAAGGAAGAACTATAGATATTAAAACTATCTACATTTTTGCATTTCGCCGTAAATCGGTATCTTTTACCGTTATCGAGATATATCGAATTTTGTAAAATTAAATTTCATATTTTTATATAAACTGCAATTTGTTTCTTCGGGTTATACTGTACTCGTAAATGGCGCAAGAACGTATATTTTGTATAAGAAAGACATGTGTCTAATCAGATATTTTTACAATACATTTTAATCCAATTTTTTTTACAACAAATTTTAATCCAATTTTTTTACAATAAATTTTGACCTCATTTAGTAAGGTGGTGATATGATGACAACTATTTAGAGTCACAAGATTTAAGCATTTATTTAAAACTCTACAAATTTCTGAAATTCGTTTCAGAAAACTTTAACCGCTGGACGCCAATACACAATCAATTTCAAACATTTAGTGTAGCCCCACAATAACAAGTCATAAACCACTTCAAGGTCTGTTTATTTTGGCTTTTTACTGTCAGTTAAAACATCATCATCATCGTCAACATCCAACTTTGTAATCCACAATCCTTGCTAGCGCTTTTCCGTCAAATAGTTCCGCCTTAATGGCGTCAAATTCCAGTCATCAAATGCAGTCCACTTAATCTTAGCTCCGTTTGCGACTTAAAGTGTTATGCATGGGACATTTAATTATTTCGACCACACTTTTCCCACTCAACGTCTTGACTTACACTGAGTTGAAGCCATTCGACGGCCATAGAAAAGATGATTTTGATCAAAATCTTCTGGAATCGACTTCCTACAGACGATGCCGTTTGTTTAGAAACAAAATCCATTTATCGTCTCTAAATGAATCCCATAATCCATGGCCAAATGCAATCAAAATGAATTTTATTTATTTTTACACTCGCAGTCGTAATTTACCGAGTTTATGCTAGTTGAGCTATGAGTAAGAAGGGTCGGTCTTTTAATTCTTCGTTGGACGCAGTAGAATTTAATCTAAACAGACGGTGAAATGATAACGAAATGGTTTTTAAAAGGTTTTTGTTACATTTTTTGTGTGTAATTCGATAAAGTAGAAATTTAAGCAATGTCGATTTGAAATTGGGGCAAAATTTGATGAGAATTTAAAAAGAAAAGTTCTGGCTATTCAACATTTGCCAGAAGGTTTTTGCGTTTAGCGTTGCCGAAAGAAATTATTTAAGAAACATTTGCCTAGAGTTGATAAAAATGTCAAAAATTTAGGGAGAATGTTGGTTCGTCAAGATCCGACCAGAGTATTAATTATCATACAAAATTTTCTGGAAAAGCATAAAAATGGAACACAACCTGTCTATTGATGGAAATCGGGTCGAAAGCCACCCCTCCAAACACATCTCAAGGAATTCAGTGGAAGGGGGAACGAAGTAAGTAGATTTTACTGGGCAAATAAATTATTTAAGCGTCGGTCCATCGAACGATAATAACCGAATAAAAATCTCGTGGGTGAGGGGGTTCGAGAGAGAAAGGGAATACTTTTAGTATTCCGAAATTCAGTTGTTGTTCAAATTTTCAACCAAATCGAATTAACCGTTTACGTGTGATGCCATCAAGGTAGCATAAATTAGGGAATGATTGTGGAGCAAGGATAAAAACACCACAAATCGTCTGTGGCCTTCCCAGATTTTGGAGCTATATGTAAGGAAACACCCATCAAAATAGGTTGAGGGGTTTTTGCGTTAAATCCGAATATACGGACATTTTTATATACAAATAATTGAATTCAAGTGCAAGCGTAACTCGAAATAAAACGTTTTGATATAGGGCTTGTTCCTAGTTTTATATACACAATGATAAAAATTTGATTGCGACGCTTACGCCGGCCGTACACTTGAGCTAAGTTAGCTCAGCTATGTGCCTGTTTAGACGTGGACGTTTAGCGGTTCATATTATCCTCACTTTGATACGTGACGAAACACACCACGTTAAGCTCTAAACAGGCACATAGCTGAGCTAACTTAGCTCAAGTGTACGGCGGGCCTTAATTTCTTCAAAAGTATTTGTTTTCATTTTTAAATCATGGAACTTTTGAATTATTACAAATTTTGGCATTTTCACCTCAATTATTTTCACAATTCCTCGATTATGACGTTTACACAGGCATTGCTCGATTTATGACGTTTTTAAGCGGGTAAAATTTCGTGATTTTGCGTCGTATAGTGAGGTGTCTTAAATTGAGAGATTCTTTTACACAGAAATGACATAAAAATGCAACATCTTTATATACAACATTTCAGTAGACGACATAAAGTCACGAAATTTGGCACGACTAAAAACGTCGTAAATCGAAGCACACATGTTTTTCGAAAACTGAGATCTAAACCCCAATTCGGACTAACGATTGCGATTACGATTGCGATTGAAGCTTCTCGACCAATGAGATCAAAGCTTTCAACGATAGGGAACTCAAAGCTTTGATGTCATTGGTCGAGGAATCTTAATCGTAATTGCAATCATTTGTCTGAATTGAGCTTAAGGCCCGTTTCCATAACTATCTGCTAGCTGGCAAGTAGCCTGTCGATACACGGGGTTTGTATCTAGTATTCGCCGGCATTATGTGTGTGTTTTCTTGCCGTAATCGGTTTAGTTGCTCAGAAAGTGGGAACAAATCCACTTTCATTATCTAGTGTAAACATTCAGCTCGGCAAATGTGTGTGAGTTTGGCGCATGCGCTGAGTTGAAACTCATGCTAAGTGCGAACGTACACGCTTCTTCTCGTCGCGGCGACTTTTAGTCCTCAAAAGGACTTTCCGACGTACACGCTTCTTCACTTTTTAGTAGCAAAAACTTGTGTACAACAAGCGATCGCTCATGTGTGTGTGGTTCTCATATATGTGTTGTATTTCCAGCTCATTCCTTTATTAGTTAGCACCGAGGCAACATCAATGGCCAAAATAGAAACTGCTAATAATAGAAGAATAAGGACTGGTAATTTGTTATGGCATTTACCCTTTCCTACCTACCTGAAAAATAAAACTACCTGCAATTGGTATTTAACTTTTTGCATTCAATTTTTGTTTATTTGGGATATGTTTACGAGTCGGTGGCTAAGCACCGACTGACTCAATCAAATTACGCACACATGAATGCTGACGTGCTACACGAGTGACTTCGTTTGTGTGCGTAAAAGATGAAGTCAAGAACACTTTTCGAGTGGCGACTTTTCCCCTCTTGCCGCACTCGTTTCTTTCCTACAATTTGGCATGCTGATGACCGAAAATTGCTCCGTGTACGTTCTCGCTAAGGAAGAATTTTTCGAGGCTATGTTTTTGTACCAAATGTACTGTCGCTGTCTGACAAGTGCCGAATATGTGTAGATGACTGACCTATTGAACTTTCATCTACTAGACAGTCCAGTAGACAGTCGTGCAAACGAGCCATTATTGTGGCCAATAAATTGTGCAGTTGTTCTGAAAAGGCCAACTAGATATTAGACCGAAAATTGACTCATGTTTTCCTAACAACTTTTTCAAAGGAAAATCCCAGTTGAGTGAATTTCAAATATTTAATCGTCCGCCTTGAGACAACCTAATGAACTGACTAATAAACCTTAAATTTTGTTACATTTTATTATATTTTTTATGACCTATAAGCCGAGAAATTCCAATAGAATAAACCCCACGCTTTGAGCTGATTAAAAACGGGTCAATATTGTTTTTAGAATAATTTTTCAACACTTGAACAGTATTTCCTATAAATTTCCCGTTATTGTGCAATAATTGAACATCTGTTAATTGTTTCACTGGAATTCTAATTTATTTTAAAGTCTGTCAACATAAAACGAATGTGAGTTGTTTAATTTAAACATCCGCCAAAGGATATGGACCATCAGTCTTAAGGTATGAATGAAAATTGGATATTTTTAGAGAATTTTCTCCGAAATTCTTTCTAGGCTTGAACAAGTTTGCCTCCAGTCGAGAATTAATTGTAACGAGCACAAAATTTATCTCTTCGGCGTCTGCAAATATTTTCCTTCAATTCCAGTACGTATTCTTGAGCCCAGAACGTATTCTTCTTAATTTTATTTTACTTCTTGCAATGGTGATGGTGGTGAACCTTGAAAATCTCCATCGACACGAAATAATAAAAAAAGGCGCTGAAGTAATACAAAAATAGATAAATCGAGGACGGGAATTGGAAATGATTTTACTTTTCATACGACAAGAATACAGAGTTAAGGAGGAATTAAGATTGCTGCACTGTTGCAATTGAAGATCTTTTTTTTTTTTTTGCGAATTTCTTGTGGACCAAAAATGGAAGATCCCAACTTGGTTGCTGTAAAACGACGATATTTAGTTGTAGTTTAGCTTGGAAGAAACCCTTGAGTGCCATTCTAGATCTTTGAGTGGAGAGGTTCAGCAGAAGCAAAAGAACATGGGTTGGAATTGAGGAGTCAAACATGGAATAAAATGTCAAGACATCCTACTGGCTGCATCAGAAACACATCAAGAGTTGTTCCAGTAAGCTACATTTGGATCTCGTTCTGAAGCGATTGGTGGTAGTCGCATGGCTAAAATTGAATGTGATCCACTTTTTTGTAGAATTGGATGTAAGACCTCGCATCGCATTTTTATACCCGTATGGTGAAACCAAAGGGTATATTAACTTTGCTTTACCGTTTGTAACGCCAAGATCCCGTCATCACACACAAAAATGAATTACATCAGTGTGTTTAGAATGATAAAAAAAATTGAATTTTCCATGTCCGTCCGTCTGTCCGTCCGTCTGTCCGTCCGTCCGTCTGTCCGTCTGTCCGTCTGTCTGTCTGTCTGTGGCGCGGATTGCGGGCGCACGGATTGAGTTAGAGACTTGAAATTTTGTGTGGATCCGTTTTTCGTAAAATGCGAGGCTAAGTTCGTTAATGGGCAAAAATGGACCATTAGGGGGGGTACCCCCCATACGAACGAAATCGTTTTTTGCGAATATCTCAAAAACGGTAAATGTTATCAAAAAAGTTCAAGAACAAAAGTTATTTAGGATATGATTCTACATAAAACTCCCATACATCAAAATCCGATTGGAATAAGTTTTAAAAAATCTTATTGGAAAGTTTGCCTTCAAAGTGGAATTTTGATACAACTGTTCGAATTTTGATACGAATATCACCATACGGGTCTTGAATAATTGCTAGATTGGCAATTATAGCTTTTGTTATGTTTAAAGTTTCACACTGGATTTCTTATGGATCTGCTCTGAACATTCGAAGAAGCAACTCTACGCCTATAAATGAAAATGACGCCAAATGAATTGGAATATTGTAAAACATAAGAAAAAGTGATTCAGCAGACGGAACAAAAATTCAAACTAATGAAAAGAATTGAAAACTATCAAGAAAATCATAGACCAGAATGGATGACGATGAATGTAGGAATCAAATAGTTGCCAACAGGGATAAACAAAGAAAATCATCTGGTGTGGATGAGATCCCATCAAGCTTGAGTAGATGGTGTAGACGGCAAAAACCGAAAGATTCTTCTGATTGCTATGAGTAGATCTGGTGGATGTGGTGTTGTACCTTTTCCACTGTTCTTTTTCCCATCTTCGTCGGTTTGTTTGTTTTTATTTAATAATGGACGGAGAGTGAAGGTCTAGAAAAATTGTTAATAAAAAAAATCAGTAGAGATTCTTTTTAATATTTACACACATTTATGCTGCGACTGATGTCGGTTGGTGCATCGAATAGAAACAAACGGGTGTCTGCGTCTTCTTTCTGTTCGGTGGGAATTCTAATCATGCAGCCAAAAATGCCCATTTCTTTATTTTGCTGACTTTTCTTGGCTTTGAGAAAAAGAATGATTTTTATTTTTTTCGATTCTTAATATTTCCATAGAGTTGTCAACCGCAAACTGAGACATGAATGACGGAAAAATGCCTTCTGGTTCTGTTCTTCTATAATTATGAGAAAAATAAATGGAGAGGAAAACTTTACAACAGGAAACTTGTTTGTTATTAAGGATTTAAGCATATTTACTAACTTATATGTAGTACTAGCTTGCATACCCGTCGTTGCCGGGATAAGTTTTTTCAATTTTTTTTGTGGTCTATGTTGGAGCTAAACTTCAGGCCAATCGGCTCGGTAGTTTCCCCGCGAAAGGGTAACATAGAGGGAAAACTAAGGTTCGAGATGACTTTACCCCCTCCCCTTAGTCCCCCCACCCCTCGCGCTACTTTTCCGTATGTCTATGTTGGAACCAGAACTACCACAGACACTCACGCCAAATTTCAAGTCAATCGGTTCAGCCGTTTTTGCGTGAAAGTGGAACAGACAGACAGACACCAACTCATTTTTATTATATATTAGTATTAGTATGATAATAAAGTATTGTAATCGTGAAAAAATTCTAGCCCTTTATTCTGCAAAAAAAAACATTTCTCGAGCAGCAGGACTTTGGAGTTATATTACAAAAATATACAACAGGGGTGACAAAGACGTCGTCTATGGTGATATTTTAGGTAGCTGGCGGAATAAGTCAAATTGAACTCAAACAATAAATGACCGAGTCATAGTTCTGGCGTGCGGTTCTTCTAAAACTCTTGGGATGAGTAGAGTTTTCTGAAGATACATCAAAATGCTTTTTATATCCATTCTAACATTCTGAACATAAGAAAAGCTACAATAACCAGGAGCCAATCGTACAAAACTCTACAAGTGTATGATGACAGACAAAATTATTAACACAAAATTTGTAATCTGGGAAATGGGCAAATTTTTTTGAAAAAAGTGCCAATTTCCCAGCAAAACAAAAGCAAATTTAAAAAAAAAGCCCAGCATTTTGACAGTTAAACGAGTTTGGACCAACACAAAGGACTAACTTAACACTCACACCACCAGCGAAATTCGCGAGCCGACAGAACACTTTCGCATGATTTAACAGTCTGTCAGTACTAATGATGACAGACAAAATTTAAAAAAATCCATTTGTATAGGAGGGAGAAAAGAGTGGTCAAATTGGATTTTGACGTATGAAATCTCATCTTTACAAAATTTTCGATACGATGCACAGTTTTCGAGAATAGAGGAAAAAATATTCCATTTGTATGGGAGAGAGGAGAAGCAGTGGTCCGATTGGATTTCGATGTATGGAACGGTTATGTAAGATCCTGTTCTAAACATATTTTACCTTTACAAATTTTTCAATATGACTCACTTTTTTGAGAAAATTGCAAAAAACTGTTTCGATTGTATGGGGGAGGGGGTAAAGAATGGTCCAATTTTTCCCGTTCAAGAACTTTGCCTAGCCATTTACGAGACACGTAAATTTTAAGTCTCTAGCTCAATCCTTTCGAAAGTTATGGTGTTCACGGACAGACGGAATCAAAATCTTTCGTTATCCCTAACACCCTGGTGTGGTGCAGATGCAGGGGCATCCTCATGATTAGAAAGTTTCTATTTGTCCCCGTTCTCGAAGCGGAATCCTTCATGACTACAATACTTTCCCTCTATAGAAGAGGAAAATAAAAACACTTCCTGCACTCTCATTGGAAAGTCCTGTAGCCCAATATTTTCACTTCTTCTAATTTTAAAATAATGACTTTATCTGTTTGACCTGCTGATTTTTTTTTAAATTTATATAACAAGAACTCAATTATTCAATATATTTTCGACTTAATTCTCAGAAAAGTCCTAAAATCCATCAAACCGGAAAAAAAATTCACCTCAAAACTAATTCCATTCGCATTTCAATCAATTTTTAGGTGAAAGAAATTCCAATTCACTCAAACTATCGATTGGGTCACAGGAATAATGAGAAGATACTTCCATATTTCGACAAAAATAGAACTTGAAGTCGAAAACTCGGAAATCTCATTGGGATTCATCGAGATGGATATGAAATGGAAACAAGCAGATGGTCCGGACAAAATAACTTGAATGATGGCTACAAACTGCGTCTGTGACGATGACGATGGAAATAATGATAATAATGTTGATGATGCTCAACCAGGTGTTAAATTAATAAACAAATGACTGCTATTTGTGATCTGATGTGACATTAAAGTCGATTGAAACAAATTCCCCTATCGTTTGTCAGCCAACGATATTTATTATTAAAATTAATTGAAGTAGAAAAGAACGATGAGATGAAAAAAGAAACACTAAAAATAACCACTGAAATGGATGGCCAGATTAAATGACATCGTTTGAAATGGAATTAAGATTGCGGAAGAAATTCAAAATTTTCATTTGAATATTTCTGTAGATGTTTTGAAAAATGATTTTGTTTGATTTTGGAATGGTTAACAATAATTGACAAATCAGTCATCAGGGATTGTTGGAAATTTGTTAAGAAAATGGTCACGATTTACAATTTTGAATGGAAATGATAAAGTGACGTTACGTTAAAGATATGAGAATTGTGGGAATACCCCACAATTAAGGGAAAGTTTGTTTTTTTTTTAAATCAATGTTGCAAGATATTTTAAAAATTAAAGCAAAATCATTTGATGAACATTTTAGAAATTTCCAAGAATCTAATTTTTGAACATTTTAATGAAAATATCTCAATAACAATAAAATATAACGGACAACAAAATTGCGGAGAAGGTCATTCTCACTCATTCATCTCATACATTAAACCACCAAAAACCCGTTATTTTTTCAGATAATCACAAAAAACTGATTTTTTTCAAATAACGGTACATCTCGAGAACTATTTGAGATACGCAGTTCTAGTAAAAGACAAAAATGTAGAAAATTCTATTTTCTTAAACTTTTGTCATACATAAGATTAGTAAAAACGTATAGTTTCGAATTAAATCGCGAAAAACGAAATTGAGATTTTTTAAAACCCGCCATTTTATTAACTTCTGGTTAACATATTTTCACCAAAAGTTAATAGAATCGTCCCATTCCAGGACCAAGCATACGTGTAAAATTTCATGGCTCTAGCGCTAGTAGTTTTTGAGAACTTTTTAACACAGACTGACAGACAGAAAGACATTTTGGTAATATGACGCCAATCGGAAAACGTTTTTTAGGCATAATTAAAAGATCAAAATTTTTCATAAATACAATATTTTATTATATTTCGCATAATGGTTCAACCACAGTGAAAGCGGCAAGCGGCAGCGGCGGGCGGCATTTTTTTTGCACTAGTGTAGCGCAACGATACAGCGGCAACGGCAGCGCACTTTTTCCGTCGCCGCCGAGTTTGAATCCAAGTCAAACTTGCCGCCGCCGCCCAAAATGTTTTATGAAAACCACCACATTCGGCGCCACATTCTATGCAGATTTTTCTTCGTTGTTTTGTGACAACCACCACATTCGGCGCCACATTCTATGCAGTTTTTTTGACGTTTTGATTTCGCAAGATGCCGACAACGGAGAAAAAATTAATCGAGTTCGTGAAAGGAAATCCAATGCTCTACAATTTGGCCCATCCTCAATATAAAAGGATAGACATCAAGCATAATAAATGGAGCGAAGTAGCGGACGAATTAAATAAGTTTTGATGTTTCAATTTTGACAGCAGCATATGCCGACGGTGCCGCTATCATTGTAGCTCGCTCGGCGGTATGTGTGTCGGCGCCATGCCGCCCGCCGTCGCCGCTGCCGCTTGCCGACCCAATTGTGGTTGAACCATTAGAAAGTAAAAAAGCGTACTAACTCGATTCAGTAGCCGCTAAAAATATCGGAAATAGCCTATACGACGATTTTATCAATCTAACCCTTGCCCATATTCTTTAGTAACCCCTCACCATCTAACTGTTGAATCGTTCTAAGATGCGGTTCTCCGATAAAAAACCGATTGAGATGCGGTTCTCCGATAAAAAAAAAACTTTTTTCCGCAAACTTCTGTTAGTACCACAATTTACCCCAGTTTCTTCCCTTATATCTCTCCTCCAGCGATCCCCTAAAACTATTAAGTCATTTTGATCCGCCTTTCACCACTAGATCTTATCTTGCAAAGTGGGTAGGGCGAAGTTACAAGCAATTCAATTTAATAATTGTAGAAGCATCGATTGATCGTATCCTGAAAAAAATCAGTAGGTAAAAACAACATATCGATGGATTTGCTATAAAAAGTAAACACGATGTTGTAAAAAAAAATCTAATCCGGCTAATGGACAACATGAATATTGATAAAAACTTTGATATCATAAAAAAATATTCCCCGACTGATATTGCGAAGAGTTAATTTCCTTCTCCATTCAAGTGCGATAAAATTTGAATTTTTTGCTCGTTTCGTTTTGCATACAGAAAGCTGTAATTTTGTCGGAGGGGGTGTAATACACGTTATCCCCTTATCAGGGGTGGCGCAGTCGATTTCGCTATTTGTTTTCTCGCTGTGCCATCGAAGCCACATTTAGCAGAGCTCTTATCGGCATTTCCGCACTAAATAAGCGACAGCGAATATCTGAAAATGCTAATTACAAAATTTGTTACGTTTTGAAATATGTGAAAAGCAAACGGAATGATTAATGCGGAGAGCGTGAAAATGACTCACACGAAATAGCGGATTTTCCACATTAACCATATAACGCACAGTATTATTGACAGAAAATTCATAATCTGTGAAATGGGCAAATTTTCTTGAAAAAACTGTCAATTTCCCAGCAAAACAAAATCAAATTTTCAAAAAACGCCCAGCATTTTGACAGTTAAACGAGTTTGGACCAACACAAAGGACCAACTCAACACTCACACCACCAGCGAAATTCGCAAGCCGACAGAACACTTTCGCATGATTTAACACTGTGCGTGCATCTCCTTCTTCAATGTGTTTACAAAACGCGCTTACCTGATCGATTCATCATTTTAGCGGATTTCCTGGTGTTTTCTTCTGATAATAATCCTTTTTGCACTGGAAAGCACTTATTGAACACTTACGTTGCGAGTACAGTCGAAAAGTGAATTAAAATCGCGATAAAACTCGAGAAATACTAGAAAACAGCGGACAGGCACTTTGTTTTCTCAAAAGCTATTGGCTTATAAATATCACCCATGCTGTTATTATTCCTGAGAGTATTTCCCATGGAGCTAGACTATCAATCGAACCAAAACATATCTAAGGTCCCATTTAGACGATCAAATTTATTTATCAAAATTAAACCACAAATTAGTATAGATAGCGTCACCGTCAACGTCGTCGTCACCCAATGTTGAGTGGAACTAGAGAGCCTGTAATTTAGAGTGTGGACAATGGGACGTGTTAAAATTGCCGCCAAGCTGAAATACGATCGCAAAAAATTTTAAAAATTTGATTCATTGTTACAGATAATTGCCAAAATATCTGAAATCAGTTAATATAAGTAAAAAACTCATGTCCAAGGTATCAAAAAAATTTGCTAGGTCGTAGTTATTTTAATAAATTGAAAAATAGTGTACAGACTGTTCTAATCTGGAGAAAAGGCTGTTCTAAATGGCCTAATAGTCTGTT
The DNA here is from genome assembly GCA_964034945.1 of Chrysopilus asiliformis. Taxonomy (NCBI): domain Eukaryota; kingdom Metazoa; phylum Arthropoda; class Insecta; order Diptera; family Rhagionidae; genus Chrysopilus; species Chrysopilus asiliformis. The sequence continues at coordinate 104,003,535 of OZ035961.1, forward strand.
CTAATTGGATTTAATAGACTACACTACTCAGCATGACAGCCTATAAGGCGCGTATGTCCGCTCTCTAGATTACACACATGACATGTAGCTAAACGTCACAGCAAATTTGAATCTTTTGATTCATTAAATTCTAAAACGATGCCAAAATAAATTTATTTTCAACAATTCATATTAATTTTGTTTGCATATTTACGAAACTGTCTTTTTTTTGCCACCACGCTACTTATTGCCAAATTTCACTTTACCTTTTCTCGCTCCGGAGTGGCGACGCGACGTGAAATTTAGGATTTTGGAAATTTTTACGCTGGACATATTCATTGTATTCGATTTGCTCACGGATTCGAAATAAAAAACTAATAACAAATTTAGGATCTTTTCACGATTTAGTTCCTTTTTTGGCACTGCGGCATGTTTTTATACACGATTTATTATGATTTAGTTTTTTTTTGCCACGACGGATTTTTCTTTTTGCTGTCGCTGCCGGCTGTTAACTTTTGATTCCGATTTTACCGTGAATGATAGGGTTATTATGTGAATATGGCAATGCTTGTTTGTAAGAAAGGAATTTGAATTTAATGCTACGGGAAAAATATCTATAATCCGATGCGGTGAAAATTACCCTACTCAGTTCACTTTTTTTTGACGGCAGTGGCGCTAAAAAATTTAAATTTTAAAGGAAAATAGAATTCTGAATTTTAATTTTAAAGGAATATTCATTAAAATATATTAGCATCTTCTTCCTAGCATCTACTAAAAGTTCGGACTTTGCTGGAAAAAATCTTTACTTTTTCTTTAAAAACTGAAATTGTATTTTTCCAGCTTCTAGATGAAAACAACCAGATTTTAAACAGTGAAACAGCTTTATTTGATTTAATCGTGGGATCCAATTTCCCTGCACAATACGCAATATTCAACCAAACTATAACCTCAAAATTAGCCTGGAGGCCACTTCAGCTGCCGGCCTCCCAAAACATGCAAATGCAGATGATAGACACTTTGGCATCCTGAAACAATTGAATTACAGAAATTTTAATGTATTTTAAAATGTTTATCGACTTTACCGTGGACTCCGTTGTTCACAACGAGTCGAAAACCTTCGGGCGCCTTTTCTTTGCCCAGCTTTCCAGCTACCTGCATCAAGTGCCCCATAATTGGCAAATCCTCAGCAACCGTGTCTTCAACCATCGGTATTCTCACCTTCGGAATCACAAGGAAATGAACTGGAGCTTGTGGAGCGATATCATTGAACGCCAAACACTTTTCGTCCTCGAAAATTATATCTGCAGGAATTTTCTTTGCGATTATCTTGTCGAAAATAGTTGGCTGGCCTCGAGCTCCACTTGCTGCAGCCTCCTTTGCTTTGTCAGCTTCACTCATATTACGAACAAAACTTGCCGGGAATATCCTTCGAACGAATAAATGCTTGATTAAATCCTTGCACGAAAAAAACAAACTCATTCCAAGGAATAAAAAAGGGGGGACTTTGTATCAAAAAATTGGAGTAGATCGAGTAAAGAAATGTAGTAAATCGGTAAGAATTTTTGATATTAAAAGAGCATTTTCAGCGGCACTTTTAAAAAATTCATAAATAGTATAAAAAACTAAAAATACGACACGCTTAAATGCAACACGGATAATTGCATAAAATGCATCCATGTTCAAGTTCACAAATGTCATTAAATTTTACACCCTTAAATGAATAGCACGGATAACTGTAAGTAAATTGCGACAGAAATCGTTGTGCTTTTAAGCGTGAGTTCGGAAATAGGCAATTTTAAGGATTTACTTTTAACCCTGGACCCGTGTACTATAAAACTTCCATTTATCGTGTACTTGGGCACTCAGTGCCCAGATGCAATTCCAATAGAAAATGTATGGCTGGTTTGTTTAAAAACCATAAAAATTGGTTTATTCGTTAAACAAGTAGAAATACAATGGGAAAATATAATTTGCAAAAATCGACTGAGAATATAGACCACCTTGTAAGCTCGCGAATCTGGTACTCGATTTCTCCAACAAATCATGTACTCCACGAAAGAAAATGCAATACATGACAACAATACAATATAAATATTATAATATAAATAATATAACAATACAATATAATATCTGCATACAAGAAAAATCATAAAAGGGGAAAAACCCAAAGCTGTAATCAAATTAAAAACCAAATTCATACAAAATGTACTGACTTGGGCACTGAGTGCCCAAGTACACGATATTACGCTTTTTTTTTGACACCTTCCACAACCCCCCAACAAAAAATGTTCAACAAAAAATAAAGTATTTTTATAGTTTCGCAGTCCAACACCATCCATTTTTTCACACAAAAATGTAATCATTTAAACAAATTTAATTTTAAAAGTTTTGGCCACTACCAAAATGTATGAAAGAACAAAATAGAAGCTTCAACAAATTTTTTTGTAATATCGCGTTTCTTTATTGAGGGTTGCTAAATTCTTCATTTAAAAAAACATTTTTATTGTAATAATAAAATAGTTTTTGCTTTTTCATGCACTCAAAATAAAGAACCAAGAACTATTTCACATTTCTAATTTTTTCACATGTACAAATATTTTTTCAAACTATTGGTATTATCCCACATCAGTTCAAATATACGGAAAATTGTGAAAATGAAGAAAAAATACAGATATATCAGTGAGACAGAGAAAGTGCGATTCACATGGAAACTGGAAACTGTGGAAAAATTGAGAAAAATATTTTATTTTTGTAAGCGTTTGTCTGCCTAAAAATTAGAATGTTGAAAGACAAACGTAGATTTTTCGCCTATTTGGTCTTTAAGCCTAGTACGCAGTTCGAGTAAAATCGAATTTTCCATACAAATTTAACACTGCGCTTAAATTTAACCTCAGAAATTTTACCAAGCAGTACGCAGTTCGCTGGTAAAATGATGTGAAAAACTCATGTTGCAATGTTGCCTACACTAAACTACACTAGATGGCGTAGAAAGTCTCCACTTGATTTTACCAGCATTTTAACTGTTCGGTACATTAAATTCGAGGTAAAAATTTGACAGATGAAAATAATAGAGGTTCTGTTTCCAGTTTTCTTAACGAGTGTGGTTTTTTAATTTAAAAAAATGGAAGAATATTTGATTTCTCCACAAACAGTTTTTACTTCGGTTTTAATGTGCCAATTTGGAGACCGCGGTAAAATTTCATTTTACTCGAACTGCGTACTAGGCTTAATTCGAGAACTTGCTACAATTTTGAGTTCAATTTTGTTCTGAAATTTCTAAAATTGTGTCGCTCTCTTCTCACACACATATTTAGCTCTTTTTTACCAATAAAAAATTCTCATTTACAATTTTAAGCTAAATTTTCAAACCACTTGAACTTATGTTGGATAATACCTTAAAACTTTTCAATTTTAGGTGTATTTTTTCTCTGTGTTGCCGTATCTACTGAACCATCCAATGGTTTTAAATGCAAAATTTCTAAGTCAAACATCTTCAGATGATCAACCTATAATGGGAAATTTTACTGTAAAGAAATAAGCAAAAAAAACATTATAACTCATCATTGACAAAAAAAAATTTCGCGCCAAAGAACTTTGTTGAGTGATTAAAAAAGATATTTGTTTTTATGTATAAAAAATTCTCGGAAATGCCAAACAGCAGCGTAATGAATTTAATAATAATAGAAAAAGGTTCATACAACTTTAGCAACAATTAGTCGATTGTTAAGAAATTTAATGGGTCGAAAGAGTGACTCCATTGAAAACGCTGTTACGAAGACGCTGGACTTCCCTGGTACAAAATTAACCACACGACAGCCTGAAATAAACAATTAACACCATTGATAAAATCATCGAATGCCATTGACTGTTGTAGTTCGTTATTTTTTTTTCTTTACAAACGTCTGTAAATTACATTTGAACATCAAAAATATTACTTCACTGTTGAAACTATTGTCGCATATTCCGGTAGATCATTATTACACTTGACTTTGTAATTTATATTTGAAATTTTTTCGAAGGAAAATATTTGAATAACTTGAGTATTTGCAAAATTTGTAATGATTACATCAATCCTTTTTTGGAATCTGCAAAAAAAAAAATCGACTCAGGTGAAAGTTGTTGAATTTTTTTCACGTCTTTCAACATTTACCTAAAAGTAAAATTATGTAAATTTTCTTACATTCAATTTTCTTGTCCTTGGATAAAGCAAATAAAAACACTTCCAGTACCCAATTTTGGAGAATCTTTTTTTTTCTTGTATTTTAGTTACATTTTCAGGGTTTTTCTTCAATATTGTTAACTTTGCGTAAACAAGATATAGAGGTTACTTTTTGAGAGAGGGTTTCCATTAAATTGTATTTATTTACTGACCTACGGACATCGCACGTGAGTGGAATAGTTATGAATTTGTTAATTGATGATCTGTTTGTTGTTTCGGCACATTTCGATGATAGGTCAAGCCATTAAGTAAACAATTTTTAGGTTTTTTGAAGTAAAAATTTACTTTTTATACGCTATATGACATATCATATATCATATTGAAGTATATTACATTGAGTATACCTTTTGTAACGCATCGAACCAATCATTGGACACAAAATTGAACTACACCAGGGTGTTAGGGATTACAAAAGATTTAGATTTCCGCATGTCCGTTCGTCTGTCCGTCCGTTAACACCATAACATTCAAAAGCATTGAGCTAGAGACGTGAAATTTTGTACAGTTGCGTTTTTCATAAATGGCTAGGCTAAGTTCTTGAACAGGCGAAATTGGGCCATTCTTTCCCCTCCTCCCCCATACAAACGAATCAGTTTTTTTGAAATTTTCTCGAAAACGGTGAGTCATATTGAAAAATTTATTAAGGTAAAATTTATTTAAAATAAAATTTTACATAGTTCATCCACAGAGATTTTATAAGAACAGAGGTTCAAATCATATTGAGCAGCAAAATATGGCGTGAAATTTGGGAATTTATCATTAGCACAAGAAGAAAAAAGCTTTCGAAAAGCTTTCGAGCTAATGATAAATTCCCAAATTTCACGCCATATTTTGCTGCTCAATATGATTTGAACCTCTGTTCTTATAAAAGCTCTGTTGTTCATCCATATGTCAAAATCCAATCGGACCACTCCTTCTCCCCTCCCCGATACAAATTTTATATATTTTTTTTATTTTCTCGAAAACGGTGAGTCGTATTGAAAAATTTATAAAGGTAAAATCTGTTTAGAATATAATTTTACATAACCGTTCCTTACATCAAAATGTAATGGAACCACTCCTTTTCCACTCTTCTATACAAATGGATTTTTTTAATAAACATTTTGTCTGTCCTCATATAGAGTATTTGACTTGCATTCCCCTATCGTTGAAGCTTTGTTCTCATTGGGCGAGAAATTTAAATCGTAACCGCAATCGTTAATTGTGTTAGTCCAGAGTTAAAAAAAGAGTTAAAAAAAAAACTTTAAGAATTTTTTAGGGTACTGGGCCCCCAAAACTTTCCGTACAGCAAGAAACTTAGAATTTACTGGCGCTCAAGAAATAATTTATGCTTCAGTGTTCAAAATGGTAAAATAAGATCAATTTTTTTAAGAAATTTAAGTGGCTTAGAGACCCAACAAATTGCCGCCATCTTTGAATTGCATACTCCATGCATTTTCATTTATAAAATCACCAAACTCTAATTAAGTATTTATTATATAATAATAAATTTCCGCAATTTGACCACCATAAAACATTTCAAAGTGGTGGACATAAATTTTAAGGCCAAAACACTAACCTAAAACAATTAAAACGCATATTCCAAACCGTCGACGAAGTTATTTAACCGCAGTAATAAAATTAGACTATGATGTAAAAAAAAATTAAAAAAAATTGATATATTGGTCACACAGATGTGTCATGAAAATGGTTTGTATACAAATTATAGTCTGAAACTTGTAAATACAACTCAAGTTAGTTACTCTATTGTCATTTTACAACAAAACAATCTTATAATTTAATTGTAGTCAAAAAATGTACATCCAACAATAATAAAGTACAAAGATATGTTATAAACAGGATATCAACATATTTTAAGCCAACTTATTATGAGTAATTTTTTAATGCAAGTTGTATAAATCTACGTGCAACTTTTCTTCGCTTTGTTAGTACAAATTGAATAGAAGCTGCAATTCCTTACAACTGACCTCAACGATCCATTTTAGGACCCGCAATATTTTAATGCAATTGAATTCTCTATTGGCATTGAACTTGGTTATGGCTTGGCACATAAAACAAAGTGCAGTGTAACACCAAGCGACCTTGTTGACTTGCTCAATGATCAATCAGCGCGAAATCAATCAACACGTTGATTGTTGATTGTCATCATTGCTGCGTGACTTTGACTATTTAATTCATTTTTAATGCTTGGTGATCTTAATATGCTAATGCGATTTGTATACAATCGCAAATACATGCGCCTCTATGAGAAGTTAGTTAAGTAATTATTTATTTAAATCTTGCTAGAATATTTACTTTAAATTTTGTATATTGTATAGACTAAAATAAAAGGTGTTGTGATTCTTTACCGCTTAGTTATTAAGTCGATCTCCCTTCCCCACATAAACGAAACATTTTTTTGCAATTTTCTCGAAAACGGTCGGTCGTATTGAAAAATTTGTAAAATTAAAACGCGTTTAAAATATAATTTTACATAACTCATTCATACATCAAAATCCAGTTGGACCACTCCTTCCCCCTCCACAATACAAATGGAATACTTTTTTTTGATTTTCTCGAAAACGGTGCATCTTATCGCAAAATGTATACAAGCGAAATGTGTTTCGAATATTACATAGCCGTTCCATACATCAAAAACCAATCGAGCCACTCTTTCCTTCCTTAAATGGATTTGTTATACTCTATACGATCATATAGGAGTATACTAGATTTAGTATATCGTTTGAAACTCATCTAACCAATCGTCGGACGCAAAAATGAACTACACCAGGGTGTTTGGGAGACAAAAGATTTTGATTTCCGCATGTCAGTCCGTCTGTATGGGTGCCCGTTTGTCTGTGAATACCATACCTTTCGAAAAGATTGAGCTAGACTCTTGAAATTTTGTATACAGTAGAATCCCGATAATTCGTACCCCGCTAATTCGTATGAATTTGCTGGTCCCTTGAAATACGAATTATCGGGATTCTACTGTAGTTGGGTTTTTGAGTTGGTTTTTGCATGTCACCACTTATAACCTGACCGAACCGAATTCACTTTATTTAAAGTGACGAAAGAAATTTGGAAGATTTTTGGACGTTCCCGAAAAACTAAAGACATCAAGAAGATATATGGTAGAAGAGAGGGTCAAAGGACGATTGATGAAAACCGAGTCAAAATTGATATAACGCTTCACCAGATAGCAGATGAGGGGGTAAGAAGGGGTACTTTGGATTAATCCAAAACATAAAACAATGCTCCCTTCTGTACAATTCAATGAAACTCAAGTTTCGTCCAAATGGGTTCAACGGCTAGTGAATTAAATAGCGAACAAACAGATAAACAACACTTTGCAATAAAATATTTATTAGATGACCGTGTCACAATCTTAATTATTTGATAATAAGTAGTAGTGAGTCAAATAATAAATAATTAAATCTTTCCATTTGAAAATCGTGCTGTTCCCACACCCAAACGTTAGATGTTTTGTATCTATAAGCAATTGTTAGATAAACTAATTTAATTAACAATTATCCACTGTCCAACGAATTCTCGAGAAAATCTTCGATTCATCCATAATTATTAAATACGAACGATATTTTAAATTTCTCACAGAGCGACAAATTAATTCAGAGTTCCTTTTGGACACATAGAATTAAAACATTGAATTATAATAAAAAACAACATCACTCTATTGGAATTTCGTCATGATTCATGGTTAAGAATTATTACTTATGAGAAAAGAAGATAATCTTCTAAAGATCGACGCCACTGTTTGGAGTTTATTTGAATGTTTTATTTAAAAAAAAAATGAATAAGAAGATACTTGTCTCTGTTAGATATACATATGTTGACAAATGATGTAATTGAATTGCTTCCATGCGATTTCGATGAGTTTCTGATGTCCAATTTACGAATTTAGCATCTTACACTATGCGAATCGTTATGCCTTTCTAACACTCAGGTGTCAGTCTTGAGGTTAACTATGCTTTAGGTCCAGGTGAGTTGATTCGCTTGAAGTTCACAGGTGGGGTGTTCAAGTGGCAGCTGCTCTTCGTTTATGGAAAAATCGCGGTAGATTTCTATGTGGAACCTCTGAACTATACTACAGTGTTGTGGTTTTTCATTGGCTCCCAACTTTCAACGTCGGTTTTCATTTTCTTTTTCTTCTGTTTTCATGGAATTTTTCATTTTTTCTTCTGGTTTTCTTTGATTCTTGGCTAAATAGCGCCTTGATATTGGTTTAGTTATGGTGAATTTCCCTTGTACTTGAAAAAAATTATTTTTCGCGGTTAGATTAGGTTGAAAACAGACTCTAATTTTTTGAATTCTTAATTTGTTTATGTTCACACTTGGAAGCGCAATATTTTAATTCTCAGAATGTGTAAATAATGAAACTAGAACAAGAATTTTGAAAAAAAAAAATAGTTCTAAAAACATTTTGTAAATAATAGGGAATAGGAACTTTAGAATATAAACAAGTATTATATTCAAAAGTATTTTCCCGAAAAAAAAAACGTTTTGAAAACAGTTGTAAAATATTAAGAAAATCTGGTAAAAAAAACATACAGTAACTCGCGATTATATGAACATGAAATTTTACGCTTTTCATATAACAGAGTATTTAATCTCAAATAGTTTCATGAGGGTATTCACAATCCTCTTCGGTATTCGGTATTCGGTATTTTCGGTAATATTAAAAGACTGAAAATATTCTGCTGTGAACATCCCACAGCACAGATTTGAGAACAGCGCTTTTATTTGATACGTGACCAAATCATGAACTGCGAATTTGATTGTAAAATATGTCACATACCTTTAAATCCATGTTTGATGTATTCTTTTGAATTTCTATTGTGGCAACGGCTATCAAAATTGAAAAAAATTGCATCAGTCCGATTAGATTAACAAAAAGCCAGCGAGAAAATTTGACAACTAGAAACATTACTAGCGCCACCCGCGGTTGATTCTTGATACCGAATACCGAGGCTGAAAAACACGACTCGAGGCATGTATACAATTACCGAATCCGGTAATTCATTTTTAGATGAACCAAGTTACCGTCTCGGTAAAAATCTGTTAAATTTGACTGAATTACCGAGCGGTAAATTTACCCGCATTTTAAAAGACGACTGTGAATTCCCTGTATGTATTTAACACCGTCGTTCATACACTCAGAGAAATACACATCCTCAAATCAAAGAAAAATTTTCTTTGATTCAATCTGAAGAAATTTTCCTCAGAACAAGGAAATTTGTCTTCATTTCAAAGAGTACCTTTCCTTGATTCAAGGAAAAATTTGCTTGGGTTATGAATGCATTTATGGAGACATTTCCTCAGTTCAAGGAAAAGTTTCCTTGGTTCAAGGCAAATTTATTTCCTCGTTTCAAGGAAAAAGTAGTCTCTAGATCAAGTAAAATTTTCTTTGGCGCCAAATCATTCCCATTTTTCTTTGAAATGGGGTCTGTTTTTCCTTGATCTGGGGAAGTATTTTTTTGAGTGTATAATATAACGTTAATATAATCAAATACTCTATATGAGGACTGACAAAATGTTTTTTTTAATCCATTTGTATGGGAGAGGGAGGAAGGTGTGGCGTGATTGGCTTTTGATGTATGGAACACATTTTGTCTTTATAAAATTTTCGATACTATGCACCGTTTTCGAGGAAATAGGAAAACAGTTTTCCATTTGTATGGGGAAGAGGAAAAGGAGTGATTCGATTGGATTTTGATGCATGGATGAGTTATTTAAAATCCTAAAAAAACCCATTTTGTAAAAAAATTTAACACGACTCGCCGTTTTTGAGAAAATTAGCCTCTTCAAGAATTTTACGAGAAACGCAACTGTAAAAAATTTGAAGTCTCTGAAGTTATGGTGCTCACAGACTGACAGACGGACAGACAGACAGATGGACAGACAGATGGACAGACAGACGGAGAGAAAGACGGACAGAAAGACGAACAGACAGACGGATAAACAGACAGATGGACAGATGGACAGACAGACGAACAGACAGACGAACAGACAGAATGACAGACAGACGAACAGACAGAATGACAGACAGACGAACAGACAGATGGACAGACAGACGAACAGACAGAATGACAGACAGACGAACAGACAGAATGACAGACAGACGAACAGACAGACGGATGAACAGATAGATGGACAGACAGACAGAGAGAAAGAAGGACAAACAGACGGACGGACAAGCGGAAATCAAAATTTTTTGTCATCCCTAAAACCCAGGTGTAGTTGATTTTTGTGTCCGACGATTGTTTCTATGCGTTACAAACGGTATCCTAAATCTAATATACTTCTGATTCTCACATAGAGTATAAACGGGAAAATTTTTGTGTTTTAAAAACATTTTCTTTGTTTTGCTTTAAATTTCTTAATTTTTAGCAAAAGGTTTTCCACTCAAACGCGATTTTTCTCCTCTATTTACAACAATTGATCGTATTGACTTTGACGATAGCACTTAAAGTTGAAGAAAATATCTCGAAATATGCCATAAAACGATAATATCGTTAAAATTTCATTACTTTGCTTTTAAGTTTAAATGTTGCGAGCATGTGTATGAATATGAATCTTGTTCATATTTCATGACGATTTTCCCATAAATCACAAGCGGATCACACGCCTTGCCCTGGCTTCAAAAAAAGCTTCAACAAGAAATTGTCATTTTATTTTATTGCGCTCGTGAGTTTTCTGGAAAAAAAAACTTAAAATTATGAACAGAAATATACAAAAGAAAATTAAATGTTTAGCTTTTGGATCTACATCTCCTTCGCACACAAAACACTTGATTGTCATCGCTAAATTTTATTTGTTTTTGTTGTCTCCAGCAATGAGCGCGGATATTCGTAATTCAATAAACAACATAGGCAACATAATCCACGCGATTCACACCTGTTCACCTGTGGAAGATCACAAAATGTAAGTCGAGCTTCATGCCTAAGCTTCTGTCGCATGGGCAGAGTGGAGAGGTAGGCCGGGGGAAGTTGATCGTGGTAGTTAGAATTGCGGGTGGGGCTGAGGCCACATTTGACGAAGCATCAAACTTATAACCTCCCCCTGGCCCTCACCAGGTGCCATCGTCTACAGGTGGGCTTTTTTTTAAGCCGCGATTCTACGTTTGCCTGCTACTTCTATAAATTACTGGCCACTGGATCATTTCTAGTTATTTTGTCACTTCGACTCGACGGAATATCTTCTTTTGTGAAACCCGTACAATTGTAAACAGCTTCCATCTGGCTAAGAAGCCGATCTTTGAGGTTTATCTGTTTTCGACTTCCAAGTGCTCCGCTTTTGTGGATTAATTGCTTGCAAAGGGCACGAAAGTTTCACATTCTCGTGAAACTCAGTTCACCTTCGACCCTTAAAGTGTAAATTTTTTCTCCTGGATGATACGGAATTTCGGATTAATTAAGTGTATGACGTGCGTCGAGTGAAATCTTGGATAATTTTCTGAGGAAACTTTCATACGGCAGAGGCCAAGAACTATAAATTAATACCATTTAAAAGTGTCCGTAAATTTGGATTATTATTAGTGATAAAGTGTGTGATTTCACTAGGGTGTCAAAGGTTCTTGCAGTTTTCAAAAAAGTGAACCTGAAATTTTAAATTTCCCGCCCAACGAAACTTGGTGGATTTGCGGTATTTTCGGAAAAGTCTTCAGATTTCCCGACTTGTTTGGAATTGAATTATGTAAGTATCCCAAATTAAACAAACTTTAACCCTCATGTGCCGATTTTAGTTCTTATATAACCCAATCTCTATTCGTCGTCGTACGAAGCGTTTAAGAATTACGTCTCAGATGAATATTTGGACAAGCAATTATAGTGGTGGCTGTAATTGTCCAACCGAAATCACGAACATCTTTTGTGCGGTTAGCATCTTGGGAAATTACTGGAACGTGTTAATTTTTTGTTTATGCGAAAATTTGTTTGCCTCTTATCCAATCTGAATCTACCGAAGAGTAAAAAAACAGATAATTTTGTCATCCAGTAGTTTTCCTTCATATTTTCATATTTTTTGGAGACGATTTTTTCAACTTTGTATGCAACGAAATAGCCAAGGTAAAAATTTTCTTTTTGAGTTTTGTCCACGTTTTCACTGTTCCGTGATAAAAAGAGATTCCGTATTGCGATGATTTTTCAATTTGGTCAGTCGGACTTAAAATTTGTTAAAACAATGGATTGGAATTCTGAATTTATGGCTAAAGCAACCAATTTAGAAACACGAAAAATATTGTAAAAAAAATAATTTCCATTAAAGTGTCAATCATTTAATTGAATTGTATTTTTTAAATCTCCTAATAACTTGATTATTTTAATAGGCATAAAAGAAAGAGTCGTTTTAAATAATTCAATTAAAAATTTGTTGTTTTTGGTTGGTAGAAAATTCGTTTTTCTTGCATTTTTACTTGTATTTGGATATTTCAAGGTAAGGCATTTGAATATCTTCTTATTTCGTTTTTTCCAACAAATGTGGTTTGTGCAACCCTGTAGTTGAGGGGTTGCAGGATTGGGCAATGCGGGAATCCTTTAAGTTTTAAGGTGATTTTTTCAAATTCAAATTCTCCAAAGGTTTAAAAAAATGTTAGTCCCTCAAAAAGGTTTCTAAGGTTTAATCAGGGGTATTTCAATTTTTTTAGGGTTTTATTTTTAGTCGAAGATTTTTCAAAATTTGAATTTTGTTTTTTTTTACTCTTTTTAAAGATAACAGTGAAAAAACTTTTAATATCCGATTGAATTTTAAGTTTTTCGGTCAGGATTTTGTATTCTACTAATTATTTGTAGATTCACAATTTTTTTCAAGTAATGTCCCCGAATGCCGAAGCGGGATCGAAATCGGTTCAGGGAATCAAAATAAACAAGGAGAGGGGTGCTAATATTAAGGAGGGGGGGGGGGGGGTGAATTCTTACACACTTTCATTATTTACAACCGAATGGCGAAAATGGTAGCAAAATTAGAGCTGTTTTGCAAAAAAAAATTTGAAAAAAATCGGTTCAGTGGAACAAAAGATGCAAGGAGAGGGGGAGACATACAGACCGACAGAAAGATGCGCGGACATCCTCACAATTTTACCTGAAACGTATTTCTTACTGATCAGAAAGTGCCTGCTTAGATTAGCCGATCCAGGCGCCAGGCATTGAACGAAACTGTCAAAATACAGGCAAGACGAGGAAGTGGGGGACACCCCCCTGGATCGACTAATCTAAACAGGCTCAAAGAGTTTTACTCTATGAAAAAATTAAATTTATTTTGGCCAATTTTTAAAATATTACGTGCATTAATAGTTAGTAGTGTTCGTTTTTTTGGGAGTAAGAATTCCTGAACTTCACCGAATTCAATAATTCATGTGCATGTTTTTACAAATTTCAATTTTCTATAGTACCAAAATTACTTTGGTATTGAAAATTCCTTTTTTTATACGCAAAAAAAAAATTAATAACAAAATCTAAATAAATGTCGATAACTCGACCAATGCTATTTTTAATATCCAAGTCGATTATCTACTCAAACAAAACATTTTTCTAATAATTTTCATCATTGTATTATTTTGGAGGTCAACTTTTTTTCGAAAAAAACAAAACTAACAAAGTTTCATAGGGCAAAATTGCATTCGCGTTAATTAAAAAAAAACTGCTGCCAGTTTTTGAAAACATTCTATATTAGACTATGCTGAACATTTTTAGTTATGTTTTTAATAAAAACATCAAAAATAAACATTTAAACGATTCAATACTTTTCTGGTGATTTTTCAACTGACAAAATTTACTCATTCCAATTACAGTCGATTCACTTTTCCTGTCATTTTGTCCAAGTCACCGAACCGTGGAAACACATTACTAACCTACCTATCATATGTGAATTTTTCGAGCCATTAAATTAGCCATACAGACACCTAATTTCTTCAGAAAACAAAACAAATTATATTGTCAATTTTTTGTGACTAGAACGATGGCGTCCCGGCTGTTTATTATGAAACACGCCCAAATTCTAGTTAAGAAATTATTACAACATTTTCAGCACCTGACTCAGAAAATTTAAAAAAAAAAATACGTTTAGGTACAATATGAAATTATCTTTTTGGAATTCTTGAATTCATCACTGCTTTTTGCGTGCTGTAAGCAATATTTTGTCGAGAGTAGAGTTGTTTTTTATATTAATGACTTTTTAAATCGCATATGACATCATTTATTCTTGTTAGGAACAAACATAAAGTAGATTCGAATTCTTTAAGATTTCTGGTTCCGGTTTTTTTGCCCAAAAGACCCAAGTGTTTTTTTTGTGTCTACAAATTTGAAACAAGATTCTAAACAAGATTCTAAATCTGATCAGTTTGTTAGACAGATTGAAGTTCATGAATGGCTTGATCTGTGTTACTATATAAGATGTCTAGAGAATTTTTTAAGGCGATCGAAAGAAAAAGTTATATTGGGATTAGAACGAAAAAAGTGGTCACAGCTGACCAAGTAGCCTCGCAAAAGGTGACATTTGAATTTGTTTTCATTTAAATTAAACGCAATTGACCGTCACTAAATATTTATTTGGTTAAGTTGGGATTTTCGGCTGAAAAAATGTTATGAAAATGAGGAATATGCTTTATTTACGGAAATTATTGCTGATTTTGGTTCTTAAATTGTTTAAGTTTCGTTGAATAATGAAATCCACAAAAGTATGTACGGTACAGTACGGTTAAATGCAACACGGATAATTGCATTTAAGTGCCGTTTCCATTAACGTAACTTAGCAACTTATGTACAACTTAAATTATTTAAGTCCAAGAATTTGTGCGGTCTTAGTAGGCCAATCGCAACTTAATTTCTTAAGAATAGTGTGCGCAAACGGGCCTAAATGCATCAATTTTTAAGTTCACAAATCATCAGCTGATTTCGCATTTGTGCCATGTGTATGGCAGAACGTACACCTATGGTTGCGCTATCAGGTGACGAAATGTCAAAATTACATTAAATTTTCAACGCTTAAATGCATGCTTAAATGCATATTTATCCATAAATGCATGGATAAATGCAAAAAAAAAAAATGCGATAATATTCTATCGTAGGTACTGTTGTTGTACAAATTGGGGGCCTATTATGCAATGCGATCGTAATCGTAAAGCCTAAACCACATTTACGCGTGCGGCATTATTTAGTTCTGGCATCTAGTAGTTGTCACCGCGTCTAAAAGTAGAGACTGAGCCTACTCTACGCGGCACGGACGCGGCAACGCGCAATTATACATTTACTCATATAAATGCGTAGTTTTTACTTTCACCGCGTGGGTGCCGCACGCACGCACGCGTAATTGTGGTTTAGGCTTAACGATCAGAACTTCTGTGTTATTGTTAGTATTTTCTACTAACAATAACAGGCATACCCCGATCGTTTCGATTAGAATCGTATTCCACAATAGACCCCTTCATCAAAGGGTCTCAGAATTGCCTGAAATTTCGCGTTTTATCGACTAAAATAGACTATAAAAAATCTAACCCGCAGGTTTTCCGGAAAAACTGTAAATCAATTCTCTTATTTTCTCAAAATTCACTTGTCTTAAATAAAATTGTGTCCCGCGGTCTGTCTTAACACATTTAAACCCAATCGGATGAAAACGAACTTTCAGTAGATTATCTCAAACGGTTGCTTTCGAACACCTCCCTAATTTAATCCCTATTGATCCGTTTTGTCAAAATTGACTTTTTTCCTGTTCCTTGGTACGCTATAACTAACATGGATATTCGAAAAAAAAGTTTCGGAAAGATAGGCGGTCTAAAGATAGCTGAGTTAAGGATCCAAGGCCCGTTTGCTGAAACAAGTCATAGCGTCTTATGTTCAACTTAAATTATTTAAGACCCAGAATTTCTACGGTTTAAGTAGGCTAAGCACAACTTAAATTGTTATGACTTGTTTCAGCAAACGGGCCTAAATGGGTTAAATAGTTGACTTTATATCAAAATGCAATAAAATTGTCAAAAATTCCGAAAAAAAAAATTTCACAAAGTTTTTTTTGGCACAGGAAAATTTCAAGAAAAATCTCTTTCCGACCAACCGATTTTCATGATTTTTAACGGTAAATTTTCAGCCACTTTAACGCCAAATTACACCTTTAAAAACGGCAGCTAGCCGACAAGACGGTTCGGGTCGCAGACTCTAGTACAGTGCTGCCCAACCAGGTGATCGCGATCTACCAGTCGATCTCGACACGAATTTGGGTCGATCTTCTACTACGGACTGAAAATGTTAAAAAAAAAATTTTTTTGTACCTCTCCGTACTATCTACTTCTCCGTTTTTTTGTTTTTTTTTTTTTTTGCTGTTAAATCAAGTGGTCTATTATACTTAGATACCTTATTTTAAATTGAAATGAAATAAACTGAAGTTATACCAATTAAAGATCTCTTTTTGACGTGGATACGTCTTGGATTTTGGTAATGGGGGTACAAATTAGAAAATCGGCTTGCTGCCATGATAACAAATTTGCAATCGATAAAACTCGATAGTTTGTGGTGATATCTGAACAAAACCTGTGTTATAAGATGAGGGCTACATTAAAGCATTGTATAGGATATTTTGTTATGTTAAACTATGTTCAATTATGTTTTTAAAAAGCAAAATCAAAATTTTTACCCCGCTGTTATGCTGTGTTTGCTGCTTGCAGTACAGATTTCACATGTATACTCTTTTTATGCTTTCTTTGTGTGTATTGAATCTCATATAGAACTTGATTGTTTCTCTTCTCTAAATGGGTTGTTCTGATTCTGGCTATTCATATTATTTCGGTTCAATTCGCTTTGGAGGAATTGAAAAAAATTGAAAATAAAAATCACTCTCGAGACAACGAAATTCAGAATTTCAGTAAAATGCTCCAAAGAACGAGAAAAAATTATGGTTTTATTCTGCTTTGAGAACACAACTTTAATGCTGGAACCGAGATATCGCTCTCTTACTAATGAAATGCATACTTATATGTGTGTGTGCATCATACCCAACAGCAGCCATCGCTCGAAACTTTCATTCATTTTTATGCAAAGCATACAAAAAACCGCTTTGAACAAGAGCGGAAATTTTAAAGAGAAACAATTTCGATCTTAACTTGGGGGGAGAAGGAAAAATGTGCATCGATCGCATGGCCGAATTAAACACAGGTCTGCTGGTTGCTTTTTAACAGCCACCATTTTGCTACGTCATCGGCAAGAAATATCGGTGCATTCTTTCTAATGTTGATTGTGTGTGCGCTAATTTCAATAATATTTCATATAAAAAGGGAAAATTCCCATTGAATCGTATAAGAATTTCTTGCCGATGACGTTAGAGCCAGAAGCAATTGAGCTGTCAAACAGGGGTGCCGGTCAATTTATCGTAAACAATTTATCGTGAACAATTTATCGTGAACAATTTATCGTAGAACAATTTATCGTAAGAACAATTTATCGTAAGAACAATTTATCGTAAGAACAATTTATCGTAAGAACAATTTATCGTAATGAAGATTATTGTGATGGGTTGGGTGGGTGATGGGTTGGGCCGGATGAGTGGGTGGGTGGGGTGAGTGGGTGGAAAATAATATTCCTTACGACAAAATGTTTACGATAAATTGTTTTACGATAAATTGTCTTACGATAAATTGTCTTACGATAAATTGTCTTACGATAAATTGTTTTACGATAAATTGTTCTTACGATAAATTGTTCTTACGATAAATTGTTCTTACGATAAATTGTTTTACGATAAATTGTTCACGATAAATTGTTTTACGATAAATTGTTCACGATAAATTGTCCGCGAATCGTCAAACAGACCTTGTATAATTCGGCCATGGTTTTGAACACTGTTTTTAGTTGCTCTAAATTGAAATTGCTTCGTTGCTTTTATCGTGTAATTTTATTTTTATTTGTTTTTTATCTATGGGCGTTTTCATAAATTCAAGTTCTGCAAAAAAAGATTTTTGATTAAAAAATAACACAAAAGATTTTTCTTAATAAATAACCCAGTTTATGTTATTCGTTTAGTTTACGAAGAAAATGTTTTGTGCAATTTGCGTAAGTTCCGAGTACATTTATGAAAATGCCCTATTAAACATTGTTCGTTGTGTTGCAAGTGAAATTTGATTTTTAGGTACAAGATGCCAAAATTCACCAAACGGAAAGTCAAATCCCGTAACATTACGGTCAATCAAATTGTTTCTTTAGTTTCCTTTTCACTAAAATTTCTTACTTAAAGATCTATTGGCGATCGTTGTAGGCGGATTTACGTCTTCTGGCCGTCTCTACGAGACAGACACCTTGCTTTTTTGTATATGGGTAGATCTCGATCTAGTTGGATTAAAAAAAGTCGAACTTTAGTACAAAAAGGTTGGGCAGGCCTGCTCTAGTATATATACGGCCTGATATAACCCTAGTTGGTTCACATCCAGGAAAATATTAACTGATGTGAACAGCCCACGACTTTCCTCAGCAATAGTTTTGGTTGGAAAAATATGTAAAAAATAATACTTTTTCAAATATCTAAAGAACCGTTGAAGATACGTAAAAGTCGATAAAGGGAAAAATGCAGGAAATTTTATTTTCTTTGAATTTTGTTATATACATTTTTCCTCAAAAGCGCATATTTCCCGAGAAATTTTCAAAAAACGAAGTTTTTTTTCAAATATCTTGAGAACCGTTAGAGTTCCGTAAAAACTATTAAAGGAAAAAATGTAGAAAATTTTAAATTTGCTCAGAAAAAGCCTTTATGGCCGGTATATTTTAATGTTAGCTCGATCAGTATTAACCCTTGCTGTAACAATGCCTAAAGACAGCCTGGAAAACTAGGCTCTGAGTAAAATTCGGAGAGGTGATGAATCCTCGAAGCGATCTATGGTTAAGGAAGTTTCGCGGTCCCTTTGATAGATCAATTGATTACTAAATTGTGTAGATAAGAAGTAAAAACAAATGACTGATATTTTTTTTTTCAAACCGGTTGAATTAGGCTTGACTTACTTCCACTCGGTTTAAAAGTACGAAAACTGAAGATCATCTCACGATTAATTTTCATCATGTAAATTTTAATTAGCACTGCATAATAGAGTAAACTTCTATTTCTGACATGTGACTTATGATTACGTTGAACTTGATGGCCTTGTGACTTTATTATTATTTTCATAACAAATTGATAGAACATTGTTAAATACTAATTTAAAGTTGATGGCCGGGTGTGTCACTAATTTTTATCTATTTTTGTATAATTTCAGGTTGTAATTGCTTCGAACTACATGCAAATACTTTTCATCTAGAATTTTAAAAGTAGAAAAAAAAATAATGTTACGATTAAGCGTTTTAGTATTACTGGCCTGTTGCACAGCGGTTTTGTCGCAGCAGTTAAGACCGAATATTTTTCCCGAACAGGATATCCCGCTTAGTGAACGACAATTGAGAGTCGTTTATGAATGGAGGACGGTTGATTTTGCATACGATCATCCCGAAAAACGAAACGCCGCCCTGCAAAGGGGCGAATATATTCCTAGGAATGTGCTTATATCAGATGTGAAAGCGTTTGCTAACCGTCTGTATTTGACACTGCCTCGAATGATGCCTGGTGTGCCAGCCACCTTAGGGTGGGTTATTTCTCCACAGGATAATGGTAAGAATTATCAAAGTAACACTTTTTACAAACTTCTGTAAGCAGTGGCGAAACGTCAGAGTAGATTGTGTACTAAACACAGAGGAAAAATGGTAAATCTAGCTATTTTAAAATAGTCAAAATCGACAATTTTTATGTGAAATTTAACTACTTAGTGGTAAAGTTTACTAATTTTTGGTTAAATTTACTATTTTTGTAATTGAAATTAACTATTTTAGTTACAGTCTCGATTCTCCATTGTAAAATAGTTAGATTTACTGTGTGTAATAACAATAAATATTCTATTATCATATTTTCAATAGTTTCTATTCCTCTATGTCCTTTTTTGACTTGGTTCTATCTATCCTGTCTACTCTGACGCTTCGTCACTGCCTGAAAGGTTTTTTTTAACATTTTTTAAAATTCCATAAATAGGCCGAACGGATCCAGAAGTTGAGCCCTTCCCCTCGTGGGATATGAACAAAAAGGGAAATTGTTCTGCATTACAGTTCGTTCAGGGAATTGCCATTGATTCGGACGGAATTATGTGGGTTGTGGATTCAGGACGAGTCGACACATTGAGACAAGGTGAGTAAAAAAAACTTTTTGTCTCTCGCTCGTTTTAAATACAAAATGGCAAAGAATTTAAGTTCAATCAGTCAGTCTGTTTTGGCAGATCTTTGAATACAATCAAATGTTGCACATAATTTTTTTCGTGTAATATCAAAAATTCTTTTCATTTCCTTGCAGAGCGTCCAGCATTTACGTGCCATCCGAAGATTATTTTACTAGATTTAAAAAGAAACGGAACCATTATCCATCGCCATGATTTTCCGGAAGATGTCGTTGCTAGAGGAACAAATTACCTGAACAAAATTGTCGTTGATGATGCGTTTGGTGGATTCGCCTACATCACTGACAACAGCGGATCAGATCCAGGAATTGTTGTATTTTCCCGAAAATTAAATCGTTCCTGGAAGATTCGTGAGCCAAACACCATGCGAGCAGCTCTCAATGCTGTCCAGTTCGCGGTCAATGGAACCAATCTGCAATTCTCCATCCACATTGACGGAATCGCCCTGGGACCTTACTTCAACCCAAATACTGGCGACACACTGAATATTAACTCACAGAAATTCAACAACGATAATTTCGAGCGTAACGTTTATTATTCTCCATTATCCAGCTACCATCTGTACTCCATTCCCGCGTCGATCCTGCGTGATCCTGAATTCCCACGTCGTGCCACCCCACGACAGGTATTCGAAGCTGTTACAGATTACGGAGTGAAAGCCTCTCAGACCGATGGTATGATCATGGATAATAGAGGTATCCTTTACTACGGTTTATTGAAAGAGCATGCCCTCGCACAGTGGGACACTTTCCAGCCCTTCACACTCAACAATCAGCACGTTATTGCCAAAGACGATGATTTCATTCAGTGGGTGGACGGCATGTCCTTCGACGAGGAAGGATATCTATATATTGTCGTTAATCGGCTGCACAATTTCGTCGCAGGACGACTGAATCCATTCGAAGTAAATTATAGAATATTGAGGTCCAAAACGGGAACCCTGAGTTATGTATTCACAAATGGTTTCGGTGCTGGCAACGTCGGCATAGCCAATACTGGAACGGTTGGCTTCCCGTTAGAAGGACAGATCTTCGATAATGGAATTTCGTCAACGACGCCTATTTTCAACTCGTTGGAAAGTCGAGATCCTTATTATAGAAATTCATCATCGAAAAATTTGTTTGTTGGTTTGAATCTTGTTTTATGTATTATTGTTGCATTGTTACTTAAATAATCATTTTATTCTTGTTAAAATATCCGTTCATAGGCATTAAGTTACAATGTGTAATATTTTGGAAAGAACAGGTTTTGCGAAAATTGTGAGGTCAGTCGTGTGTAGGTAGTCCAAAGCATATATTGTTTGGCGTTAAAACGCTTTCCAAAATTTAATACATTGAAAATTTCACTTCAGAGTGCATTAAGTTTTAAGTGTTTCTTCTTTTTGTGATCGAATTAATTCGCTTAGTTAGAATTTCTTTGATCGTACGAATAAATTCAAGTGCTTTATATTATACCAAAAAATAAGAAAAAAAACAGTTAATTTTAAAACGGTTACTGTGTAACAAAAATCAACGGATATACACCTCAGTATAACAAACAGTACCCAAAACAGTATTTTTCCTTCTGATTTTTTTATTTTTTTTCTTTTCCATTTGTTTTTTTTTTGCTTGAGAGGATCTCTGTAATACCTCGATTGAAAGTTACCAAAAAAATGTGTATAATTTGTATGTATATCTGTATGTATATCTAAAAAAATGAGAAATATATTGCAAAATATGCAAAAAAAAAAATCATATAAAAATGTTATTGTGTAGTTAATGTTGTATCATTTAATAATAATAATGTATTTTTTAAATAAGTAAATATCATTTTATTTTTACCATAGTTTGGTTTTTTAATACTTTTTTAACCAGTTCGCTACCACCGAGTGTGAAAAAAAACTCCAACCGCACCCCAGTGGCCCAGCTTTGCGATTTTTATTAAATTTAACTATCTTTTTCAATGCATGAACAGTTCTTGGTCGAGAACACTAGTATTAGAGCTACGCATAACAAGTGCGTTGCATGACCGCATTGGGCGATTATAAAAGACAGCTAAACAAATCTAGACGTTTTGCCTTCTACAAAAGATTCTCATTTAATGAAAATTAGATCAAATTAAGATTTCGCATATGAGAACCTTTTGTAGAAGAGAAAATGTTTAGCCAACTTTTAAACCCTTGGGGGTGCAGGAACATATTTTTGTGGGTGCGAGAAGGATTTTTTGATTTGTGAGATAAAATCGTAACTTAGTCTATGCTATACTTAAATTTGATTTCATTACCCAATTCTTAAATTGAATTCAGTGTAATAAAGTGATTTAGCTTTCAATTCTAGGATGTAATGGACCTAAAAAAAGGCATAAAAATTTTCGCCTACAGCGTATTTATTAACAAATTTTCTGGCTATGGCGGCTCTTTCTGAAAATATTTTACTTGCAGCACGTTTTTTTTTGTTTTTTTCCATGGAAGCTGTTTTACTATCAAACAATTGGAATTTCAAATTTCAATTTTGTAAAAAAATTGCAAATATTCAGAATAAAAGAGAGGTCCTAAATTGGTAGTTTGGGCTCGCTACGGCCCTGCCCGTAACCTAGCTATTAAAAAAATCAACCACTACTAGATCATATATTTTAAATAATACTGTATGTATGTAAACAAATATAAAGGGTCTTTCAACAAGGACATAACAATTTTGTATTTTAATAAAAACGCACCCTAAAACTTTTTTTATGATCTGGCAATGCTAAAACGTCAATCAAGGTTTACATTTTTAACATGGTGAAATTCACGAATGAGCAATGCCACACAGCTGGTCAAACAAATGATCTATTGAAGGAGAAGTTTGGTAATCGTGTAATCTCGAGAAATGGTCCGGTCGAATGGCCACCTCGCTCATGCGATTTAACGCCGTTGGATTTCTTTTTATGGGGTTATGTTAAGTCGTTGGTTTATGCCAACAAGCCAACAACGTTAGAGGAGCTCAGGAACAATATCGAACGCGAAATTGCCAACGTTCCGGCCGATATGTGTGGAAGAGTGGTGGAAAATTGGCTCCAAAGAATCAATCAGTGCAATGCTTGCGGTGGCCATATGAACGACATCGAATTTCATACTTAAATATAACATGTCCACTACACCTGGAATAAATTTCAGCCCGATATCTCAATTATTCTGTGTTTTATTTAAATACAAAATTGTTATTTCCTTGTTGAAAGACCCGATATTTATATTATGAGTTCCCGAAAACATAATATTTATGAGTTCCCGAATTATTATAAATATGTAATATATTCGGACGTGTAGAGGCCCGATTAGCTTCATCCGGAATATCACATTCAAATGACCCCCTAGTAGCTATATTTGAAGCAATACCAAACGACGAAATCAAAAGTTTTATGGTCGCGTCGAGGATTTTTTTGTTTTAATTCTGAGGTAATTTTTTACAGTAGAACATTTTCTTGGTGTTTTTTATTATAAAGTCACCTGGCTGTTAGTACTAAACCCGGACAGAAGTCTATTATGAGAATTCTTAATACCAGTTGAATAAAAAAAACGTTAAAAGTTGTGTTCGTATTATACTGATACTTACTTCTTTCGGGTATGATTTCAATTTCATTAATCATAGCAATTTGTTTGACTTGGTCAAATCTTCTGGCATTGAGCGTTCATAGAATTTTAATTTTTGCACTCCAACTCGAATCAACCAAGATGACTTTATCATTTTTTCCCAGCAATGTCACATAAAACTCGAATTGGCTACAGGCGCTCGCTCGCGCTTAAACTTTTGCTAATTCGCCAAAACTATTTTCGCTGAGATTACTAGCGATTTTGCGCTCCTATCTTATCGACTTAACAGTCAGATAACGTTCTTTCAGATCCTCAGAGCATCATCAGTTAAATTAAGCGAAAATTGCGTAATTTCTTGGCCATTGTCTGTCTGTACGATCAGCTTGTATGCTAATTTGCAGCGGAAAAGAAATTGAAAGTGCGGGTTTTTTATCAACAGAAGCATAGTTCGACTAAAGGAGTCATTATAGAGTTATGCTAAGCCAAGACTCTTGGGACAAAACTTGTTTTATGTTGTGGGCTAGCATTCGGCATTTATCTTTAATGTTATAAACGCATATATAGAGAGGGAGCACATATCTTATAATTTTGGAATCATGAGGTTTAACGTTTTGTAAGCATACTAATTTTAAATAGTAAAAAACTTAGTTATTACAATAAAAAATTGTTTGTAAAACCTTGTAGGAAATTTGTCATCAATTATTCTATAAGCAATGTTTTGAATAAAATCATAGCTGATAAAAATCTCTAGCGTTTTTACATATTGCGGAAAAAGTTCACGATTTTTGTTCAAAGGCAGTGCCTTTACTCAAAATTTCGGTACCCGCGAAAAATTCTTGGGGTTGCATAAAAATTTAAACCTCATTGAAAATTCTTTCAAAAATTCAAAACCCTATTTTTTTAAAGACCTTCTTTTAAAGAGTACTTTTTGGAAATCCGCTTTAAATTAAGGGTACCGGTCCACATGAGAGTAAATACGCGAGTAACTCTCAAAAACTCTCGAGAGTTACTCGCAGGAGCAGTGATGCTATGTACCCAGGGTTGGGACTTTAGTCCCTATGTACTAGATCTAGTACCTTTTTGACTCATTTAGTACCCTAGTACCACAGCCCATGAATCTGGTACCTTTTCATGGTTTATATAAAATATGATTTTATCTGAATTTATAGCTCCCTTTAAAAAGACATCATTTTTCTATGTATTAGAAAAAAAAGTACTTTTTTAAATGATCCCGCCACAACTCTTTAATTAATCCTTAGAGGCACAGAAAAATAGCAAATATTTTCACCCTTCCGGCACTCGAAAATTTTTTTTTTTTGATTTTTTTAGTGGTACCATTTTAAAGTATCATACGGCAATGAAAGACGGTTTAATTGGTGGTACAATTTTGATACCACCGTGCAGTATTTGTTACAAAAAAGGTGGTACATCGCGTGTACCACCAAGCCTTTAAGGGTTAAAGACTACTGAATTCGTCTTATGCCCGAAGTCTTCAGTCCCAGATATACTGCGGATAACACCAATTGGGAGATATAAAAAAAATGGAAATCTTCGTAGCAAAAAACATCGAGATAAAGATAACTCTCGGGTAAAGTTATCTCTTGGTCTGAGGTCGAGATATCTTGAAATTTTGTGTATATTTTTACCCCAGCGCCACCACTCCCTTTTAAAGCAGTTGTTGACAGTTTTAGAATAAAATTAAAATATTGAAATCGGAAAGTTAAAATGTATGAAAAAACCTATGGATTCGTTAATGGAAGTGAATATTTTGTGAGTCAGACAGTGATGAACCAGCAATCATTTCAAGACCCTACGTACTGCAAATAAGGGTGAATCATTTTGATACTTGGAGTGAAAGTGAATTTGTCATGAGATTTCGCTTAACAAAAGCAACATTTCAAGCACTTTTGCCTAGAATTGAAGCTGAAATTTGTATTAATCATAATAGGTAAAAACGAAATTTGTTAGTAATTGTGGATTTTTGCATTGACAATGCAAATGGTTTTCGACTGTGATTCAAATGAAATGAACATTTGTTTTGTTTTAGCTTTGCCTTTATCAGTCGTGAAAGTTTTTTTTTTTTTTTTTTTTTTTTCTGTTAAACCTGAATTAGGTCCAGTGCAACTGTGGCACTGTGTTATCACCGTGAAGGTTCATGTTTGTTTCGGGCTCAGGGGAGTGACGAAGCCCTCGTCAGACAGAGTAGTGTCAACTCCTCCTGCTCTCTATTACAGAAATTGTTTATTGGATGGATCATAGGAACTTACAAGAAGTTTATATATTCACCATCTGATTTAATTCGGCTTGTGCGAATTATTTTAGAAATCTCCGGCTCGAGAACTTTATTGTGGATTTTTGCATTGACAATGCAAATGGTTTTCGACTGTGATTCAAATGAAATGAACATTTGTTTTGTTTTAGCTTTGCCTTTATCAGTCGTGAAAGTTTTTTTTTTTTTTTTTTTTTTTTTTCTGTTAAACCTGAATTAGGTCCAGTGCAACTGTGGCACTGTGTTATCACCGTGAAGGTTCATGTTTGTTTCGGGCTCAGGGGAGTGACGAAGCCCTAGTCAGACAGAGTAGTGTCAACTCCTCCTGCTCTCTATTACAGAAATTGTTTATTGGATGGATCATAGGAACTTACAAGAAGTTTATATATTCACCATCTGATTTAATTCGGCTTGTGCGAATTATTTTAGAAATCTCCGGCTCGAGAACTTTATTGTGGATTTTTGCATTGACAATGCAAATGGTTTTCGACTGTGATTCAAATGAAATGAACATTTGTTTTGTTTTAGCTTTGCCTTTATCAGTCGTGAAAGTTTTTTTTTTTTTTTTTTTTTTTTTTTTCCTGTTAAACCTGAATTAGGTCCAGTGCAACTGTGGCACTGTGTTATCACCGTGAAGGTTCATGTTTGTTTCGGGCTCAGGGGAGTGACGAAGCCCTCGTCAGACAGAGTAGTGTCAACTCCTCCTGCTCTCTATTACAGAAATTGTTTATTGGATGGATCATAGGAACTTACAAGAAGTTTATATATTCACCATCTGATTTAATTCGGCTTGTGCGAATTATTTTAGAAATCTCCGGCTCGAGAACTTTATTGTGGATTTTTGCATTGACAATGCAAATGGTTTTCGACTGTGATTCAAATGAAATGAACATTTGTTTTGTTTTAGCTTTGCCTTTATCAGTCGTGAAAGTTTTTTTTTTTTTTTTTTTTTTTTTTTTTTCTGTTAAACCTGAATTAGGTCCAGTGCAACTGTGGCACTGTGTTATCACCGTGAAGGTTCATGTTTGTTTCGGGCTCAGGGGAGTGACGAAGCCCTCGTCAGACAGAGTAGTGTCAACTCCTCCTGCTCTCTATTACAGAAATTGTTTATTGGATGGATCATAGGAACTTACAAGAAGTTTATATATTCACCATCTGATTTAATTCGGCTTGTGCGAATTATTTTAGAAATCTCCGGCTCGAGAACTTTATTGTGGATTTTTGCATTGACAATGCAAATGGTTTTCGACTGTGATTCAAATGAAATGAACATTTGTTTTGTTTTAGCTTTGCCTTTATCAGTCGTGAAAGTTTTTTTTTTTTTTTTTTTTTTTTTTTGTTAGTAATTGTTATTAAATATTTTCAGAAGCAGAGCAATCCCACCCAGAGATCAACCATTGTTGGCTTTATGGTTTTTTTGCGACAGGTTGTTTTTTAAGGGCGTGTGCTGATTTCTCAAAAGTTTCGGCTAGTCTCACTGGTCGTGTGGTAGCTAAGGTTTCAAAAGTTATTGCGGCACTGGATCATGATATGATAAAAATCCCAAACACCATACAAGAAATCCGAAAATCGTTTCCATTTGACAGCGCCACGATCGGACAATAAAACATTCAAAACAATAGCCTTCGTGATTAGAAACAAGCCGTGATGCTGCTTTTGATTATAAATTTAAGGTCACTATTTCGACCACGATTTCATTGATTTCTTCGGTTCTTTGCTTCGCGAAACAAGATATAAAGGTGGTGAATTACTCGAAAGCTATAACGGATAATTTGCATCGTACCTTTCACTTCGAAAATCCTTTAATAAGAACACACAATTATAGAAAATACCTCTTTATGTGACGTCACGATAGTTTGTATCAAGGTGGTGTTTTATTGTATCCAGTGTGCAGGAGTTGTGGAACCTTATTTCGAGAGTTGCTATACCGAGTTGGAATTTTCATGAAGATGCCCAAGTTAAAGATATCTTCGATATATCTTTATCTGCGGTATAGCTATCTGACAGAAAAACTAAATATGAAGACCTCGGGCATTATTAAGGGAGATATGAAAATCAATCGTAGGCCATGGAAATATGATTCATATTAGCAATAGCTCAAAATACTTCGAGATTGCATTTCGAAGTTCACATTTTCACACGTCTGGCTACCCTTTTGTAACTGTTTGTTATATGGTTTGACTTATTTTATTAATAAATTAATATGGAGCGATATTTCAAGCCAATCGTAAGGAAGACCTGCACTGTATCTTCGGCAATAGAAAGGTTATGGCTATTGTTATTTTGTGATTGTGAAAATATCAAAAGCTTTGCGGGCAGACAAGCGATTTGTGAGAATTTCAAAAGAATAAGTGAGAAATATGCTCTGAGTCCCCGCACCCCCACTTTAGCTTTGATTTATTCATGGGTCCGCACTCGGTACTGGTGAAAGGGGACTTAGAACTGCATTTGGGGTGATTTTTCTTTATTTTTCTTCATATTTCCCTCCATTTTAACGATCTAAAAAGCAAATTGCATGCTTTTTGTCTCTATAATGAGACAATGTAAATATTTTAAAGTTCTTGCAAGTTTTGAAGAAAAATTTTTCCTTTTATTTTGTTTAATGAAACATAAAATATTTATATACCCGTATGATGAAACCAAAGGGTATATTAGATTTGCCTTACCGTTTGTAACGCCAAGATCCCGTCATCACACAAAAAAATGAATTACACCAGTGTGTTTAGAATGATAAAAAAAAGTTGAATTTAGCATGTCCGTCCGTCCGTCTGTCCGTCTGTCTTTAGCGCGGATTGCGGGCGCACGGATTGAGCTAGAGACTTGAAATTTTGCGCAGATCCGTTTTTCGTAAAATGCGAGGCGAAGTTCGTTAATGGGCAAAAATGGACCATTAGAACCCCCCATACGAACGAAAACTTTTTTTCAGATTGGCAATTATAGCTTTTGTTATGTTTTGGAATTAAGTTTGAAAAATTTGAAGAGACTATAAATTTGACAGAGGAGCAGCTCTCAGAAATTAAATCGAATTTAAAAGAATTTTATATTGAACTTTGTCGGCAGCTTAAAAAACGATTTGATCTGGACGATCACAAGTTAAAACTGTTGGAATATCTAAATCCGAATCGAATTTTAACAAATGATTTGCCAACAATTTTGCCTTTAACCAAAGCTTTTCCATTTTTAAATTTTTCGGTTGATATTGAGGTCTTGGAGATTGGAAAAAAAATTTCCGCAGATTCAGATATTGTTCAATTTTGGTCTGCTTTAGGCGAAGAATAAAATTTTCTAAATGAAGAAATGTTTGCAAACTTGTCAAACTATATTATCAATTTATTGTCATTACCTCATAGCAGCGCTGCCGCAGAAAGAACTTTTTCTGAATTCAATAATATAAAAAACAAAAATAGAAATCGTTTGGCAATTAACACTACTTCGGCAATTTTGCTTTTTAAAGATATAAATAAAAATGTTAATATTAAATCCTATGAGCCGTCCGAAAAACTAATAAAATACTTCTCGAAATTTAAGTTTTTAGATGGAGCTTATACAAAAATTTGAAATAAAAGCGAAAATTTAAAACAAATACATCTAGACAATTTTTATTGGTTTTTAGGAGTTTTTCTAGAGTATTTTTTTGACCGAGAACGGTTATATTTACAGCGCAAAAGTCAATGCATATGGGTTAAGGACTTTTTTTCTACAATTACGAGATTCAGATTTTTCTTGACTCCTATGTAATAAGCATGAAAAACGATTTTGGTTGCACGATAGTTAAAAAATAATCTAGTACCACATTATCTCAATCTAGTACCCTTTTTGGGCAAAAATAGTACCTTTTACACATCCTGAAGTCCCAACCCTGTATGTACCTTTAGTGAAATTCCCCTTTCCAAATGACTAAATTCCCCTTTTTCAATGACGAAATTCCCCTCGTTTTTCCCCTATAAAAACAACGAATTTTAAATAAAGAATTATTTTATTAAAACCAAAAATTATTGTCAACTGGACTCATGTTAAAGTCTTTTAAGAGAAAAAAGCACAAATTTGGAAATAATTTTATATTTTGTAAAGGTTTAACAAAATACTCGTTAATTGTATTCCCGATAACAACGTCACGGGTCTCCAACCAAACGTCAAATAAGATATGAAAAGAAGCCGGGATTTACAATTGGATAATAATCAAAGCAAATCAAGGTACACGGAAAAAATCCGGATAGTAATCGTTTCTATAAAATATGGGAAAGCGATTATAGGAGTCATTGCACCATTTTGTAGCAAAGGCTTCCATAAATATTGGAACTAGTCCTAGTTTTCGTGGAATCATTACTATGTGAATAGGGCTGAGAGAAAAATGGACACATTCCAACAAAAGTAGCACCGGAATAGATTTCATTCCTTTCATGTTAGGTTTGAGTCCTGTACTAAAGAGAATGTCGCCCTATTTTTTGTCATAGCCAGTCTAACATATACAATAATCTCTCCCATGTAACACGTTGGAGTCTTTGCCATAATTTTGGGAATGGTTACACAAAAAAAAGAATACGACCACTTTTTTATTGGAATGTGTCCTAAAAAATTTGGGAGCTGTTACAACTTTTTTATAGGAATGACTCCGAAATTTGGCCACTATGCCGTTTTTTCCCATAAATATGCGACTGGAGCATCCGATTTTGGTGGAACGGTTCCTATATGTTTTCTATTGAAAATCTCTTGAAAATATATTTAAGAAATCCGAAAAACGAACAAAAAATATGTGTCAATGAACTTTCATGGAAACTACTTACCATCAAAGTCTTTTAAAGTAGTTTAAAGCAATTACTTTTAATAACATGAGAAATGGTACTTTTTAATGTGCTTTTTTCAAAGCGGTCCAAAAGTACATTGAAAAATCTGTTAAACGTACATTATAAAGCCCTTTTAAAGTGCTTTCGTTTAAAAAATTGGTGTGTACTTTACAATTGCAATAAGATCATTACATATAAAGTGGCATATGCATAAATAAGGGCATTTCCTTCACTCTTTACCTTTGCCTAAGCTTGGAATTGGATTGTAATTGTTTTTAATTATTTGTACTTATACTTTTCCGTAATTTTTTAAAAGTATTACGGATTTAGTTGAAAGGCGAAGATTTTCCCCTCGTTTTGAAGCGTTTTCCCCTTTTCCCCTATTAACAATTTTTGTAGTCAAATTCCCCGCAAAAAGGGGAATTCCCCTCGATATAGCATCACTGCGCAGGAGGTTGTCCATTTGAGAGTTAATTTCGGCGATTTTTCTCTCGCTACTAGCGAAATCGAGTTTCTAGCTTCTAGCGTTCTCAATAGCTATTAGCGAAATTCAAACGCTGTTCGTATCTGGCGAGCCACTCTCCGAGAGTTCAGTGGATGCCTGTCGACTAGAGAGTAGAATCACTTTTGACAGCTCACAGAAACTAGCTCGCGAGTTTTTGCGAGTTTCTACGAGCGACTCCCAGAGACGTGTCTATTTCCGAGTAGCTGCTATCGAGAGGTTCTCGCTGGCATTTACTCTCATGTGGAGCGGCACCTTAGGGGTCTTCATTCCCAGAGCTACGAGGGTGCTCAAAAGAATTTTACAAATACAGTACAACCTCGGTTTGTGAACGATTTGATTCGTGAACTACGTTTGAGCCCAGTAATTGCTTCGGTTCGTGAACAGAGTTTTGGTTTTAGAAAAAACTTCAGTTTTTGAACAGACGTTCCTCTTGGAACTTTTTTTTTCAAAATTTGTCATCGCCGACTTCTAATTTGACATTGGTTTAGCTGGGGCGGAAGGTTTAACTATGGGGTGGCGCTCCTGAAGCGAAAAGTTGCACAAGGGAGAATTTTTTTTTCGGGCCTGAAATTTTTTGCGTTATACGAGTTTAACTCTACGCAAAATATCCTCGAAAAATGTTTTTTTTTTCTTTAAACGGTGTCATTTTCTCAAAAAAGGGAACACAATTAACATTTTTTGAATAATTTTCAAATATTAAAAAGTTGTTGCAATAAATCTTCACTGTTTTAAACTTGAAAAGTGAATGCGCTATTTAAAAAATAATAATTTAATTCAACTATTTGAATTTTACTATTTTTATTAAACTTTCATTTGTTGAAAAATTGAAGTATTAAACATAAGAAAAGCTACAATTGCCAAGGGCCAATCGTCAAATCATACTAATATATAAAAATGAGTTGGTGTCTGTCTGTCTGTTCCTCTTTCACGGAAAAACGGCTGAACCGATTGACTTGAAATTTGGCATGAGTGTCTGTGGTAGTTCTGGTTCCAACATATACAGAAAAGTAGCGCGAGGGGTGGGGGGAGTAAGGGGAGGGGATAAAGTGATTTCGAAACCTAGTTTTTGCGCTATGTTACTCTTTCACAGGGAAACTACTGAACCGATTGGCCTGAAATTTGGCATAGATGTTCGTCGGGGATCCAGCCCAAACATAGACCCATTAAAAAGTAGCCCGAGAGGTGGGGTAGTAAGGGGAGGGGGTATAGTGATCTCGAAACTTAGCTCTTCCTCTATGTTACCCTTTCGCGGGGAAACCACCGAGCCGATTGGCCTGAAGTTTATCTCCAACATAGACCATAAAAAAAAATCTCAAAAAACTTAACCCGGCAACGACGGGTATGCAAGCTAGTACTCTATATGGTGACATGAGAGACAGATATATTATATATTTTGTATTTATATAAAAGAGGAGGAAAAAAGTGGTCCGATTGGATTTTGATGTATGGAGCGGTTATGTAAAATCATATTCTAAACACATTTCGTCTTAATAAATTTTTCGATACGATGCACCGTTTTCGAGAAAACAGGAAAAAATTGTTACTCATCACAGACATTTAAAAACGTATTCAACTTCCACATTTTTTTGTATATTAATCCGTATAAGAAAAAATCGACTGTAGGATTTATTTTTTAAAATAAAAATATTGCATCACATTGGAATTTGGGCCATGCAAATTGACTCGTTAGTATTTTACGTGAGCCACCTTCGCAAAACATCCCAATGCACAACGTCAAGTCATCGTCTCATCTGCTCAAGTTATTCTTTTAAATATCTTTAAATAAAACAAATAAATTTCATATATCTATACATTAAACGATAATTCATTATTAAACTGGGAGGAGTACAGGTACACAACACGAATAAACGCCATTTTTGACTCATATTTCAATTGCCGTGAATATTTACAGGTAACTCGTCATTAGGTCACACAATTTGGCTAGATCGGAAATTTTTCAATTTAAATTCAAGATCGGTGCTGATCATCACGTCAGTCAACTCAAGTCGAAGCCGTTCTAAGGTGAAATTTATTGCCCAAGGTAGAAAAAAACTAAGCTCAGTAAAAAGGTAAACAAATTCGAAGGAAAAAAAAAACGTTCTAATGAATGTTTATCTTGTAATAAAAAGAACATTTAAAATAAATCTTTTTTTATAAATAGTTGTGGACTATGGGTGAGTTAAAACGACATAACAAAATGATTTTTAAATTATTAACGAACATTTAACGATGTTCCTCTTAAATCATTCCGTAATACGCAATTCAAAATTTAACAAATGACCTGAACGAATTTATAGTGGTTTATTTTTAAGATAAATTACCTAATATTTAAAAATGTAAAAAAAAGTTTCATTTTTTATCAAACTAAATAAAATTTAAAAACCTTAAAATTAAGTGATAATCGGTTGAGCTATTATCAAGTTTAGGCATACATTTTTTTGAAATTATAATCTTAATTTTAAATTTTTAATGCCTTTATAATTATTTGAAAGACTTTTCAGGAAACTTTAAACTAATTTGATGGGAAAGAAAAAAATATTTGTCAATTCATGAGGGAAAATGTCTGATTCGAACAGCACATGACTTTATTATACAAAACTAGCTTGCATACCCGTCGTAGCCGGGTTAAGTTTTTTAATATACTTTCTAAGTTTCGAGATCACTTTACCCCCTCTCCTTACTCCCCCCCACCCCTCGCGCTACTTTTCCGTATGCCTATGTTGGAACCAGAACTACCACAGACACTCATGCCAAATTTCAAGTCCATCGGTCCAGCCGTTTTTGCGTGAAAGAGGAACAGACAGACAGACACCAACTAATTTTTATATATTAGTATATAAACGCATCTATTAGTGCATCTTATAATCCCACGAATAAAATACCTATTAGCTTATTTGAGGCGTTAAGAGCAAAAGTGGTCCAACCCACGTATCGAAATCGTGAATTTTTTTGTGTTTGAACCACTATTGAGAGTGAGTTTTTATATAAAACTAGCTTGCATACCCGTCGTTGCCAGGTTAAGTTTTTTTCAATTTTTTTTTTGATGGTCTATGTTGGAGCTAAACTTCAGGCCAATCGGCTCGGTAGTTTCCCCGCGAAAGGGTAACATAAAGGAAGAGCTAAGTTTCGAGATCACTTTACACCCTCCCCTTACTCTCCCCACCGCTCGGGCTACTTTTTAATGGGGCTGGACCCCCGATGAACATCTATGCCAAATTTCAGACCAATCGGTTCAGTAGTTTCCCCGCGAAAGAGAAACATAGCGCAAAAACTAAGTTTCGAAATCACTTTACCCCCTCCCCTTACTCCCCCCACCCCTCGCGCTACTTTTCCGTATGCCTATGTTGGATCATCGAGTAGTAAAGTCCACCCAAAATTTTTTTTTCAGAAATTTACAGTCAATAACAGTACAAAAGTGGAAAAGCTTCAAAAAGGAAAAACTCCATTTAAAAATAGGATTTTTTTTACGAAATCTGAAATATCTGGATAAAGAAGCCGCTCCATTACCATGACTTTTTACCATGACAAAAAAAAATGAGACACATTTATGTGAAGATGCCTTGGCGAGAAAGGGAGATAAGAATCAACTGCAAAAATTTGTCGGCAAATGCAAAAATAATTTCCCCTCATTTTTTATGGCGATTTTATGGCGATTTCTAATACAATCACACATTGTCCCTGTAAGTAAATAGCAAGCACGGACACATCCAAAGTGTTATTATAGCGTGATGTCATTTTAAAAGCTTTTTCTCCTTCGCATGCATAGTCAAAAGCTTTGTTACCATGCCAATTTGAACATTATATTCATAGCATAAAGTTTGATATGATTGCTATAAAATTGTAAAACTGGAAGGGATAGCGCTTAACTTGTATTCAGTCATTCCTATTTAGATCTACATAAGTCTATCTTACTCTAGTTTCCTGCATTTTTTTGTCATGGTAAAAAGTCATGGTAATGGAGCGGCTCCTTAAAGCTCTCGATTTACAGTAGACGGCAAAAATGTGGATAATTTTAATATCTTTAATTCTTCCTTTAAATATTTCTGCAAAAATCCATTAGTTTGCAGGCAATTCTAAATACAATACTTTATTATATTTCGTATAAGAAAGTAATAATGATTAACTGCAGTGTCACGAGTTGCGTGATAATTCCTAGAAAATTTCAATTCGAAAAAAATTCTCAGGTAGTGTGGCACCTAAATGATGGATGCTTACATAAAATGCGATCTAGACAAATTAAACCATTTAATTTTTGTTTATTGTTTTAGCGGATTTATTAGCAGGTGAGAGAGAATAAAAACTAGTTTCGGAGCTAATAGAAGATTTTGATTGGGTTCGCTTTATTTTGTTTTATGTCATTATTTTTGACTGTTTGTAGTAATTAAAAATGTGAAAAATGTTAAGTTATGTCACCTATAACTTTGTTATTAATTTGAAAAAAAAAAATACCATTTCCATCAATCAAGAATGGTATCTTATGATTTTATTAAATTTTAACCAAAATATTTTTGTTTTGTACACAAAATTTTAATTTTAAAAACGCATATTTATTTTTGAAATGATTTATTTATTGTCTCATTTGGACAGACAAAAACTCGTATAAATTTTACTCTCGCGTGAGTCATTTAGTAAGTAAAAGAATTTAGAATTCGTCTCGAAAAAATTTTTTTTGCAGTATAAAAACCTGCATTTACGACTTGCAAACAATACACTTTACGATTTTTAGGTGCTTTTACTTGCGAAATAACTCGTTGAGGGCAATTTTTTTGCTTTTTGGCGTTTCGAACGTTTTTTACATTAATTACGAACCCGTCAAACAATTTTATGTCCCTTCGCAACAACTTTTAGTGAGCGTCCTAAAATTTTTGCTAGGAAGCATTAAGTTGTGATTCCAAGAATTCAATGTTGAACTTCATCAGATAAATAAAAAAAAATCTTATTCAACTTTTCCTTGTTTAACTTCTTCATTTTTTTGATTAATTGACAAATAAGCCTTAAAAATTGTAAATTATTCTGAATGACCTGTCCATCAATTCAAATTCAAATCTTTTGTTGTAATAAATTTAAACACGAATTTATAAAAAAAATCTTAAATTTAGTAGTAATGATTTAAAAAAAAGCCCAATTCTATTCACGTAATAATAAATAAGGTATTTTAAGAATTCTACACACCTTAGCGAATTTGCGCATCAACAAAAAGCCAAAGAAGCGACGTCAAAAAACGTTTTATTTTGAACAACTTAGCCGCAAGCCAAGCACGAAAAATTCGTCAACAACATTAAAAGTCGTCGTTCATTGTCAAGGTGAGTAAAAAGTTAGATAATACGACTAAAGTAGTTCGAAAAAGCCGCACAAACCGAAGAAGATGGAAGTAACCGCTGAAACCATTCAAAACAAGAAACCGAGAATAAAACGAAAAGTGGACAGAGCGCTTTCGAGAAGTCCAACTTCAATCCAACACTTACCTTTGTCAAGATCTTAGATTGAGTCATAGCAGTAAATTATTTGCGACCGACGCGGTTCAATGAATATACTGGATATATTTTAGTATAGTAGTTACTCGGTTAATGACAATATTCTATTATTTTGGTCGAATTTTGGCATTGAAGCACAGATAATAGGAACATGCTTTAGAAAATGCGGTCAATTATTGAATTTTCACTTAAACATAAGAAAAGCTACAATTGCCAAGGGCCAATCGCCAAATACTCTCTATACAAAATATTTATTTAAAACACCATATAGAGTATACAAAATACATTTGCATAGGAGAGGGGGAGAGGTTCGATTGGATTTTGATGTATGAAACGGTTATGTAAAATCATATTCTAAACACATTTTACCTTTATAAACTTTTCAATATGACTCACCGTTTTCGAGAAAATTGCAAAAAACTGTTTCGTTTGTATGTGGGATGGTGGAAGGAACGGACCGATTTTGTTCGTTCAAGAACTTAGCCTAGCCATTTACGAGAAACGTAACTATACAAAACTTCGAGTCTCTAGCTCAATTCTTTCGAAAATTTAGTGTTCACGGATGGACATAAGGACGGACATACGGAAATCTAAATCTTTTGCCATCCCTAACACCCTGGTGTACATTTTTGTGTCGGATTATTGATTCGATGCGTGGTTACAAATTGTTTACTAAATCTAATATACATATAGAGTATAAAAATGTTGATTTGATTTGAAACCGGCTTATAAGCAAAAGATGTGCTTATATCCGAGATGCCTATTATAAGCAAAACACTTTTTTTTATAGCTGACACCTCCCGGTCTTAACCGAGTAATACCCGTTTTCAATTAAGTTGTGCTTAAAAAAATATAGTAAAATTAAAAAAATATATACTCGTAACGCACAGATTAATTTCGAAAGAATCAGCCTCTGATTATTTAGGTAAGTTTAAATTTTGGCCAAGTGCAACCACATTACCAGAAATATAAACCAAACAATTCTCTAAAAGATAAACAAAAAAAAAATCTATCTGCTTGGATGGATGGTTATTAAAATTCATTTTGATGATTTTCTAAGCGTTGGATTGAACCTTCTTTGAAAAGACCTCGGTGCCGGTCATGAAACTATTAATTTTTTGACAAAAATTGTGTAATTTTTTGCTTAGCTTACGCGTGTAACTCGAGAAGTCTTATGCTGATTATAGCCTTCTTTTCTAGATGACTGGGTATTATTTCATTTTTTCGGCATATGTTTTTTTTTCTTTCTTTCCACTTCGGTTTAATTTGAC
This sequence comes from Chrysopilus asiliformis, assembly GCA_964034945.1. NCBI lineage: Eukaryota > Metazoa > Arthropoda > Insecta > Diptera > Rhagionidae > Chrysopilus > Chrysopilus asiliformis. The sequence continues at coordinate 104,041,805 of OZ035961.1, forward strand.
GAAAATGGCATATTTTCAGTAATTTTTCAATTTTTCGTGCACGTTGGATTTAGTTGAGCTGTAATGGAGTATACGAATATGGCAGGTGTGGGTAAAGTGTATTTAATAAATGCTATGCTAAACCTAAAATTGTTTATAATAGAAAATTATTGTCGCTTTGATAATTATACTTGACCCAGTCTTTTCTACTTTTATTGCTTTTTTTATTTCTTCATTTCTTTAGATTTGTGGAAAGTTAATCTTCACTCGGACGTGGAAAGATATGTACTTTAATAAAAATTCAGATGAAACAGTTTCCAGCAAATTTACACAAGGTTCAGCGGTATAACTGTTGGTAACGCATCGAACCAATCATCGGAAACAAAATTAAACCACACCAGGGTGTTAGGGATGACAAAAGATTTAGTTTTCCGCATGTCCGTCCGTTTGTCTGCTCGTTAACACCATAACTTTTCAAAGGATTGAGCTAGAGACTTGAAATTCTGTATAGTCGCGTTTCTCGTAAATGGCTAGGCTAACTTCTGGATCGGGCGAAATTAGACCATTCCTTCCCCATACAAGCAAAACAGTTTGTTGCAATTTTCTCGAAAACGGTGAGTCATATTGAAGAATTTCTAAAGGTAAAATGTGTCTTTAAAGATAAAAACATAACTCATCCCTACATCAAAATCCAATCGGACAACTGCTTCCTGCCTCTCCCATACAAATGGAATACTTTCTTCCTGGGCACCAATCATGTATTCCGACGCGTCTCTAACTTTCGACTTCGACGCGGCTTTTAACTCTTGACTTCGTCATATCTGCAGCTTGAAATTTCGCGGAATCATCATTATGAATCGAAACGTGATTCTGACTGTCACTCCAGGAAATTTGAAGATGCTGATATGGTGAAGTCAAGAGTTAAAAGTTGCGTCGAAGTCGAAAGACAGAGACGCGTCGGGATACATGATTGGTGCCCTGTTTTCTCGAAAACAGTGCATCGTATCGAAAAATTTATAAAGATGAAATGTGTTTAGAATATGATTTTACATAACCGTTTCATACATCAACACCCAATCAGACCACTCCTTTCCCCCTCTTCTATTAGAGGTTTTTGTTTTCTATTACTCTGTGCACATTTCCATTGGCATCAAGAAAAATATCAGTTGTGATCAACACAAAACTTTCTTCTACAAAATCTACGACCCTGCGCAATTTACGCTAGAGCCCTGTCGCGTTGTCAACCTAAGACGACCTCCCAATAAATTCTTGGTTTATTCAAAAATATCAAAAACGTACAAAATTTGAGATAACTTGAGAACGGTAAAAGATATCAATTTACGGTAAATGGCAAAAAGGTAGAAAATGTTAACATCTTTAATTATTCTTTTAACTGATTTGTCGAAAAACCGTTAGTTTGCAAATTATTCGCAAAAATATGATTTTTTACATAATAATGAAAATATCTCAATAACGGTAAAAGATAACGGATAACGGTAAGAAACAAAATTGTGCAGAATGCCATTTTCATTAATTCACTTCATACATTCAGTCAGCAAAAACCCGTTAGTTTTCGAGATAATCGCAAAAAACGGTTTTTTTTTGCAAATAACGGTTTATCTCGATAACAGGTTGAGATATCGAGTTAAAGCTAAAGACAAAAGTGTGGGAAATTTTATTTTCTCCAAGTTTTATACTTAAGGCCACTAAAAAACGCGTAGTTTGGGAGTAAATCGAGAAAAACGAAATTGCGATTTTTGAAAAACCGCCATTTTGGATACTTCCGGTTAACGGATTTCCACCAAAAGTTGATAGGATCGTCCCATTCATGCCTATAAAATTTCATGGCGCTAGCTCTATTAGTTTTTGAGAAATCTTGTACACAGACTGAAAGACAGACAGACTGACAGACAGACAGACAGACTGACAGACAGAAAGATATTTTTTAAATATGACTCCAATCGACTCAGGAGTGATCGGGAAATGTTTTTTAGGCAAAATTAAGAGGTCGAAATTTTTCATGAATACAATACTTTATTATAATCCGTAGAAGAAAGTAAAAATCTATAAGTTAAACAAAAAGTGATACAGTTTATTATGCAATTACATATTTATAATATACTAAACCCCTATATATTGTTTTATTATTAACAAAGCATTCATTTTCATGCAACAATTAACAGCTGTCATGCGCACAAACGACATTGTCCCAGATCGAATCAATCGACTTCATCCAAGTTCTATGAAAATCCGTTCTATTCTTTTACATATTTCGTTTTGGTGTAGGTAGGAATATATTCTTCTCTGCTATCAATTTTTTTTTATTAATATTTTAAAATTAATTTTTATTCTGGCTTAATTGCGCTTTAAATCCTATTTCGGCTTAAGAAATAATTAAAATCCTACTTAATTTTACTACAAAAAGAAAAAAAGTGTGAAGAATTTTTCTAACAAGAAATAAATCTGTGTTTATTTTTTTTTAATTTTTAGATGTGTTTGCTTTAATCTATCTAATGAGTTTTTGTTTTCTAGATTTTACTTCGTTTCTGCACATCTTCATCGTCTTTTTCAGATTTCGTCGATTGATCTGACTTTGGTGTTTTGTCGTCGATGGCGGGTTTTTCTGTCAATGCTTCTCGGACTGCTTGGGTTAAGTTGGTTGGATCTGTAAAACATTCTTTGCTGCCTGCAATGAACAATGGAAAAAGAAAATCTCTTCACTAAATTTCGTGAAAAATTATTTGCAAAAAACGTTTGAATTCGCCAAATTTTGGGAAGGGAATTTTTTGTAGGGATTTTCCTTAAACTTTAGCAACTTTAAAGCATTTAAAAAATGTTTCTAGTTCTTTTAAGGAAAACAACAGATCATATTTTTTCACAAAATGTGAAACTTTATTAACATTATCTCAACAATTACATTTTCTTTATTTAAATTTTACTAACAGCAAAAAAAAATCTTCGGTTTCGTTTTCCTTAAAAGAACAAATCTTAAGTTCAACCTGTAAAAAAGGTATTAAAAGTGGAGATTTTTAATAAGAAAACTAGAAGTGGAGAAAAGCTGTTCGATTGAATTCAGAATTTTAATAAAAACAGGATTTAATAGCTATGCGATGTCTCAAAATCTATTTTACGCTGATTTAAAGGGATTTTCCTTCTCTGATCGCATGCGTTCCTTCTCTCGCAAATATCGCTCTTGTTCGATTTGAGCCTCTCGCTGTTTTTCCAACGTACGATCGCGTTCGTAGTCAATTATGATATTTGAATTAGTTAAGGAAAAGTAAACGCCGAAAAGCAAAAGTGTAAAGCCTAGCATGAAATAAAACCGTCCGCCCAACTGCTCTTTGCGATATTCATGCGTTCCGGTGGTGTCGTGGGTGGAAAACGACTTACTGTCGTCCTCCGCTGAACCTTGTGTAAATTTGCTGGAAACTGTTTCATCAGAATTCGGCTGTGACTTACCGTCTGTTTTGAATGTGACCCCAAATATTTGGCCGGGCGTGTCCTGTTCTAATTCTGCGTAAGCCTGAAATTTTATTTTGCTCTTTGTACTCTGCAGAAAAGCGTAAATTATTCTAAATTATTACCTGTATAAGAGCCTTCTGTTTAGCTGAAAGATTCTTAGGAATTTCGATAACAATGCTAACGTAGTGATTTCCATGGCCATAGGAGTTGACTCGCTTCATTCCTTTACCAGTTAAACAGACTTTGGTATGCGATGAAGTTCCTGGGCTAATCTACAAGCAAAAGAAAATAATTAAAAGGACTTTGTGATAATTTTGCCATTTTGAAAATCCGTAAATTATTTTTTCCGGCTTAAGTCAAGTGCTTTGCATATTTGACCAAAACAAATTTGATGTTTACATCTTTAATATCGCTATTTTGGTGGTAAAAACGCTATTTAACAAGAAAAATTTCTATCTCTGCAATATTTTTACTTTCTTATACGAAGTATGAAAATTTTCGACATCTTCAATTTGTCTAAAAAACATTTCCCGAGCACTCCCGAGTCGATTGGAATCAAAATGTCTTTCTGTCTGTTTGTCTCTCAGTACAAAATTTTTCAAAAACTACTAGAGCTAGAGCCATGAAATTTTACGAGGATGTTTGGTCCTGAAATGAGACGATCCTATTAGTCTTTGCAGAAATCCATTAACCAGAATTAACCTAAATAGCGGCTTTTTAAAAATCGTAGTTTCGTTTTTCGCGATTTACTCGAAACTACGCCTTTTTCAGGACTCTTTTCTATTACGGAGGTTGGAGACAATAAAGTTTCCTACATTTTTGTGTTTCGCTAGAATTGCGTACCTCAAGCCGTTATCGAGATATACCGTTATTTCGAAAAATTCGACTTTTTGCGATTCTTTCAAAAACTAACGGTGTTTTTAGGGGTTCAATATACGAGATGAATTGAAGAGAATAATATTTCCCACAATTCTGTCTTTTATCGTTACCCGTTATCTTGTACCGTTATTGTGATATTTTCATTAAAAGATAAAAAAAAATATATTTTTGCGAATTGCGTGCAAACTCAAGTAAAAACTCCTTACTTGAATAATTTGATCGTCGTAAACGCCCTGCACTCGAATATTTCCACCTAATATCGCCTGCGATAAAGAAATTTTCGCGTCTGTGTGGACGTCGGCACCATCCCGTCTAAAATAGTTACTTTTCTCTACCCTAAAATTGGTTAAACATAATTTATTGCAAAATCTTTCATACGAGCAAAGCAACAACTTACTTAAAAGTTATGAAAATCTCTTTTCTACCGACAGCCATTCGAACTGTTTGTCCATCCTCGACTCCGGCTGGCACCGGAACAGTGACTTTCTTCCTTTGCACCTAAAAAAAAACGAAAACCCCAATTAAAAGCAATTAGCTTTCAAAATTTCCCTTCTTACGGTTTGTCCTTTGCCTTCGCACTCCGTGCAAGGATATTTAATGAACATTCGCGTTCCTTGGCAATATCGGCACGTAGATCTCATGACGAACGGTCCAGTGGATACAGTTTCCATCCCCGTACCGTTGCAATATTGGCATCTGCCTGGCTTCGTACCTGGTTCACACCTAGAGCCAACACACTTCGGACAGGTGTCGACAACATTCAGATTGATGTCTTTATTGACACCTCTGGCGGCCTGAGAAAAGGTCAAATTCATGATGACTTCCTGTGCACCACCAAAACCAAACTGCGAATCGGCGAAGTCATCAAAGCCACCAGCACCACGGAAATTGGCTTCGCCGAATATCTTCCTGAAGAGCTCCTCTGGATCGATGGTCGATCTGAACTGCCAACTTTGCGAGAATCCTTGCGGACCTCTTGGATCAGCGCCGTGACCAGCGCGACCCATTTGTTCGGAAGTTTGTCCAAAAGTGTCGTACTCTTTACGCTTTGTGTCGTCACTCAGCACTTCGTACGCTTCCGAGACTTCCTGAAACTTTTTGCTGGCGTCTGGGTCATCTTTGTTCGTGTCGGGGTGATATTTCTTGGCCAGTTGGTAGTAAGACTTCTTGATGTCTTTTGAAGATGAATTCTTTGCCACGCCTAGGATTTTGTAGTAGTCCTTCTGCAGTTTTCCAGAAGTGTGAAATGTTCGGACTTTCTGACGGTCCAGGAAAACTGAAAAGAGAAAATTTAGACTTTGATTCGGAAACTTTCTAGAAAGTTTGAGGTTATGTTTATGTCAATATGAGATTGCCCCAATTTTCGATTTTTTGGTGATGGTTTGCTCAATAAAACATTTAATTAATTTGCTAAACTAATTATGGTCAAGCAAGTGTAGAATTTTAGCTAATTTAAATTGAATTTTCGAATGATGTAATCTTGGTGAAATTGTTTTTGTGGACCGAACTTACGTGAATTCCTCTGTTTGTCCGCGAGGACATGATTTGATTTTGTCGGTAATTTATCACAGCAATAGATGCAAACACTAATCTCCCGAACATTTAGCGGTCGCAATTTATTTAGCTTCAGCAATTTGAAACTTCTCGTGTTAAAAAATCCAACGATGCCTCGGGAGGCAGCCATTTCAAATATTCACAATAAAGGCAGAAGCGAGATTCACAATAATCAATCGAACGTTTCGATTTAACCTAACTTTTTTTGTGAACCAAAATTCAAAATTTCTAGATTTTGAAATTTTAAGCAAGCTAAATTAAAGCTTTTAATAAAACACCTCAACTATTATGTTAATATTTTTATTGAAATGCTTTACATACAATTTTAAACATTCTTCTTGATAAAACTTAAAATCTAATTAACTCCATGTGCCTTTAGCAACCCTTCATACAATTTCTTTTTCTCCTCATTCGATTCCCGATAGGTTTGTAAAGCCAACTCCAGCGGCGCCTTCTTTAAAGCCTTGTTCTTCACGTAATTCTCAATAAATACAAGACAAATTTCATCCGCTTTGAAATCATTTGCAGATTTTCCTATTGCAGTTTTTATCTGCTCATGGATATCGTTTGACTGAGTCTTATCTGTTGGCAAAGGTCCACCTTGCATGTTGTTTGACTCGGGAATTTCTCCGAGTCTACCTAGGATTTTCTCATCGCACTCAATCTTATTTAGTTTCGACATAAGGACAATCAGTTCCACGCCATTTCTCAGCAAGTCTCTCTTGATCATATCGTACAGAAGATCGTCGATCATTTTGTGCCAGGCAAGGAAAAACGCCATTGGTCCGAAATGTCGTGTTGATCGCAAAACATCGAATTTCTTATTTTCGTTAACGTGGATGTAGACTTGGCTGGAAATCTCGTGAAACTCCTTTTCGTCGGGTTCAAACTGTACGCATACCCGATCGAGGATGAATTCGTATTGGCCTTCGTTGAGACATCTCTGAAGGTGCTCCGGCTCGAACATTTTGGGGACTCTGAGTTTCCGGCCTTCCAGAGGGAAGTAAATTTGGTTGACTCGCTTTCGGACATCGTAGGGTGCTCGCTCAAGAGTTCCGTCTGGGTGGCGGATGACGACTTTTCTCTTCGATTGTTTTATGCCGTAAGTTATGTCGGTTATCACGAATTTCGAGTCGGAGAACTTGTCCAATGCTGTGTCATTAGATATTATCTTCTGTTCCTCTTTGTTTATCTAAAAATTAAACAATTTCATTAAAGTTTTAGACGATTTTAAAAATGGAAAAGTTTGAAAATTCACCTTAACAACTGGAGGCATTTGCAGGAGCTCTTCTGCACGATTTATTGCATCTACAAATTTCTTTTCTAGCTCTTCAGTAGTCAGAAATCTTATGGAAATTTAAATAAATAAAATAAAACCGTTTGTTATGCAAGAAAACCTACTTGTATTCAATAGAGTTATCTTCCACTGATCTTTTCCGGTACACCTTATTTAAACGTAATCTGGTCATTGACTTGAGAAGTTTTTGAACCTCGGGATTGATAAACTGTGGCGCTGGGTCTTTTTCTGCAAGTAATCTCAATAAATCATTAACAGAAATGTGATAAGACAAATATCTAACCATATTGATAAAACGATTCCTTTGTCTCTGAATAGTTTCTAGCTGTCGAGAAGAGCACAATTCGATTTGTAGCAGATAATACCAAGCTTCGATTGAGAGATTTTAGTAAATTAACTGAAAGCGGCATTTTCTTGAATGTTCACTTGAAAATCTACGCACAACTTGAAAACTTTCCGGAATATCTAACCTCAATTTTCATTTGACAGTGAATATCAGTGCTGTCGCATAGGTTGAAAAGCAAATGAGCCGTGTGCGATTGGCATACAGGTCACGTTCCGTTTGATGGAAACGAAACATTTTCACACCCCAATTTCACACACTTGGCACTCCTTGTTTCTGTCAAATTTTTATTAAAAAAAAGGTTTTTTTGTACAATTTTCCCGAAAAAATTTAACAATTTTATTGAAAAACAATGTCCGGCGTGCATCGCGAGGCTATTCAGAAGCAAATTCACCAGGACTGGGCTAATCGAGAGTACATTGAAGTGATAACGGCCAGTATTAAGCGAATTACGGACTTTCTGAATTCTTTCGGTAAAAATTGAGTCACCATTTCTTGTTTTTGTATCACTATTCGATGTTTTTTCTAAAAATTGCATTTATTTCTTGTAGATATGTCCTGTCGCTCCCGGCTTGCTGTCCTGAATGAGAAGCTCACCACCCTGGAAAGGCGAATTGATTATTTGGAGGCCTGCGTTACCCAAGGCGAGACTCTGACATAGAACAGAAGTGAAAATGGAAAGAGAATTAATAGAAAAAGGACAGTAGATTTTAGTTTAAACTTTGTATTATCGGCTTAAAATATAAACATTAGATTTATGTAAGTTATTCCTTTGTTTTTGTATTTCCAATCGCCCCTTCTCCGAGCTCCAAGTGTTTTAGTAATCGATAGAGCGCCGCTGCTTCTTTAATTCGACTGAACTCTACGCAAAACGCTTCCACTTCTATGAAGAGATCCTAGAAATTCGTTTTTTTTTTTAGTAAATTAAGGCTTTTTGGGGTTCAAAAATGAAATAAAGGGATTTCCTTGTCTCTATGTTGGTTTTGTCAGTTACATGTCCGTAATTTGAAAACTAGGGGTCGTAGAAGAATGAAATAGTGGAGAAACCTACCTTTACATTGATAATCTTATTACGAATGAGACTCTGCAAGAAAACGCAAACCAAACGAACCAGTCGCGATTGCATGTATTTGTCCTTCATCGTTTCACACGTCGAAATGCAATTACTGATGTACAAGTGAACAAATTCCGTTGGTAAATCCACCGATGTTGTTAATCTAAAACAGGGAAATCTCTTTAAATATCTATTAGTCCGAAAAATTTGTGCTACCAACCGATTAACAACTTCCAATGAATGCAGAGTAATTTCCATATTAACCAAAGTGTTAAAATACTCAGTAATCTGCATTGAATTCATTAATTTAAGCAATATTTCAATAGAAACAATGGGATTGTTTTCGACTAAATCTGGAAGCTGAAAGAAACTTTGTTAGATTTCAATTTGCAACCGTATTTAAAAGAATTTCAACTTTAGTTGGTGTTAATCCAATTTGATAGACCAAATTTGGATCCTTTTTGAGTTCATCTAGCAATGTGTGTTGGTCACTCAAACTAAGAGCCTGCTTGAAGGCCTGCTCTATGAGCCGTTTCGCCTGGACTCCTATATCATCAGTAGAAAAATCGTAGACGGGTTTATGAAATGCAGGATTCGTTAAATCAAACCAAATTAACTCGTCCTCGTAGGGAAGTAAAGGCGGCGCAACGCTCATAAACTGCGGACCGAAGGTGTTGTTTAAGGGTGACAAAGGGGAGATGGTCAGGCCTTCCATCAAGTCCTTTACGGAGGTTTCCGTATTTGGAATCGTTGGAGCTTGCATAATGTTCATAATTCCTGCTCTTACCATTGCTGGGAGTTCCTTTTGTTTATCGCTGACTTCCTTCTTCAACGCGGACAAATCCGCGGATATCGGATATACGTCAGCTTTAAGGATATGACCAGGAGTTTGTTTCCCTAACTAAAAAAAATATCACATTTCAAAATCATTCAAAATTCTGTAATATATAAAACTCTTACGTCTCTAGTTTCATTTAACAGCAAAGTAAGGAAATTCTTCTCAATCATATTTAGTTTAGTCGGTGTCGGATCCTTTTGCTCAAGCAGTGCTAGGAAGAACGGATAAAATGGACTTTCGTTTTGTCCCTCACTGCGAAATAAATCGTAAATAATGTAGAAGGCAGAGATTTTTTGGATAATTCCCGGCAAGTCGCCATGGCGAATCAGTAAAGTTAAAAGTGTACCAACTGCAAGAAATCTTTTAAAACCACTATAAAATCCCATTTATTTAAACTAATTACCACTTAAATAATTAATCTTATCAAATTTCTTCTGGATCATTTGAGAAACTGCTTCGAATGTTTGATGTTCAATGTTTTTGTCCATCAAAAATCTAAAAATTCATTAAAAAATTAACTTGTCAAGTGATGGGGTGTAATTTTTTTTAGGTAAAGACTCACTCGTAGAGAAAAACGTAATCCTGCATTGCACTCGCCATGATTCTTAATAATATTTTTAAAATATTTTAGTTTTTCTCAACGCGGTCTCCACTTTTGTTTACATGCGAAAATATTCACAATAGCGTGCAAAGGTTTGACGTTTGTTTTTATTTTCAAACTATTTTTTTTCACTATTGTAAAATTGAGAACAGTAGGTTATAAAATGATCCATGTTGAAACACCACACAAGATCCAAATTTTGCTCCAATAGAATCCTTTATATTGTTTATCATACAAAAAAATATAACTATCTTGCTTGAACTCAGTTAAAATTTGCAGAACAGCAACCAAAAATCACTTTGAGATTTAAATTAATCATTTTCTGTAATAGATTTGTATTAAGTAAAGTATATACTATATTTCACTTAGTAAATCACAATATTGAATTGTTCGAAGGTGAAGTGGAAATGAATAGGCGAGAAATATTACGCGTGAGTTTTTCCATCTTTTTTCAGATTGAAATCACAACACCGCTGCAGAATGACAAAACCTTTTAATAATTTAAAATATCGCACTATTTATTTGAATTATTTCGCCAAAAGTTGAAAGGTTGGCTACTTTTTCATTCGTTCCGATTCGTTCCGATCCGTCGGTTATGGGAAGGAAGGAAAAAAACGATTTTTTTGCCATTAATTCGAAAAAAATTGATAGAACGATTGGTTGACGATACAACGGCTACATTTAAAAGATGAACGGTAAATAATTCATCACAAAAAACGGAATCTTTAATTCTCCTTCTACCGGGCAAAAACCCGCTACTAAAACTCACCGTTGGAGTTTATTGGACCTCTTTTTTATTACGGCGATTTTTTATTGCAAGCCGTTTTTAAAAATCCAACTTAAATAAAATGAAATCGCGATGGCGTCATCGAAAAAATTGATAGAGCGATTGGTCAATTAGGTTTAAAAAGGTTTTGAACATTTACACATCTTCCGTTCAAAGATTGTTAATAAGAATATAGGTTATGTATTTTCATATATTTTTGTAATTTGGTAAATACCACCATATATTTCTCTAATATATCTGTAATAAAAATACTCCTCACAAATTAAAAAAGAATTTTAATTTAATAAATATACACGGAGAATTTATTTCGATTATAAAAAATATCTCATTTCATGGCATATGACTCCAAAAGAAATTATAAAATACATAGATAAAACAATAAATACAAGATTTAAACATATTTATATGAGTAAATAAAAAAATAGACTGAATGAATCTCGTAACTTGCAAGACTTAAACACAAAATGGTAACTTAACACAAAACAAAAAGGACTAAAAATTAAAAAATGTTCAATGTCGTTCTGACAAGGATCTCAACTACTCATAGCCGTAATCGTCGTCAGTGTATTTCGGTGTTGAGGATATGAAAATTTGGGGTCTTCTTTGCTGAAGCGAAATATTTATCTCGTCTGGTGAGCGGTAGACATTTTGCTGGGGCTGTTGGGTCTGCGTTGCGAATCTGTAGGGCAGGGGAGATGGTGATGGAGTTGGAGCCTTTCTCTGTTGGAAGCCAACCTGGACCTAAAATATAAAAGGGTTAGTTTCAGAAACAAAAACATATTTCAAAGAAATTAATTTGACCACCAACTTTTATTTTCTTGTACGTTTTTATGATTTTGCAATTACAGATAGATAAGACTGCAGTAATTCAAAATCACAAAAAAAATTCTGTGGTAATGCGCTCTTTTTTGCGCAGCCTACAAGAGTAACTTTCGGGTAAATATCGTTTTTTCAAAACCAATTGATCACGTACAAGAAAGTAAAATTCAAATGGCCAACGAACTATTTTTTATGAAGGCAAATCATAAAAAACAGTGAAAATTAATTAAATTGAGTGAATGTTTAGGTCGATTATTTACTGGCTGTCGGTGCGATTGGACACGTTGTTCGCGTTCATCGGCGTAATCTTGACGCTCATCATGATAGTAGTTGTCCGGATAGTAACGCTCTGAATATCGTAAAGTAACATTTGGCTGGGTCTCGTGCTCCTCAACGTTGATAGGTTTGTACAAATACTCGTTGACGATGTGATATTTCGATGATTCTTCGCAGATATTTTCTCCGGATGGCGGCATGCAAATCAAATGGACTTGATGGAAAGTGAAACCTTCTGGACAGATCCACGAGTGCTTCTGGTTGTCTTGGCAGTAGTGAAACACTTCGCAACCCAGAGATTCATCTGCGTAATATCTGAATAGGACACAAGAGAAAATTTCGGTTAAAATTTGAATTCTGCAAAATGGCGGATGGCTACGAACCCCGTTGTCTTGCTGTTGCAGTTGAACGAGGATTTTGGCAGGAGTGTGGATAGTCTGTCGGGTTCTTCTTCTTCGAGCTCCTCCTCGGACTGTTTCCGTTTCTTATCCTTGGTGTTGAAACTTTGTATACTTTGTTGCTGGACTGGTTGTCTTCTGGTTTGGTAGGTTGGCTGCACTTGCTGTTCTTCCTGTTCGTCCTCGCCGCTGTAATCGTACTGTCGTGATCTGTAGCTAATTGGGGTCTGCGCCTGTGGTTCGTAATCGTCTGTTTCATCATAGGTTTGAGCGGTAAATCCTGAGGGTTGACGATGCTGTTGGCCAAAACTAACACCGACAAAAGTGGCGGCCAGGACCAAAGCGCATGTTAAGCTGAAATTGGAACTTTATAGTAGCAGATACGTGCCATATATTGTACGAAAAATGCTACTAGGGTTCTACGATTTTCGATTTATAAAATAGCTCCTAAAACATCAATCACTGCAGCTAATGAACCTGAATTTAAGTCGTAAATCTCTCAAAATACACTACGAAATCCATAAAATTTATTTTTGCTAGTTGTAATAATACACAAAATTACCCCACCGTAAAAAGTGAAAGTAACCGTTAAACACATTAAGATAAAATGAAGACAATGGGAGTTTATGAGGAGAATTATCGCCAAGACAGTGACCACGAATTACACCTGTTGACCATTCATTCATGAGAAAAGAAGGAAACCAAATCAAAACTCATTGAAAATAAAAACTTCGCAACAAAAAAAAACAAAAGATCTGATTGAGAGAAATAAAAAAACTACGCAAATGATTTCCATACGTAGTTGTTGAAATAGAAAAAGAAGAAGAAGAAGAAAAAAACAGTAGACCAACAATTAACTTCCTTTTGGCCATTTTCGCCTTTTTCTGGTCCGGTTTTAAAAAGTCGCACAATTTAAATCTAACAGCTGAGTGAAATTACCCCATTCAATGTCAATGGTGAAGGAGAAATGGTGAAAGATTTTTTTATAGCAAATCTTGGATTTCTTTGCATTTGAATTCAAATTGAGATGAGATACTCGATAAAATGGAGATCATTTGTCTTTTTCCGGTTATGGTACCAACAACAATAAGATACACGAGGTTAATTTATACAAAATTACCCACTTTAAGATTGATTACTCTTGAATACAAACTTTAGGATTTTTTCTTAAATTATAATTTTTTATTGCATTTTAAGTTCGTGGCGTATTTTTTACATGAAATTTTATATTATACAACCACTCTCCCCTTCTTACAACCGCGCGATTACAAATTTTGGACCCCCACACGAAAAATTGTTTGTGGGCTCACGAAAAATTAAAACTTATTAATTTTTTCCCCGACGAACAAAACTTGATCGTTCTTTTTGAGTTCATTTTTCCCCAACAAACCAAACTTGATGGTAAAAATTTAAAAAAAAACAGTCTATCTATAAAAAAAAATGGTTAATCCAGAAAGTGTTAAGAAAGTAGAGACGTCCCTTGATATAAGACGTCTCGATATGAAACGTTTTGATACAATATGCTAAATGTTTTATTCCCAATCTTCATATATGACAAATTTTTCCATGCATTTCCACAATTTAATAAAAAAAGCTACAATTCCTAGGGGCCAATCGTCAAATAAGAATCCATTTGTATAAGGGGGAGAGGGGGTAAGGAATGGTCCAATTTTGCCGATTGCCCAAAAAATATTTTTTTCCTTTTAGTGCATTTTTTTAAAACAAACACTATATAAAATTTTTTTTCAAATTTTTTTTTGATCTTTTTTAGTCACTTTTGTAACTAGTATGACTAAAAATCCAAAAAGATAAGGAATCTCACATTATCCTAACAGGACCTTCCCTTATTCTTACAGACTTTTTAAGGTCAGATTCAAATTCGCCGATCTCAAAAATCCCCCAAAAAAAGGATAATCACGTCATCCTTACAGGACCTTCCGTCATCTTTACAGGACCTTCAGTTATCCTTACAGATTCCTTAATGCCAGAATCGGATATAGCGATCCAAAAAAACCCCAAATGAGATTTTTCCCGATAAATTAGAGGAAATGGATGTCCTTATAGGACCTTTCCTTACCCTTACAAGGACGAAGTAGTGAAAATATACAATACAATATTTACGTATGTGTGCCAAAGTTCAAGTCAATCGGATGAGTGGAAGTGGGTCAAAATTGGATTGCTAGATTTGACCCTTACAGACAGGTACGAAGGCAGACTAAATAAAAGCTTTAAAAAACTAATCTCTTATTTTATGGATTGTCTACATTTTCTACGCATCGAGAATAGACTTTTGTTTACAGTGAAAGTCTACGCGTAAACAATGATGGAGTCTACATCACGTAGACTATGCGGCAAAACACTGCCTTCAGACCATTGTGATTTCTTCTTATTTAAATAAAATCTTTCAAACGCTAAACCGTTTTCGAGTTATTTAAAAAAAAATTTAATAAAAGAAATCTTCACACAATTTTTGACGCTTTATTGATCAAATTGTTTTTTTTAATAAGAAATGAAAGATGTAAATTAATAAAATGATTTGATTTTCTCGTGAAAGCATTGAACTTGATCTTTGCTATTGTTACTGTTATTTTTTTTCACGCCAGATATTGTTCCGCACGAATTGCTTAACATACGTACGACGACCATAAGATTTTTTTTACATGGTCATAAGAAGGAGTCATGGTCGAATAGGATTTTTACTGGTCTCTCAGTTGGTTAATTTTTTTTCTTTAGATTTTTATGGTAAACGGTTAAGAAAAGAAATTATGTTTTAATTCAGCAATTTATGTTCGTGCATAGATACCTTGTACTCAAGCTGTAAACATAAGCGAAAAGGTTAATTTGCAATGGATTTGTGGCTGGTATTTTTCTTTTTAAATTAAGAAATTAGTGTAAAACTGCCATACGATCTGCAAGATACTTGGAGGAAAGTGTCCAATCTGTAAATCCATAATACAATAAATAGTATACTTTCAGTTTCAATGCTTTTCTTCGCATTATTCAGGCATGGAAAAGCATCTTTTTATAGCATCATTATCGAAATAATTTTATTATAGTCGAATTATCTTCGGAATCCGTTCAGGTTTTGTTTTTTTTGCATGCCGCATGATTTCTTATGAACAATTTTTACTTTCAATCTTTAATGACGTTTTTAATAGCAAAATGAAAATGAAAACGATATGAATTGGCGCTACTTATGATTCTCTGAATGATTTGATGTAATTATTTCGGTTAACCGCGTGATTTACAAAAATTACGATTAAATGAACGCATTGGAAAATGAAATTTACGGTTATTCAGTCAGGTGGTTACATTTTTTTTTTGTGGAGTTGAAGATTTTGCTTTAGTTGTTTTTAATTGATTCACACTTATGTGGAACATATGGATTTTATGTAATTATGCGAAAGTGAAAAATATGTAATGGGAAATTAAAAACAGAAAAACAATATTTCCGGTGTTCCGGTGGTAATGTTGGATTTGGTTTGAAATATTATGTGTCACATATTTTTACGTAATTTTGTTTTGATGTAGAACTTGTTTATAATTATTTGAATTTCTCGACCTCGTCCACATACTTCGTGGTCTGGTCAGTGACAGAGATCTATGGTGTCACTCTGATGAAATCCAGCCATTAGATTCTTGGGATCGCTTCCTTTCAAAAAGTTTTTCGAGTTCCTCATTGTTTCAATTTAAATTTAATTTCATTATTTTTAATTGTGATCATGAGAAATTTGGTAATTGAATCCTGTCTTGATTGGACATTAATCGCGATATTTTTATGGTGTGCCATTAAATTGTCCAGTGGAGACAGCATTTGTAAGAATTTTTTAATGTCTTGCTCAAAAATGCTCGGAAAACATAAGAAAAGCTACATTAAGAAAAGCTACATTAAGAAAAGCTACAATAAGAAAAGCTACACTCAGAAAAATGTCCAGGTCAACTTTTTGTAAGATTCACTCTGACCTTACAGAGGTGTCTGTAAGTCAGCTAGCGGTCAGAGTTAACCTATCTAAGGTCAACTCGTGCAGCTCCCAATGCCCTAGTTCACCTGCTGGTGGCTTAATTTCAGAATTTCTCCGACCACAGGTCAACTCAGTTTTACTTGCCCACATGCAGGCGAACGCGCGCCTGCCCGAGGCCAATTACGACGTATGTAGGTCGTCGAGTTAGCCTTCATTTTTCTGAGTGTACAATAAGACAAGCTACAATTGCCAAAAGCTACAAATATTCATATTTAAAAAATGTGCTGAAACTAGAATATTCCGATATGAAAACAATCCAAAGTGAAACCGATTACAGCTTAATTAACAACAATGACGGATATATATTTTGAATATTTCTTTCCTAACTTTTGACTCCTTTGACAAAAATTTGACCCACTTTTGTAAAAAAAAGAGGTAAAACAATCGCTTGTAAATTGCAAAATTCTCATCTTAAAAATCACTTTTCGATATTTCGTCATTGACCATGGTCTTTACCCATTATGCATTTAATCCAAAAGAGTTCATGTTCAATGAACCTAAACTGCACGGGTACTTCCTTCTGTGAGATTTCGCAGTTTGTTAAAATTTTCGGTTAGGAAATTAAAATAATGAAAAGCATTTTAATGGATTAACAGAGTATGCATCAGCCAGTGCAGTTCGATAGAATAGATTTTTTTTAAATGTTAGGATACAATCTATTACAAAATAGGCTTGTGTGTCTGTCTATCTGTCTTTTCGCTTCAAATTCGAGAACTGATGAACCGATTTGGATGAAACTTTCAGGGGAACTTACTGGCATCAAGGAGTGGGGTTTAGATCATGGGTTAATCCAAGGTTTCCTGTCCCATCCCTGCTAAATCCTGTACCATGAAGTCATTATCAACCACTAACAAAATGCGTTGGAATTACTGAATGAAACTTTCAGTTTTGTTTGTATTTATGCTATTAAGAGCGGTTTGCACCAACGAAACTTAGCAACTTATGTCGAACTTAAATTTGTTAAGTGCCAGAATTTCTATGGTTTAAGAAGGCTAAGCATAACTTAAATAGTTATGACTTGTATCAGCAAACGGGCCTAAGAAATCAGATATTTTGTATAATTCTCAAATTTTCCGTTTTCTTGAAATGATATGTTCAAAAAAATCAAAAATGCATCTGTAACAGGTACAAATATAGATCGAATGGCCAATTAATTATTAATTGAATGCGTTTATGTACCGGAAACTAAATTTTAATCCCGGATTTTTTAAATTTGTGTAATAGTTTTTCAAACACTGGAAAAAGTATCACTAAATATGAAAAACGTGCTCTGTTTCGGCTGGTAGTTGCTCCAAAGTACACATTTTTTCGCCTGTGGCGCATTTTTTTGACAATTTCCCACAAAAGGTGCATTATTTCAAAAAATGTGGCCTGCGGCGTATCTCTCTTTATTGTTATTTTTGTTTACAATTTCCGTTGCGACTATTTAGAAAACTTACAGAGCGCAAAAAATTAAGTTAGTTTTTGCTTAGGATTGTGTAACTCTTGATTACAAAAACCGCGCCGCATTCTGTTTAAAAAAAATTCACCTGCGACGCACATTATTGATTTTTTTCCTTGGTTTTAATCTAAATCAAATATTATTTTTTACATAAAATTTGTAGCTCATGTTGTGCCGGACTGGCCCCAAAAAAGGATGGTCACCTTTGCCAGAAAACTCCCTTTGATCCTATTACATTAACGTGTGTGTGATCACAAATTATTTTGAGTGTAACTTTAAGTCCTGTACTTTGTGTTTTTCTTTAAATCATCATACTAATATATAAAAAAAATAAAATTTTTTTTTTTAAAAATAGCTTTTATTAAAAAAGAATGCACTAAAAAGAAAAAAATAATTTTCTGGACGCTGTGTATCACAAATATAAAAGCTTTTTAAAAGAGAGATAAATTTTTATTTTATTGTTTTATGCTTTATCTCGCTTTTTAAAAGCTTTTATATTTGTGATACACAGCGTCCAGAAAATTATTTTTTTCTTTTTAGTGCATTCTTTTTTAATAAAAGCTTTTTTTAAAATTTTTTTTTTATTTTTTTTATTTTGTTCTTTTTAGTCTTCGAATATATATCCTTACATTTGAGATGTCCTTACAGGCTTTTTAACTTGAGAATCGTATTCAGCGACCCCAAAAACCCCCAGAATAGATTTTTTTCCGGAAAATTTAGAGAAAAGGATAATCACGTTATCCTTACAGGACCTTCCGTTATCCTTACAGACTTTTTAATGACAGATTCGGATTCAGCGACCCCAAAAACCCCCAGAATAGATTTTTTTCCGGAAAATTTGGAGAAAGGGATAATCACGTTATCCTTACAGGACATTCCGTTATCCTTACAGACTTTTTAATGGCAGATTCGGATTTAGCGACCCCAAAAACACCCAGAATAGATTTTTTTCCGGAAAATTTGGAGAAAAGGATAATCACGTTATCCTTACAGGACCTTCCGTTATCCTTACAGACTTTTTAATGACAGATTCGGATTCAGCGACCCCAAAAACCCCCAGAATAGATTTTTTTCCGGAAAATTTGGAGAAAGGGATAATCACGTTATCCTTACAGGACATTCCGTTATCCTTACAGACTTTTTAATGGCAGATTCGGATTTAGCGACCCCAAAAACACCCAGAATAGATTTTTTTCCGGAAAATTTGGAGAAAAGGATAATCACGTTATCCTTACAGGACCTTCCGTTATCCTTACAGATTTTTTAATGACAGATTCGGATTCAGCGACCTCAAAAACCCCCAGAATAGATTTTTCTCCGGAAAATTTGGAGAAAAGGATAATCACGTTATCCTTACAGGACCTTCCGTTATCCTTACTGACTTTTTAATGACAGATTCGGATTCAGCGACTCCAAAAACCCCCAGAATAGATTTTTTTCCAGAAAATTTGGAGAAAAGGATAATCACGTTATCCTTACAGGACCTTCCGTTATCCTTACTGACTTTTTAATGACAGATTCGGATTCAGCGACCCCAAAAACCCCCAGAATGGATTTTTTTCCGGAAAATTTGGAGAAAAGGATAATCACGTTATCCTTACAGGACCTTCCGTTATCCTTACAAGGACGAAGTAGTGAAAATATTGTATTGTCATCGGACTTATATAAGTGTGCAAAATTTCAAGTCAATCGGACAAGTGGAAGTGGGTCAAAATTTGATTGCAAGATTTAACCCCGACAAACAAACAAACAGACAAACAAACAAACAGACAAGATAGCGAGCTAAATAAAAGCTTTTAAAAATGAGTTGGTGTCTGTCTGTCTGTTCCTCTTTCACGCAAAAACGGCTGAACCGATTGACTTGAAATTTGGCATGAGTGTCTGTGGTAGTTCTGGTTCCAACATAGGCATACGGAAAAATAGCGCGAGGGGTGGGGGGAGTAAGGGGAGGGGGTAAAGTGATTTCGAAACTTAGTTTTTGCGCTATGTTGCTCTTTCGCGGGGAAACTACTGAACCGATTGGCCTGAAATTTGGCATAGATGTTCGTCGGGGGTCCAGCCCCATCATAGAGTGCTGGAATTTTTTGTTAGTTTGTTAATCATTTTCCGAAGAGAAAAAACATGCTACTTAATTTTTAACCAACTGAATTTAGTTTTCCTAAGTTTTTTTCTGTTCACGCTTTTAGCTAGGCGAAGCCGGGTTCAAATTCTAGTAGGTAAGCAATAAAAATGGTTGGGGAGATTTTTATTGAAAATTTCACAACTTCCCTAGAAGCTATGTCCAAATCTTGTAAATATTATGCTACTAGCATAAATCTAATCATGGCTCATCCCCTTTTAGATAGATTACCACGTTTCACAATTTGATTTCGCTGAAATTTCTTTTCATCATGGATCATATTTCAGGTGAATTGCGACCTCGAGTACGATAAAGAATGTTCAGTTTGTTTTTGAACAACGAAAGACATGAATTTCAACATAAAAACCAATTAAAATAAATCGCCTCAGCGCCTCTGATCATATTATATGAGAAGATGTCACGATGCGTATGTGAACTGATTTTTAAAATATTCTCCATCTTAAAATGCAATGCGTCTTTTTGGTATTTCGATCGGGTATCATCTGGTCTGTGCCGTAAAAACATCTCCAGCGAATTTATATGTGGAATTCCTTTAACGTCTCTGAGAAAGCAAAAAAAGATTAAATGGAAAACAAAATGTAGCCATATATTTCACCTGAGGGCATCGCTTACATAATTCGAGCATAATAGACTGATATTCGAACTACATACGAGTGGATATGTGCACGCACCTTATCGGTTTATTATTTTTTTTCGCTTTCAAAAATAAAAATCATACTAATAGTAGTTATTTGGATGCATATCCAGATTAAAACCAGTTCAAGACATACCTTAAACCTTAAAGATTCATATTTTAAGATTCAGATGGATGCTGTGCAACATGTCTACCAGTAAATAATTTAAAAATCAGATTAATTGACTGCAATTCAGATGATTTTTCATGTCTCGGCGCGTATTGAATGTCGGTTGGATACATATGGAGAAAATTATGCGACACCTAAGTTAAATTCATAAACTATCTCATTATTTCACTTGTGATTTTTTTGGTGTTTAAAATTTTTTTTTATTGGTATTCCGTCAATGAAAAAGAAAAGTGTAACAATTTTACTTTCTTTGTAACATCCTGAGTGACGAGATATTCGCTTGTTCGATGGTGATGTGGCTGAGAGGGAGGCAGGGTGGCACGCTGGACGTTATAGGGCTTAGCTCGCCGGATGGGGAGGGGTTCTTGCCAGCTCTCAACCACCACTCGTGTTACAAATAAATTCGTGCCAGTTCAAAACGACTTCTTCATCTTCAAAAAAAAGGAAGGGGAAAAGGATTATAACCTGTGAACACCATTACCTGTTCCATCATCTTCTGGTTATATATATCTGCCCCTCACTCGGGCTTTAGCATATCATATTCTAATAAAATAAAATATCAAACAAACACTGAATATTTAGTAAAATAAAAAGCATTTAATTGCAATAATAATCTACTACAAAAAATTTATTGATGGCATAATGTGCCCGAAATAACGCAAACTATAATTAAAAGCAAAAAAACCATGCGCAAATCAAACTAATTTAAAATAAATAAAAATCAAGCATCAACATAATTTCTATACTAAATAATATAAGTAATTAAAAATAAATTAAATAAGAAAAATACAAAAAAAAAAACGAGTGAAATCCATTCAATAAATGATACCAAAAATAAACCGATTAAATCCACATAAATTATATGTAAATTTTCATCAAAAAGGCCGTTCGAATAAGAAAAGGGAAATTCTTTGAGCTCAGAGAAGTTTCAGTTTGGGTTCGTAGCATAAAATAAAATTGCTGAGAAAAGAAAAAAAAACCAACGATAATTTTGTGGAATTAATTGAATTATGTACAGTTTAAAATTTAACAATAGTTCTATTAGATTATTAAAAAAATTAGCGGAAATTGGAAACAAGAATAAAACTAAAGCGATGAATAATCGTTTTATTGAAGAGGATTCGTTGTCTTTCTGCTTGTCTTTCTGCTTGGCTTTGTTCACCGCCACCGCTAAACAACGGACAGTAGATGAATTAGAGCAACCAGAAAACTTAACTGATTCTGCGTTGAATTAAAAATTTCTATGTGATGAATATTAGACGATTTATGCTACGGTTAGCTCGTTTGCGATGTTTTTATGCTCAAGTGCAATGATAGTTTGAGCTCCCTTTTATTGTTTTTATTTTCTATGTGTTCGACGAAAATCTTAATTAATTGATGAATCAAATAAAATAATTGCATCGATGAGAGATGCCTGCGTAGAAATATTAGCACCCAAAACGTATGCTTAATTATCGATGCGAATTAAATTCATCAAATATTCGTACGTAGACATAAATTACGTGGATATAAAATTATGTGGATAAATACGTAGGTACCAAAATACGTGGACATAAAATAAACGTTGTGGCAAAAATTAATGTTGTAGGGAAAGACCGGATTACCCTCTGGTTTGGCAAAAAGAAATTTCACAATACTTGCGATTATTGGCGTTTAATTCCTGAGAAGCCAAAAGCAATTCCTGCTCGCTAAGTTGCCCAATTTCCAGACAGGATAAAGTCGGCGACATCCAATCCGGCTGTTAAAGACTTTGAATTAATTTTCCACTACACTAATGAATAATTTCACAAAACCTACTCTTTCCCTAATACTGGCACTTCACTACAAAAATATACTTGGCTTTTATGTTCGACCGATCTAGTCGAGTGTATTTTCTACCAGCAACTAAAAGATGATTTGCAAAATTTGAAATTTTCAAATTCTACACTAAATCTTTGAAACGCCTAACACGACACCTCGCGACCATTTCTCTAAAGTCAGTGACCAATTTAATCCCTTCAGGATATTAGCGTACCTATGGCAACGCTGCTACTGTCAAAGTGATCGTCGTCATAACAGGTAGGATATTGTTTTGTTTATTTAAACCTTTTAGCTAATTTTTCCTATAATTTTCAGGTATACATGATCATCCTAGATCCACCGGGGAGTCTCACGAGCTGAGTATCGCCAGGATGATCCGAAGAAACCGGCATCGAAGAAAAGGTAAACATTTCTTTTCACAGATCGAATTTCATTTTTCTTTTTTACAGCATTTCTGTGGTAGGTTTTCAGATAACTCGGACAACTGGACGATATCGGAGCAAGGATTTAGACGGCTAGACGGACGAGGATCAACCGATCAGAAATACTGGACAAACGGACCCGCGATGGACTTATGGACGAAGATAAGTATCTCCTTTCCTGAGTATTTATTTTATTTCTGTTATTTTAATTCCCACTTTTTCTCTTTCAGGCGGATGCTACAACATCAGGGTTTTCGCCGGGCTGAAGCGGAGGTGAAAAACCTGAAAAAACATCAGCCAGATAATGTTCGGAAAGACGACTACCTGGAATTTTCGTCACTCTGGTTTGAAAATCCACAACGTGGGGAAGAACCCACGACCTTGAGATTAAGAGTCTCATTTTATACTAACTGAGCTAGCCGGGCTACATGTTTACCTTAAGAGATCGCTGCCAGTTGCCAGTAATTTTAGGACGGACAGAACGGAATGACTAACCTTGCATCAAACGGACGGAATATCGATGGAACGGTCGACTATTTCTTACAGCTAAGTATTTTTACGGTTACTAACTTAACATTAATATATTAACATTTTCGAAATTTTAGAACACATTTAACAGAAGAATTTAACCAGATTACAATTGCCAGGGTCGTTATAAAAATTCAGAATGGGTCCTTCCACTCTGAATTGGAGGAAAACTGAGACCTTTCAAGTCCGGCCAGGTTGGTCTGTACTTGCTACGGAAGTACCGCCAGAACCACAGTTTACCCTTTAACAAAAGGATAAACAGGTCCAGTCTGCTTTTGATATTAGGGTCCCTATAGCGAGTATGTTTCCGGAAATTTTTATTATTGGTGTACTCATCCGACTCGTGCCCGAAACCGAGCATAATCAAAGACTCGAAAACTCGATCTCGAATTTGAGATTCCGAAACAGCATTATTTTCTTGACAAGGTCCTTGCACTGCCGTACTTCTAACCTCTGAGGAGCGTTTTATCTTTTGATCAAAATTACCTATATTTGATTGACTTTCCCTGGGTACATTAACTGGTCTTATTAACTTGAGGGTCACACTGAAAGGTTTTTGCAAAGGTTTAACTTTCTCTAAATCCTCGAAATGACAGAAAACCTGATTTTTCAGAGTCGTGTTAATAAATTTGGGTTTTTCAAAGTTTTGTCTGGTTTTCCACTTATTAATGATTGGAAATGTGGATTGGTTTTCCCGAAGATACGGGCTTAGTACGAAACTTATAGCGTTCTCCATTTTTTCAACCAAATTTAAAATAAGACTTTCTACCAATGTTGCATAAAAATCTTTGACCACACTTGCCAGAAAATTCGCTATAGTTTCTGCTGAAAAGTTCGCGTTATCCCACGATTTAATTTGGAGCGCTGTTTGAGGAAACATCACATGTATTGTTTGAATCACGATTGATGTCATATTTTCAAACATTATCGCTTCCAATTTTCCAGACAGGTCAAATGATTCTGGGAACAACCCGTCTCCAACTCTAGTGAGAGCTGAATTTATGCATAATTGTACTTTCCTTTGATAATTAATATAAAAGGGGGCGAATTCCGACTTTAAATGGTAAACATACAGTCCTATTGATTCGACCTCCCTACGATAGTCCTCAAAAAGTTGTGACGTAATCGTCTCAATCTGATGCAGATGTGTTAGAAACGTATCATCTGAATAAATATGTTTAGCCATCTTACTTAGTTAAAAATATTATGTTCTAATAATAATTATACGAAATCTAACAATTATTATGTGTTAGAAAACTAATAAATTTTACAACAACAAAAAAATTGACGTATTCTATGTTTTTTTTTCTTTCTTTCCTTTTCAAACAATATTCATAATTATAGGGCAGATATATCAACCATCCGGTTTTGAAACATCGTTGGTTTTGGCATTCACCAAGTTATTTAAAAAAAAATCGGGAGAAAAATAATTACTCTACTATGTAGACTTTTATTAAACGTCATCATTTAAATTTTCTAGCTGATTGCAATAGCGCTGGGCAAACGCAAAACTCCAACTACAGGGTGGTGTTCTGGGACTCCAGCGAATTGTTCAGTTCCGTATTTCTTGTTTTTTTCCGTTTCAAAAAAAATATGATGGCAAACTCACGTTGATGCCGTGCATCTACGCGGGACACATCATATTTTTAACTTTTTAAGCGACTACATATTATTTTAAAAAACTACCGTTGCTCAGAAATCATCGTGGCAAACGCGAGTACCACTTTGCTCACAAGCTTTGTGTCCCGGGACTCACGATGAACTAAACATCAGAAGAAATTCAAAAAAAAATCATTAACAAAATCCGAAGATGAAGAACCTGGGATATCAACAGACAGACTAAAGATTGAAAGTTTAAAAAAAATTGAAACGATAAAACTTCAAAAAAAATTTGGAAAAATAACTGATCAATAAGGGAGGAAAAGCCTTAGCATTTTCAGAAAAGAAAGGGGTGCACTTTCCGTGAAGGACTCGGCTGTGTGTCTAAGTTTTCCGTGGAGGACTACTGTGCGACACGTTGGGCGCCAATTTGTAACATCCTGAGTGACGAGATATTCGCTTGTTCGATGGTGATGTGGCTGAGAGGGAGGCAGGGTGGCACGCTGGACGTTATAGGGCTTAGCTCGCCGGATGGGGAGGGGTTCTTGCCAGCTCTCAACCACCACTCGTGTTACAAATAAATTCGTGCCAGTTCAAAACGACTTCTTCATCTTCAAAAAAAAGGAAGGGGAAAAGGATTATAACCTGTGAACACCATTACCTGTTCCATCATCTTCTGGTTATATATATCTGCCCCTCACTCGGGCTTTAGCATATCATATTCTAATAAAATAAAATATCAAACAAACACTGAATATTTAGTAAAATAAAAAGCATTTAATTGCAATAATAATCTACTACAAAAAATTTATTGATGGCATAATGTGCCCGAAATAACGCAAACTATAATTAAAAGCAAAAAAACCATGCGCAAATCAAACTAATTTAAAATAAATAAAAATCAAGCATCAACATAATTTCTATACTAAATAATATAAGTAATTAAAAATAAATTAAATAAGAAAAATACCAAAAAAAAAACGAGTGAAATCCATTCAATAAATGATACCAAAAATAAACCGATTAAATCCACATAAATTATATGTAAATTTTCATCAAAAAGGCCGTTCGAATAAGAAAAGGGAAATTCTTTGAGCTCAGAGAAGTTTCAGTTTGGGTTCGTAGCATAAAATAAAATTGCTGAGAAAAGAAAAAAAAACCAACGATAATTTTGTGGAATTAATTGAATTATGTACAGTTTAAAATTTAACAATAGTTCTATTAGATTATTAAAAAAATTAGCGGAAATTGGAAACAAGAATAAAACTAAAGCGATGAATAATCGTTTTATTGAAGAGGATTCGTTGTCTTTCTGCTTGTCTTTCTGCTTGGCTTTGTTCACCGCCACCGCTAAACAACGGACAGTAGATGAATTAGAGCAACCAGAAAACTTAACTGATTCTGCGTTGAATTAAAAATTTCTATGTGATGAATATTAGACGATTTATGCTACGGTTAGCTCGTTTGCGATGTTTTTATGCTCAAGTGCAATGATAGTTTGAGCTCCCTTTTATTGTTTTTATTTTCTATGTGTTCGACGAAAATCTTAATTAATTGATGAATCAAATAAAATAATTGCATCGATGAGAGATGCCTGCGTAGAAATATTAGCACCCAAAACGTATGCTTAATTATCGATGCGAATTAAATTCATCAAATATTCGTACGTAGACATAAATTACGTGGATATAAAATTATGTGGATAAATACGTAGGTACCAAAATACGTGGACATAAAATAAACGTTGTGGCAAAAATTAATGTTGTAGGGAAAGACCGGATTACCCTCTGGTTTGGCAAAAAGAAATTTCACAATACTTGCGATTATTGGCGTTTAATTCCTGAGAAGCCAAAAGCAATTCCTGCTCGCTAAGTTGCCCAATTTCCAGACAGGATAAAGTCGGCGACATCCAATCCGGCTGTTAAAGACTTTGAATTAATTTTCCACTACACTAATGAATAATTTCACAAAACCTACTCTTTCCCTAATACTGGCACTTCACTACAAAAATATACTTGGCTTTTATGTTCGACCGATCTAGTCGAGTGTATTTTCTACCAGCAACTAAAAGATGATTTGCAAAATTTGAAATTTTCAAATTCTACACTAAATCTTTGAAACGCCTAACACGACACCTCGCGACCATTTCTCTAAAGTCAGTGACCAATTTAATCCCTTCAGGATATTAGCGTACCTATGGCAACGCTGCTACTGTCAAAGTGATCGTCGTCATAACAGGTAGGATATTGTTTTGTTTATTTAAACCTTTTAGCTAATTTTTCCTATAATTTTCAGGTATACATGATCATCCTAGATCCACCGGGGAGTCTCACGAGCTGAGTATCGCCAGGATGATCCGAAGAAACCGGCATCGAAGAAAAGGTAAACATTTCTTTTCACAGATCGAATTTCATTTTTCTTTTTTACAGCATTTCTGTGGTAGGTTTTCAGATAACTCGGACAACTGGACGATATCGGAGCAAGGATTTAGACGGCTAGACGGACGAGGATCAACCGATCAGAAATACTGGACAAACGGACCCGCGATGGACTTATGGACGAAGATAAGTATCTCCTTTCCTGAGTATTTATTTTATTTCTGTTATTTTAATTCCCACTTTTTCTCTTTCAGGCGGATGCTACATCTTTGGCGACCGAAAGTTGATCTTTGAAGTGGTAAAAGCTATACCTGCTTGTTATACAAGTGCAGCAATTCTACCTGAGTAATATTTCACTTGATTTTAATTTACTTAGCGGCAATGTGGGGGACAGATTGATGGAGTCATATGAAAATTTCTTTTCTTTGAGAATAATCGACATGAACGGATAGATAAAAAACCCGTTGAACCTGTTCTTTTGGGAGGTGTCCAATAATACAGTGCGCCCAGCATATTTTAATGTTTCTTATGCCATCCACGCCGCGTAATTCTTCTGTTTTATTCCACATTAATTCACCGATTTTTCAAAATCGACTGTTTTGGCGGCGACTTGTCCCACTGTCTGTGACGATTGCATCTCGGTGTGAATTCAAATGTTATGTCATCCTTATGTTAAAGTGGTCGCCGCCGGTTAAAAAATGGTCAGCGGGGCATTTGGATAACTGGGCAATTTAAATTTGTTGTTCATTTTTCACCCAGAATGGGACCCACTTCCTTTTTCGGTTGAGATAACTTGGCTAACTTCACTTGTAACTTAAACTCGTTCAGTTACGGACTCACTTGGTTATGAGGAAATTGCAGATGTAACAGAAATTCGATTCGTAATAATTTCTTCGTAATTCTGATTTATGAAATGATAAGAAATCGTTAGACGCGATAATTAACCACCCAGACATTGTAGATTAAAACGGATTTTTATAATATAACATATCATATAAGAGTATATTAGATTTAGTATGCCGTTTGTAACGCATCGAACCAATCATCGGACACAAAAATTAACTACATCAGGGTGTTAGATTTCCGCATGTCCATCTGTCTACCCGTCTGTCTGTCTGTCTATCTGTGCGTCTGTTTGTCTATCTGTCTATCTGTCCGTCTGTCTGTCTGTCTCTCTGTCTGTCCGTCTTTTTGTCTGCCTTTTTGTCCGCCTGTCTGTCTGTCCGTCTGTCCGTCCGTTTGCCTGCCTGTCTGTCTGTCTGTGCGTCTGTTTGTCTCTCTGTCTATCTGTCCGTCTGTCTGGCTGCCTGGCTGTCTGTCCGTCTTTTTGTCTGTCTTTTTGTCCGTCTGTCCGTCCGTCCGTCCGTCTGCCTGCCTGCCTGTTTGTCCTTCTGTTCGTCTGTCCGCCCGTGAACGCCATACCTTTCAAAAGGATTGAGCTAGAGACTTGAAATTTTGTACAGTTGCGTTTCTAGTGAATTACTAGGCTAAGTTCTTGAACGAGAAAAATTGGACCATTCCTTCCCTCCTGGCTCTTTAAAAATTCAATACAATCGAAATAGATTTTTGCGATTTCCTCGAAAACGGAGAGTCATATTCAAAAATTTATCATGGTTAAATGTGTTTAGAATATGATTTTACATAACTCATCTATACATCAAAATCCAATTGGACTACTATTTCCTTCCTCTTCCATACAAATGGAATACTTTTTTCCTGTTTTCTCGAAAACTGTGCATCGTATCGAAAAATTTATAAAGATGAAAGCTGTTTAGAATATGATTTTACATAACCGTTCCATACATCAAAATCCAATCGGACCACTCATTTTCCCCTCTCCTATACAAATGGATTTAAAAAAACATTTTGTTTACCATCATACAGATTACTAGGGGCTCTGCCCCGTACCGCTCCGTCTCCGGCCTCAGTAACTACTCGGCCTCCGTACTCAGATCAAACTCCTTCGGGATGACCATTTTAATGAAGAAAACCGGATCAAGATCCATTTCGTAGTTTAGGAGAGTGGTTTAAGGGGTGGGGAGGAGTCATATTTTATTGGGTGAAAAATTCCCTTCAGGACTGACCTCCCTAACGGTGAAAACCGGATCGAAATTCCTCTTGAATTGCAGGAGATTGCAGGGTTTTTAAGGGGTTTTAAGAGTGGGGAGCGAGTAGATTTTAGTTGGCGACATTTTTCCTTGAGGGAGGGCATCTGTAATGAAGAAACCTGCATCGAAATTTATTCAGTAGTTTAGCAAATAACCCGCAGGCTACTGGATTGTATGGCTCAAAAGTTAACAGGGCAGCAATCATGTATTCCGACGCGTCTCTGTCTTTCGACTTCGACGCAGCTTTTAACTCTTGACTTGGCCATATCAGCAGCTTCAAATTTCCTGGAGTGACAGTCAGAATCACGTTTCAATTCATAGTGACGATTCCGAAAAATTTCAAGCTGCAGATATGGCGAAGTCAAGAGTTAAAAGCTGCGTCGAAGTCGAAAGACAGAGACGCGTCGGAATACATGATTGGTGCCCAGGTTAATATGTAATATCTAAATTCTACTATCCGTCTACAAAATTTCATTAAAATCAGCTGAACCGTTTTGATTGGTACCGCAACAGCCACTGAGACTCTCAGACAGGCAAAGAAAATAAAAAAAAAGATTTTTTATGCTTTTTAGTGGCGTTTGGACCAACTAAATTTAGCAACTTAAGCCCAACTTAAATTATTTAAGTCCCAAGAATTTCTAAAATTATTTTTTAAGAATAGTTGGCACTAACGGTGCGATCAAATATATTAGCAATATTTTTATTGGCTTTGAATTTTCTGTTTTTAAAGAAATTTCTACTTATTACCAAATAACAATTAAAACCGCCACAATTTCAAAAATGATTGACTTCAACTCAATGATTCATGCAAAAATTTTCGTAATCATCAATCAAATACAAATATTTAGCAATTTTAATCCAATTGATACCCAGAAACGATAACAGCATTAATATCTGCTCCAAATTATTATAATTTTTTTTTTGCACCGGCGTGTTTTGCGAATGGGATTTATAATGCAATCTGCGATCGATAAATGACTGAAATTAGATTTCTTCTCAATTTGATTGGAGGGCCATAAACTAAATCAGGTCCATTTTGGCAGCATCTCGAGCTTGAAAGACGTAAACGTAATAATTTTCGATTCGCTGTCGGCTATATGCTAAATATCAATTGGTAATCGGAGGCGTTATATCATAAGAAGATGACAGCAGTTTGTTTAGTGGAACATCGCCCTTAGCCCCAAGTCAGAAAATACTTCCAGCCTACTTTACTCAAAATAAAATTCAAGTGGAAGAGATGCTACAACTCTATCCAACCATCCATCCATCCATAGTCCAGTTCAGATCATCATAAAATCGCTATACAGTTCACTTCGCCCATTTACATTTTGTGCATTTTTAAATAGTCGCCAGTCAACATAGCGAGCTAAGCCGAGCATAAAAGCATATCGCGTTGAATTAATTGAGTTTTTGATTATTAAATATTATTAAATCAACGTCCTAGGCCGTCTCGCTCCCCATCCCACAATACTTTGGGCGAAAATCTTTAAACTTCTTTCGATATTGCGAAGTCACCATAGAGGTGGAGGATCATATTTCAGTATGGTCCCAGTAAAAAAAAATGCTTTATGCATTCAATTATGCCATACAACATTGGCATTAGATATGTTGATCCCTCTTCATCCCTACTCCATCCCCCTTGATGATTTTATTTCGAAAAATCTTAAGATGAAGCGTGATTTGCTTTGAGTCGAATGGCTTAATGAACCTTTTTAGGACAAACAACAAATGCTGTTTTCTCCATCTCTCGCCATTAGTTTCGGTTTCTTATGTAGTTTGTAGTCTATGGTAAGTAAATTTGCAAACGTTTTATTGTTAATGTCAAAAGGAATTAAAAAAAGAAACCTGATGGAATAATGGGAGCAATAAATTATTATCAGACCTCATGTCGACGGTTATTATTAATTCTTTACTTATGGGCAAAATGCATAAAATTCTAAGCACTGATTTCGTTTCTTAATGGTGGTCAGTGGTTTATTTCAGGGATGTGGAATCGGAGTTGGAGTCGCGGAGTTTTTGTCATAAGTCGGAGTTGGTCTTTAAAAATTCAATAAAATAGTACCTAGATATTAAAATTTTCTACATTATCGCTTTTACCATATATCGATATATTTTACCGTTATCGAGACGCAGGAACATAGATTTTGTACAAGAAAGTCATGTTCAGATATTTTTATACCCGTATGGTGAAACCGGATTGCGGGCGCATGGATTGAGCTAGAGATTTGAAATTTTGCGCAGATTTGTTTTTCGTAAAATGCAAGGCTAAGTTCGTTAATTGGCAAAAATGAATCCTTAGGGGGGAAGAGGGGTGGGGGGATGGGGAGGCGGAGGGGGTTGGGGGAGGAGGCTGTCAAAAACGGTGCATCTTATCAAAAAAGTGCAAGAACAAATTTATTTAGGGTATGATTCTACATAAAACTCTCATACATAAAAATCCGATTGGAATAAATTTTAAAAAATCTTATTGAAAAGTTTGACTTCAAAGTATAATTTTGATACAACTGTTCGAATTTTGATACGAATATCACCATACGGGTTTGGCAATTATAGCTTTTGTTATGTTTAAATCAAAAATTAGGATGGAAATATATAGGTTTTAGTAATTCGGACAAATCGATAATTCGGACAATGTCCGGTTTGCAATGGTCCGAATTATCAAGCCACCACTGTATTTTACCGTTATCGAGACGCAGAAACGTAGATTTTGTATAAGAAAGTCATGTTCAGATAATTTTTCAATTGCATTTAGGAATCTTTGTTGAAAAGATTTATCCATTTTCCGATTATTAAATTGCACTCAAATTTTGTGATTTCAATCAGGGTATTCACAGTCCTCTTTTAAATTGCGGGTAAATTTACCGCTCGGTAATTCAGTCAAATTTAACAGATTTTTACCGAGACGGTAACTTGGTTCATGTAAAAATGAATTACCGGATTCGGTAATTGTAGACATGCCTTGAGTCGTGTTTTACGCCCGGTATTTCCCGGAAAGTTGTTATTCAGATCCGATTTGAAAACGATTAAAATTTACAAAGAAAGGCCATAGAGGGATAAGGGAACTAAAAGTTCCCTCAGAGATAGAAGCTTGAAATTTTTTTCGTAAGTTGCCATCATTACAACCAGTATTTTTTAAAAAAAGAAGTAGTTTGTAAGTCCAAAAAAGAAAATAGTTTTGAAGAAAAAAAAATAAAATATAAATTTTAAAAATTGGTGTACTGTTTCCTTATTTCTAAATAAGCTTTTGTAGAAATCCCGGTTATAATCAAAAATTCTTTAATATTTGCTGGAATTCTATTACTGTCGATTGCATATTAAAAGTTAAAAAAAGTAGATTCTTTCAGTAATTTTTCAACTATTTTTCTTTTAAAAACTAACAGTCAAAACCATAAGTGTTATGTATTTGAAAAGTCCGCTATAGTTTCATGCTATGCTAGATGTCGCTAGAGTAGAAATTCATTATAACCTAACTTTGTACTCGTGTCTTTCCATGTAGAATAATCGGTTCTAGAAGTAAAATTAAATGTTTAACTTAGATATTCAATGTGTGTTTTTATAGAAATCATTTAGAAATAAAGCGCAAACGTAAGACGCATAAATAAGATTAATTCGTTTTGATGGTCACAAGATTTTTCCGGGTTATTTAAAAAAAAAATCAGCACCACGTGTTTTCAGTAAAATTTCGCAAGCTTTAAACATACATATTTTTATTCCCTTCTTCGAAGAACTCCGAAAATTATGAAAATTTTATTCGCATTCTAAAAATCTCAACCATATAACGCCAATGCAATTATGTTAAAATATTTTACGAGGTCTCATTGTCTGAGTCAGATTTATGCGCATATAAAAATTGTAATTAATAATAAAAAGAGAGTAATTTTTTGAGCTTTTAAATTTTTTTTAAGATGAAAAATTTTTTTTGTTGAAGGTGGTACATAATATGAATGAATAAAGATTATGATTAACTTAACCTTGGACCGGTTTCAGATTTTCGTTTATTACTTCTGACTGTACATTATAAAGTGTGGAAAAACTTTTAGCAATTACCGTTTTGCACCCATTTTTAATTGGAATTTCAAAGAGTTTGATTTTTGTAATAAACACTTTCGGTTCCGTGTCTTGTTCCAAGAATTCTTTTTAGACAGTTATAAGTTTAATTAGTAGTAATAATTAGACAACAAAGCGGATTTATGCCACTCCCTTAATCATAAATTAATTCTTTTTGCAATTTGAATTTATGTTTTTACGCGTATTATTCATTCTTTTTTTGTTAATAAAATTCATTGCAGGAAAAATAAAAATAGAATACATTTGTTTTAGTGCGTTTTTATGTTCTTGTTTTTTTTTTTTTATTTCAAGGAAGTTTTAATTTTGAGAGGTTTTGGAACTTTTCTTAACTAATTTTACCACAAATACAACATAAGATAAAAACAGTTACATTATATCTAGGAGTTTTGAATAATGTATTTCGCCAAGAAAAACGTTGAATTTAAGCGGAATGCTTAAAATGCTCTAGTTTTTATGCCACATATGAAAAATATAGAGTATACAGTAATCCCTCCAACTGCGCGGTAGATGCGTTCCACAAAAAGAGCGCGCAAACCGAAGCCGCGCACTGTGAACCCTACTTTGTATGAAATTTTGGGGTTAGGAACATGTTTTTTGAAACGAATAAAAACAACGCGCAACTGTATTAAAAACTTGACCGCGCAGTTGCGAAACCGCGCAATTAGAAACCGCGCAGTTGGAGGGATTACTGTATATTAAATTTAATTAATTATTTGCAAAGCTTTCGGGGAAAAACTGCATATATCTTATGACAAATGGTATGATCTTTAGTTTATAAATTAAATTTTCAAATTCACTAAGAAATTCAAAATTTAAAAAAAACCGACTTTACGGATTTTTACTCGATTTAGAGGGAGTTTTGAATAACGTATTTTGACCGGTGGTATTTGAGAAAAGAGAAAACATATGTCATAAAATGTGTTTTCTCTACACTCAGATAAAAAATTGGTCATATGGATAAAATCAATGTCAAATTGACAAAAATTTTATCCTATATCTGCCAACATAATAATTTTGTTAAATTAACACTCTAACTGCCACGTCAGTCAAAAATACCTGACACCTTATTGTACACAACGGCCACAATGAAAATTATTAAAGTGTTCGCTGCAACCGCAACGATTTTTTGTAGTTGCACACATTTTCATTTTTTTTTTCTTAGTGCCTTTTTGACTGAAAACTAAATATTCGAAAAAGGCTTAAAACTGTCGTAGCAGTTAGAGTGTTAATAAAGAAAAATTTATTCCTCGGAAAATGAAAAAAATTGGTTATATGGATAAATTATTGTTAAATTCACCAAATTTTTATTAAAATAAAAAAAAATTGTAAATTGTGAAATTGTTATTTTAACAAAACTAAACTTACAAATGATGTTTTGTTAAATCAATAAAAACTTACAAATGATGTTTTGTTAAATCAATAAGTTATATTTACAAATTTTTTGTTTTTCAAAAATTTCTTTTATCAATTTAACAAAAAAAAAACTTGTTGAGATTTAGTATACCGTTTGTAACGCATCGAACTAATCACAGGACACAAAAATGAACCACAACAGGGTGTTAGGGGTGACCAAAGGTTTGATTTTCGCATGTCCGTCCGTCTGTCTGTCTGTCTATCTGTCTATCTGTCTATCTGTCTATCTGTCTATCTGTCTATCTGTCTATCTGTCTATCTGTCTATCTGTCTATCTGTCTATCTGTCTATCTGTCTATCTGTCTATCTGTCTATCTGTCTATCTGTCTATCTGTCTATCTGTCTATCTGTCTATCTGTCTATCTGTCTATCTGTCTGTCTGTCTGTTCGTCTGTCCGTCTGTCTGTCTGTCCGTGAACACTATAACTTTCGAAAGGATTGAGCTAGAGACTTGAAATTCTGTACAGTTGCGTTTCTCGTAAATGGCTAGGCTAAGTTCTTAAATGGGCGAAATTAGACCATTCTTTCGCCATACAAAAAAAAACAGTTTTTGGCAATTTTCTCGAAAACGGTGAGTCATATTGAAAAATTTATAAAGGTAAAATGTGTTTAGAATATGATTTGACATAACCGTTCCAAACATCAAAATCCAATCGGACCCTCCTTTCCCCCAAATGGATTTTTTTATTATTTTTTTTAGTGTGCTATAAGTGAAAAACTTCAAACTACCTTCTCCTTCCTAGTAAACAAAAAACATTTGTTACAAATGTGATCTTTTTTTAAATTTCAATTAAACTACGCTTTTGTTGTAGAAATAAAAAATCTAGTGGTATCCACGTTTTTTTTTTGCTATTCAGTAGCGCGTTATTTTAATAAACGCTAGTTACCAAATACTGGTCAAAATAACTCTATTTTTAGATCTCCTGTATGTTGTGAAAAAGAGCTTTTATTGCAATTTTGTTTTTAATTATTTGTATTGAAATTAAATTTCCCAAAAATCAGAAGGTAGTTTTATCAAATATTTTCTACCTTCAATTTTACATAATTTAATTTTAACCCTCTAGCCGGAATGCCCGCCTTAAGGCGGGCTTCAGGGAATTCGCTTGTTTATAACGGGTAACAATTTTAATCGCCGGAAATCGCCGGAACGTCTTACACTGACTTTTGTAAGTTATCGCTTTACATGCTGGAAAAAATTTAGCCCTGTACGTTGTCTTGGTTACGGTCTGTCGCAAGTTTAAAGTCATATTTTAGTGAATTTTTCTCGGTAATATTCCGGTTAGAGGGTTAATAATAATAAAACGATTGAAAAAAAAAATTAGTCACAACATTTTTGTTAAAGAACCCTTAATCGCCCAAAAGCGAATTTTATACGTTTTGAAAATTTGAAAATTTTAAACAATGTTTTTTAAGAATTTTTAAGTAGTTTTTGAATTTTCTCACTATTACTACTGAAAAATTCTCCTGAATTTTTTTAAAATCGAATAAACTGTGAACAGTATGAGAAAATCTGCAAGATATGGTTGGGGGATATTCGATGAAACTCTTATCCATTCGTTGCCTTAACTTTTAACACCGCAGTGACTTTAATTCACTCACAAAAATACTTTTAACAAATTATTTACCGCATTTTGAATCTGGTTAATCCACAAAACTGTATTCAACGTTGATGGAAGGAAGGACACGTGAAATTCCTTTGTTTCTCTTTGATGTAAGATGCACTTAACCCCGGATAAAAATTTATTTCGTAAAATTGTTTTTCTCGAATTCGACACGATATTAACGGAGGTTCAAAGGTTGGTTTAATGAAATATCCAAAAAGCGATAGTGATTTATTCCGATTGCTTAGCTAAAATTCGTATGGGGTAACGCGAATAGTATTGGAAAGAAATTTAAAAAAGCACTTGTAGAGGTCTCAACTGTTGAGTGTTTGAGACCAGAAACGAATATGAGCAGCTTTCTACGTAAAATTTGTATTTTATATAGAAAAAGACAGGGATGGAGTGAATTTGCATTTTATGTGGAGGAAAGTGGAAGAAGAAAGAAGAAACCAATCTGCAGTTACATCTCTTCATCCCGAATTTTTGTGCATGTATCTCGATGTCAGAGTAGACACAGTAAAAGATAATATTCAAGTCGGATAGGTTGGGGTCTCATGAGGAGTTTTGTGCAGCTCAAGAAAATTCACCATCAGCAATGGAAGTCTGATTCGATGCATGCACAAAACTCCATCTACCAGTGCTGTCGGATTGAAAGCGTTAAGATTTTTTATAACCGTTTGGTTGTAAGAAAATTCAGAAAACTGATTTTTTGTTGTAAAAATGTAAAATTTTGCCTGTGTAAATTTTTCAATACGACTCACCGTTTTCGAGAATATAAAATATTCAATTTGTGTGGGAGACGGGGAAGGAATGGTCCGATTTTTGCCCGATCAAGAACTTAGCCTTGCCATTTGCAAGGAACGTAACTATACGAAATTTCAAGTCTCTAGCTCAATCCTTTCGAATGTTATGGTGTTCATGGATAGACAGACGGACGGACATGCGGAAATCAAAATATTTTGTACTTCGAAACACCCGGGTGTAGTTTTTTTGCGTTACAAACGGTATACGTATATATCATATAGAATATAAACATTGGAAAAGCTACAATTGCCAGGGAGCAGTCGTTAAATACACTATACGAGCACAGACCGAATTTTGTGAGAGAATTGTTTTGAAGAGGAGGGGATATTGGGAAGGCGTGGTCCGATACAACTTTAACACGTTCGTGACATTTGCTTTTTCAACTTTTTTTACATTTGGACATCGTGTACCACGGGTGGTACACTAGCGATTTGTTTTCTGGCGGTTGTGCGCCATCGGTGGTACACGGTGCGTGTTTTTATATTACTTCCACAAAAAAACTACCGCACTATTTACTCGCGCGGTTTTAAAAAACTGTACATGTACCACAAGTGGTACACGATGTCACGAACGTGTTAATATAGGGTAGAGTTCTGTAAAATCAAATTTTAAAAACATTTCGCCTCTATAAATTTTTGACCATTTTCATGGACCATTTTCAGGAAAATCGAAAAAAAAACTTTTCCATTTGTCTCTGCGAGAGGAGGCGGGGGAAGCATGGTACGATTTTCCCCGTTCAAGAACTTAGTCCCACTTTTTACGAACAACTTACCTGTGCAAACTTTCAAGCCTCAGGCTTAAATTATTTGATTTATGCTGTTAAGAGGCGTAAAAGAAGAGTATGAAAAAATACGTCACACCTTTAGGAAGAGTAAGGGGGAATGTGGCAGCAGTGTTAAATCTTATGCGTGACGACAGGAGAGTTGGGAGGCTGGTTGTTCAAATTATCGAAAATTAGTGGGACAGCCCTTAGATGCTAACCTAGTATTGTATAATTTTTTTTGGATTTAAAGCTAAAAAAACAAAAAAAAAAACGACAGCACCACTTAAGATTTATGGTTGGTGCAAAAATTTGCAACAATCTCAAGGGAAAAAAATATTTGAAAACGTGGAACGGTTGGGTATGACTAAGACTTTAGGACTTTACAAAAAAACGTTGGGCGTCCCCACTGCTCCTACTAGTGAAATGTGGAAGTAGTAAGACTCGACTCGCTCAACTCGACTGGGAGAATAAATAAATTGGATCCACTGATTTTTCGTTATTGAAAATTATTTAATTGCGATTAGTCAAGCAAAAGATTACTATTATAACATGAACACTACACTGATCGGTTACTGAAGATACCAGAGTTGATTAAGATTGAAGATTTTCAGACCTAAAGATGCAAAACCGAAGAAGATGTTGCAGCAACCCAAGAAATACAATCGACCATCAAATACAATTGAGGATCGTATAGATTCTTTACACGTAGGATAGATCGATATGGGGAGATGGAACAGGTGTGTGTTCACTGAAGATGGTTGGAGACTTGAATAACTTATACGGCCTTTGGCTGATATTCAAATTGCACACATTCGAAATTATGTTGCGGTATTGTATATGATCAACGGTTTGTTGGTTTTTCTTATAGTTTTCTCGGATTTTTTTTTTTGCTCTTTTTTTATTGCATATAATGAGAAACGTGTAATTAGAGTAACTGCCTATTCATTGATTTGTTATGGCATGGGTGCATAATTGAGTGCGGCTGCGATTGTTACTTGGGCTGAGCAATATGAGTTCGATTTGGTTTGGCCCGTAAAAATGGCTCGTGTGTCTTGTAAATAATTTGTCAATCAACCAACATAGTTATTTAATCGGTAAATTTGAATTTTTTGTGGGTTTTGCTAGCAACATAGCGAAAGTCGAGTAATTTTCATGATTTGGGAGTTAAAACCGGACTCGAAAAGAGTTTTTTTTTTTTTCGTCAGTGTCAATAGCTTTAAATTGAGCAGCTTTCAATTGAAGCTGGGATTTTAAATCAATTAAATTAAACTGATTAATCTGTTTGTGGACCAACACCTTTTTTTTGTCTTTATTGTTACTTTTATAGCTACTTTCATTATGGAAGTAGTAAGACTCAATGGAAAACAAGGAAAATGCTTCAAATTTGCTATTTTTGGTAAAAAAAAATTGTGTTGGGTAACAAATTTTACGAAGGTGGTTTTAGCGGAAAATTTCGGATGAATAAACTGAAAGACGTGATACCTTTTAAAATTGGTGTTTTCTTCAAAAATACGTTACTTAACACTTCAGTTCTTTTTATTGGTTGAATTAGATCTGTAAAACTTCAATTAAATAATTTGCAAGGATTAATTCATCTTATTTAAATATAGATAAACACTTTTATTAAAGGACATGTAGAATATCAATTTTTTTTTGTACTATTTATTCGTTAAAAATTATACGGCAGAAACATTGAAAAACACAGCTTAAGCCACCTAGCGGTGAGATGATATCTTTCTTACATAATCACACCTCATATGATGAAAAAAAAAATTAATAAAAAATAAAAATACCCGATTGAATAATCCTGAAAAAATGGCCAGGGGCCAATCGTCAAATACTCTGTATATGATGACAGACAAAATGTTTATTTAAAAAAAATCCAGGGGGAAAGAGTAGTTCAATTGAATTTTGATGTACGGAACGGTTATGTAAAATCATATTCTGAACACATTTTACCTTTATAAATTCTTCAATATGACCCACCGTTTTCGAGAAAATTGCCAAGAACTGTTTTGTTTGTGTGGGAAAGGGAGAAGGGAGAAGGGAGAAGGGAGAAGGGAGAAGGGAGAAGGGAGAAGGGAGAAGGGAGAAGGGAGAAGGGAGAAGGGAGAAGGGAGAAGGGAGAAGGGAGAAGGGAGAAGGGAGAAGGGAGAAGGGAGAAGGGAGAAGGGAGAAGGGAGAAGGGAGAAGGGAGAAGGGAGAAGGGAGAAGGGAGAAGGGAGAAGGGAGAAGGGAGAAGGGAGAAGGGAGAAGGGAGAAGGGAGAAGGGAGAAGGGAGAAGGGAGAAGGGAGAAGGGAGAAGGGAGAAGGGAGAAGGGAGAAGGGAGAAGGGAGAAGGGAGAAGGGAGAAGGGAGAAGGGAGAAGGGAGAAGGGAGAAGGGAGAAGGGAGAAGGGAGAAGGGAGAAGGGAGAAGGGAGAAGGGAGAAGGGAGAAGGGAGAAGGGAGAAGGGAGAAGGGAGAAGGGAGAAGGGAGAAGGGAGAAGGGAGAAGGGAGAAGGGAGAAGGGAGAAGGGAGAAGGGAGAAGGGAGAAGGGAGAAGGGAGAAGGGAGAAGGGAGAAGGGAGAAGGGAGAAGGGAGAAGGGAGAAGGGAGAAGGGAGAAGGGAGAAGGGAGAAGGGAGAAGGGAGAAGGGAGAAGGGAGAAGGGAGAAGGGAGAAGGGAGAAGGGAGAAGGGAGAAGGGAGAAGGGAGAAGGGAGAAGGGAGAAGGGAGAAGGTTCAGCCGTTTTTGCGTGAAAGAGGAACAGACAGACAGACAGACACCAACTCATTTTTATATATTAGTATGATTTAAAGATAAATGACCGGTAGCAACAGCGTCACATTGAATTGACGATAGCGAGAATTTTTCATTTTTTTTTACTGAAATTTAATTTTTGTTGGTTTTTAAGGGGTGATTTCATTGAAATGTGTCATTATTAATGATTATTCACAGAATTGCTTTCAAATCGCTCCTTATTCCATGAAATTAAAGCCACACAAAACTAGCTGTCCAAAACCAGCATTACAGCAAGATTGTTTTCATTGCGGCTATGACGTCAGAGGGGCTCTAAGCCAATGAAATCATTTCGCTGTCGCTGTCGGGCCATTGTAATTCGCACTTAATACATAAGATTTAATTATAATCTCACTGTTGTTAGGAGGATCAAGCTATGATTTAAAAAAATCGTTTTTTTTTCGTATTTTACGCATTTTTTTTTGAATTGTCGTTAAAATTGTGAATATCCGATAATTTTAATAACATTCAACTAATACCATCAAAATAGAAGAATCGAGACACAATTGGTGATCATGGTAACAACTTTCACGAAAAATTTCATCTTTGGATTGAAATTTTAAAGATAACAATGAACTTGAATGCATGTCGCAGAGCCTTATAATAAGATGATTGGATCAAATCGTTTTTGTTGGATTTCATATCTTTTTAATGGTTATGAATATCGGTTGAACATCATTTTGAATTTCGAAGACAATGTCATACCATGACACTATCCATCGTTTTCCTATGCAAAAAAGTTCAATGATCGCTCGACATTAAATAAAATTTATGCTCAACAATGTTTTTTTTTATTAACATTAAAGTAACGTAGATTTGTGTAATATCTTTTCTTAAACAAAATTAAATAAAATTTTTGTAGATAAAATAAATTATATTCCATTTGACTCACGAAATTGTACACGAAAATCATTGAACTTAATTTCCTTAAAGATTTTTGAGAAATTTAATTCATTCATCTACGCATCGATTAGTTTTTTGTTTTGGGTAAAAAGTGAAAATTGAAAAGTAGAATATTTTTAACGATTGGTTGAACATTAGTCGGCTTACCTACAATTAGCATAAACATCAGAAACTTCGGTTCGATAAGAAAATGTGATTGAAGAGCAGACGAATTTGAAAATCTCATTCAATATATATATTTTTTTTAATTATTTTCGTTTACATGCTGCACGATTGGTAAGTTTTTGCTGTTTCATTGTTTTTACTTTCCTCCGGACACTTTCGGTGAATTTTTTGTTATGAAAATGAAATTTATTCAATACATTTTGAACGGTTTAACAAACATGCTATAATCATGTAATCAATTATTTATTATTAAGAGTTTTAAGTTATATTCCATTATTTATGGAAAAGAAGAAAATAAATGAAACATTTATTGTCGAAGAAAAATAAATCATGTTTAACTATCGTGTTTTCGTATAAAAATGAAGCTTTTTTAATTCGAAATCATAAATTATTTGAATACTATTCAACTATAGCAGTTTTGAAACATAAAAACAGCAATATTGTCCGTTAGCAATAATGGGAGATTAGACACCTTTTTAATTTATTAAACAACTGTAATTTTCCAAAACTAAAACAAAATTTTGAGTATGTAAGAAAGTTATCATCTCACCATTAGTTAGATTAACACTTTAACTGCCACGACAGTTTTAAGCCTTTTTCGAATATTTAGTTGTGTCAAAAAGGCGCTAGAGAAAAAAAAATTGAAACAAAATTATACCTAAATGTTATTTTATTACCATAAAATGTGTGCAACTACAAAAAATCGTTGCGGTTGCAGCGAACACTTTAATAATTTTCATTGTGGCCGTTGTGTACAATTAGGTGTCAGGTCTTTTTGACTGACGTGGCAGTTAAAGTGTTAAGCTGCGTTTTTCTTTTAAATATTTTCTGTAGATATTTGCCACAACTATCGAATACAAGAAACTTTGGGCGCGTATTCATAGTCATTTTTAAACAGAGGTTTTGTTAAACATGAGTTTAAAATAATAAAAAACCATAGCAAATTGTCAGTTATGTGCACTTATTCGTGTCGATAATGAACATGCTTTTACCTGAAGTTTAATAATCTTTTCGTTTAAAACTAAAGCTTAATATTTTTAATCATGATTATAATTAGTTTCATGATTGATTTTGCAATTACTAAATAAATTAGTTGATTACGCCCAACACTGCCATCTAGTTATCAAATCAGCCCCACGATAGTAAAACAAGCAATTAATTATAATAATTTTATTCTATTTAACAACTTATTTCCATAGACATTTTAATTATTTTCATCTTTTTTTCTGTTCTAGAAATTCGGCGTAACAATTGACAGCATCTTTTGCAGTAAATTCCGTGTATGCTTTTTTACTCTCTTTGAAGTTCTGCAATGAAATTTACAAAATACTTGCAAAATTTGTTTTCTGAATAAATTACCTTAAAGTCTCCGATTATTAGAACCCAAAGAAATATAAAAACAAAGGGCATGGTGCCCAGTAGAACGGAAAAAACTGGATTCATAAAATTGAAAATCTCCGTCATGTTGTAAACAAGAA
The DNA here is from genome assembly GCA_964034945.1 of Chrysopilus asiliformis. NCBI lineage: Eukaryota > Metazoa > Arthropoda > Insecta > Diptera > Rhagionidae > Chrysopilus > Chrysopilus asiliformis. Next base: position 104,085,306 of record OZ035961.1, read on the forward strand.
AATAGCAAACAAAAACAAAGTCAAGACAAGACTTTATAGGTTATAATAATAAGTACAACGGGAATATGGGCAAATGTTTTCTAATCGATTGTTCTTTTTACTAGATGAGTTCTTTTATTAGTTGGCAAGTCTCAACTAGAGTGCCTATATAAAATTATAATGTGGTCGTCTTATTTCGAAAATTTATTGCGTCTTGTTGTGATTTTCTTTGTTACCTTGTCACCAATTCTCATAAAAAACACAAATTATTCTCAAAATGAACTGAACGCATAATGCCTGGAGCCCAATGAACGCAACGCGAACGCAGAAACTGTCACTTACAAGTTTGTTCCATAGAAATCATTTGAAGTGAGCACAGTGAACGCAACTACAATGCAAAAGTTTGCAAACTTCTAACTTTGCCGCAGCAATTCCGCGTTCACAGTTCATAAAGTGAGGTTGGGGAAATGTCGTTTGAGGAAAAATTGATAGCCTTACTGCAATAACATACAAATAACAAAGATAAAGACCAACAAAGCGAATTATTGCTTCAAAATTATCCATTTTTGTAATTTTGCCAACTTTATATCACTTTAAATCATGTCACTTGTACTACTTCATGAGTTGCCATTGGGCTCTGCCGCTGAAATGTTGCGCTGCGTGACAGTTCACAGCGTTGCAGTTACGTTCGCGTTGCGTTCATTGGGTTCCACAGGTAAGCCTATCTCTAAACCGACTTTTTCTTTGCTTCTGGAGAGCGTCACCAAAATTACGTTTAGGAGAAAAAAGTGTGCGCAATTGTACGTGGGGGGCAACATTGTCACCGTAAATGTTGAGCCGGGCCAATTGTATTCCGGCCTCTATGTTCAGCTTAACTATAAGCAAAGTTTAGAAATGCTCACTCATGAATACTGCTTATGAGTAATTTATTCACCTGAATACAACATTACTTACTACCGTTTTCTTGCATACAAACTATTATTGCGCCGACTTTATATTTACAAATATAAGAATACCTATTACGCTAGGCTTTAATAACAATTAAATTTTTTCTGGTACTCAAATTTGACAGTACTTGATATATCAAATCATAAATTTTAAAAATTCTTTTTTTACTTTTTAATGCTTTAGTTTTTTTTAAATTATTTTCTTTATTTTTTAAAATTTTTTTAAAAATGGTTCTATTTTTTTAAGTTTTGGGTTGTTTATAAAACAAATTAACAAGTTATTTTTTTAGTATTGCTATTTAATTTTTTTATTTTAAAATTGTAAAAGAAAGCAAAAGAAGTTACGACGAACTATAAACAACACCAATCTGTAAAACAAGCATGAGCTCTTCCTAGTCTCCTTATTCGGGGTGTAGTTGTAGAAATTGGCTGGAGTTTTAATTTTCTTTTTCCGATTTTCTGTTTAATTTTGTGTGTTTGGAGAAACAAAAATTGTCGCCAGAATTGCTATTATTTACCGTTCAGTAATTCGATTCGAGGGAAAATGTGAATCAGTTTTTGAACGATAAAAATAGAAAATACTTGATCGGGGAATTGAAACGGATTCGGCTACATTTTGTTTTTATTTTTTTTTTCAACATGTTTTGTCTGCCGCCGTCTACGCGGGATTCTCATTAATTATTCATTTAGTGTCTCGTGTGTCCCAATTCGATTAGTCGAAGAAAGGAAAAACTCATTTCTGTTTATTTTCATCGAACTGGAGCCGAAAAAGTCGTCCGAAAATGGAAAACAACGTAATATCAATGCATTTAGACGTAAAAATCGATTTGAAAGATCGCAAGAAGGAGACTTCTATGTTCAGGGTGAGTTTGAATTTAATCAGTTTTCCGAGCCATCTTAGCCACAGCAGTACAGTTAGCTTGGATTTGGAAACAAACAGTTAGTTTGAATTTGGAAACAAACAAATCAAAGGTCAGTCATCGAAGTCTCATTAGACTGTGTTTTCCCATCGACGAATAAATAAATTTCCAAGAATTCGATTACCGCCAAAAATATCAAAGTTTAAAACCCAAAACAGTGGCTTCTGAAATGGCAATAACTTTTGATTTTTTCGTTTTTTCAGAATTGGACCAAATGTCTGGTGAAAATTGAGGCGATCAAGTGTTTTCCGTGCTACGTGAGAATCACATTTACAAAACAGGTGGAGGATATCGAGTCGACTTTTTGTGTTCGAATCAATATTCCCGGCCTCTCAGTGCAGTTCGCCAGCTCCAGAACGAAGACCTACTCGTATGGGCTCTTCTGGAAGCAGAACCGGAAGCGGTGTTCGATTTTTTTCGGCCTAGACTCGCAGATATCCTGTGAGCGACACATGCGATGGATGAAGAAGTCCATAAAGAATCTAGAATTGCATCGACAAGGTATGAAATTCATGTCAACTCATTACAAATATTTTCTATGTGAAGGCTTTTGGGAATTTTTATACCCGTATGGTGAACCAAAGGGTATATTAACTTTGCCTTACCGTTTGTAACGCCAAGATCCCGTCATCGCACACAAAAATGAATTACACCAGTGTGTTTAGAATGATAAAAATAATTAATTTTTGCATGTCCGTCCGTCTGTCTGTCTGTCCGTCTGTCTGTCTGTCTGTCTGTCCGTCCGTCTGTCTGTGGCGCGGATTGCGGGCGCACGGATTGAGCTAGAGACTTGAAATTTTGCGCAGATCCGTTTTTCGTGAAATGCGAGGCCAAGTTCGTTAATGGGGAAAAATGGACCATTAGGGGGGGTACCCCCCATACGAACGAAAACGGTTTTTGTGAATATCTCAAAAACGGTGCATCTTATCAAAAAAGTCCAAGAACAAAAGTTATTTAGGATATGATTCTACAAAAAACTCCCATACATCAAAATCCGATTGGAATAAATTTTAAAAAATCTTATTGGAAAGTTTGACTTCAAAGTGGAATTTTGGTACAACTGTTCGAATTTTGATACGAATATCACCATACGGGTCTCCAATGATTGCCAGATTGGCAATTATAGCTTTTGTTATGTTTTAAATTAATGAAAATTTCATTGTTAACAGAAATGTTGGAAACTCGTAGGGCCAGTAGATCCCAATATGATGACAATAATTTACCAAAAACTCCAAAGACTGCACGGAAGCAAACCGAACCAAAGACTGTGCCAGAGCGAAAAAATCTGCAAGACATTCTACGACCGCTACCGCAGATTCCAGATGCTGACAACAGGTGAATATTTGAAGATAATCTTTTGATTCGGTATTAAATTAGACATGGAATGATTTATTGTAGTTGGTGTAGACGAGAATCGGGAATGTCTGGAATCTATGAAGAAATCAAAGACGGCGAGAACAGCCGTAGATTCTCGAGGGCATCAATTGTGTCTGGGATTTATGAGGAGATGAAATTCCCTAACAATTTTGAACCAATCAGGTAAATTAAACATAAGAAAAGCTCCAATGCAAGGGGGCAAAAAAATTTAAAAATCCAGAAAACTTAGCGTATATCCGTAAATGGTTCAGTAGAGGGTGTTAATTAAGAGGGGAGAGGGGGGGGGGTGGGTATTCCAAGAATTATAAAAATATAAGAGATCTTTTCATTATCCGGCAAAAGTTTAGATTTATGTCCCAATCCTATTTAAATGCTCCAAAAATCAATAAAAATCTGCGTGATATCGAATTTGGAAAAGCTTGTAAATAATGCTTATTTTTCTTATTTGTCATGAATGTTTACTCAAAAATTACAACCCATTTGCTTTCAGTGAACACATAATCGAAACCCCACCGCCTCTTCCGCCACGGAAACGCTTCAACACGTTCTCCTCACAAGACGGACCAATTCCCCGCTCATACACGAATCCCGAGACCGATTTAGCCAAAAAGAAAAACTACCTAACAGTATTGGAGAATTTATTTAGCCGTTCGAAGCGTGCGGGTAGCGTAACTGATGAAAAAGTCGCCGGCAACAGTCCGACAAACATAATTCAGACGCCAGTGAAGGAACCATCATCGAAACAGTACAACGTGACACCACGACCTAAGAGGAAGGCAAAAGGTGTCGTAGCAGCGGTTGCAGCCGAAGGAATGAGCAACAAGCGGAATAGTTTTTCTAGTCCCGATCTAACCAAATTCAATCAGTTTGACGTATTCGACGCTTTGGACGATCTCAGTTCGCTTTCGTCTGAATTGCAGTTGAATGGCGGCCTGGATGATTGCGCATCGATCGAATTTGTCAATTTGAATAATAGCTCCCCCATAGAAACGTACAATCACGGCCAGTCAGAAGCCAGTGATGCGGAAAATGTCGATCAATTGAATATTTCCGATCGGATACAGTCGAATTTTAATTTCTCATGCAACTCATCGACAATAAATTTGGTGGGAGCGAATATGAATAGTTTGGAACCAGAAGTTAATCCGAATGTTGTATTAGACGATGTTTCTGGATACTGTATTATGGCGCCAATTAAGAAAAACCTCAAAAATTCCACCACTAGTGACAGCGACAAGGAAAACGAATGCGTCACACCGCAACCAAATGCTGATAGCTTGAAAAACGATGAAACAATTTATGTAAACATGAATAATAACAGCCCGGAAAATGAATTCGTCTATCAAAATGTCCCACCGTCAATCGAGTCCAAGCATCACACGTTGAGATTTCTGAATGAAATTAACACAGTTAACGATCTAATGAAGACACCTCGCAGATTATCGACCAGTATCGATGATAAAATTCCGTCCTATTATCCAAATAGTTGTGATACCATGAAAACACGTCGCAGGACCAATTCGAGTTCAGACAATGATCAGATAAAACATTTGGCCAATATGAAAGTGAACCGTCGAGAGAATTTGTACATTTCGTCACCGCAAAAGATTCTCGATCAGCGGAAGAAATTGAAATCCAAGCAAAAAGACATCGGCGATCACAAGAAAGACCAGAAAGATAATCAAGATGGATTGGGAAAATCAAATAAAACGACATCAAATATCTATGTGACTGCTGGGAAACGATCGGATAGCTTTTCGAGTGGAAAGTCTGGTAAAATTGTGGCGATTTCAATTGAAAAAGCAGAGTCGGACAGTGAATTGGCTGGGAAAAACTCACAGGACGAACGATCGCCGAAATTGTATCAGAAATATGCAACTTTGGCGAGAATTTCACCAAATAAGTATATGGAAAAATGTGCAAAAAAATCATCAACGGATTTTGGTAATATTAAAAAGTTTGCATCACTGCCACGATTTAAAAAGATTGATTTCTCACCGTTGAAAATGAAAATCTCTAATGCTTTGCAGAGACATTAATCTGATGGTTTTTAAGTGGGGAGTAGAAGAGATTTTTTTTTTTTAGATCTACATGCGTTTGTCTGTAAAGTTGTTTAATCGTAAGTTTGAGTTAAGACCTTTTTTTACACATTTTTTTATGAAAAAGTTTTATTTTTTGGCCAAATGTATGTAGATTTGAAAGTCCCCAATTTCAATCGACTGAAAATATGCCTTTTGTAGAGGCAATAGTCTAAATTTGTTTAAAAAAAACTTCTAAAATACTGAAACTTTATAGCTCACGCGCCATAAGTCTCATTAATTTAATTTTGGACGAAATCCCATCAAAATTGGTCTCCAGTATTATAAAACATGCGCACAGCCATTTATTATTCGTCTTAGCTGCTATATTAACACGCGTCAATTGTTGAGAAAATTTACTTAAGAAGATTTTATGTCACGCATAGATTTGTGAGCTTCTGAAACTCGCTTTGAATTGAATTATTAAGAATTGTTAATTGTTTTCTTTTTGTTTATTAAAATATTTAAATATAGAAACTATGCATATCGCGAAATTGCTTTGAATTTTGCTGAAATCGCATAAAACTTGTTTTTACAAAGAGGAAAAAAAAACTTGCAAAAAACATATCTAACTGTAAAAAGATGAAAAAACGTGTAAATCATTGTAGCTCATTGTAAATTTGATATTTAGCTATCTAGCTAGAGAAATCTTTTAAATATTGTAAATGATTAACGCTTTAAAAATGATTCTAATGCATCACACAAAAACTCCTATCGATACAAGTTATGATTTTGAGTTGAATATGTTGTTGAAAAAACACAAAATTTTTATTTTTTAGCTTTAGCGGTTGTTATTTATGGTGAATTTTTCAGGTTTCTCTGCTTATTGTAGAATTTGTAAATCTACACACTTGAAAAAAAAACTGAAAAAAAAAACTAATAAGCATAAAATTGAGAAATTTACGAAAAAAATTAACATTTTTAAATGAATTAAAAACTTATTATTATTTTCTATTTACGTTTCTGATCTCGAAATTGCAAATACTCGGAATTTTAATCGAGTTTTTCTTTGGCTTATGAAGAACGCACAAATTACGCAAATTGTGATTATAGAGGTTTAAGATGCACAGAATAAAAAAAAACTCAAGTATTGTAGATTATTTGCTCTCTTGTAATTTGTGTGTTGTTTGGTTTGTAAGAATTTTGTTATATTTTAAAAGTGATTGCATTGAGTTTAAAGGAATTTGTGTAGGAAAGTGGAAAAACGAATTTTTATAATGCGGGATCCACACTCTCGCCGAATGCGTGCTAGAAGTGTGGAACCTACATTCACGGTTGCCAAGTTGGGCACCTTTTTTGTAAATTGAATTTATCTGGCTTTAAATTTCGATCTGAAATATGTACAATATCAATTTAAAATGTGTAATTCAAAGAACAAAAAAAGCATTTTTTTAAAAAAGTTTTTTTTGAAATGCACTTAAAAGGGGGGGGGGGGGGGGAATTAGGCGCTGTGTATCAGAAATAAAAGCGAGATAAATATATTTTTTATTTTTTATACCGTTATCTCGCTTTTATTTTTGATACACAGTGGCCAAAAAATTATTATTTTTTCTTTTTGGTGCATTTTTTCAAATAAAAGCTTTTAAGTGGGTCAAAATTCGATTGCTAGATTTGACTGGGTCAAAATTCGATTGCTAGATTTGACCGAGACAAACAGACCCACGAACAGGCAGATACGAAGACAAGCTAAATTAAAAGCTTTTAAAAACTATGCCCGATTTAGCAACCGTGATTGTGGTTCGCCTGCATTCGCTAAGAATGTGGATCTGGCACAAGGAAATTTATACTAGTAGAGATATAAAAAATCTTGTGACAATTCGAATCGGTTATAAATACAATTATAATCACCCCGATTGCGAGTGTCGTGTCGCTTTCGACAAGAGTCGTTTCACGTGTTGTTGTTAGTGTTTTTCTACCAACAACAACACGTAAAACGACTCTTGTCGAAAACGACACGACACTCGCAATCGGGGTGAATATTTATAACCGATTTGAAAAGTCACAAGATTTTTTATATTTTATCCCGTATCGCCGGTATGTCGTTATAAACGAGTTTCGTAGTAATATTTCTTGAAATTCTCGAAAAATAAATTCTGGGCACCAATCATGTATTCCGACGCGTCTGAGTCTTTCGACTTCGACGCAGGTTTTAGCTCTTGAGTTCGCCATATCTGCAGCTTGAAATCTCGCGGAATCGTCACTATGAATCGAAACGTGATTTTGACTGTCACTCCAGCAAATTTGAAGCTGCTGATATGGCGAAGTCAAGAGTTAAAAGCTGCGTCGAAGTCGAAAGACAGAGACGCGTCGGAATACATGATTGGTGCCCTGCTTACACAAAATCGTTTGAAGCAAAACTGCTGAATTTAAGATGACATTTTACTTTATTATTTTCTTATCCGTTATTTACACTTTGCAATCACTTCTTCTTTTTAGTGTTGATCAATTTTATTATTAACTTACAAGTTAAACTTTTATCTAAAAATTATTATTAAAATCTTTACTCGTGAAAACACTGAAATGAAGATGCTCAAAAAATTTTGAATAAAGAAATCGAATTGAATTGTTGCTTTTGTTATTTGAAATAATCAATTTCGTATACTAAAAAAACGCTTTTTATAAATCACTGTAATTAATAAAACTATGCAAAATAAGTTTTTTTTTTAAATGAAAAATATTGAAATAAATCACCGAAACCTAAATAATTTTAAGCTGTGATTGAAGAAATGTACAAAACCTAAAAAACAAAAATATGAAATTAATTTAATCAAAACAAAGGTTTTAACTGGAAATAATATCTATCAAACTCATTCAATTAACTAAAAAAGCATTTTTCGTTTTAAAGAAAAACATGCAATTGTGTTCATTTGAAACTCTCCATTACTAAAACAAAGTGAGAACGATTTACAAAAAAAATCCTGTAACTGTTGCAGTTTTTTCTTTGAAAATAAAATGCCTAAAATATTCTGTGCTTTAAAAATGATCAATTTTGAAAAATTCTTTGCAAATTATTGAAAAGATAAATTCTTCTTCAACAATTTACAAAGCATCACTTCACTAAACTACGAATTACTTACTAAAATATTTGAATTGTTTTATTAAAATAACTAGTTTTTTTTTATAAAAAGAAAAAAAAGTTGCTTAAAGTTTAAGTGTTAATCTGTCATATCATTAGAAAAAGTATTGAACTGATTTTTTTTTTCGTTACCTAATTTTTCTTTTGTGATAAAAATGAACAATTTTTTTTTTGTTTTCGCTTAGTCGATGTTAATAGAATACAACGAAATTTTATGATTATAAAATTTATTTACCTTAATTTTAAATAAAATATGAAGATAAGTTTTTTTTTCAAAACGCCTTGCGATTGGTAGGTATTTATTGAAATTGTGAATTTGGTTGAATTTTTAGTTTTATTTCGAATAGATTGAAGAATCAATTGCTTTATCAATATTGTGATTTTTATAATAGATATGAGAAAAATACGTTTTTCTAATGAATTAATTAACGTATTATAGCATTTGTACAATGGAAATAAATCATTTAAGAATCGCTATTAATTTATGTGGTTTAATAACTGTTTGTGCATATTTTTGATTTTTTTTACAGAAATTTTTGTTTATAGAGTAAGGGTATTTGAAGGCCATGTGCTACTCTGCGAAACTTTGACCGAACTGAATTATCAATTGTCATAATTTGTTGGTCAAACAAAATTTTGAAATTTATACTCACCACACCGATCGTCAGAACATCCTTCTTAAAGCCTAAACCACAGTTACGCGTGCGTGCGTGCGGCACCCACGCGGTGAAAGTAAAAACTACGCATTTATCTGAGTAAATTTATAATTGCGCGTTGCTCAGACGCGTTGCCGCGTCCGTGACGCGTGGAGTAGGCTCAGTCTCTACTTTTAGAAGCGGTGACAACTACTAGATACCAGAACAAAATAATGCCGCACGCACGCACGCGTAATTGTGGTTTAGGCTTTAAGCTGCCCTTTCACATGAGAGTAAATACGCGAGTAACTCTCAAAAACTCTCGAGAGTTACTCGCAGGAGGTTCTCCATTTGAGAGTTAATTTCGGCGATTTTTCTCTTCTCAAGACAAATATCTTGATTTTTTCGATATCTTGCTTCGGCGAGTTCTCGAGAGCTACTAGCGAAATTCAAACGCCGTTCGTATCTGACGAACAACTCCCCGAGAGTTCAGTGGGCGCGTGTCGACTAGAGAGTAGAATCACTTTTGACAGCTCGCAGAAACTAGCTCGCGAGTTTTTGCGAGTTTCTGCGAGCGACTCTCAGAGACGTGTCCATTTGCGAGTAGCTGCTATCGAGAGGTTCTCGCTGGCATTTACTCTCATGTGGAGCGGCACCTTTAAGGTAAAGGTGCCGCTCCACATGAGAGTAAATACGCGAGTAACTCTCAAAAACTCTCGAGAGTTACTCGCCAGAGGTTGTCCATTTGAGAGTTAATTTCGGCGATTTTTCTCTATAAGAAGTGAGCATATTTTTGGGTTTTTATAATATGTAGTTAACCCTTACAAATATTCCTGTTCCAATTTCGAGCCGAATCGGGGCAGCTGTTCACACCTGACGTCGCTAAATGGTCAATCAGTTGGAGAAGTCTGTAAATAAAGTAACAAGTGGTAAAAAGGGGTAAGAAAAGTTAAACCGGAAATACTCTATAAACTTAAAAAAATAGCATTTATTTTTTTGAAAATGCGCTCAAGCTACATTCTATAGTGTATATTAAATCTTAACAGTGCAAAACGGTTAAGCACGTTTTAAAAATAAAAGCTATTTTTTTTACACTGTCTCTAAATATTAATTATTATTCCGTCAATGTTCTGACCCTTCAATTTTCAAGAACTGATTTTCACTTTTAACCAGAAAAATTCTTAGATTTCATTCAATCGGCAATCGCTACACTTTAAATATCACTTAGCGATAGACATAAATTCTTCATTCTCTTCATTTATAATTGGATACAACATTAAAATGTGTTTTTTATGCATATGTTTTGATTTATTTACTTTTTGACTTCTTAGCATTGAAGATCAATCCAAGATCTAAGAAAAATTACGTCATGTTAGGTTCGTAGCAGAAATTGGGTTTGGAGCGGCATTTCCGTTTTGGGATAAGATTTCGAGGAGAAATAATTGTTTTTTTATCAAACGATTAGCAACACACATCGAATTAAAATATTGATATTCGAAAAAATTCGCGAATTAACTGATTGGGTTTTTGTTTCTAATGCATTTCATTTAAATAATTTAAGATGCTTTTAAATCACATACTAGAATCTCAAATGAATGTTTTGGTATTTGTTTTTACTACGTTGTCTTTTAATTTAAAAACATAACAAAAGCTATAATTGCCAACCTGGCAATCATTGGAGACCCGTATGGTGATATTCGTATCAAAATTCGAACAGTTGTACCAAAATTCCACTTTGAAGTCAAACTTTCCAATAAGAATTTTTAAAATTTATTCCAATCGGATTTTGATGTATAGGAGTTTTATGTAGAATCATATCCTAAATAACTTTTGTTCTTGGACTTTTTTGATAAGATGCATCGTTTTTGAGATATTCGCAAAAACCGTTTTCGTTCGTATGGGGGGTACCCCCCTAATGGTCCATTTTTGCCCATTAACGAACTTAGCCTTGCATTTTACGAAAAACGAATCTGCGCAAAATTTCAAGTCTCTAGCTCAATCCGTGCGCCCGCAATCCGCGCCACAGACAGACGGACAGACAGACGGACAGACAGACGGACGGACATGCTAAATTCAACTTTTTTCATCATTCTAAACACACTGGTGTAATTCATTTTTTTGTGCGATGACGGGATCTTGGCGTTACAAACGGTAAGGCAAAGTTAATATACCCTTTGGTTTCACCATACGGGTATAAAAAACCTTTGAGAATCAGTTAACACGTTCGTGACATCGTATACCACTGGTGGTACATGTACAGATTTTTAGAACCGCGCGAGTAAATAGTGCGGTAGTTTTTTTGTGGAAGTAATATAAAAACACGCACCGTGTACCACCGATGGCGCACAACCGCCAGAAAACAAATCGCTAGTGTACCACCCGTGGAACACGATGTCCAAATGTACAAAAAGTTGAAAAAGCAAATGTCACGAACGTGTTAAATCAAATGACGGTTTTTGATTCTACTATATGCCCGATTTCCCTCAGTATATAAACAGCCCTTTGGAGCTAAAAATTATAATTATGTTAAATTTTGAATGATGGCGGGTAAAATTTTTATAACAAAGATTGATTCAACAATGAAATTTTTCCGAAAGTCTGTTTTAATGGTGTCCCCTGAAAGGTAAAGAGAGGAATCAATAAAGATATTTAAAAAAAAAAATCAAATTCTTTTACAGATGCAAAATAAATTTCTATTAAACAAAATGTTTAAAAATCTCTTGTCAAAAATTTTGTCAATCATAAAAATATATGCGAGATATCAAAGCTGTGATTAAGTAACAAGTTATGAGTAAACAATTTTCAAAAAAAAAACTTTCTTTAATTTATTTCCAATGGTAGGTACACCCTCTAATTTATTAAAATATGCAATATTAAAATTTGTTTGGTGTTTTTCGAAAAGGCATTTGTTTTGTCAACAATAAAGCCGGATTTTAGGTAAAAGTTGATGTTATTTTAAAACTAATTTAATTTGAATCTCATCATTTTGTGTGGGAAAGATCTTTATTAAAAATTTATTATTATTTATTGCAAATGTCGTTTAAAATATCGTTTTATGTTATGTAAATTTAAACAAAACCAACATCAAAATGTGAAATTTGGAAAATTCAATTGAATTTGTGGTTTAAGAGAATTTTATTGTAGATATATTTAAGAGTATTTGCTACGTTATAAATATCTGTAGGCTCAATGATCGTGTCTGATATGTTTCTTCGGGCAAACCTTGTGGTATAATAATCATGAAAAAAGAGAAATTCCATTGGACGTAGTAAAAAAATTTCAAAGATGTACAGGTAAACCGCCAAAGGTAACGAAACTTCGCGTTTACGAAGTGGCGGAGAAAGGAAAACCTGGATTGGCTCAGTTTCGAATTTTCGAAGTTAATATCGCTAACGTGAGAAACCGTCAAGTTCCAGACAGGCTCTTTAAGATCTAAGAATGGTTATTTGTGAACAGTTGAGTTCGAGAATTCATTCGGTAATCATGATCCACACTCGGGAGTTTTGGCGGTGATCGACATAAAAATTTTAAAAACAAACGGTATTTTTCTGAAAGATCACTTTTGGAACTTATTTTTTTTTCAAACAGAACATTTTTTTACAACAATTTCGGTTACTTTTAAAACAATTTAAACTCGTGTAAATTATTTTTATGCAATTTTCTTATGCTATTGGAGTGGGTTTTCTTAATTGTGCTTCCATTTTGATATCGATCGGTCGCGATCGCTTATGATGTGTCTTTAAATAATGTGAAGGGAATAGAACCGTACGATATTTGCAACGGTATCTCAAGTAATAATCGCGTTTAAGGTAACCACCTGCTGATAAATATACCGTCATCTACCTTAAGGTGGATTCCACATATGAATAGATCGTTTATTAGTCAATCATCGTGAGGTTGTTATAAAGTTTTGATACTGCACTATAAGATGGTATCACATCTGATGTAATTAGTTTTACGCAAAAACTCGAGTGCCCGAATTTCGAAATTGACTCTAAAAATTTTGAATTTCAATATTTCTTTGTCATAATTTTTATAAACTACTTTTCCACAAAAACAAACATCCTCGCCGAGTTCAACAAACAGTCGTGGAAAGTGAAGAAAAGTTTTATCAACATTTTTTCCCCTCTGTGTGATTCATTTTAAAATAAGTGAAGATTTTTTCTTGTTTTCCCTATTTTCAATTGTTTGTTGATCGTACGTTTTTTTATGTTTTTTTACCTATGGTTTTTTTTAATTGTAATTAATTTTGGAATTAAGTGTGAATTGTAAATCGCCATTCAGTTTGAAATTGGATTACATGCACGTACGGGATTTTCGATCTCCGCACACATCTGGCAGACTGTTGTCTGTATTGAGCGAGTAAAATTAAAGACTGACAACGGACACGATTAATATCAGATTATATACATTTGCTCATAGAAAAAGAGGCAAAGCAGAATAAGGTATGTTTAAAAAAAAAAAAACAAAAATAATAGAATAAAATTCAAATGAAAACATGTAAAGAATTCACATAGAAAACATATTTTGAAATTCTGGTGAATTGAAGGAGTATGTTTTTCAACAATCAGCACTTAAGATTTTTTTTCACAAAGTTTTTGGGTTGCCAGGGTATTTTAGGCAATTAATTTCCGGTTGCCGGGAAAGAAAATTAAAAAAAAAGGGTTTTTTTTATTTAATTTTTAGGTTTATAAAGAAAGGAAGGGGATAAATTTTGTTAGCTACACAAAAAAGTGTTTGGTAAAAATCAATAAATGTAAAATTTCTTGTACTTACAATGAATTTGCGTATTGCCGATGTTACATAACATTTAGGGGAGCGCGGGAATAATGGGCATCTTTTTCCCCTCTTTCAACTATCTTCTGATTTGTCGGAGCAATTTTAAAAAAAGCTAAGTAAAAATCCTGGGGTGGCTTTATGTAACTTATTAATTTCGATCGACTAACTAGTCGAAAGTAAATCTTTAGTTGACACTCATTCTCTTGCACACAATATCAGAGTCTTTTCTGGGTAATTTAGGGTCGCTGGTTTCAAATCTGGCAGTAGTTTGGCTGTACCAGCTCTACGTTTTTAGATATGACGGGGAAAAAATTGTTTATTTTAAAAAAATTTCAAAAATGTTTAATCCATAATATTGTATTAGAATCTTGCATTGGATCCAGTGTAAAAAAATTTTGATTAGAATTTAATCCAAGATTTTTTACCGATTCAGAAATGAATTAGATTTTCTTTCAGGTCCAAAAATCTCAACTTTCCATCAAATTAATTGAAAAGGATTTTATTAGTGGTTGGAAATTCAACCAATGGTTCTGAAAGGGGTAATCTCAGATGACACTAGATAAGTTCAATTTTTATACCCGTATGGTGAAACCAAAGGGTATATTAACTTTGCCTTACCGTTTGTAACGCCAAGATCCCGTCATCGCACAAAAAAATGAATTACACCAGTATGTTTAGAATGATAAAAATATTTAATTTCTGCATGTCCGTCCGTCTGTCTGTCTGTCCGTCTGTCTGTCCGTCTGTCCGTCTGTCCGTATGTCCGTCTGTCCGTCCGTCCGTCTGTCTGTGGCGCGGATTGCAGGCGTACGGATTGAGACAGAGATTTTAAATTTTGCGCAGATTTGTTTTTCGTAATATGCGAAGCTAAGTTCATTAATGGGCAAAAATGGACCATTAGGGGGGGGTACCCCCCATACGAACGAAAACGTTTTTTGCGAATATCTTAAAAACGGTGCATCTTATTAAACAAATGCAAGAACAAAAGTTATTTAGGACATGATTCTACATAAATCTCCCATACATCAAAATCCGATTGGAATAAATTTAAAAAAATCTTATTGGAAAGTTTGACTTCAAAGTGGAATTTTGATACAACTGTACGCTGTTCACTTAAATCACCATACGAGTTTCCAATAATTGCCAGATTGGCAATTATAGCTTTTGTTATGTTTTAAAATGTTCTCAAAACAAGATTAAACTCTTAATCAGAAATGCTACGAGGTTAATGTTTGATGAGTTTTTTTATACTCTATATGATATATGTTATAGGTGTATATTAGATTTAGTAACGGATCGAACCAATTATTGGACACAAAGATGAACTACACCGTGGTATTAGGGATGACAAAAGATTTTGGTTTCCGCATGTCCGTCCGTCTGTCTGTCCATCCGTGAACACCATAACTTTCGAAAGGATTGAGCTAAAGATTTGAAATTTTGTATACTTGCGTTTCCCGTAAATGGCAAGGTTGAGTTCTTGAACTGGAAAAATCGGACCATTGCTTCCCTCCTCCCCCTACCAATTGAATACTTTTTTTTTCAATTTTCTCGAAAAAGATGCGACGAAATGTTTTTAAAATATAATTTTACATAACCGTACCATACATCAAAATCCAATTGAATCAATCCTTATTTGGATTTGGCTTCTAAAATTTGAGAATTTGGTTCTGGTTTTGATTTCTAAAATTTCAAAAACTTGGTTCTGGTTCCCATTCCCTCTGTTATGGTTACTTATCATATTATCTTGAGATTCGTGGCATGGAACAGTTTTTCGTGGCATGGAACATTCGTGGCATGGAACATTCGTGGCATGGAACACTAGATTAACAAAAAAATGTCCGAGAGTTTAAATTTTGACGATCATAGGCAATAAAAAGTAGAGTCGAAGTCGAAACCGACGCCGAGCTTCGGCCTTTTTCTTAACTTTCGGCCTTTTTCTTAACTTTCGGTCTTTTTCTTAACTTTCGGCCGAAGGTGTGCATCAAAGCTGAGATTAATGCAAACCGTAAGGGAATAGCAATTGGGGTTCTATTAAAATATTTTTTTTGTCATTGAAAATAATAGAAACATTTGACAAAATTAAAGCACAAACCACAAAGGAATTTTTTTTTAACATTGAGGAAAAGCTTTTTAAATCTCTTAAAAATTGTCTTAATCAGTCAATTGAAGACGGAAAACTTGTACTCTTCTAATGGTTTTCCCATAACGCGATTTTACAAGTTTTTAAAAACAGTTTTTTGGAAAAAAAATCAGAAATTCAATTGAAATACAACTTTCAACATTTAACAAAAAAATTAATATGTGAAACTCATTAGGAAAATAAATCTCCTCTAATTTTGTGTAATTTTTCTGAAATAATAGAACAAATTCCTACAAAAAATAGGAATATACGAGACAGTGAAATTTTTTGGTAGTGACTTTAAAACAAAAGGGAAAAAATAGGAAAGGTTCCCAAAATTATAGGAATAACTCCCTATTTTTAGGGAGTCATTGCAGAAGAGTCCACTGTCTCGTATATTCCTATTAGGATTTCTCTCCATGTAAGCCGCCGTTTACGAAATACAAATTTTTGAGAAATTTGAGTTCCAAAAACAAAAAATGTGCCAAACCATACAACGGCTTGTTGCACCTTGGGCTTCGGGCAAACCTTCGCCTATAAGCTGAAGTTTGGTGTGATTTTTGGCCGAAGGTGACTGAAGCCAATTAATCGGTCGGATTCTAATAATAAGAGTTTTTTCAGTCCTAAAAATTCAAAATTCAAACCGAACCACCAAAAAAATTTCTGATTTTTGGTTTGGTTACAGCATTTGTTTTAAAAACTTGTTTCGGCCATATTTTTTAAAGAAATGGTTTAATTTTTGTTCAGTTTTAAAAATGTCTTAGTTTTGGTTCGGTTTTTGCCATATTTTTCTGAGAGTGGTTCTGAGAGTGGTTCCGAGAGTGGTTCTGAGAGTGGTTCTGAGAGTGGTTCTGAGAGTGGTTTTGGTTCACTAAAATTTCAATGGTTCTGTGGTTTTTGGATCGGTTGGAACCACCGGGTCGCATTCTCTTTTGTGTTTGTCCTTTATTTTGCCTTTTTGTCCTTTTTTGTCTAAGCTTGGTCTCCCTTGAGGCTTCGCAATTGGTATTTTTGGCAATTTTTTCAAAAGAAAGTGAATTTTCACGATATTTTCAATTATTTTAAGATTTATTCTTGATAACCCATGACTTAAACAGTCATGACTGAACATGACATTACTATAGGC